>JAJNNX010000003.1:1200000-1800000 GCA_023159155.1 Ustulina deusta | reverse complement strand
ACTTATAAAAACTCTATGCACGGACTAACCCATAACTTTATAGCTATATATACAAAGTCTATATTTACCTACCCTATAAACTCTAACTTTTTTTCTTTTTTTCTTTTTTTTTTAGTTTAAAGTCTTTATCCATAGTATTAATAAACTAGTTATAGAAGCTTTACTTAACTAATCGTGACATAAAATATACTTTTTAATATATAAACTATTTCATTAAATTTAAACTAATTATTTTAATATTATTTAAAATATATATTTAAATAGTTTATAATTAGTTTTTAAAACAATAATATATTAAATTTTTTATTAGCGTTCTAATAATAGTTTTAATTTAAAAACTAGCTAAAAAAAGCTTATATTCTTTTTAATATATATATATTTTTTATTTATAAAATATTTTATTATATATTATAAATAAATAGTTTTATAAAGTTTAAAAACTTATTATATAACTTATTTTTTATAACATTATAATTATAAGTATATATATAATAAATATATAGCAAATTTGTTCTGCTTACTATTTTAATTATTAAAGGTTAAATTTTATTATTTTAATGCGTTATTTTTTATTTGCTTTATATTTTAATAGTAAGCAGTTTATAACTAGCTTTTGAAGCAGCAATATATCGAACTTTCTATTAGCGCTTTAATAGTAGCCTCGATCCGAAAGCTAGCCAAAAAAAGCTCACGCTCCCCCTAATACATGCGTACCCCCTACTTGTGCAGTGCCCTATTATGTGCTGTAGAACTGACAAAAGCTTCAGGCACAGTCCAGCGATAAGGGCCGCACGGATTTTCCTGAGGGCACCAAGGTGAGCCTTGAAAATCGCATGATCACTTTAGCGCCGATCAGAGCGGTACATGTTGGTAAGTTTTTATGTCTGGTGTGCATGGGCTTAGTAGGGGCTTAGTACATCATCCTTGGCATAGCGTGCTGATTGATCAACAGATCAAACGTCCGCTGCTGCGATTGATCGCGTCTACCATCATGTAGGCGGCGACCGCGCAGACGAGCTCCTCAAGAAAAGATTTCGGATCATTAAGTAGGCCGCTCTTGATGATCCTCTGCAATTCTAGTCATACTGAACCTTATCACAGCGTAATGGAGGCCGCTTGAAGGGCCCGTTGAGAATTTCCCGCTCGCGTTCTGTCCTGGAAGCTCTGTTCCACACGAGCAGCTAGCCGAAGTTGATGTTGTTCGTCAATCCTTCCCCGGAGAAAGCTACTACCCACTTGAATCAGCAACGCCCAGATGAAGTTTTATTTATGAAAATGAACGATTCGGACACAACCGTCAAGGCTCAATGTAAGCTGTTAACCATGACCCTCTGTTATTCCATTATCTTTATAGCTTGCAGGCTGTCCTTACGCCTCCTTTGCCCAAGCGGCCGATCGGGAAGCAAAGCCTAGGGAGAGTATTGAAGCCCGAGCTTTGGTATTCACGGACTCGTAAAGCACATTTTGTCACGGAGTATATAAGCTGCTATTGCCGACAAGGCACTAGCAACGTTGTTTTTGCCGCCACACATTTGAGCTCAGGGTGGTGAATCGTAGCTTGTGGCAACACCAGTTCTCTTGCTACGTCTAAAAATTATGGTTGCTTGACTGTATCCCTTGGTCGGAGGATACAGTCAAGTGGGGTGCTCTTGAATATGAAATACTGTCTTGATCCTGAATATGATCTTGCATGGTATTGCACGATTGCCACCGCTGCTCGAAATACTTCCATCCAAATGGGTATGAAGCCTAAGAGTAGATGGAAAGTACTGAGAGAGACTTCAAAACATGCATTGTGCATCATCAGCTTGCATGCGGTAGGCGCCGAGATAGCACACGGTGTACCCCTTCTCGGTCCTCCCTTATGCGAGTGGACAATAAGAATAGGGCTCGGCCCACGTGTCAACCGCGGAATTCTATAATGCCTTCCGACCCATGTAGTATGACCGTTCATTCGCAAGAAGCTTCCTCACCTAGTCACACCCTGCGGCTCGCATATGCTGGCCAACCAACAGGCATATATCAACAACTGTACGTGTACGGCAGTGTGGACTCCACTTCCCGCAGTTCGTTGATCTGGCCAAGCAAAGGCGTCATTCCAAATAGGTAAATGTTGCAATCCATGCCTGCAGAAATGGCCCCTGTCATCTATCCTACTGCATACTGCGAGCTATACTGCGTATTGCTTTCTAGCCCATGGAGAGTGAACCTCCAACAACTAGCATCCAATAGGTTCTATTCTGCGCCCACATTCATTGACTGGCCAACAATCAACCATGAACGATTGTCAGGTAGCTCCTTCTCCCCTCTCCTTCCTCCCATCTAACTCGCCCAGGCTGCTCGCTTCGTTCTATGCTCATGTTATTTCCACTGCTTGCGTTTCGTCTCAGCTTCGTCTCTCTAATATCCCATCCAAAGCTCTAGATATATTATACCCATGAGGACAGAGAGAGCTGCCTCGAGTTCTCTATTCGTAGGGAACATCGATCACAGCATGGGAACCACGTTTCCTATTGGTTATCATGAGCTGGACAGGATGACTCCCAGCCAAGAGAAAGATCTTGAACGGCAACATGTACTACAACTCTTTCCTGCTATTGTCGTTCCAGGCTAAATCAATTTTCTAGGCTCACATAACCCCTGAGGCGTAACCCGATGGGCTACAGAATGGCCTCAGGACCCAGCCGAGCATCAGGTCCATGATACAAAACAAAAACAACCGAAAATTACGATATGTGCCGCTCCCTGTGACCAATATGGATGAGAATATCATAGGATGGGAGAGTCAAGATGACCCTACAATGCCCTTCAATTTTTCATCGCAGGACAAATGGGTGTGGGTTGGACTACTCTCGGTGATAACACTACTGACTCCCTTTGCTTCCTCCATTCTCTCCCCTGCCATTGCCACGCTCGACAAAGAATTTCACAATGACAATGAGATTGTTGGGTCGATGATTGTCAGCATATATCTATTGGGATACGTGGTTGGGCCAATCATCATAGCTCCCCTCTCGGAAATATATGGACGTAAGGTCGTGCTGACCACTGCCAATGCGTTCTTCTGTGTCTGGCAAATCGGATGCGCCTTGGCCCCTAACATTGAAACGCTCATTGTTTCCCGTTTCTTTAGTGGTGTTGGCGGTGCTGGGTGTTTGGTCAGTTCAATCGCCGTGTATGTTTACGATGTGTTGTGTTAACCTTGCTGTATTAGACCTTGGGGGGTGTTATTGTTGGTGATCTTTTTTGCCCAGACCAACGAGGTTTCGCTATAGGTGTATGGAACCTCGGACCGTTACTTGGTTAGTCTTTTGGCACGGCAACTCTTTACCCATGGTTACTAAACCCAACGTTCGCAACTAACCGCCCAAAGGCCCAACTGTCGGACCTGTAATTGGAGGGTTTTTGACCAAATTTCCGGGGTGGCGATATGATTTTTGGATCGTGTTGGCTGCTGCCTCTCTCGTAACGATCTTGATCCAAGTGCTCACTAAAGAAACTAGTCACAAAGCTCTAATACACAGAAAGACACAGCTACTTAGGGAAGAACTAGGACAAGGTAGCCTGAAGAGTTGCTATGATGACTCGAATGGTCAAACTACTACGCGAGTTCTGCTGACTGGCTTGATCAGACCTTTGAAAATGCTTGTGCTTTCCCCTATCGTGTTCCTCCTTTCTCTATACATCGCTTTCGTCTTTGGGGTTGTTTACCTGCTTTACACAACAATCCCTACGGTGTTTGAAGAAACATACGGATTCAATGTCGACTTGACAGGGCTTGTGTACCTTTCCCTTGGCCTCGGCAACATCCTAGGATGGCTGGTCTGTACCTTTCTCTCAGACAGGACTATTGTTAAGCTCGCGCAGGCTAACGATGGCCATTTCGAGCCTGAAATGCGCCTCACCACCAGCATATACTTCGGCATATTTCTACCCGTCACCTTATTCTGGTACGGTTGGAGCGCATACAACAAGAATCACTGGGCATCTACGCTGTTCTCGTTAGCTCCGTATGGATTTAGGATCATGGGACTCTTTTTGCCCATCATCACGTACCTGGTTGATAGTTACCCAATGCACTCAGCCTCGGCGATTGCCGCGAACATCATCCTTAGGAGTACGGTAGGAGCCTTCCTTCGGCAGGGCCGCCGCTGTACGACTCGCTAGGCCTCGGATGGGGGAACTCGTTGCTTGGGTTTATTTGTATTGCTATGATTCCATTGCCAATTATCTTCAACAAGTTTGGGGGTCGGTTACGAAAAGCAGAACGATTCAAGCTGTGATGTAGGACAGCTATTATATGGCAAGGCATCAAGCCCGAGGTTGTTAACAACTCGGCCCTTTCACACGTTCTTGTGACGGTATTACCATCAATGTAGTCCAATGTTGTATTTAAAATCCTCCTCTTCTTCCTCTTCCTCTTGGACAACTCGTCTTCATCTTCGTGGTCTAGGAGTACTATCACCCCGGCCTAGATAATTTCTAGCGGCGTGATCAAGCTCCAGCATGTTGACCACCAAACTCGGCATTCCGGTTATTATTATGATTGGTTATCACGCTACCTGGAAACTCGGGCCCCTCGGTCAAGATCTGAGCATTTTCTTCATCATTATTAGAAAGGTCGATTATTCAGTCTCTTGGGCAAGCTTCTGGCGTTTTGCACGGCATTGTCCATGATCCTTGTTTGTTCGCTTGATAGAGTGCGAGTCATTACTATGCTGGCAGGTATCGGTAATCGAGTTAAGATTTGGGC
This sequence comes from Ustulina deusta, assembly GCA_023159155.1. Classification (NCBI taxonomy): domain Eukaryota; kingdom Fungi; phylum Ascomycota; class Sordariomycetes; order Xylariales; family Xylariaceae; genus Ustulina; species Ustulina deusta. Next base: position 1,795,247 of record JAJNNX010000003.1, on the reverse strand, counting down.
AATTACTAGAGGCGAGCGCTTTGCCTTTTTTTTTCCCTAGCAGCGAAGCTGGTAGCTAGTTTTTGATGAGCGGCTAGGTTTCCGATCGACCTGGTACTTACTGTTTGGAAGCTGGCTGACCCAGACATGATAGGTTTTTTCCCGTTGCCGTCTAATTTGTTATCTAGAATAACGATTGGCTGCTGGTAGTGCAAACGACGAGCTTTTAGCCGACTATTTAGTTTTTCGATGTTTAAACCATAAATTTATAATTCAAATTAAAACGATAGAAATTTTATTTTTGAATACTTATTTTGAAAATAATTTTACGCTAGGAAAAGGATTTGCATTAGATACCTAGAAACATTTAAGTGTTGTGTCGGGATATTTTTACGGTGATCGAGGTAATAGGTCATAATTAGTGTTACGAATATATATTGTTGCACGAGAATCCCGGAACTCTCTCATAGGTAGTCTCGTTGAACAAGAACTTTAATTACTCGAGACAAAATAGTCGTCCGACAGTTATAGGACAGCTTATCTAGTGATCTTGGGAGATATAATGCTTCAAATTGGGAACTGTGGACTAAGCGGAGTTTAATAGTGGCAAATACCGCCGACATCTTCATCCATGCTCCAGGTCCCAGCCAGCCCATGTTCGACGATAGGTTCATCCAGAGGGATCTGCTCCTCAGCTTTTCCGAGGAAGAAGTCGCCCTGGCCAGAGACCTTTGTCTGTCTACTCATGAACCGCTTGGCCCAATCTTCCACGGCAGGTTCACCTGTTTCGTCCCGAGCCTGCTTGAGAAAGGGGATCAGTGCCGTCCCGCCGGTGCCCTTGACCTTCTTGTATTTCTCATGGCGAGATGCGGTGGCTAGATTCTGGCGATTTCGGACGGCTTCCGGGCTGCGCGAGCGGCTCCGAGCTCTGTTCTCGCGAGAGGGGAGAACGATATAGCGGGTGACGATGGCGATATGGATATCCCGGAAGGCTCGCAACATGGCCAAGCAAGCATCGTACGCGATACTAAGGGGCTTGTCCGTATCACGGCGTTCCTCGACGAAGTCGCGGATGTTCGCGACTAGACTGACATCATTTAAGAAGCGTGCATGTGGCCCCGGCATATATCGCCGCATGTCGCGAATGAAGTTGTGTTTGGGTGCAGTGCTTCGGCCTTCGCGCTCCGACTCGGAGGCGGGGTTGGCCTTTTCGCCAGTGGGACGATGCTCGATGCCAAGAATGATATCGAAGAATTGAATGAGACTGCTCTGAGCGTTGCTAGGGCCACTGTATTGGACATATTCAGAGCGGCCGCTCCCATCGTCGTAAATGACACCATGAGGGAGTCCGGCTTCAGCCATATTCTTGCTGCCGGCCAGAAACGTGCGAATGCGACGATAGAAGAACCCAGGGTCGCAGTTTTCATGCATGCGACGTAGGAGCTCGCCTAGGTCGTCCAGGCGCTCAGCAAAGCCATGTAGGCAACGTGTTACGGTTGCGCTGTCGCCTTCCCGAGCTGCAGCCACAGCAGTTAGCATGAGAGTGATGATGGGACCACCTCGCGCCTCGATGGCAACAGACACCAGATAAAACCAAGATTCATCCAGGGATCCGGTGAAGGTAACCAGAGTGGCGAGGTTGTCGAGGTCATCGATGCCCTCGTCGACGAAGAGCGGCTTGAAATTCCAGAGCACGGAGGCGGCGTAGGTGGACACGGGAGGGATCTCCAGGTGTTCGCAGATCTTCAGCAACGGGGCCGAGATGCTCGGCGGCACGCGATCACAGGGAGTGTCACCCCCCCAGATGTAGCCATGGGCAAAAAAGGTGAGGAGCATGTAAGCCCTTCTCCATTCCGCGTCATGTTCCAGACCGACGGTGGAAAACACGGGCAGACGATCGATGACTCCTCTCAGGCGCTTGCTCAGGATCAAGCCCTGCAGGTTGGAGGCAATGGACTCCCACTTGTTGTAGTATGGATCCGGAAGCCTCGTCAGCGGCAAGACATCAGGCAAGAAGCCGTGCGTCGGCGAGATTCCATAGTCGGACAAGAGCGGAACACGTTGTTTCATGACGACGGTGTTCGTTGGTGTCGGGCGAAGGTGGCGCGTGTTTGGGCGATGTGTGCAAGTCTTGTCTCTATAGACTAGGTATATCCAACTAACTGATCGCTAGAGTACCAAACGGTAATGGAACTAATTAATTGTTTAGGTTGTTAAGTCCTGACGCAAGGAGTATACAGTAAATAACCTGCAATACTCCTCAGCCGTGCGAAAATCTCCTTGGTGACGCGCATGCAAGTGTAAATATGTCTGAGAAGTCGGTTGCAGTCCCTATATACTCTGTAGATTTTAGGCGAAGAAGACAAGAGAAGAGGACGACGACTAAGAAGGTGGATGTAGCGGGTTTAAAAGGTAGGTACTTAGAGAAAGACACGCCGCGGCTACAGCGGGCATAGACATTACATGACATTACTAATGGACTGTGGTTCCATCACAGATTCACAAACCCTTTTTTTTTTTTTTTTTTTTTTAGCCGTTTGGTTACTCCAGTTCTGTCTAATGACGTGCGATGTTTACTATTTCGAAACCAACATGGTATTAGTTGCATGGACATGTCTTGTCCAATGACGGCGATTTAGTGGTCTTGTCGTATCGAATCTGAGTGGCAATCCCAAGTAGGTAGTCCAAATACAGACTTATCCATACGGTAGTGGACTGGTACGCTAGGATGACATGCATGACTGATGTTCACTAACCGTACCTAGTAGGTTTGCGCTCTGTGATGCAACAGCGTTTGGGATCTACATGTACTTAGGCAGTGCATGTCTCTACACATCACCTGACTCTTTGCCTGCACTACTTGGGTGGTCGGTCAAAAGATGTTATTTTTATGGGTGCATTTTTTGATTAGTTTCAATTGATGATAAATCTTCGGGCAATCAATCATCAGATTCTTCCTAAAGGTTCTAAGTAGTCCCTATTGTCGGACGAAAGGCCCAGTAAGTCACGAGCGATGTCGGCTAGCGCCGCATGGTCAATAACGCACGTGTTAGGTTACTATATGCGGCTTTGGTTGTAGTGTACTTGCCTATTCACAACCTTCCCTTTTCTACTACTTTTAGTTCTTGGAAAGGACCCGCTTTTTCCCTGGTTAGGAAATATTCCTAATTTCTTTTAGCTTTATTGCCTTCGCTTATCTAGGCCCTTACTTTTATTACTTTTGATTCCTAGCTATTTTAGTTTAGAATATTTTCTAGTAATATTTTTAGACCTTAGGTCTACTACTCCTAAAGCACTTAGCTTTTAGTACTTTTATTATTAAGCAGCCCTAAATATAAAAATTTTTATTTAATACTTATATATTTTAAAAACTATAATAAAAAAATTTTTGCTTGTAAAAAAGTTATTTTTGCTATTATTTTAATAGTTAATTCTATTTTTTTATTTTTTATTTTTATAAGCTCTACTTATATTAAATAAGCAAAAAAAGTTATAAATATAGTTTTTGTAGCTTTTTTTATTTTTATAAAAAAAAATATAAATATAAATAAACAGTTTGGTTGTTTTTTTTTTTTTTTTTATAGCCCTTCTATCTAAAAAAATTAATATTTTTAAACATAAACTTTATATTAAACAATAATTTTTTATAATAATTATTACTTAATAAACTTTTAATTTATAAACTAATATTAATAATAATATATATATGCCTTTTTTAAATAGAGCTAATATTTTTAGTAAGATAACTTACGCTTATTTTTGCTTTAAATCTTAGTTTAAATTTTGCTTTAAAACTTTAAAAACTTATAATAGCAATTATACTACTACTTTAAACAAGTCTAATTAGACTACTATTAAAAAAAAACTTTATAAAAAAACCAAAAAAAAAAAAGTAAACAGTTTTTAAGTTTTGTTTTGTTTTGCTAAAAAGTTATATTTTTATATAGTTAGTATAGCTAACTTTTATATTTTGCTTTATAACTTTTTTAGCTATTTTTTTTATAGTTTTATTTATTACTACTAGCTAATCTATTTAATATAAAAATAAAAATATTTCCGCTTTTTTTTTATATTTAAAAAATAAACTAAGTTTTTATAAAATTATTTCTAAAGCTAACAAAAAATAAACTATTTATCTAGTTTTAAGTATTTTTTTTTTTTTTTTTTTATAAACAAACTATAATTAACCTTTTAATAAAAAAAGTTTTAGCTAAAACTAGCTAAACTTTTAACTAAATTATATAATTTAAATATAATTTTAGCGCTTAAGTAGTTTTTTTTTTTAAGCTAGTTAAAAAGAGCTTTTTTTTTTTTAATTTTAAGCTTTTTTGTTTTTTAGCCCGTACTAACTTAGTTATATAATATAATAATTATTAAAAATTTTATAACTTTTACTTATATAATAATAAAAAAGTTTATATTATTTATAGCTATAACTATATTTTAAAAGTTTGCATAAGCTTTAAAAAATATATAAACTATTATAGCTTATATTTTACTTTTTTTTTTTTTTGCCTAGTTTGCTTAAATATTAAAAACAGATGTTTAATCTAGCTTACTAAACTTTAATTTATATTTTTTTGCTAATTAAGCAATAGAATATATAAAATTTACCAAAATATTATTATAGCAGCTAATAAAAAAATTACTACTATTCTAATACTTATATTACTTATTTTTTATAATATTGCTTTAACTTTTATAACTTTTATAGTTTTTTATTTAATTATTATTTTTATTAAAACAATAGATCTTAATATAATAATAAAAATAAACAATAATAACTTAAGCTTAGCTACTTTTTGTTTTAGAACTTTTATTAGCTTTGCTTTTTTTTTTAGTAGCTAATAATATAACTTTTATAGCTTTTATAAATATATAAAAACTTTCTAAATCGATTAGTATTTTATATTAATATTTATAAATTTATTTATAAAATAAGTTGTTTTAAAGGCTTTTTTTACTTATATAGTTTAAAAGCCCTATATTAATAACCTTTTGATTGCTTAGTTTAAAAAAAGCAATTTTTTAAGCTAGCTGCTTTTTATTAATAAACGCTTTTATATACTTTTTACTAGCTAGCCCTCTAGCTTTTTTTATTTATAAAAAACTAGTATAAATATAAGCTATATTTTATAAGTCTAACGTAATAAAAACCTTTTTTTTTTTATTAAAAAACTAAACAATATAATCCTAAGACAATTTATAAATAATAATTTTTAAATATATTATAAGCTTATTTTTAGTTTATATAAATAGATTAAAAATTAAAGGCTAAAAAACTTTTATAGTTTTATAAGCTAACGTTTAAAGGTTAGCACTTATTTATAATATTTTTTTAAAACTTATAAATAATATAAAAATAGATATTATCCTAGTTTAAAAACTTTAGATTTACTTAATTAAAAACTAATAAATATATAAAAGCTATTTTTTTTATTAATATTTTATACTTTATTATAATTAGCTAAACTATTTTTTTAAAGTTATAACTTATATTTAAAACAAATAAAAAACTTTATTTATTTTTATATTTTTTTTACCTAGGTTTATGGACTTATAATTTATAATGTTTATTACCTTTTTTAATATTTTTTAAAAAATTTTATACTTAATATATTAGAACTTTTTTTTTGTTTTAAGGACTTTTTAGTTATAAAAAACTTTAATACTATTTATTAAAGCTAAACTTTAGGTATTAATAATTTATCTAATTTTATATTTAAATAAAGGATTGCTAACTATACTAATAAGTATAGCTTTACTTAGTATATAATAAGTACTACAACCTATTAATTTAGGTTAGTTCTAGACCTAGTTATATATAATATATTAAAAATAGCTATATAAATAAATAATAAACTTTATATAAGTTTTAATTATTATATTATTAAAACAATTATTCTTTTGAATAAACCTATTTTATGCTTTATAAGTAAATAAATTTAGCTAAAAAATTTACTACTTTAGAACGCTACTATAGCTTAGCTAGCGCCCCAAATAAAAATCTTTAATAGGATTAATACTTATAAAACTATTAAAAACCTTTATAGATTAATTAATATTATATTTAAAAAAGCTTAAAATATTAGTTTTATTTTTATAGGTTTTAAATATAAGAATACCTTTTAGTATAATAAAGCTATAGCTACTTTTTATATTTAATTAGCTAAAAATAAACAAACTAGCTTAAATATAACTAAGTAACGTAAAAAATTTTGCTATTAAGCTTAAGCTACTAAATAGAACTACTAAAACAATAAGTTTAAAAAAGCAAACTTTACTTTTAAGCTTTTTGTAATAGCTAAATAGCGTAAGCTTATAAATAAACTTAGTTCTTTTTTTTTGTAATATTTAAAACATATTTATATTAAACCAAAAAAAAAAACTATTTTTTTTGTATAGTATATCCTAAGAGCACATATTGCTAAAAACAACATTTTTAATCCTTTTAAATATAGCGCCCCTTTTTTTTTTTTTTAAAAAAAGATCGCAGTAAATATAACTACTACTAAGTTAAAATTTAAATATATATACTATAGCGTTACTAATACAGCTTTTAATATAAATAAAATTAAAGTTATTTTTTTTTTTTAGGCCTAGCTTTTTTTAAGCTGCGTTATTGCCTACTTTTATAAAGCCTGCTTTAAGTTAAACTACTACTTTAAACCTTTTAAAAAAACTAAAATAGTTTTTATTTAAAAACTAAACAAAAATAACTATATTTTAGTTAAATCTTAAAAACTTATATTTTTTTTATTTTGTTTAAAAAAAAGCCTAAAAAAACTTATAGCTTATTGTTTAGTAATTATTACTATTTTTAATAAAGTTCTATTAAAACAATATTTTAGTGCTTTATTATATAGGTCTACTATAAACCTAATAACTACTCTAGTATATAATATTAAAGCTAATATTATTACTAAAAAGCAAGTTTTAATACTTTTTATTATAAATATTATAAGCGCTTTTAATATAATCTTAAAAAATAAACTTACTTTTTAGATTTTTAAATAAAAATAAAACGTTTAAATAATAAAATAAGTTTAGTTCTTTATAACTAATAGAAATATTTTATTCTGTTTTAAATCTAATTTTTTTTTACTTATAAGCTAAAGTCCGGCTTTTTATAAAGCTTCCCTATTTTTTTTTATTTTTTTTATGCTTTTTTTTTTTTTTTAAGCTAAGCCTATTAAAAAACATTTTTAAATATATAAATAATATCTGCCTTTTTAAATATAGGGCTAGCGCTTATAATAATATATAAAATTTTATATTATAAGCTATATAAGTTATAAAATAAAAATATTAGAACACTATTATTTTTAAAACAAACAAATATAAACTAATTTATATTATAATAAATAATAAACTTATAAAAAATCTTATGCTTATTAAAAATATTACTATTTTTTTATTTAAAATTTTTATAAAATAATTAGAAATTTATTTAAATAAATATTTATAATTTAAATATTATATTAATATATAAGTAAGTAAGGCAGCTAAGGTTAGGGCTTTTTTTTGTTTTTTTAGCAATATAATTAGAAATGCCTCCTTATTTATATTATTTTAAGTAGCTAAAGCAATAATTATTTTTATTACTATTTATAATAGTACTATATAATACTTTAGAATTTATTATTAGTTTTTTAAGTTTAAAAGCTATCTAGTTATTATAAGAATATTTAAATATATTAATAAAATTTATAATACTTTTAGTATAGTAGCCCGGGCAGTTATCCCTACCTAGCATATTTTTTTTTATACAGCTATAATAAAAAAAACATATATCCTTTTTGCTATTTCCTGCTTTAACTGCATTAATACAATAGTCTTTATATAAATAGCTAAACTTAATAAATATTACTTTATTCTTGCTCGGGCATAAAAGCCCTATTATTAGCGTACTATTTTTTAAAAGGTTGTAGCTTTATTGCTTAAAATTTACTAGATTTCTTTTAATCTGCTTTTCCTGCTTTAAAATAGGCCTTTTTTTAAAAACAAAAATAATACTACTAAAAAATACTTAGTTTAATCCAAAGACTTTTTTATTAAATAATTCTATAGAACTAATAATAATATATTTATTTATATTAATAGTTTTAAAAATATTTTTATTTTTTAAAGATTAGTTATATATATTAATAATATACTAACTATTATTAGGTTAGGCTAGCTTAAAAAAAAGTTTTTAATGCTAAAGTACTTAAAACTTTTAAAAGCTTTAGATAGTTTTTTATAAAGTATTATAGGTCTATTTGCTATTTATATCTTTATTTTAATAATTTTTTAGTTTTTATAAACCTATTAAACAAGACTTTTAGCTTTTTAAACATTAAATTTATAAAATTTAAATATTTAGTATACTTTTTATATAACTATATTTTATTTTATTAGTTTTTAAAATATAAAAACATACTTAGTAATAAAAAAGCAGACCAGGTTATAAGCAATTTTTCTATCTGCTTTTTTCTTTTTTTATACTTTTTGCGCTTAAATAGATCTTTATATATATATATATATAAAATTATAAAAAAAACAGCATTTAAAGCTATTAAAAACTAATAAAAGAATTTTCTATTTTTTAATTTGCTTTTTAGATAAAAAAAAAAAACTTTTTAAAATAAAAGCAGTAAAAAAATATAAAACCCAGTAAAAGTCCAAAAGGGCTACTATAAAAGCTTAAAACTTAATAGTAATAAAAGCTGCCGGGCACTACTTAAGCAGCCTATATAACTACTTTTTATTATTATTAAACAATTATAAGTTAATCTGCCGTTTATCTAAACATAAATCTTTATAAGTTATATAAAGAATATATAGTTAACCGGGCTGCTTTAGTTCCTTATAGCTACTATTATACCTAATTAAGTTAGCCGTAGATACTTAGAATAGACATTAATAATACTACTACTACTACTACTACTACTACTACTACTACTACTACTACTACTTGCCTATTTAAGCACCTGGAATCAGATATATGTCTATCTAGTGTATTATTACTGGAAGTCTACTGATATAATGCCAAAAAAAAAGAAAAAAGAAAAAAAAAAACCAAAGGTACTTTCTTTAGAGTATTAGCTTTAACTGCGTTCTTGGCTTTACTCGAACCTACCGGGCTGCCTTTTTTTTCACCTGTTTACAACTAGGTATACATATAGGTACCCTTCTAACGGCTAAGGTAGCTACAATAGGTAGGTATATGTACTTAATTATACCTTTCATTGTCTGCCTACCTCCCAAGTTTGCATTGAGACTTGTCAGATTTAGTGTTATAGAGCGTACCGCATATATGTGTTTAGATCGCTTTGTCTATTATTGTTTTTTGTAGGTCCTATTTTTCCTTTATAAGGTATTTATTTACAAGCTTACTAGTAAGTATGGCTAGGCCATACTTACTAAGCCACGTTGTTAAGCTATAACGCTTATATAACTAAGTGATCCTATTATTTATGCTTAATTAGCTTTCTTTATAGCTACTAGCTATAGGCTAAATCTAATATACTTTTTTAAAAAGAGTTATTTTAGTAATTTTTTTTTTGTATATATTACTATAACTATAAAGGTAGTTATAAGTAAGTATTAAAGTATAGATAGTGTATAAGTAACTAGTATAGCATGTAAGTAATTATGTAGGCTAGTTCTAAATGTTATATATGTTATTATATAACTATTTGAAATATAATATAGTAAGCTTGGTAGGCAAAAATGTTTGTAAGAAGGTGCGCTTATAAGTGCAATATATATAAGCTTACTTTTAGTATTACTAGAGCTTTCCTTTTTGTTTTTTTTTTTTTCTAGTTTTTATAAAATTTTTGTAGTAAGTTTTTAGAACTAAAATATTAAATATTTTACTTTTTTGTGATAAGATCTATACTAATTTTTTTTTTAGTTTTAATTATAAAATTATTTTTTGCTAGTATATTATTAATTATTGAAAAAGAAAGGGTGTTTTTGCTATAGGTTTTAAGAAAACTTTAGGTTGTTTAGTAAAAAGCTTACTAATATGTATAGAAAAGACTGTTATAATGTTTTTTTTGTTTTTTTTTTGCTTAAATTGTAGTGGCTAGCGCTTTTAACTAGGCTGGGACTTATAAGTATAGTATATAACTATTTTTTAGGTTAGTAGTTAATAGGCTTGTTATTAGTTCGGAATTATTATTATTAAATAGTAATAATATTTCTGTATATTTTTTGGTTTGTTTTTTATTTATTGTAGAATTTTTGGCGCATTATATTTTTATTGCTGCTATTGCTATTATTGCTTTTTTAATACTTTTTTGCTAAGCTTTTCTTGCTATTACTATTACTTTTAGAATAACTAGTTTTTTGTTAGTTTTGTTTAATATTTATTGTTTAGCTTTTAGCTAGGTTATTCTGGTTATATTTGTACTATTGCTAGTTCTGCCTAGTTAAGCTTCTAGTAGCTAGGGTGCTGCGCTTACTACTATTGCTTTTTATAGTTGTAGCTATGTTTTGCTTTTGTAGTAAACTAGTTTTTGTTTATAGTTAGTATTTTTAAAAATTTTTTAAAAAATATTATGTTTGCAATATATTTATAGTACTTTTTGGGGTTGCTTGGATAGCAACTATATTAAAATGTTTAGTAGTAGGTTGTAATACTTGCGGTATATTTCTAAGCATATATATAAATTTTTATAAGTAAGCTTTTTAGTAATTAGTAATAAATATTAATTATAAATAGTTCTATTAATATTAAGCTTTATATTTATTATTTTTGGAACGCTTTTATAGGAAGCGCTAGTAATACTACTATTTAGGCTTTATAGACTACAGTTTATACTATGCTATTTTTTTATTGCTTAAAAGAGGAGGAGGAGGAATAAATGTTTTTTTTTTTTTGTGAGCTTTTTGCCACTCTATGGCAGGATTAATGCTTTCTAAAGTAGTTAAGTTTTTGTATTATTAGCTCTAGGGCCCTTTAGGTATATAAAAATATTTTATAATCTTTTTATTAGTATATTATAAGTTTATAACTTATATTTAAATAATGTTTAAATGTTTTATTTTATAGATTTCTTTTTGGGTAGTAAATTTTTGATTTCTTTTTAAAAAACTAATATATTTTGCTAAGCTTTTTAGCTATGTTTAAAAAGCTTATATAATTTAAGTTATTTTAAAAAAGTTGTCTATTTTGGTATAGGTAAAGCTTTTGTAAGTCCGTTAGTAATTATATTATTAGTAAATATATATTTTATTATAATAGTTCTATTTTTAATTTTTTAGCGTAGCTAATAGTTATAGATATTAATATATTATAGTTTAGTACATAATAGGGCTATTTTTTTTATAACAAGCCTTATAGTTTGCTAATTATTATATTATATTTATATTTACTAATTTTGTAGCACTACCCCAAGCTTGTTAATAAGCCAGTTAATAAATATTATTTCTTTAGTTACTTGGGCTAGAGCTAAAAGCTTTGCTTTAATTATAAATATAATAACTATATTTTATTTATTAGCTTACTAGTAGATTATTCCTTTAAAAAGCTTTATAATATAAGCTTAGGAGCTTTTTTAATTAAAGGTATTATTTGCAAAAAATATATTGCTAGCTATTATAAAGTTATTTTTATTTTTTAATTATAGTACATAATACTACATAAAAAATAAATATAATAAAAGCTTATTAGTAGCCCGGTAGTACTTAAAAAAAAGATTATAATTAAATTATATAAGCTTAAAAATTTTAAATATTATATTTAAGCATATTATTACTGCAGCATATAAAATTAATTTTATTTTTTGCTAGTAGTGCTTAATACTAGTAAATATAAAAATTCCTTTATATAAAAAAAGCTTTTAAGCTTTTATTAGAATAGTTATATAAGCTATAGCTATAGTATTTTATAGCTTAGCGATCTTTTTAATATAAAAGGCTTATAAGAGCTAGAAAAAGTTTTTTTTTTTGTTTTTAATTATTTTAATACTTAGGAACTATTATAGGTTTTTATTTTTAGTAAGGTTATAGTATGTCTTAAGTGTAGCGATTGCTTTATTTGCAGCTTTTTGGCTTTTTTACTTATATGCTATAACTATATTATTAATATATATAAATAAGAGTATACCTTTTAAAAAATAGCAATAAAGTTTATAAAATATTAGTTTAAAGCTTATTTTTTGTAGTAATTTAGTAAGCTTTTTTTGTTATAGTAAGAAAGATTTTTAAAGCTTGTATAAAGCTTATAATAGTTTAACTATAGTATTTAGTTTCTAGTAGCTTGGAAGCATGCATATATAGATTTCTTTATTTAATTTAGTGTTTATAAAAGTATTTATAGCGTTATATTATTTAAGTTCTAGGTTAAACTTAGTAGTAATAGTTATTAATATTTTAAAAGATTTTTTTGCTAGTATACTAGTATAAGTATCTTTTTGGTTATTGTTTGGCTGCTAATTTTTTTGTATTATTAAACAAGCTTTACATTTTTTATAGTATTTATATTTATTAAACTTATAAATATAAACTTATATATAATCTAAAGTAATCTTTTTTTATAAAGAGCTTTTGGGTACTTTTTTTTAAATATTTATTTTTTTATAGCTTTATAAATAGATAAGTTCTGCTTGCTTAAAGTGATTTTTTAATAAATAGTTTATAAGATTTTTATACTATTTTAATAATTATAGTAGATTTTATTAATATATTTTTTTTTTCTAGTTTAGAAAAGTTTATAATTAAGCTTTTAAATAGCTAGTATTTAATTTAAGGGCTTTTTTTTTTTTATTAGTAAAACTTTTAATAAGATTTATTAATTATAATTAGTTGCATAGTAGCTAATAAGCTTTTTTAAAAGTTTTTTTTTTTTTATTAATAGAGCTTTTAATAGGATTTAGTAGCTATAATTAAGTATATAATAAATAATAGGCTTTTTTAAAGGCTTTTTTTTTTTACTAGTAAAGTTTTTAATAAGATTTAATAGTTATAATTAGTTATATAATAATTAATAAGCTCTTTTAAAGGCTTTTTTTTTTTTACTAATAAAGCTTTTAATAAGATTTAGCAGCTATAATTAGTTATAGTAAATTTTTAAAAAACTTTTTAATAGTTTAGCTTTTTTACTTTTAATTATTGATTTATTATTAATAGTTATTACTTTTTATAATTTGGCTGTATTAAAGCTAGTTATTTAATAAGCTATAGTTAGAATATTAAAGGTTAACTTAGTAAAAGCTTAATATTAATTATTGGGCGGTTTTTTATTTAAGCTTAAATCTAGCAATTTAGCTTATAGCATTACTAAATATAGTAGGGCAGCCTTTGGACTCTATAGTAGTATTAGTAATCTAAAGGCAAACTATAAATTAGTATAAAGATAGGAGTTCTAATAAGAAGCTTTTGCTTTTTTTTTTATAGGTTTATTTTTGTTAGAATTTTTTTTAGACTTAGATTTATTAGCATTTTTAATATTGCTTTTTGGGAGTTGGCTGGCAGGCTTATTATTTTTTTGTTTATTAGTTATATTTTTTTTGAAATTAGAGGTATTTTAGTAATTAATACTATTTATTAATGCTTTATATACTTTTAGAATTATTTTAAAAAAATTGTTTTTAAATTTATTTTTATTATTACTAAAGAACTTGTTTTTATTAAAAACTACGTTTTTTATTACTATAATTTTGTTTTTTTAAAAAAGCTAGATATAGTAAGTGTTAGTAAACTAATAGTTTATTAAATAGTTTATTTAAGCGTTAGGGTTAAGCTTTTTATACTTTTATTTTTTAAGCTTAGCTTTAGTAATTATAACAAATGCTATATATTTAAATATTTTTAAATAAAATATATAAAATATTTAATTATAGCTAATAAATTTTTATAAGTAATTAAAATATAAATAGAATTTTTTATATAAAGCTTGCTAATAATTGATTTGCTTAAGTATCTAGTTATATAAATATACTACTATTCGAACTATTTTAAGCTAAAAAAAAATAAAAAGCTTATAATTGTTATATATTAAGCTTGTTTAATACTTAATAGTACTTTTTATTTTTTTAGCTGTTTTATTAAAATTTTAAATATATAGTAGTAAAATTTTAAAGTTTATTTTATAAGCTTATTTTATAGCTACTGCTAGGCGTATAGTTTTTTAATTACTACTAGCAATCTTATTATTATATTTTATGATTTTTATTTTATTATTATAATATATTTAAATATATTAAATATAATATTTAAGAGTTTTTTAAATAGTGCTAATATATTTGTTATTAATATAATAGTTCTAGGTATAATTTAAGTATTAATTAATAATTAGTATAATATGTTATAAGCGCCTATTTTTATTAAAAGCGTTAAATTTATAAAAATTGATAGCTAATCGGGTATTAGCCTTTATAACTTTTAAGCAAGCGTTTTATATTATTTTGCAGCAAGCTTTAGATTTATTATATATTATATAGTCCGTAGTTCGGATTTTGTTATTAAGGTATAAAGTGATTGCTGTTTCTTTTATATAGTTAAGCAACTATTTTAAAGGTTTAGTGCTGAAATAGAGCAGGGCTCCTGATCGGCGTATCGCACACTCAAACCAACCAAACCTACCTGATCGGTGTGTATCGGACTACGTCTTCTGACTCGCGGATCTTTGTGCGTATTAGGTCAAGATCTAATTTGTAATTATAAATAAAAACGTAATAATTAATTAATAAAAACAAATTCCTAACTTTTATTTAATATTTTATAATAATTATCCGTTGTTTGCTATATAAAAAAGAAGTTTTTTATAGCTTTAAATAAAAACGCGCGCTTTTTATACTTTTTGTTTTGTAATTTTTAAAATCTCCGAGAATGCGTTCTATTTTATAACTAAAGATTTGTTTTTTATATGTATGCACTAGCTTTACTACAAACTTTCTAAATTATTAGGTTTTTATTTTTAAACTATAATAATTAACCTAAACTATAACTAATTAGTTATTTATTTTTTTTAGATCTTTATTACTAAGTTTTTTTAGTTTTTATGTTTATTTTTAATAATTTAACTCTTTGTTTTTTTTATATACTTAGCGCTTTTTAAGCAGCTTTTTAATTTTTGGGTTTTTTAGTATTTGTTTAATCAACTGTACATATTTCTAAATTATATTTTTTTTAGAACTTTTACTTAGTAAAAAAGTTTAGTATAGGATAACTTTTTATATTGCTATATATATTACTTTCCTAGGATATAAAAAAAATCTATTAGTAAGCAAGTCTTTTATAAATTATAGCTTAAGCTCTTTTATTACTAAAAAAAAAATTAGTATTATTTATTAAAATCAAATATATTGGAATACTTATATTTTTAACTAAGTTTTTTAAACTTAGGCATAGCTATTAAGGCACTTTTTAATTAGCTTTACGTTAACTTTTTAAGCGATCTAGCAACTATTATTCCTTTATAAATAGACTAAAAAGCAGAAATATCTATTATAAAGAAATCCGATTTAATTTAAAAAAAAGATCTATAAAATATATTTTGTATGTTTATATTATTATTTATTAATTAATTAGCTTTATAAAATAAAATAATTACTAATTATTTTTTTGTTTTAAGTAGTATTAATTAAAAAAAAGGCTTTATTTTAATAACTACGATCCCAATATATAATTTTATTTTTTTAATAATATTTAGGCGATCTTTTATAATTTTAATACTTATTATTAGGTTATTAGGTATTAACTTCTAGCTACTAAGTTATAAATTTTTTAAAAAAATACTTAAGTATTTAAAAAGTAATACTATATAAATAATATATATTAAACTATAGCTTTACTAATTATTTTAAATATATATAAAAAAGCTATATATATAAAATAGAAAAAATATATTAAAAAGCAGCTTTAAGGTTTATTAACTAATAATATTTTTAAAAGCTTATATTTAATAATTATAAATAAATTGTTAGTATTTTTTATTTTGCCTAAGAACCAAATTAATAAAATAGGTAGTTTGCTTTTATTTATTAATAATTATAATAAAAAAATAATTTAATTAGTTACTACTTGCTTTAAAAGGTTTAAGCCTACTAAATATTATTTATTTAATTTTAAGAATTAATATAATTATAACTATTTTTTTATTAAGTTTTATAAATTAAGCAATAAAATAATTAAATAGTCTAAATAATTGTTTATAAACTATTTTTATATTTAGCCTATAGAGCTAAATAGCAAATTATGCCCTAATATCTATAATATTAGCCCAGGTATATTGTTTTTATCTAATTATTATATCGATAATCTAGGCACTAAAGCTATTAGTTATTTAAATATTTTTAGAAATAGAGAAAAAGATCGGTTGTTTTTTAAAAAATTTATTATTTATATATTAATAATTGTTATAAAAAGGCATATTAATAAAAATCCTAATTTTATTGGCCGCTAGGCACTATAATAGTAAAGGAATATTTTTATATTTTAGGTTGTATTAACTATATATTTTTGCAATTAAATCTTGCAAGTACTTGTAATGCTTTAGGTAGAGTTTTATAGGTTAAAAATTACTAAATAAAGTAATTAGCTAAAAAATTAACTAATTTTATTAAAAGATTAGCTAGGCTAGCTAGATAGATTAAGTCTATAACTAGAAATCTAAAACTGGCTTTTTTGTATAAACTGCAATATAATTTTTGTAATATTTTAACGAATTATTTTATATATTTTTGTTTAGATCGTAGGGTTTTTTATTTATAATATTTATTATTTTTTTCTAAAGCTTTAGCTTATAAAAAGCTAGAAGTATATAGGTTCTATAAAAATAACTATAATACTAGTTATTATTTTGTTAGATACTAGGGATTAATACTGCAAGCTTAGGTCCAAGCGGGTAACTATTAAATAATAATTTCTAAACATAATTAAAAGCAATAGAAACTTTTTAATAAACGTTAATTATTGTACTATTGTTAATAAAATCTATAATATATAATGTTTTTTATTTAATATTATAAATTATAACAAACTAATAATTAAGAGCATGCCTAGCTTTAGTTGCTTTAATTGTTTTAAATATTACAAAACTAATAGATCTATTCTGCTTTTTAAAAAATTAAAAAATAAAATAGTTCTTATTAAAACTTCTGTTTTAAGCTTAAAAAAATATTTATATAAAAGTGCTTTTAAATACTACTTATAGTTTGAAGTAACTAATTGCTATAGTAATTAATATATTAATTTTTAATATGTTTAGTTATTAATACTGTTGTGCTTTTTGGAGTATATTAATTAGTCCGGGTCCGAGCGAGTTATAAAAAGCTCAAGTTGTGATGCCCGGGAGAGTTTTATAGTTATATAAAGCATTTTTATATTTTTAGCAAAAGTAGGGTAGCAGTTCTTTACTATAATAACTTATATATAGCGGTTTATTTAGTAATATATATTATACCGGCTTAGATAGCATAATAGTAATAATATTATTAAAAAAGGCATATATATTTCCTAGATCTTTTTAGTAATACTTTAGGTAGGTTAGTTAAAACATTTTAGGTGTAGTGATTTAAAGTAATAACGCTAAAATGGGCTAATTATATAATCGCTTTAATATTAGGGCAAAGTATTAGTTCTGTTTATTAATAATCAGAAGTATAAATAAAATATAATAAATATATAGTCTATATATTAATAAGTAAAGTCTAAGGACTAGTAGTATAAAGTATGTTAGCTAGAAAATAAGTAGTTAAAAGTTAAATATAAGGTCTATTAGGCTAATATAAGTCTAGTTAATCTATATTACTTTCTTGCAAGGACTTTATTAGTTCTTTTCTAATATAAGTTATTATTAAAAAAAAGTGCTAATTAGGGCTCCTTTATCTATATTATTTTATAAAAAATAGTATTTGTTAGTTTTGTGCAAATTAGCTATTTTTTCTTAACTTACCTATTTATTTTCCTATATAGACTATATTTATACTTATACTTTTTTATACTCCTAACTCTACTTATTTGATTTATAGTAATTAGTTTATATATAGTATATTGCAATATATATCTTTATTTTTTATTATTTTCTATAATATCTAGTGATTAGTTATTTTAAAGCAAGAAACATATGCTAGCTTTTTTTAGTTATTTTTATCTACTATATAATTACTATTTTTATATTAGCTATACTAAATATTATATAAATATATCTATATTTAGTTAGATTGCTAATAAATAGTTAAAGCTTTAAGCTTTAATTGCTTCGTAAGTTAATCTAAAAATTCAAGCAATCTAAAAAAAAATAAGTATTACTAATCGGAGTATATTTAAAGCTTTTATATTAACTAACCTGCTACTATATATATTAAATCTTATATATTATTTTTAGCTATGCCACTTTATTACTAGCAAACTTAACGCTTGATTGTTTTTTTTTCCTAATTATAAAGATCTTTTGTTCTAAGCTAGCCTATATAATCCCAATTTTTTATTATAATTAATCAAAAAAGAGCTAGGTTATAAAAAAGGCTTTAGTGGTTAAATACTAATCGAAACAATATGTACTAAAACTAATAAATATTTTAATTAAGCTAATTAATATATAAGTTATATTTTTAAAACAACTATTATATTATTTTTTTTATTACTTAGTACTAAATCGCAGCGTATTATATATTCCTAGTTAAGATTTAGTATAGCTTTAATAATTCTAGCTATGCTCCTTTTAAATATATACTTTTTTAGAGCTATAGTTCTAAAACATATAGTATTGCTAAAAGATTTTAGTAAATTAATAAAACTATATGCTATTTAAAAAAAAACTTTTAAGCATAGTTAAAACAGGTATTATAGCTTTTTTAATTAGCATAAGCAGATAAGCTTTATTTTTTTTTTTAACTTTTATATATAGCTAATAGAAATATTTAATAATAGTTACTAGATTTTTTATTATTTTATTATTAAAGCTCTAAATAGCTATACTACTAGTTAATATATATGCTAGAATATTTATTTTTTATTTTTTATAGTATTTAATAATAAAGCTATATTTAAAGCAGTTATAATATCTGCTAGCAAACTTATGCTTTTTTATATTAAGCTACGCTATAGTAATCTATTTAGCAAATATCTCTTTATAATATTTGATTGTCCGGCATAAATAATAATATTTATTATTTAGTTAACTAGAACTTCTAATCCTATTTTTTGCTAGTTATATATTTATTGATTCTAAAAGTCTAAAAGCAATAGTTGCTTTGGAATATGGCTGTTTTTTAGATATAAATTAACAAATCTTTTGTAATCTAGTGCTTGTGGCAATTATATTTATTTAGTTAGCTAGCCGGACTATAAATATTATATAAGCAATACTAAATATGCTTATTTATATATAGCAATAACCCAAAAAAATAAAAATAAAGATCTAAATAAACAGAATAGCCCAAAAAAGTTCTTAATTTAGGCTAATTAAATAAAAGTTATTATATGTTATTTTATATATCTTTTGGTTAATCCGCCTATAAAACAGTAGTAAAGTTGCTATTTTGGAGTAGGTTTCTAGAGGTAGAAAGGTAGCGCAAAAATAATAAAAAAGAACAAAAATATAAGTAGCAAGTATTACTTTATAATAAATCTAAGTTAATTAGGACAATATTGTTATAGTATATAGTGCTAGATCTATAGATTTTAGTTATATTTATTTTCTTAGTTTTTAAATTTAAAGAAATATTGCTTGCTAATTAATAGACTTTTTTTTTAATTATAAATTATTAAAGCTTAAATATTTAATTTTTAAGCCTATTTTAATTAAGATCTTAATTTAATATAACAAAGCTTTATTACTAATAATTTTCTAATTTTTTTTAATTATTTTGTTTATATTCTAGTATTTTTAGCCTATTTGGGCTATATTATAGTTTATCTAAGCTATATTCTAGTTATATCTAGCTATATTTTAGGTTATATCTAAATATATCTAAGCCTATTTTAGCTATATTCTAGCTATATCTTGCTATGTTCTAAGTTTTGTTTAGCTTTTATTTAGTTATATTATAGCTCTGATTAGGGCTATTTTAGCTATATTTATATTTTTTTTATAGCAGTCGTCCTTTAGTAAGCTTATTATCTATTTATTAGTAATAGGGTTAATTAGTTCTTAGTATTTAGCTTTATTTTTAATAAATAGTTATAGGCTATTTGATATATAAATCTTTGCCTTTATATGTCCCTCTGGCTTTTTTATTTTATATTTCCTATTCTTTTTTTTAAATACTATAAAAAATGGGCCTTTTTATTTATATAAGAGTTTGGCGCTTCAAAATTTATTATTGTTTAGTGGGATATTAAACATAAAAATAAGGTTTTTTTTTTTTAAAGCTATAGGGCAAACCTTATAGGCATATTGCTAATTAGCCCATTTTGCAGCTTAGTATCTTTTTTTAGTAATAATACGTTAGACCTTAGCTATATTTTTTTTTTTTTTTTTAAATTGCTATACTTTGTATACTAAAAAAAATATATAATTAGAGATGTTTTGCTAATTAATAATCTGCTATATTAAGATAACATTTTGAATTAGTAAAACTAGTAATTAATTATAAACTATTTTGTATACGCTATAACTATAGTATTAAGTAATAGTTCTATTGGCCCAAATTACTTTGTTAAATTGTTTGGTCCAGCTTTTTTTTATTTTTTAAGTTACTTTTTTAAAGCTGCTAGTAATTATTTTATAGCCTAACTTAATAAATCCCTAGCTTTAGAAGTAATATATTACGCTATAAGTTACTATAAATCCAAGTTATACTCTAGCTATTATAACTTTTTTTTTATTTTTAGAACTATTATTATATTTAATTCTAATAAAAGTGCTGTACTAATAAATAATATATTGCTTAATAAATCAAGCAATACTTTTAGAATTAACTGATTGGAGTAGCATTGCTTTAAAATAAGCCAATATTTTATATCTAGCTTTAATAATTGCTTTAAACCTATTATTATTAGGTATAAATTAAATATTAAAAACCTAGCTTATAAATATATCTTTAGTTTTATTATAGCAGTATTTTTTTCTAGATCGCCTGTCCTATATTTATTAGTATAGCTTATAGTTTTTTAAAGCATTTTTAATATCCTTATATAAGTTTTTCTAATAGTATTAGGCAGTAATTCTATAGTATATAAAATCCTAGCTTTAATATTCTAGTTATATATAGCTTTTTTTTAAAAAGCATTTTTGATTATTAAAATTATTAATATAATATTAGATCTAGTATAATAGTTTTGTTTTTTTTTAGAAGCAATTTTTATAAACAAAGAATTAAAGGGCCTAATTTTTATAGATTTTTCTTTATATTACTATTGTAAAGCGATCAGGCAGACTCCCAGTAGTAAAATATATTGCTAGCTCCTATAAATATATTAACTATTTTTGCTCTAGTTTAAAAAAGGCAATAATATTTAGAACAATTATTAGTTTAACTATTATAATATAAAGTTAAAAATTAATAAAATCTTTTATATTTTTTTTTATTAATTATTTAATTTATTTAATAGTTCTTTTAGTTTATGTAATAATCTATCTGCTGCTATATATTTTTTTCCAAAAATATAGTACAATTTAAAATCAAACATTTTAATAAAAACAACCTATTAGGTTAGAACTGTGCTAAGAAGTGCAAAAAATCTATTGTTTAGCTAAGCAATTAGTACTTTTATATCTATTTTTAGGTAAAATCTGATCTTATATAAATAGTTTTATAGTTAATATAAGGCCTTAATAACTTTTAGGTATTTTTTTTTTGTTATGTTATAATTTAATTTAGGTATTTTTTAAGTTTTTAACTTATATTTAGATAGGTATATTCTATTTTTGATTAGTTAACAAAATATAGTGCTTTATTTTTTTTTTAAAACATTAACTTTTAGTTAGATTTTTCCGGTTTTATAATCTAGGGTAATTAAGCAAAAAATAATTGTTAGAGCTTATTATAGTATTATTATTGCTTACTTTTAATTATTTCTTTAAACAAACTTAATATTATACCAAAAAAGCATAGTTAATAGAAATATTATTATAGCATACGCTTTTACTTATATCTAATAGTAACTATTTATTCTTAGAAAAGCTTTTATTTTTATAATATTGCTATACGTTATTTATTCTAGAATTTTAAATATTTTAGCTTTTATAGGTTTATAGCCATTAGTTCTATAGAGATATCCAACCAGTATTATTATTAGCTTGTATTATTTGTTTTTAATACTGCTTATAATAATACTTACTAATTCAAAATTTAGCAAAACTGCATTAATATTTTTAATATGTTCAAAAATAAATTGCTATATACTAGGGGCAACTTTTTAATTATTATAACAAGTAACAAGCTTTTTAACTCTTATATTGTTAAAGAATAGTTTATATTTTCTAGGTATAATATTGTATAGTATTTAGCTAACTACTTTAAAGAAGTAAGCTACCGAATTTGTTGTGCTTTAAGGAAGTATTATTATTTATAGAATTCCAAGTAGTATAAAAAAAACTATTAGTGCTCGATTAAAAAGAAATAAAAGTACTTAATTATATTTAGAAAAAAAGTCGATTATTAATAAGATTTTATATATAACAAATTCTTTAGCAAATTTATTATAGCTTTTTAGTAAAAAGATATTTTAGATTATAACTATGTTTAGTTTAGTAGCAAAGTTAATTAGTCTAAGCTTTTTATTTTTTTTTTTTACTACAAACCATATGTTCTAATATATACTATATCTTTTTTTTAATATATTATTTATAAGTTAGGTTTTAAATATATTTAGTACTTTTTTTTATAATAATATAGGAATAAAGATTCTTTTTATTTGCCAAGCTTTATATAATATTGTCTAGATCTTATATAGTAGTATAATTTTATTACATATTTTTCTAATCTTGCTAAAATTTTAAACTAAAACTATTTTATATTTATATAGCACTTTAACTAGGAGCTCTGTTTTTTAATTAATAAGTTCTAATGTTTTTATATTTTTTTTAATTTTTTAGAAATATTCCTTAGTTAATCAAGTTCTTTTAGGTTATATAGCAAAATATAAGTAAATATTTAAATAAATCCTTCCCTTTTTAAATGTTTTGTTTAGTTTGCGCTAATTATATACTTTTGTTAAAGCTTTTTTTTTCTAATTAATTAACCCTAAAGGTAAAGAACTATTATATTTTGTATTATTAACTAAGTAGACTTTTTTTAATTTAGGCTTATATATTATAAATATCGAAATAGAAAAAAAAAGAAACGCTATTTGTTTAGCCCTTAAGATTTTTACTTTTTTTGCTTTTTTTATAGTTTTATAAATAATAGTCCTAAAAATTATTAAGAATTTACTGTTTAATAAAGTACTTATAAAAAAAGTATTATTATTTAGCTTTAATATTTAGTTTATATGGTTTGTAAATAGCTAATTAGCATTATAAAAATATTTTTATATAATTTTATTATTTAAATTTAGTGCTAAATTAAAAGTTATTTTAGCAGCGCATAATAAAAATAAGATTTAAATATTAATTAAAAACTAATTATAGCTATTTATAGTAGCTCTTTGCGTATAAATGGCTATTAGTTTTCTATAGCTCTAATTACTGATTTGTTATAGGGGCGTGATTAAAAAGGCAGGGTTGCAGAAGTAATAATATATGTATTACTAAGGGTAAATATAACTATTAAAACTAAATTCTTAAAATAGAAAATATAATTTATAATCTTTAGGAAGTTTATTTTTAAAAACAAAGGAGCAGCTATTTTTTTATTTAGAACTATATATATAAAAATAGCTTATATATATTTCTTAGTAATTTATACTAGCTAAATAATAATTTTTTTATATAATTGTAGGAGTACTTCTAGTTTAATAAAATATTTATTTTAAGTTATTTAAATATTAATTATAAAAAGTTAGTTATTTTTAATATAACTTTTTATTAGAATATATAATTAAGCGCTAGTATTAAAAAGTCCAGTAATTAGTAAGCTTTCTAGTAATTCCTTAATTCTTACTATAACTTTAGGTATAGCCCTTATATAGTTTTTTATGTTCTGTAAAAGCATACTTATTTAAAGGGTTTTATAGACCTTTTTTATAAATTTTTGTAGCGTTATATATATATTATTAATTTCCAAAATAGGTGCATTTAATATTTATTAATTACTTGCTTTAAACTTGGGTTTATTTAGTTAATTTAATTTAATTGTTTTTTTGCCTAATATCTGTTTTATTTTAAAGGCCTATATTGCGAGTAATTCTAACATATTAGGAAATAAACCTAGCAGCTCTTCCTAAGTTAACCCTACTTTAGCTTTAGATAAGTTATTAATTTTGTTAAAAAATACCTAATATTTTTTTATTCTTAAAATAAATAAGAGTACTTATTAATTAGTGCTTATACTTATTATAGCGCTAGTTATTTTGTAGGGTTAAGTAATATTATAAGTTTTAAGCGTAATATTGTTTTTTTTATTTAAACGTTTTCTTTTTGCTATTATAGCTTTTGTATAAGCTTATATATTAAATATATTAATAGGGTCTAGAACTATAAACATTAATAGGTTATTTAAAAAAGCAACTTAATTAATTATTTTTAGTACTATAAACTTTTGCTTATTTTAGTATTTTTGCTATTTATTATATTAAAATTTTAAATAGTTTTTTTTAGCTAGAATATTAAGCTTTTATTATTCTATAAAAACTAAGTTAGTTTAGAATTTTACTCTAGGGTTAGGCTAATTAATTATAGTTAGTTGTTTAAGTATTAAAACAAATAGTTAAGCTAGGTTGTTTAAAGTATTTCTGTTTTTGTTAGGTCCTAGGTTCTGTAATTAGGTTTTGTTTTCGAATTTTAGATCTTCTAAAACATAGTTAAATTTATATAAGGCTTTATAAGCTGCCAGAGCTGCTAGGAGGTATTTACTAAAGCAGTTGCAATAAATCTATATTAAAGCTAAGGGTATAAATCTATTTCTATTTTTTTTCTTTAATATTTTATTTGGGTTAACTATAAATAAGCAAATATACTAAAATACGTATAATAAACCAATATACTAAGCTTTAAAGTTATATTTTTTATATAGAGCTTTAAAATTTTCTGTTTTTTTTTTTAATTTATAGCTTTGTTATATATAATCTTTAGCTCTACAAAACTAGTATTTATACGGATTATTGCTAGTGCTTTTAAAGTTATTCTAGTTGTTTGATTAGTTATATTTTTAAAGGTTTGATTATTGTGTTTAAGTGGCAAAAGCTTTAAATTAGCTATTTCTGTATTATTGCCTGCTTTGCTAGCTGATCTTTTAGTAGAACGTCTAACCAAAAAAAGCATAGTATTAATTCCGGTTAGTTAGTAACTGCATTATTTTAATTATTGCTTTAGTTATTTAGGTATTATAAATAGAAAGGCTTTTTATTTTAGCTGTTAATTGTTCGATTACCGGGTTTGTATATGTATAAACTATTAAAGGCATAATAAAAAGAATAGTTATAAATAGTTAGGTTAAAGGAATAACTAGTAAGGCTTAGAATAGTTATACTTATATAGTTTGCTAAATAAAGTAAAAAAGTATATTTAGTAATAGTTCTAAGCTAGTAGTACTATTTAAAAAACTTAATATTACTATCTATAGCTAAAAAAAAGATTTTAAGTTGGCCTATTGTTTAAAAATATTTATAGTATTAATATATTTTTTTTGTTATAAGTTATTTTTAGTAATTCTATATTTATTAAAAATATTTCTAAAATAATTAAAAAGAATTAATTTAATTAAGTTATATAAATAAGATTTTTTGGGTATTAAAGGGATTTTTTAGCTAAGTTTATTAACTAAAGCTATATATTTAAAAAAAAAATTAAACATAATTTTAAAGAATTGTTTTAGTACTTAGGAGAAGCTTAGTAAGTTGTTTTTTTTATAATTAGGTTTGCTTAGGATTAATTGTTTTATATTTTTGTTTTAAGCTTATAATAGTTTAATCCTAATTAGTACAAAAACTAATAATATATTAAACTATATATTTTTTAATTATAGTTTTTGTTTAGTATAATAATTAATTAATCTATTTAGCTTATGGAAATCTATATAATTTAAAGAGTTTTTCTATTCTGCAAAGCTATTTAGTTATATTTTTTTTTAAATTAGTTTTAAAAACAAGATATAAAATTAAAAATAAATAAACTAATAATATATAGAACTATAGCGCTTCTAAGGGCTAATTATATAAATATTAAAAGTTTAGCTAGCTAATATTTACTAGTCTGATTATTAGTTAGTATAGTATTAGAAGTAGGTATATTTATAATTGGAATATTTGAAATAAACCCTATTAAAAAAAGCCTGAAGTTTTGCGGTTGTTTTAGAACGTTTAGGTTATTTATTCTAGGTTGCTAATTAGAACTATTAGTATATAAAAGTAATAAAATAATAAATATTTTAAAAATAAAACAATAGTTTTTAGGTTTTAATAATGTTTTTTTATTTAATATTTTATAATTTTTACTATTATATAAGCATACATAATTAGCGTAGTACTTCTATAAGTTTTTTATTAAAAGCTTATATATATTTAAGTTTAGCAAATATATTAGCTTTTTTAATATAACTATAGTTAGGTTTTATATTTTTTTTGCAGATCTAATAAAAATAATGTAGTATTATTAGTATTTTTGTAATTAATTGTTCTAAAAATAATAGTTTTATTAATACTTTATATTTACTTAATTTTTATTATAATTAGTTTTTTATTATTTTTATATTATATTATTAAATTATATTAGAAGTCTAGCTTTACGTAAAGATTTATTAAAAAAAATATAACTAATTAGTATAATTAGTAGTTAGTCTTTGTGTGTTAGGTGTATTAGCTAGAAGTATTAGTTTCTAATTATAGGTTGTGCTCCGAAGAGCATTAAGTAATATTGATTTTTGTTGCTTTACTAAAGATACTAATGAAATGGAGCAGGGCTTCTAATCGGCGTATTGCATACTTAAACTAACTAAACCTACCTAATCGGTATATATTGGACTACGTTTTCCGACTCGCGGATCTTTGTACGTATTAAATCAAAATCTAATTTATAATTATAAATAAAAACGCAATAATTAATTAATAAAAACAAATTTTTAATTTTTATTTAGTATTCCGTAATAATTATTTATTGTTTGCTATATAAAAAAAAAATCTTTTATAGCCTTAAATAAAAACGTGCGCTTTTTATATCTTTTGTCCTATAATTTCTGAGGTTTCCGAGAATACGTTCTACTCTATGACTAAGGACCTGTCTTTTGTACGCGCGCACCAGCCCTACTGCAGTGCTTATATGTTCTAAATATTAGTACTACTTATAAAAGCTAGCTTAAAATTTAGAGCGCTTTGTATAAAAGTTTAATAGGTTTTTTTATATATAGAACGTTTGTTTAGTTAGGCGTTCTAGGAAATATTTTATAATATATTAGCTATATATTTGGGTTAAAGAATATAGGGACTTTCTTTATTAATATTTTAAAAGATTGGACTTAGGTTTATTATTCTAATATATGCCTGTTCGGTTTAAGACTTGTAAGAAGACTAGGTTAGTAGCTATGTCTAGGCAAAAGGCAATATTATATAGCTAATATATAATTATATCTTTTGGGCCCCAAGCTTTAATATTAATTTTGCTATAGCTATATATATAAATTGTGCTATTTTTTGCTAATACTATATTGTTTGGGTTAGTATTTTTTAAATATATAAAGCAATATGTTTAGTTAAATATATAAATAGTTAATCTAAAGTTTATTATAGCTAAATTATATAGTTTATATATTTTAGCGAGCTTTTGGTTAGTAGTAAACAAGTTTGCTACTTTTGCTATAAGGGGCTTTAAAAGTTAATTATTCCGAAAGTTATTTTTTAAAACTTCGAATTTTACTTTTTTTTTTTTATTGTTTTTGCGCTTTTTTTATTGCTTGTTTAATATTTTTTTTATTTGCTATATATATTTTGGCTATTTTATTAATGCTTTAATTAGATTTTTAGCCTTTTAATTAGAGCTCTATAAATATAAGCTAGTAGTTTAATATATAGTAACAATTATAGTATATAATATAATTTTTTATATTTAGGTTTTTTTTTTGGTTTTAGTTTTTGTATTAGCGCAGGAGCGCTTAGTAGAAGTGCTTCTAGAGCTCTTTTTTTGATTGTTTTGGTAGTTTTTGCAACTATTATTAGTTTGGCGTTATTAGTAGTTTCTGCAATTTTAACAATTTTGTTTAAGGTAATTTTTCTTTTGATTATTTATAGGATTATTTAAATTATTTTAGTTATTAGAAGGTTTAAAAATATTAAAAGTATTTTTTTTAACAATTTTTCTAAAAATATAAGTTATGCTTAGAATTATAGCCTTTTAGTATAGTTTAGTAGCAATAGTCTAATATTATAGGGTATTGTTTATAATAGTATTGCAATAAATATTTTAAAAAAAAGTAACCTAGGCTAGATAAATATTTTATAAAGCTTTTTCTAGGTTAGTAATAAGCTTAAACAAGTTTATTGTTTTAGCGCTTTTTAAATAAGCTTTAAAAATCTTATTAAGCTATTTATTTGTTTATTTAGTTAGGTTTTTAATAGGTTTTCTAGCTATAAAATTAATAAAAACTTTATATTTTAATTTATATTTAAATTTTAGAGCATATTAGGCTATATTTTTAAGCTTTCTAAAATTATTGTATTATTTATTAATTGTTTAGTTAGTTTTTATTTATATTAAGCAGTAGTTCGAATAGACTGTTTTATATATTTATTTAGTAAGTTTAGTAAGTTTGGTTCAGTAGTTAATATAATATTTAAAAGCAGTTTTGTAGTACTGTTTAGCGTTTTAGTATAGCGCTTTTTTAGTAATTATTAGCTTTGTATATATTGTAGTATTAAGATTAGTAGCTCTAGTGAAAAGGAAATCGCTAATTAGTAGTACGCTTAGTAGTTAAAGCTATAAAGCTCGCTTTTTTTTTAAAACTATATATTTTTAGAAATTGCGGTTGCAAGCGCTAGTAGTAAAGTTTTTTTTTTATAGCAGGAAATCTTTTAGAAAATTAAATATAATAATATATTGTTTAGATATAGTAGCAATTTTTATATATTTTTGGCTAAAAATTGCTTATAGTAGAGTATAAAGATTAATAAAACTTTTAATTGTTAGATTTAGTGTTATAAAACGTACTATATATATATGTTTAGATTGCTTTGTTTATTATTGTTTTTTGTAGGTCCTAATTTTTTTTTGTGAGGTATTTATTTATAAGTTTGCTAGTAAGTATGGCTAAGCCACACTTACTAAGCCACGTTGTTAAGCCATAACGCTTATATAACTAAGTGATCTTGCCATTTATGCCTAATTAGCTCTCTTCACAGCTACTAGCTATGGGCCAAATCTAACAAGACTCTATGTTTTAGATTGCAGACTCCTGACAAACGTCCTTCGTATACACAACCCCAATGGTGCCTCTCCGCACGGAATCCTACGCACCATCGGAAGTGCCAGTCACCGTAGTGTAGTCTAATAAAGTCCGGCGCAAATCCTACGTCCAACAAGGTACCCCCACCCGTGTGATTGGGGAGTGGGATGGTTGCAACTTGCCAGAGGTAGGTCCACCAATTACTTCAGAGTTACATCAACGTGGGGTTTATCTCTTTTAAATGCATGTAGCGTGGTAGCTGCATATTACCTAATTCCAAAGTGCATTAACCAATCCATTCAGTAACCCAAGACAGCTGGAGGCGTTCGGGATTGGCTCCATGTTCCCCTCAGCCTTGGCAGCCCCCATCACGAGGCTTCCTCCGATCTTGATGTCTCAAAAAAGCAATTAATCCATTGACGTGATACTCTCTTCTCTCCAGACCACGATGCTCCCTTCACCAAGGTAGCTGCTGGCTGGCTGCCTGCTTCGACTGCTTATGTATGCTGCATCGACGCCAACAACATGGTGGTCCAGCAGCATGTCCTCAACTGGCTCTACAGCATCCTGACCAGCGAATACCACGACGTCAATCGCACCTACAACGATGTAGCCCAGGCTCTCTCGCAATACCCGTCCTTGTCGCCGAGGACGGATGTACATAGTATGTCGCAAGCAGAGCGTCGTCGTCCACCCACATGCGCTGACACAGTCTCCAAGCATTCGACCACGGCGTCTCGGCCCTCCTCCTCCATCTCTCGGGCACGATCCCCGTCGTCTTCCGGGGCACCACCTACCGCTTCCCCATCTCGATATGGGTGCCTCACGCCTATCCGCGGGAGCCCCCGCTGGGCTACGTGACACCCACCGACACCATGGTGGTCCGCCCCGGCCAGCATGTTGATCCCCAGGGAAGGGTATACCATCCTTATCTGGTTCGATGGGCCGAGTTCTGGGATGTGAGTGCCCGGCGACCTGACCTACGATCCGTGGCCATGCTGATCTGTCGTCAACAGAAGTCCTCCATACTAGACTTTCTGGCCATCTTACGAGACATTTTCGCCAAGGAACCGCCCGTCGTCTCGCGCCAACAACTCCGCCCAGCCCAGCAACAAACAACCCCATCGCCAACTCCACCGCCCGTCCCCCCTCTGCCTCCGGACATGGCACGGCCTACTCCCCAGCAAACCCAATCACCACATGCAAGCACTCCGAGACCGCCGCCTCCCCCACCCAAGGGCGACAATCTTCCGCAAGTTCTACCAGCTCCAGCTGCCCGTGCTGACAGACCTCCTCTCCCTCCGCTGCCCCAGCAAGGGGTCCTACAACAATCTAGCCAGTATACTACGAACGAGCCAGAGCGACAGGCCGCGCCGCCTACAAATCGTCTTTCGCGGTATGATATGGCACCGCCCTTGCCACCACAAGGACCTCAGCCGCATGCGCACCCACCAGCAAATCCACAAGTACAAGCACCCCCACACCCCTACACGCAAGCACCTCCAAATGTCCAATATCACGGTCAGGAGCAACGGCCTGGTTATTCACAGGAAGTCCCAACAGCCAGCTCGCAGCAACCACACGATCACAGACAACAATCATATGTCTCGGGAACCCCCGAGCCGCCGTCATATACAGGAGTCCCCCCACCAAATTGGCAGCAGCCAGCTCCTCAGCAGCCTCCGCCCAAACCCGTCGCCAAACCTCCACCACCACCCGATCTCATGGATGAACCCCTCATGCTCTCTCTGCCATCGCCCTCAAACCTTCCAGCACCGCCAATTCCACCCAACCCCGAGAAAGATGCCCTCCTACGTCAACTTGCCTCGACGCTTTACGCAATGCGCCAACTCGCCCGGCAGCAAAACGAGTCCTCTCTGGCTGGCCTAAGCGCCCAACGCACCGCCATGCTCACCGCCCTACAGAACATCCAGAATGACTCGGCAACACTAACTCCCTTATCCAACCTCCTAGCCTCCAATACGGCCGTCCTGCAGTCCTCCCTCAAGGAAGCAGACGCCGTTATCAACAATAGCAAGACGCACAAGCCGCCGGCGATCGACGACCTATTAGTCGCCCCCACCGTAGTCGGTAACCAACTGTACGACGTCGTGGCCGAGGAGCGCGCCCTAGGCGACGCCATCTTCGTGCTCGGCCGCGCCGTCGAGCGCGGCCGCATCTCGCCTGCCGTGTTCGCTAAGACGACCCGCGGCTTGGCGCGTGAGTGGTACCTGAAAAAGGCGCTCGCGCGGAAGATAGGCCGGGGCATGGGGCTCAGCGAATGAGGAAGATTCTCGCATACCCGAGATAATTAGTTGCCGGGTATTCTTTCCCTGAGACTAGCTTGCTCAGACTGTGTAACGCAAGGTACACGCGGAAGCGGAATTTCGGTTCAGCGTGTATATACAGCGACGAAATACTCCGTGCTCCCGCCTCAAACGAATGAAGATGAGCAAATAAAAACATGAATTAATACACGAATTGATATCAATGCCCTCGGTAGAAACTGAGCCAGATGCCTACTTGACCTGAGCAATGGTGAGGTAAAAATGTTAGAAACATAGCAAAGCAGCACACGATTTGTCTTCATCATCGCAACTATCCTCTCCCTCTCATCTTCTCAATCTGTGGAAGGGGAAAAAAGGACGCACATTAAATAAACAGCGGCGAACAATATCTGAAATGTTGATATTCCCACTAATTTTGACTTTTCGACTATGGCTGTCCCCTACACTCATTGATCGGTTTTCTACCTGCTCACCTTACGTACTACCTTCCTAGCTAGCTAGCGATTTGGACCTGCCCCCTACTGCACCGAGAATCGGAGGCCTCCGGCGTTCCATTCCTCAACCAGCCGTACCATCGCCCTTCCGACCCCGGAGACCCAGGGCACTGCTTGCTTTCTGCCTGAAGCTCTGGCGGCTCTCCTTGAGGGTGGCCCCGCTACTCGCCTTGGTGTTGATGCTCGCGCCACTGCTTCCCTTGTCCTTGTACATATTAGCCAGCTTGCGAACCTGGCCGGGCCGTCGCGGCTTCGGATGGCGGAGTTTGACGTCCTTGGACTCGAACACGACGAAGCCTGATGCCGTCTTCTTGTTTGTTTCGCTTTCTTGCCCTGTAGACGATTGGCCCTCGTTCTCCTTCCGCGGGATTTCCTTTTCCTTCCCCTTCCATTTCCCTTTCTCTTGCTTCTTGCTGGCCTCCTCGCCAGGACCGGTATTGTTCGCCGAGTGCTCTGCTTTGCCCTTCCCTTTCCATATGGCAAGGGCCCTTAATTTCTTGTCGCGGCGCACGTGTTTTTCGTCTTCTCTGCGGCGACTGCGCTCGGCCGCCGACTGCTTCAGCATGACTTTGAGCAACGCGTCGGGATCACCTTGAGGGGTGCTAGGGCCCGACGTTGTCCCGTCTGATGGCCGAAAATCCTCCTCTCGCACGGGTTTCGACGGAAAGTGTCCATCTAGTCCAAGCCCACCAGGCCGGCGGAATCCGCTGGAAACACGGCCGAAAATAGGGAGACTCTTGCGAACGACAAGGGGTGGAGGAGTGTCTGGAGATGAGCAGCTATTGATACCATTCAATATTCCCCTCGGCGCCTTGATTGGCGTGTCTCTATCGCCCAGCTGGATACTGGACGCCGTGTGCGATGGCGTCACGAACTGGCGACTTGTGTGTGTTACACGATGCATACTGTAACCGAAGGGGCTGAAGTGGTGAAGGCCACGTCTGGGATCGTTTGCTGGCGATGTCGAGTGGCATGGACTCGTGTTCAGGCTTGTGCCCTCGGCGATCTGCTCGTGACCACTGTTGCAATCTTTCCAGCTTTCTAATGAACGACTCAGGGAATTGGAAATGTTTCTCCAAATTGCAGCCCCTTTCTTATGAATAGGTCTCCAGTTGCGAACCGTGTGACGTTTACCGCTCACTCTGTTGTCATTCCCGAAGACAGATTGCAGCCCAGTATCGGTATGCCTGCCATAGTGTTCAGTATTCGCTCCAACCTTCAAGGAATCACGGCTTAAGTGCTCGAATAGCTGGATTCGATTCTTCACGGGAGATTCGTGCTTCATCTGAGAGCCCGCCTTGGCTGCAGTCTGACTCGGCGATGCAGTGATCTGGCTTTCTTCATAGTTCGGACTGCCAACAAAGTCACAAAAAAAGTCATTAACAGATATTTCAGTAGTCAGTGATGGGACGACGGATATTCTGCGGGCAATAGTGTGTGTGGATCTTGGAGATGCGGATTCGTTCCAAGACGACGACGAATAATCCCCCATCAGTGCACCACTGCACTCTTCTAGTTCCGGTATCGAACGAAAATTCATGAGCGATAGTGGAGAATATAATCGCTTCGTCGACCGCTCGAAGAATCTTCGGAGTTGCGATACCTTCCCACCACCTTGCGTCGGTCGGTAACCTGGCGACAAAGCAGTTGGGATTGTAAGACCTCTAACTGATGTATCTTTCGTACCAGGTTCCTCGCATTCAACTACTTTTGGCGTCTCCGCCAAAGCTCCATCACGCTGGTATTCACCGAATGGGACACTGCCTAAGCCGTCCGGTAAAGCATCAAGACTGGTATTGATCTCTGATTCTTGGCGTATTCTCGCATTTCCAATTTGAATCAAAGGTTTCAATTTCATGGGTCCATGCAAAATATTGGTCTCCTCTTGTCCAGTTTCGCGTAGGCTAGATTGGCCGCTTCTTGATAAAGACAGACTTGCATCGTGGTCTACTGTGCCCCCTACAGAGTCTTGGGATGAGGGCAGCTCAGTCGCATTGGACCTTGGTCTCACATGAACGGTTTTGCCCTTGCCGAATAAGAGCGGTTGTGAACACGAGCCTCCATCCTGAGCTATGGAGGGCCTTTTTTTGAGCAGTTGTGGGCGATGTTGGGAAGTTGAGGACGGCATTTCTTGGCTTTGCCGTATACTATGCCGCGAAGACTTTGAATTTAAGCTCGGCCTGGTAATTCCCCCTGGCGGGTCAACGGGTTGGGAGCACTTCTCAAATGATTTTCGAAGATCAGCTACGCTTGGTCTCTGTTGCGGGGGTATTATATTTGATCCTGCAGGCAACTTCAAGTCTTTTCTTAGCCGCCGTAGTGTTTCCTGTCTCTGGGAGGCTTCTTTGTCCGGGGAGGGCCTTGTTGCAGCTTGCATAGATGTGGCAGAAGCGGATGAGGATTGTAGAAATGACGAATTGTTCTTTCGGAATGACTTAGATTCTGGTAGGCTACTTGGAGCTGTTTCTTTCGATGTTATGAATAACCTAGAGTGTCTCAACACTGGAATGGTTGACGTAGAAAAAGGGGACCGCGCTAGGAGCCATGTCAGTATACGCTTGAGACAGGCTCGAGAACACAACAACGCCCTTCTCCACTTACACCTGTTTCCCTCGAACAACTTTCGACGATCGGCCACGAGACTTGGGTCCTACCCAGGCCGCTGGCTACTAGATGAAGCAGTACTGTGAGATGTAAAATAAGATGAAGAAGGGCCGGAAGTCTGCCGTTCATCTATATCCATGTCTTTGTCATCTCCAACCCTCGGACATGTCGAATCGCGGTTCACATCAGAGTGATCACGGTCTAGAGCGTCAGGTATGTTGGTGATATGTTGTGTGTTCACGGGAAGCATCGGCTGACAACTGAAAGCACCAGGGGTTCGGATCTGGCGAGGGGATAATTCTGAAGAGGCCCGGCTTATTGATTCTGTAGGTGAATGACTGAATGGATCTTGGGAGAGGGATCGCTTGGATCCAGTGGCTCGCAGGATCGTGCTCGGTCTAGCCCTGTAAGAGTTGTTGAGATACTGAGGCACACTGGTATCTGCACTGTTCACGGCATCTAGGATCTCAAATCGAGATACTAGGGATTCAAGTTTGGAACGAGGATCGCGTTGCTCTGGGAGAGTATGTGGGATATCTGACTTAGTATGCCGACCTGAATCTCTCTGAAACGATGTCGAAGTCGATGTATCTCTCCCGCTTACCTTTCCCTTCGCCACGGCTGTTCCAGAGCCATCCTCAAAGCCGGCCACTGTCTTACGGAGCGGGATGCGAAGCGGTGCCGGCCTCAGGTCAGCTGGCGGGGGGCTGAGGCGAGACGTCTGGATCGAATGGGCCATGCTTGGGGATCTAATATACATGCCATGTACTTTGTGAAGGATATAAACTGCATTTGTTTCATGTGCATTGCATTATAGAACGATGTACTACTTCAGATGCGTAAAGAGCAACCTTGCTGCCCATAAACACTGCTCGATTTCAACGCGTATTCTTGTTTGGCGGGAAGCAAACAAATGGGAAATGACCTACCTGCGTACCTGGGTAGTAGGTAGTAGGTATCCGGACACACCCAAGAGTTGCTTTCATGGGCCTGCAAAGTGCCTCCATAGGTACGGAGGCAGATATAAGATTATACCTTCCCATTGCTCTACACGCCTAGACAATGACCCACAGCCACGAGGGAGCCATCTGTTTCACCTTTGGTCTGTACTACCTTCCGAGGCCATGGCCATCCCTCCTGAGGAAGGGATACCTGCAGGGGCCATTGTGGCCGTCGAGCAAGTTGAGATCGCTGTTGCTTGACTCAAGATTAGGTACGGTACCGATCAACCTACCTAAGTACATGTCTGGTGTCACGGTGGTTAAAACCAAACCCACCTCGCTACTCCGTGTTTGAGGCCGCTCCGCCTTGGGTAGGCCAGAAGTGTCGTTCTGTAGGAAGCAGTGATGTTAACGTAAACACCTTAGTAACTACCTGACCTAGTTAAGTATTGGAAGGAAAGGAAACTAACTGTAAATTTATGATTGAAACTAATTCTAATTACCTAGAATGCAATTCTCAGCTCTAAATATCCTAAGATCAGCTCCATGGTGCATATCACGAGTAGGGTTTCATTTTTGAGATTTGACGTGGCAGACTGATCATCCATGAAGCCAGGATACTAGCTCGAAGATGACGGCATTCTGGTGATACACAGTGGGTATTTTTATACAATGTCTTATGAAGGATGCGGCCGTGGAAATGTAATAATTTTAAATACAAACTTAGCGAACAAAACCTTTTTAGGGGAAAAAATATAACGATAAATTCACCTCGGCGGATAAGTATTGACAAGAAGCACGCCGTCTCCGCATCCACATCATGTAGGCTGAGGATACATCTGAGTAAAGCATTGACAAGCCGTGCTGAACCTCGGTGCCATCGGAGGTGCACTTGGATACGCGCAGAGACTCGAAGCCATGGCTTGTTTCGGGAACCCGTCGTACGAACTAAAGATGCCTTCCGGACGCCGCTCCGTACACGTGGGACCTCCGAGGTACCGCTTACACCAGTCTACCATAGGCCCGGGTGTCTCGCTCGCCGCAAACACAGCGGACGCACATTGGTCATCAGCAGCGCCATTGCAATCGTAGTGAGGCGATTTCTTGGGAGGGGGCGGGGCTTGTGTGAGCACCGAGTGGTCTTGGGCGAGACCTACAATATGTCAGCTGTGAACATCGCAGTAGCTCACGAATGAGAGCAAAGCGAGGACAAGCGGAATGGATGGGCCGCTGAATAGACACTCTTACCCGCGCAGTAATAATAGCCGCCCCAGAAGTTATGGACACAGTCCTTCTCAAGCTGGGGATTCAGCAGCGTGAAAGTGACGAGGTCGACGCCGAGTGATTGTGCGAGAGCGTAGCAGGTCATGCCTGGAGTGGCCAGCGCCCAACCACCGCATCTGTCGACCAGAGCCCCATTCTGGACAGGTCCTGGAGGTGGCACAACTTGGGTGCCAACATCCCTTTCGTTGACCATGTCGGCTGCGGACGCAAATTGGATCATGGAAGCGGCAAAAGCCGCCGTCAGCGTTTCGACGGTTCTCATGCTCTCAGAATTAATTAGTTTTGTAGTACATATTCTCACGAACACCTCTACTTGGCCATTGTTTATGAAAGGGCCACTGCTGGGCCTTAAAAAGCTACGCTTCGCCCTTGCTAATGCAAATCCGGGGGCAAATGGTATAAACAGCACAAAGAACCTCGCCCCATAGGGAGGCGAAGGTAGAGTTGGCCCCATGATCCTCCATTAAGATCTCTCTGTACTATGAACGTTGTTCTGTTAACCCTAGCGTGGCCGTGTGGGATTTGTATTCTTATCCTCAAAGCTTTGGGTTGTCTTTGAGCCCCCTTTTCGGCCTGTTCATTGGTCAGACATTGGAGCTTAGCGTGACCTCGTACCCTTCATATGGAAAGAATAGAAAGGAACCAGAATATTGGGGGAGAATGAAAGAATCCCTTTCTTTGGAAGAGCCAGAATAGTCAATCGCGGTAGTATAGCACGGAACAGCGAGCAGTGCACGAGAATAGATAGAAAGTCTAGAGTTCGTAGAGAGGACTTTCATCTCTTCTTAAGATGTTACACTATTAGGGTTGGTATTCTTGTGGCTATCAGGACCAAAAAAGATCATTGTGGTCATCAGTCTATCAACGTGTAAATGACGTCTTCGAGTAACAGTCCAAATTTCTCACTGGTAGAGAGAGCCCCAAGGCAAATGGTATCTATGTCTAAGCTAGCAGGATATCGGATGGATAAGTTGGCATTGTTAAGAGAAGTTCTTCAACAATTTCATCTCGGTGAGACTAGGAGTTTACCAAGGCGGTGAGTTCGGGATGAACATAGTACCATGAGGACTGCCAGTGCACTTGCAGCCTAATGATCTTCTCCTTTGTCCACTGCTGGTATTAGGACTCACGAGAGCGCCGTGAGTTAATAAAAGCTCATTGCATCCGATTCGATCCTGTCTTTTAATGGGACTCAGCATAGATCACATCTCTAGCTAGCTCGTGGCCGAATAATAATAGGTCTCAGACGAGAGTCTATCTATAGGCGCTAGTAGCCGGAGACGGTAACGGACAAAGTCCTCGAAGATGTTATGTCAGTAGCGCGTCATTATGAGCAAAGGTGCTCGATATGATTGACTACCACGGGTTTGCATGTGTGTCATTCCCCTACAAATGAAACCAGACAAGACAAAGCTGCTGCTGTAACGAGCTTTTAATTCTTCATGGCAAGTTTGAAATAAAAAGAGGAGCGACATGAGGTTACGATAATCATTCTATCTAGTTGAATTGCGAATATACATGCTCTTAGCTACCTCGGTAGCCAGATCCCCAAATTTAAGGCGGATGAAAGTGGCAATGAGTTCATAAAATAGCTCTCGAAGAACTTGAAGCGGACGATTAAACAGAAGAATAAAGAAAACAAAGACGAAGAATGGAGAAAGACCCAGACAAATTTTCTTCTTTAGTAAATATTGACATAATTATTGGTGTGCGGGAGGTACTTGTATATGTGTCCCGGACCTCTAGAAGGTAAGTAACCCATTATCAATGATGGTAGGCGACATCAATTAGTTCATGCATACCTACAGTCACTCGAAAAAAGTCCCGTTCGTTTTTTTTTTAGGTTTATATACCTTTGCTATAGAAAGCGTTATATATATATAACAAGTTTTAGAACTAAATAAATCACAAAAATTACTTTATATTAAAAATAGATTATGAAGATATTTCGGCCTCGATAAAACACGGACGGGACTCTTTTTGAGCCACTGTACTCAAGTACTGTTATAGCATTGGTTGGAAAAGCCAAGTTTGTAAGGATGGAGACTAAATGAACAGAACCCACTGTGAGGGGTAATAGAATACCACTCCCCCTGTCCCTTCCCAACAGCACCGGGGAAGGGGGGGGGTGACGTCTTGCCTCTAAAACCTAACCTACCCCTAGGTAGGTACATAGACTAGGTTCAATTAGGTGCCTACTTAATGTACAATGTGCCTGCCCATCCAATCCACTCAAGAGCCACACGCCACACTTATTAACTTCAATCTGCCGTCAATCCACCAGGAGATACTGGACATGATCATCAGAAACGGGATTGCGAAAGTGCACATACGATTACACACTCTCTATGTATGTAGGTATACACGTCTTTACACAGGACCTATCTAGACACACGGTTTTCGATCGACGCACCCAGACGCGAAGCTGGGGTTCATGCTATACTCTATTTGGAACACCACGCCACCTTGAAACGCGTGTGTAATTCACGTCCATCTAAATCTCATAGGTAGGTGCTCTATCGGTTTGGTCATCTGTGTTTAACAGATCCATCTAACTTTGCCATCTATCTCGTAGGGCTCTCCAAGTGGTTGTTGGATTTGCGGTGAGGATGGCGGAAGATGATGCATCGGCGGCGCATTTTCAATCCATTGCCGAAGCTGCCACGGCAAGTTGGTTTGCTCGTCAAGCATCGGCCCTGACCTCAAGGCAATCGCCACCCATTCGTGCGGGATTCGCCCAACAGGGAATTAATGGCCTGAGTACCGGTGGTGCTGCAGCCGCCCCAGATGGTATGCCGGCACCAACAGCGACACTGATGGCTGCGTCAGCGCCACCAGGATCCCCTGCGCCACCGTCCATCCACACATCATCGGCTGCCGCATTGGACTCCCCAGCAACGGCATCAGGGTCAGCATCGGCATCGGCATCGGCATCGGCATCAACAACATCCACTTCCGGTCGCAGAGACGGCGAAGCCCAAGCACATGGGGATGTCAGCATACGCAGTGACATTACGGCCTGGCAGAGTGCCTTGCAGAGCTTACCAGCTGAGTTCGCCAACGCTTCAGAGCCCATCCATCCGCTGGCCCAGGCTCTCATCCGCCAGCCAACATTGCGGCCTGTCGAGTGGAATCAGTACCGCCAGGCAGGCGGCTTTGTGCCGCGGACATCTCATGACTATAGCTCTCTCATGATCTATATATCCGGCCAGGTGAACCCAAATCCATGTCGCAATTGTTTGCTGAGCAATGGCCCCTTCGCGCGGTGTGTGGTCTCGCCGCCTGCCGTCTTGGCAATCAGTACAATCAGGCATGCTTGCGCAAATTGCACATACCAAAATCAATACAAGAAGTGCACCAACGAGCCCATAACCGAACAAGAGAAGGCTCGAAGTGAGTGGGCAAGATCTGTTACTAGGACTAAAAGTCTCCTCTTTAAGCCGAGGAAGCCCAAGACTAACAGTCGGCTCCTTCGAGACAAACGGCGGGAGGAGGCTCGGCATCAACTGGAGCGTGAGCGACGGTACCAGCAAGAAGATCTGCGGCAGAAACATCAGCTGGAGGAGGGAGGGCACGTATCCATCGCCCAATCACTAGCCGGCCTGGGTGCAGCTCAAGGTGCCAACTTCAAGTCATTTGACGAGAAGCTTCGGTGTATCCGCGCGTGTTCACCTCGATCCCGCCGGCAAATGGCGGCCGAAATGCTACAATGGCAGGCTGCTATCGCAACGGCAGAAGCAGAAGAGCCCGTCCCTGCTCCCAACATCCCCTCTTCGAGTCAGGTGGCCGGGCCAATACTTAACCATCACTTACGGACTCCAGCGAATAGTTATCCGTCTTCGCAGCCCGTTTTGGCATCATCTGCCCCAGCCGCAGCACCTGCTTTTTCAGTGGATTCCTCTGTTAGGACTGGGACTACTGGCTATGGCAACGACACTTTCGAAGCTATGGACGAAGACGAGAGCGAAGACGAACAAGAAGACGACGATGAAGGTACATCATGGGTTGGACCCGATCATATAGAGTCCCTTATTAAAGCTCCACGGTGAGGGTCCACAGAAACGTTAGCCGGCCAGAGATCGGCAATTATGTAAATGGTATAGTGATGCTGCGTGATACCCTCGAATTACATTGAGATTTGTACAATTTGAACACGGACCGAGTCTGAAGTGATGTTATGTGTGTTAAGCCTCATGCACCCTGATCCTCCTCCGGCCATTCTGGTTTGTGCGTACCTCGCATACAGCTACCAGAGTTGTACCTTAGCTCGGTAGTATCGTAAGTGATGGCCGGTCCAAGAAACCCCATATCCTCATCCGGGACCCCCAGATCCGCCTTCATCGTCCGAAAATTCTTCATCTGGAACAACTCAGGCGCAACCTTGGGTAAGGAACTCACGAGCTATTCGGTAATGATCAGTATTGTTATATCTTGGGGGGGTTCGTGACATTACACACCACCCTCATCTGACGATGTAAATCATCGTAATATCGGAATCGCAGCATATCCGGCCACCTGTCACGCAAACTCTGCTGTATCTCCGGGGATTGCGTGCCTAGAGATATCAGAAAGCTATTCAGCTGATTCAGCGAAGTTGACACAAGGTAATTCCCTCCCTTCTTGCTCCTTCGGTCTAGCGCGTTCATGATCCCAATGCATCCTACAATACCCGTCTGGAAGTCCGAATTAGGGAGGAAGGGCATCACCGGCTCATCTCGACCCCACATACGACCAAACAACCAGCCGATGCCAGTGACGGCATCGCTGATCTGCTGCCACCCACTACGATTTTTCCACGGCCCTTTCCAGCCATAGCAGTTCTCGCGGGCGTAGACAATGCCTTTCCCCCTTCTCCGAGCGATCTCATGTACATACGTCGGGCCAAAACCCAACCTCTCAAGCGCACCCGGCCGGTACCCATCGAGCACTACGTCGGCATCCTGTATCAACTCCCGCAAGGCTTTTCGTCCATCCTCCGTTTTCAGATTTAGATGCGCATCCCGTTTGCCCAGGTTACTCTCAAACAGCACGATCCCCAGATCCGGTAATTCCATATTCGACACGCGGACGACGGTAGCGCCAAACAACGCCGCAAGTCTCGCGATGGTAGGTCCGGCGATAGCTCTCGTGAGATCCACGAGTTTGACGCCTTCTAGCGGGCGGAACGTCGCCGTCCGGACTTCCGGCCAGGGCACAGGAGGCAACCGCTCGCTCATAAACTCTTCCACGGTATACAGCGGCTCATCGGCAACCGCCCTCCCTTGCTTGCTGTCGCGATATTCCTCGTGTGTGAGGCAGATACCACCAGCCTGTCTCCAATATTCATTCGCTTCGGCATCCAACCACTCGGCATCGTACCTCGCCACGTTCTCCTCCAACCGACGAATAACCTCCATCTCATCCACAACGTCCAAGCGCGCGGGCAAACCCAGCATACGCAAGCTCTTATCCGAGTCCAGCCCGCCGTGGAGGTGGAACCAGCGACCGTCGCGCGTGGGATACACGTTCGTGACGAGGCGGCGCCACGGCGTCATCTGCGCCGTGAGGTCGTAGACGGAGTACCGCGCCGCGATCTCGGGGTCTGCGACGGGCCTCCCGCCGACGCGCAGGAGCAGGAACGAGAACAGGAACAGACTAGCGACGTCGCTGCTGACGACGCACGATTGCGTGATGCCATACCGCCGTTCGGCGATGGCGTTGCCGAACGTGCCCAGAAGCGCCCACTTCGAATATACCAAAACGTCAGTCAGTCAGTCATTTCCCGTCTCGGCGAAAAAAAAATCCATCACGGCCCCATAAGCGAGAAAATCTCTCAGCCGGATTATCCAACCAGAACACGAGTCTTTCCGCTGTCGCCAATCGTCAGGATAAGAAAGGAATGGCCCTTGCGCGACTCACCAACGCCGCGCTCGACTCGGTGCACTTCACAGGCGCAGGCAAGAACGGCTTCGAGAGCGCAGACGGGTCGAAGGAGGTTCTTTCGGCGAGCGCGCGGACCTCGTCTGGTATCTCGAGCCGTTCGTCCGTCAATAGTACCGAGGAAAAGATCCGCGCCGCTTCCTTTTGCACCGTGTAAGTATCCATGTTGTCAGTCCTCCTGTAACAAGCCTGGAAGCGATGCGCAATCAACTCGACTGGACAATGGACATGAAAAAAGTATGAAGGCGCTTCGCATTCGGCTATTGCAAGACACTTCTTTCTGTTCGGCATCCAAGTACGTCTGTAGATAGCGAGCAAACTGCGGGGAAGTTCCTTCATACGATATTACCCATGGCTGTATTCTACCTGATTTCCCGAATACGTGGACATATTAATGATGGCGGCGGTGAAACCAACAGCCTTATAACCGCCGGCTATGCATTTTCCTGCCCAGCATATTGGGCTGTGGTAGGAGGCCGTCCCGGGGGCCTCGAACTTTGGTATACGAGGAACTCAGATATTTCAGTAGAAACTGGGGGATCAACAAATATAATTTAGAGCCGGAAACGCCCTTTCGGGAAATATCAAAGATGACCTCTCTGGACTGCTACATTGTTGTTACGTGAATGGTTCCCAAAATGTGCCAATCTAAGTACCTACTATGTACTTACGTACTTACCTAGGAGAAAAAAGGATAGGCGCCCTGATGGCGGGGCAATAAACTCCGCTATCGACGGCGAATTGGCGCTCATAGTCACTCGCTAGCTATCTAAAGAGCATGCATGCAGGTGGTGGAAACGCGGGGTTCGAACAGCTAAGGACTTACCTAAGACGCGTCAAGCTTCAGCGACTTTGAGTAATCAGATAAACTGAGGGTAGCCCACCCCTGTTGACCTGAGGGTACCCGTGCTTTTTTTAAGTACTAGTGCTCCACAGAATACTTTTCGCACAATCGATTAGAAATGCACGTTTAAATACATAGAATGTTTATAGCTAAGTTAATGCATATAATATATTTTATACAACAAGTAAAAAGAAAATACTCTAAGGTAAGTTGTTATTTTTAAAAAAGGAAAAGAGTAAACATATATAATTACCTTAAGTAACCAAGGTTATTTGTATTAAAATAAATATGCAAGTATAAAATTTTATACAAATTATGTAAATTATAAATATATCTATTTAATGGTTTTAAAGGTATATTCTAATCGATTGTATGAAAAGTACTCTGGTACATAAAAAAAGCACGGGTACCCTCAGGTCAACAGGGGTGGGCTACCCTCAGTTTGTCTGATTACTCCTATCTAGGTACTTACCTGCCAACCTGCAATACAAAATCAATTACCTCCAGGCTATCTACCACTAAGTACCTATTTATCCAGATTAAGCAAACCCCTCCGACTCTCCACTAGACTACCATCTTCCCCAAGCAACAAATCGTCGTCGCAAACGAGACCTGCGCGCGCCGCCGCCCGCAATGGCGCCGCCGACCATCATCGCGCACAAGTCGGCCTTCCTCGCGACGCAGACGCTGCATCTCTCGCAGGCCCTCGCGCCCTCGGCGACGTGGCGCGCGTCCAACGACGGCGCCGAGG
Organism: Ustulina deusta; assembly: GCA_023159155.1. Classification (NCBI taxonomy): domain Eukaryota; kingdom Fungi; phylum Ascomycota; class Sordariomycetes; order Xylariales; family Xylariaceae; genus Ustulina; species Ustulina deusta. Next base: position 1,750,735 of record JAJNNX010000003.1, on the reverse strand, counting down.
AGGCCGCGCTGCCGCCGCGCGCCGTCGACGACGCCATCTACCGCCTGAACCACGTCCTGGCGCAGCACGCGCGCCGCGTCTACGCCCCGCAGGCGTCGCGGTATCTCGCCGAGCAGATCGAGGCCCTGTTCTACGAGGAAGCCGAGCGCGCCGTCCTGCGCGCTGACGACGACGGGGGCGAGGGCGAGGGCGGGGGCGGGGGCGGGACAGACGTCGAGCGGCAGCGTCTGAGGGTGGGCGCTGATTTCAGTATGTCTTTTTTTTTCTTTTTCTTTAATTTATTCATACCACCACTTCCGGAATTCCACACACACGCAAACCGCTAGATGGCCTCATCTCCCCCAAGCCGGTATACGAAAAAAAAAAAAACTAACGCTTTCTTGTCTTTGCCCCCTAAAAGCGGCCGACGAAGCCATCGCCTCGCTGCCTCCGACCTGGGACCAGCACAAGCCGCGCGAGGCGCAGGCCCACCCGGCCGAGGCGCGGCGGTACGCCGAGCAGACGACGGCGCTGGCATCTCTCGCGGCGCGGCGGCAGGAGTTGCGCGGGCGCGTGGCGCGGCTGCGGCGCATGGCGGCGCTGCTCGCGCCTTTCGAGCCGAGCCACACCAACAACGACGACGACGACACGACGCACTCGGCGACGACGTCGCACGCGCGGACGACGACGGTGCAGGAGAACCTGGTCACGCGGAACGGCGAGGTGGAGCGTGAGCTGGAGCGGATGCGTCTTCTGCTGGCTCGCGTCGCCGGCCGTGTCGCGCAGCTGCCGGACAACAACAACAACAACAACAACAACAACAACAACAACAGGACAAGGAATGCGTCGGGTGTGTTGGTGGAGGACGCCGAGGAGTGCGTGGACCTCGATTCGCTCGAGCGAGACAAAGTAGAGAAATTACTCGATCGCTTATGACAAGAAACCTTTGGTATGGATAATCCTGCTCGGCTACCTGCTCATGTCGAGCGCCCGTCGTCATAGAGAGAGAGACAGAGAGAGATGATGATGATGATGGTGATGATCTGGGTTAGATAGTCATTTGCGTATCGAGCGTTGGCGTTTCAGGAGAAGAAGAAAAAAAGACATGATTTAGTTTTTTGCGGTTGGAATTACATTCCATTATTGTTAGGCGAGGCTGATACTCAAGATACCCCAAGATCGAACGAATAAACAAGTTTTAAGAACAGCCATATGCACTGTGTACGAACAGGGAGACGGTTTGTCCCTAGGTGTATCGTGAGATTCCAAATTTATTGACTATTGTAAGCATACTACCTAATCAATGTCTGTAATAGGGATGTGATGTCTAGTCTCGGGCCGTTTCGCATGAAGTGATCAATCTCGCGAGGTGAATCGAAACCTTACCTAGGCAGGAATATCAGGACAATTTCTAAGACCTCTCCCTAAAACGCAATTTCCATTCACACCACCCACACGTATCCATTTCTATCAAGTATTGAATCGAGTCGAGTTGAATCCATCCGTCATAACCGCCGCGTCATAACCATATGAATGAATGAGTATCCGACTCAAGGAGGCACAAGCGACATGATGCTCTTCTTCCTCTGTTCCCTGTCGCCTTCGAGCGTGGCACTGGAAGGACACAATCAAGGTTAGTTATAAGCGCTCGCAGAAATAAATAAGTGCATGAACGCGTGGTACACCCAAGAGCAGACAACATCACAAAAAAAAAAAAAGTCCAGTCGAACTCCCGGCAAAAGACAAACGTCGTAAAAAAGGAAAGGGGGGTTGGGGTTAAGAGTGAAGAAAACTCACTCCTTGGCACTGTCATCGACATCAAGCCCCTTGGACTTCTTCTCGCCCTCATCGCCGCCGTCCTCGCTGCCTTCACCACCTTTCCCGTCATCGTCTCTGTCCTCGTCTTTGCGAGCATAAGGGTTCGGCCGCACAACACGCAGCGTCACGATCTCTTTCTCCGCATCGCCCTCGGAAATCTTGTAGTAAACACGCAGCCCGACAGTGGCGACGGCGTTCCACGGGTTACTCTCGAACTCGTCTTCCTCTTCCGGGGGTTCGGGCGCTGGGGCAGGAGGCGGCGGGCGCGGGGGCGCGTGGGCGCGGTCTCTGAATCGGATGTCTAGCTCCCTGGCGCTGATCTCGGACACGGACGAGACTTCAGATTCGTCATAGGAAGACGAGTCCTCTTCTTCCTCCTGCTCCCCTTCTTGATGTCTTTGTGGGTCGGATGGGGGAGCATCGCCTGGAACTTTCTGTTCGTCTTCTGCAGCAGTCTGATCTGGGACTTCAGGTGCAGGAGGAACGTCCTGCTTCGCTCGACTAGGCGAATCTCCCTTAGTCTCTGATTCTGATTCCCCAGACTTCGACGGCGGTCCATGATCAGACTTCGTCTCAGGCTTCGAAGATTCCGGAGCAGCTTGATCAGGCCCCAACTCAGGACCACCACCACTAGATTCCGAAGCCGGCTCAGTGGGGAGATCCAGCACAACGGTCTTTTGCACATGCTTCTGTTCATCCAAAGACGCAGGGGCATCCGGCACCTCCTTGGTCTCGTCAAGACCCTTCTTAGCTGCCTTGGCGGCCTTCTTCGCGTGGTTCTTTGCCTTCGCCTTCTCCTTCTTTGCCTTCCGCTTGTTATAATCCTTGAGTTCGATGTGGTATCTATCACGGCGGGCCTCCATGATTTCTTTCCTCATTTTCTCGCGTTCCTTGTCCTTCTTGCGCTTCTCGGCGGCTTTCTTCGCTCGCTTCTCCTCTTCAGTTTCGATCATTTTCCCTTTGCTGTGGGCCAAGTCGTACGACATGCCCACAGCCACGAGCTTATCCCTACGATCCCGAGCATAGTTGCGAATGACTTCTTCTATGGGTAAGATGTCCAGGTCTCGGGTCGCATTGATCTTCATCAGGACGGTGTACTCGCCGGCTTCGAGCTCCAACTCGACGTTGACGGAGCGAATCTGGCGGTAGGGGGCGATGCTGCGGACCACATAGTCCGCCTGGCCCTTCTTGTGCAGACGGAAGTTCAGCTCGAAGCGATACTGCCCCTCGAGGCCGCGATAGTACCGGTCGTCGAGCTGCGAGAGGACAAGCACGACGGGACCCGTCTTCGCCAGCGAGAAGGTGAAGTACGTGTCGTGGTAGTCGAGGGTCCAAGGGACGGAGACGGTAGTCCATATCGAAGTGACCTTCCAGTCGGGGCCGAAGAGGCGCGTGCGATCGAAGGCCTGGTACTTGCGCAGCAGGTCGTCGTAGGAGATCCAGAAGTTGCCGTCGTCGCCAAAGCGGTGGTCGAGCTTTGTCAGCCACTCGGCCGTCCACTCCTTCGACCCATCGCTCCACGGACCCGTCCACTCACCTTTTCCCCAGGGGTTCTTCAGCAGAACGAGGCGCTGGCCGTCCATCTCGACGGCCCGCATGACCGAGTACGCGTGCAGCTCGACGATGCCCTTGCGCTCGCCCCAGATTGCCCCCCACATACCCGTCGAGCATCCGAAGAGAAATTCGTCGTTGACCTTCATCAGCTCCTCTCGCCAGAAGTATTCCTTGTCCAAGATGTCGGTGGTGTAGAGCTCGGTCGTGACGCCACCGGTGAGATCCTCGATACCTTCGCCCGTGAACCCCCCTTCGATGGCCTGGTAGTCCCCATGAGCCTTGGCGTAGGCCTTCTCGAGCAGCGGCAGCCACGTCTCGTTCGCATGCTCGCACTGCGCGAAGTAGAGTGCACCCGAGCCGCTCTGGTAGGCCTTGCGGTACTGCTCCTCGGAATCGACGCGCTCGCGGTCTTCCCAGAGCAGGCGTTCGAGCACGCTCTCGTCAAAGTCGGGCTTGGTGAGAAACAGCTTGTCGTCGATGATCTCGGAGATCCACTCGCCGTCGCGATGGAAGACGAAGCCGTAGACGCCGACCTGCTCGTCACGCGCCACGCACACCCGCTCGATCAGACTAGGCTTGTTGCTGAGGGTGCACAGTGCAGCGAGCAGCCAGCAGTCACCGTCGCGGCCCTGGCGCACGTCGTTAGCGGTGGGCCCGTCGATGTAGAACTTGGGCTTGTCGAAGACGTCGAGCACGCGCTTGACGCTCTTGGGGTGGAATGACGACTCGGACTGCTTCTGCTTCGTGTTGCGTAGCGACTCGAGCGTGTCGCGGTCCCCCCATTTGAGGTCCAGCTCGAGATCGAAGTGCGGATCTCGGTACTTCTGGTTCACGCGGCGGCACTCCTTGACAATCTTGGCGACCTTGGCCTTGCACACGGCCGCCGCCTCGTCGTAGGAGGCCTGTGTCGTTATGCCCGCGCCGGCCTTGTTCGACCGGCGGGCGGCTCGTTCGGCATATTTGTTGGAAGGGATGACGGTTGTCGCTATAGCAAGGTAATAAAAATAAATCAGTAGACGAAGCAAAACATACACATCTCCCACCTCTCCAAAGTGTTTTACATGTATAATGAAAGCGCCACAAGACAACACAAGCCGACACAACATTACCAACCTTTTCCAGGCGCCTTGGTAGTAAACTTGGTCCAAAACTCATCGATGACTTGTTGGGGCGTCTGTTGCTTGTTTTTCTTGGAGGGTAAGGATACCGTAACCGGAACCTCAGCCATGATGGTCCGCGCTATCGCAGTGTCTCGTTCTAGGAGGTACTCGGCCTCCGAAGCAGCATCGGGTGGGAGGATAGACATGACGGGCAACGCTTTTCAGGAAGCAGACAGATCTATGCTACGACTTGAAATGGACGAGGACGGGAAAGGACAAGCCACACACAACCTAACAGCGCTTATGAGGAAAGGCCACCTCGTGCGTGTGTAGCGAGGATGTTGACACCCAGTTGTTGGTGGCTCCTGGTATGATGTTCCACCTGGACGGAACACAGGCCAGACACAACCGAGCCGGATCAAAGAAAGTCAACGGGAACAGCAACGACGTGTTGGGACAAGCCAGAACCGGCAGCTCCCAGCAGATAAACAGCGGGCTGATGCGAGAAGTCGAGGCTCGGTGTCTCCTGGTTCAGCCTGGTATGGAGTTGACCCTGAACGTCACGCCAGCCTTTCGCCTCCGACATGCAAGACAGCATAAGATGGTAAGATGAGGACACGAGATTCGCGTATTGCAGCCAATTGGCGATGGGCTGTCGCTAGCAAGTGAGGCTAATGCTACAGGCCGCGGTAGGCTGGCTACCTGTGCTGCTTAGCTCGCTACATTGTAGTCCTTGACCTGTACGAGGAAAGCTTGATTCTGTCGTCTTCATCCCACCGCGGCAGACACCGTATTTGTCGCCTGTAGGGCTGCGTCAGCAGCGATCTGGACGATGATAGGCCGGCGACGCCAACCTGTGGAAGACGGCAGCGGGGCTTTGGAGCACGCGGGGGCCAGAACCATACCATCCTCCACGCTCTCGCCAAATCAGGGTCTGGGCCAGACAAGCGAACCTGACCTTGGGAAGCTAGGGGACAGCACCTATATTACCCCTCACGCAACTCATCGATGTAAGTACTTATACATACCTTACCCACCTTGCTCTCATGACAGCTTGTGTAACACTACCTTAGGTAACGTTAATCAATTAATTCTAAGTCCTTAGGTACCTACTAGTACCTACCTCGGTAATTATAGGGCTAGGTAGGTACTTAAGTAACATATGTACCTAGGTCGGGAGATTCTTCAAGTTGTGTAGTACTTACTTAGTGCTAATTCACCCAACTTGGGCGACATCAAAGGGCACTCCTTACCAGAGCAGCATGCCAACCACCAAGACTACCTACGTTAGATCTTATTTGCTAGCCTTCAATCTACGTCCCATACGCGACCCTAGACCGTCTTTGACAATGTGACCCCATTCTCACCCAGATGCGCAACACCTACGCCTATCCCGAGAAGAACCCGAGCTCATCTTTGCCAATCAACGACGATCAACACAAGCTTGTATGTATACGATCTGAGTCAGACGCTAACCCTGTAGCCGTACTCCCTTCTTCTCCATTCTTCCATCGTGTATGGAGCGACGCGCAGATATATATGTACAGACCGAGTGACATCAACGTCTTTTCACCGCCCTATCTCACATCTCATGCTCTGAAGATAGTTGTTTTCCATCTGAAAGAAAGCCAGGAAGTCCTATACCTTTTAAGATGTCTTGTTTCATCGGGACACATGTTCTAAGATATGTAAGTATACTCTATGTCAGCCGAGGTAAGGATGGGGGACTTTAGCAATTCGGAGTATATTCCTTGGCTACCTCAATTCAACAGGCCAAGTCATTAAGCCTTGTTCGGGCCTCGTTGAATAGTCAATTATTGAGGTCGGTGTGATGTTGTCGCGCGAAGGGCCTCGAACTTCTTCATTAAGTAGCTAGCCCTTATCTACTAAGCAAGTGTAAGATCACTACAGGGCTCATGCATAGCCTCCCAACAGGAGGCAAGCTCTTGTTCCATCCATCAGTGTCCAATCTATAAGTAGTTGTGTTCAAGATTCACAATGCCGACTAATACATATTATCACACTTAGCGACATATGGTATTATAAACAACACTACGAATATTACACGCCCATATCATATCCAATTGAAGGTAAAGAAATCTCTTGGACTCTGCGCATAGGTAGCTTAGCCTCTCACATTTGTTTCCGTTGCATGATCTTTATATGAGGGTGCCTATTCATTCGACTTCCCACAGTGCTCCGTCTCGAGTTTTCAAGCACATGTGTCCAGCTAAAAGGTAGCCATGGTATAAGAAGAATCAATATCATTCATCGCAGATGAAACCAGCACGGGGCCTTGAAGGCATCGCGATCGACCCCCCTTCGTAGCTTAAATCCAGTTCGCAGCTCAGGTAAGTTCATATCAATCACCCAGCACGTTGAGGTGTGACTAATAGAGATAGAGCGATCGAATAATAAAGTGGCTAATGTGTACTATTAAACTACAATTCAATTCTGTTGCGATCGCGATTTGTGATATTTATCCTTTAGGGGAAAGAAGAGAAGAGCTTACAGGAATGGCATGCAGATCGTGAGCTTCTCATAACGATGAGCCATTTCGCGACGTATGAAGAGATCGTGTCAACAAGGAAAAAGAAAGATTCTCACGGTAAGCATCTATCGATTTACAGGACCGGTTGGCGACAGCAGTGAGGGTAAGACGGGTTTCTCTACCCCAAAGTCCAAGCCATAATGCCTACCCATGAATGCATTCGGATCAGAAAAGAAAGAGAAAATGGCCTCATTCCGAGAACAGCCCGCGAATGAAAGTCTCCGGTCGAACTACCCCGCGCCACCGTCTGGTCGAAACTCGCAGACAAAACACGAGGCTGTCGAGACGCCAGGTCTTCGTCGCGCGCAAGTGACTGGACAGCATCAATGCCACGAGGCCGAAGATGACCGGCATACAATATCGACTGACATAAGATCGAGTGTGACGGGATTTGTCTTCGCTGGGCATGCACCCCAAATTAATCGCTTACCTTGCCATGACTGGGGAAGGGACACAACACCGATTCAGCAGCAATTCAACGAGTTGCGCATCGCCGTCCATCACAGCAGCTCCCGGGGCGTATTCGTGGTGGGTGGTAGATTTCGGCTGCCTCCTTCCTAATGTTTTCGTTTCAGCATTCCATCTGGTTCCGTGGTCGCGGCCGGGTCGCAACTACACTACCAGTACCAGGGCGTGCCATTCATAGCGTTTCGAGTTTGATGATTCGTTGGTGTCCGTCACGAGCTACAATACCTCGGACTCTGATACCTACGCGAAGCAATTGGGGGTGCGAGCACAACATCCCGGTCCTCCAGCTGTATACCCCGCCTCCCAATACGACCCAAGAAAAAGAGTACCTATGTCTGACTGCACTCGTTCCTTTATCCTATCCCCCGGTGAGATCTCGCCGTAGTGATACATGTACCTGCGTGGTTTCGGCGAGTGGTGCATTAGCTGAAGAGATCTGTCCCCGTTCGGCAGAGGATGAGAATGGGAACACGACTAGAATTGCCAAGTAGGCAAAAGGGCCTCACATTAGACCCAATATAATGGATGGAGGGTTGACATGGCCGAAAAGAGCAGACGGAGAAGTTAATACTGCTTGGGCATCTCTACGCAGTGCTAGCTACAGAAAGGCTGAAGGCGAACTTGAACCAGGAGCACATCAGTGGAGGAGGGGTATCAAGTCACAGCTTCATCGGTAAAGGATCAGCGCGACCCTTAGCTGTTGATCCACGAACGATCAGAAATCTAGGCTATGGGATCGACAGGATCATCGCATGGAAGACGCCCTCCTTCTCCTCTCGGTATTCTGCCCGGCACCATGCAGTAGTAGTATATTGTGTTGTCAATAACTATATGCAGGTCGTCACGTTTCCTTCTACATATCTGCTTGCGAAGTTCGCATAGTCTGACGGGGCGAAAGGGTGGCATATGCTATCAAGATAGCAACTTCTTTCCCTAATACCGTCCTCGTCTCGAGCGAGCGGTGTGTATTACCTACTACGTATGATTTATCTGGGCGCATTAGGCATACTACTACTAGGAAGATGCATCCTATAGTGGGGTGACTTTGGTGATCTGATCGAAAATATTCCTCCCTCGGTGCTCGCACAACATGCACCTTTCGCGGAGGAGCTAGCTCACTTACTGCCCACTCACGCTCGCTATCGCTTGCGGTCTGAAAATTCGTCGTAATATGGTTGTTCGCGCGACAGTCTTTTACATTGGTAAATATGCCAAATTAGAAGGGTCCTAGCTCAAAACTGAAACGAGCTCACCCATCGAAGTTTTTGGTGGATGTTCATCCCGTCACAACCGTTCTAGTGGATTGCCGTCTTGGAGGAGCCTAGCAGGATCTAAACAGGCAAGGTTGTTTGGTGTGGTTAGTTTAGTGTAGATAGTAGGCAAAAGCAGTCTTGCCGAATCCCAGTCGCCATGCTCTTCTGTGCGATCATTGGCTCAGGCACATGGTAAGGAAGACCCCTGAACTAGTCGATCAAGGGTTTAGTCTGGGCAGGACATAAACACCGAGTCTGACTGAGTACACAAACAATGGTTCAACTCCCGCATTCCGATGTTACCGAGAACCATCGGAAAATATTCTGCAGGTAATAAGAAAACCGAAAGGTTGGAGAAGTAGAGTTAAGTCCCGTGGCATCTGTTCAACGCAAATGGAGACAGAAAAGCGAGCGGTAAGAAAGCACCTGAGCATGCGGGATGTAGACGCCCGCCGCCTAAACCCATAATGCGACTTTGACAACGCAGCGCTTATTATTAAGAACTGTCAAGCAACGTCGCCACTTGTCAACCTATGTCTGGAGGGGGGGGGCCGTTGCTGGCAATTTCTTACCATTAAGAATTATAGGCTGTGAGAATCTCACGGATACCCCTCGTCAGCCCAATGGTACGACTCCAATACCTATAGTATAGTACGGTATAGCCCGACACGGACCGTTTGTACGCTAGGGTAGCAGCAGCTCTGGTCGAGTTGACCCATTCAGTGAATCGACCAGAACTGTCTTTTCGCCAGTCAGTTGAGTCTTGGCAATCGATCATCAGAAGCAAGCGCGCGCGCTTATTGGAAAATTCAACAACTCGTCTATACTGTACTATATTCCAGCCCCATGGACACAGACGTCTCGGCTGTGGCTATTTTGACGAATCAATCCCTGATCAATCTCTACACTAAAATAAGTGATTAGTCTACATTCAGGGTCAATGGCTTCGGTTCGCATGCTTTGCACATTCTCAGCGGCATATGTGTAGCGGGACTGGGAGTGGGGAAGAGACCCGAGCAGGCCGCAGCCCGATATACCAACATTGTACACTAGGTCAGCAATCTCTGTGAGTGGTTGGTTGATAGTTATTCGCCGTACCACGACGATCGTTCGTACCTGAAGGAGACAGTAATACACCGACACTAGGGCTTAGTAGAGAGTGCGATAGCGTACTTACGGTAGCGTACACTACACTACAGCTTGGGCATACTGAAGCATAAGCCCAAATCTAAAATCCATCTTCGCCTGTTTCAGAATCCTTGCAGTGGTATGCTCGAGGTAGTAACGCCCGCTGCAATGTTCCTTGCATGAAGAAAGCCAAGGCGTCAAAGTGGACCAAAGAGAATCAAGCCTCGTCCCCTTTCTTACCCCTTTTGGGCGAGCTTATCGGGATAGCGACGTGCCTGGGTATAGCCTTCGTCCGATTTACTCCAGCGAGGATTAGGCATTGGGACACAGCAGCGAATGGCGATTATAACCAGAGACCATACGGCAGCAGCATCGTCCGGCTATTCTCGCCTCTAAAGCGAAGTAAATGAGCATGAATGGCTATGAAGGCAACACCGCTTTTTGCTATAATGCTTCTCTTATGCTTGACAAGAACTGGCGACCTTGTACCTAGCATATATACCCTCCTTGTCATATCACGTCAACAAACTCGAAAGAACCAAGAGAGAAAGAAAAGAGGAGGAATGGCCTGGAACGCAGTAGATGGCCCATGTCGAGTTAGCACTTAGACAATCACATTCCTTTCGTAATGACCACTTTGTTCTATCGACAACTCCAACTCTCATTCGTGGCTCACACTGGCACTAATACTCTCAAAAAATCAACTTGTCATTGATTCTTTGGTCCAAAAGACGCGCTCAATGTCACCACTGCTACCCCTGCACCCTAAACAAAGTTTCACCTTCTATCTCCCGATGGGGTCTTTCATGGCCGCCTTTCTTTGGCTCCCGTGGTCCCGGCCACCCTTGTTCGCCAGCGTGGCGCGGTCGCATGCCCTACAGTGGGGAGGCAGCTTAGTGTCGATGCCATGCATGCTCCTTTCTCCTTTGTCCAAGATGTGCGAGGTGGAGCTCCAGTCTTGTGTAGCTATCTGCCTCCATCCCGCCGGGGTCTCGCGAAGTCCCATAAGTCAGGTAAGGTAGGGACTTAATATATATCCTCCAGGACGAGCCAGCTCCGAAGTCTTCTTCCTCCTCCTCCTCCCTCCTCCTGGTCCGCTCTTTACTCTTTCAAGAAGTATCTTGATTTTCGTTCACTCCGTCTTGCTAGTCGAGCAATATATTCACATTCATTTCTTCCTACTTGAACAGTAGCCATACCGATACCCAACTTGACATTGCTCTTTCGAACCTTCGTCTCTCCTTCCTATATACAAGCTCCCTGCAAGACAGGTATTCACTATACACAGCGAACGCCCGGTCCTGCGTTCACTTTATATCAGTATATTCTCCTCGTTAGATCTTCCTTGGAAAGATCATCTTACCCGTCACGGTTGAATATATCGATACCCGTCATATAAGTCCGAGACACTTGCCAAAATGCGCTTTGAAACCACAATTCTACCTCTTCTCCCCAGCCTTGTTGCTGCGATCAGGCCCCCCAATGTCAACGGCATGACGTTGTCATGGTTTGAGGCCTTTGAAGGCCCCGCCGGCTCTGCTCCGAATGCCGATGTGTGGAACATAATGAATGCCATCGACACCAACAACGAAGTTCAGGCATACAGCCTGTCGAACCAGAACCTACAAATTAGCGGCGGTGGCACCGTCCAGTTCGTCCCTCGAAAGTCGAGCACCGGCCAGTGGACCTCTGGCCGTATCGAGTCTAAGGCAACATGGACACCCACCGCGGGCAAGGTCATGATGGTATCGGCCAATATCCTCGTGGGTGGCAACGCCGCCGGGAACAAGCAGGGGCTTTGGCCCGCGTTCTGGCTTCTCGGTGACGCCATTAGACACGGGACGGAGTGGCCTGGGTGCGGCGAGATCGACATCTTCGAGCAGGTGAACGGCCTTGCTACAGGTCATGGCACACTGCACTGCGGCAGCAAGCAAGGCGGCCCCTGCCAGGAGACTACGGGTCGGTCCGGCACCGTCGCGATGCCGCTCGAGGGGTTCCACACCTGGTCGGTAAAGATCGACCTGACGAACTCGGACTGGCGTGCGCAGACCATTTCCTTCCAGCTCGACGGCAATAACTTCTACACCGTCAGCGGCGCCGATCTCAACGACCAACCCGTCTGGTCCACGTTGGCTCACAGCCCGCTGTACATGATTTTCAACGTTGCCGTAGGCGGCGACTGGCCCGGCGCGCCCAACGCCGTAAGTTATTTTTATTCCCAGCCGCGAGCGAAATAGACACGGTACATACATACTGACGCGCTGAACAGGCTACTCTCGACGGCTACGGCGCAATGATGGAAGTACAATGGGCAGCCGTGTACAGCTCGTAGATGCACGACAGGAGCTCCGAGCTGGCATGCGCTACAGGAATAGATATATATGGATTATCAGGCCGTACATATATACGGATGGCGTTTTCAAATTAGATAAATATTGGGAACATCTGGAGGGTTTCTTCTTCATTCTTGCTTTATACTCGTTTATGATACCTCTTTGCTTCATATTTAGGACCTCCCTCACACCCTGCACACGTACATACATGCGAGCCTGAGCGGAACATCTTTTTTGGAAAGAAAATGCGTCGGCGGAGCTGCGGAAGGAAATGGAAACAAAGTGCCAACCGATTTCTTGGAACCGACGTGTCTGCGATCGCACTCTATTCGTATTGTTTAGTTGTCCATCTTGAATAACTAATACAAGCCTCTTTGAAGTATTCATTTCTCTCTACTCTATGATTGGGCCTATGTTGAAACTAGTTAGCCCGTAATAGGCGATTCCGTCCCTTATCAGTCATCTCGTGAACAGGCGAGGACAGCACCGAAGGACTTATGTTCATAAATACCTATAATTGTGAGTATTAATTATTATTCATTGGGCTTATTAACCACAATACCTAGTAAGTTTGACGCAGAATTATGATTGTGCTGGGCTTACACTGCATGAGACTATCTGACTAATAAAAAGGCGACGCCTATAATGCTAATTAGTAGACGCTCTATACTGCTTTAACCTTTGTGATACTACATTCACTTAAGAGTTCCGAATTTTTCTATCATCACGCAATCGTCTTCTTCGCTATCCAGATCAGGACTAACTAGGTAATTGCTGCTATATCGTATTATCCGAGAGTTGAAACAGGCTACGACAACAGCACCAAGATATCAATATCCTGCGGCACTAAGACCCGATTCCAGATTGTGCAGTTGCCAGGGTCGCAAAAGCCGGAGCCGTGATACAGACTCAAGTCCGCCTTCTTGTACACTCAGTACCCCTTCTATCAGCCCCTCACATTGTGTACCGGAACTAAACAGTCAGCTTACATATGTCGAGTGGGGAAAGGAAAAAAACCCCCCGCCCGATCGATTCATGAAGAAAAACCGAGTATAGTAAAAGAGGGAGTAGACTTACATAAACATTCTCAAAATCAGTGTAGTCCTGCTCACCCAACAATTTAGCTTTCCCGATCCTATCTTCTTCCGTGAACCCTTGTTCGTGTAGCAGCTTATCTCGTCGACGATTACGTAGGACGAGTGTGAGGCGCCACAGGGCAATGACCACGAATTCGAGACCGAAAGCCACGGCGCATCCTATCGTGCCGGGGATATATCGCGGCTAAAAATGCAAGTGATGATGAGCTCGGTGCCACAAGTATAAACGGAACAACCCATCTAGTCAAGGGACACTTACGGCATCTTTGTAGTTGAAGATCTGCGACCCGACAATATTGCCGACGCAGTAACCGACAAAAGTAAACGACGAAGTCAGCGTGCGCTTCGTCCGGCCCGCGACGTTAGAGGGGATCAGCGTCCACGCCAGGAACAGTGAAATCACAGAAGTCACCGTCATGACATAGCTGGGGGAATCTTTTGTCAGCGGGTGCTAATCCCTGTTGCATCGTATTGGAGGCTTACCCGCCCCATTTCGTCCACTTATACTGTGGTTCATTCGGTAGCAGCGAGAGGATGATGAATCCGATGAACGGTGGAATCACAGAGAACATCATAAAATACCTTTTCTCGTTAAGATCTCCCCGATGAACCGTGTTTTATGGGTTCGGAGGGGACTTACATGCGCAGGTTTTTCCACTTGCTACAGACAAGGCCGATGATGACGAAGTAACCGATGGAAATGAGGCTTCGGGGAATATCCAGCAGGATGAACTGCAGGTTGGCTTCTCCAGGGTTAACGCGACGTGCGACCTACGATGTCGAGGCCCGTGTAGCGTAGCACTCACTAAAACCAAATCCAGTATTTATGATCGCGTTAAAAGTTGTCAGACCTCCATTAGATATGGACGCCAAGAAGGCATTGATGCCAGCGAACCAAAACTGCGATACAGTTAAGTTTAGCAAAAAAACGAACTTGAACCAGGTCAAGACTTTCCACTCACGCATGGATCAATTAGGCATTCTCTGGCCTGTTTCCACTTCCAGGTCTTTATCCCGGTCCTATCGTGTCCGGTGTTATTCGCTATGATGCGCGCATGAGCCATCTTCTTCTCCTCGGGCGACAGCCACCGAACCTCCGACGGGGTTCCGAGGAGGAAAAGGCACGTCGTCCCGGTGAGGATGGTCAGGCCACCAAGGTACTAGACATGACTCATTAAAACTCGATGTTCTAGATCTTCAGATCGGCCGTACCACCAACTCACGTAGGACATGTAACGCCACGGTTGGAACTCAGGACCGTGTGAAGATTGCGAAGACCCAATCCCGTAGAGGATCAGGCTCGAAATGATACCGAAGCCAGCATTGGCGCTCTGGAAGACAAGTGACCTGGATGCATGCTCTCGAGTGGTGTACCTTGCCAGGTGCATTAGCCGCATTCTCGCAGTGTGATTATGGCGAGATTACCATGATCCTATGATTAGGATAAAACCCGGTGAGATAGAGCACTAAGTCGATATTCAGTCTCCCAGTGCGTTATTTAACGGCGAGATTTCTTGCTCACTTCAAACAGCCCCTGAAGCGCACGCAATGTGATCAGGTGAGTGAAGTTCTGGGCAAACCCTATGCTGAGAACCACGATGCCCCAAACGATCATGTAGCACGACAGCACCCGTCCCATCAAGTATCGCTGAAGGATGAAGTTTGATGGGAATTCGAACAAAACATACGTTAGGTAGAAGATGGTAGTCAGCCATGGATACTGTTGTCCGACGAGCCCGGTATCCTAATCGACACACAACAGCGAAGTCAGTGAATCCACACTCTCGTGACGGGGTAACTACGCAAACGAATAGATGGATATGTCGTTCACTTGTCAGGGAATGTCTTACCTCCCTTAGACCGAAGGTAGCCTGGGTCCCAAGTGACGTTTTATCGGTCTGCTGAATGCCGTAGCAAAGCCACATCAACGGGAGCAAGTAACGGTCGATTTTCCTTCTGAGTTTCTTGTACTCTTCCTCCGAGTACTCCGGCACTGACGGATAATCAGTAACATGCCTAATACTGGTGATGCCAACCACGCACCAGCTATATCGACCTCGGCAACACTCTCTTTCTCGCTAGCCTCCAAGGCGTGGCCTTTCTCGAAGTCGCGCTTTTCATTATGGGTAATCTCCAACGCGGGTTCCGGGTTATTTGCCATTTTTGTGTCGTCGGGCTCTTGCATCGTCACATACGGGTGTGTCTCCTAGTAACTTATGCAATGTTTCACTGTGCTCAGATCCGGACTTGCGAGGTCCTATATACATACCAGTGTAGAGAATCGCTCGTGGGCGAGTACGGCCGGAAGATAGGCTATCATGGGAACATTTCGTAGATAAGATTGTTCCGGTAAGCCAATCACAGTTTACATGGTTGCCGTCTACCTTTTGCACCATATCTTGCATGTCTCATTAACTGCTGAGATTGTTATGGTCATGCCAGAAGACCTTGCATAATAAGTATCGGGGTGTGGGGGAGATGCATATATAAGCAAGGGTCCTTATCTCTCGATGTCCGCCATGCATACGTACGAGATATTCCCAGCGATATTTCCCCAAAAGTATGAGCACATCGACAGATGCCGCCCGCAGTGATTCGACGATCAAATGGCACTACTGTTCGTAATCCACCAGCCCTATCGAGAATGCGTGAATTGGGCAGGTGTATAGACAACGAGGTGGAGTAAAGCTTGGAATTTCGATGTCTCAGAAAAAGAATAAACAAGTAGTACGAAAAGGGCGGCGATTACGTCTACATATATGTAGCATATAGATGGTCTATTTTTAAAGATGGAACGACTAGTAATAAAACTAACTAAAAAGCATAACGGTGGTGAGAGAAAGAAAAGGGGAAAAGATAATGATGGCCACCGAGGGAATCGAACCCCCAGTACCTAACGATGCAGAGTAAAGATATTAAGAACGCTGAGTAAGAATACTAAAGAGGAGATGCTTCGCTAGGCCGTACCAACCCGGCCAAAAACCCAGCGGTTTATTTCCAAATATATGTCTTGCTTTGGACGCTATAGGACAATATAGGGTTGTTGGCTTGAACCTTATGATAGGGTGAGACTTTCGAGCCCTATCGAAGGGTGGACGCCGACAGGCTGGTGACAAGGGGCTAGGAAGACCGAAATCTTTGAATTAGATATAAAGAAAGTAACCCGAGGCTCGTGAGAATCGAGAGCGGTAACCGAATGAGATGTATGGAGGTTAGACGAAGAACGCGAGACCTAAGCGATGTAAGTCTCACAAGATCATCATATACCTACAGCCTAGAAGGTGAATATGGATATAAGAAATTCAAATCCATAAGATGTGACGCGAATACTTATTTATCATGTTGGCTTATGAAGTTGAAAATTCATGATATGAGCCGATTGGTGTGTGCTAAAACTGCCCACGCGCTTACAGGCGGTTTGATGGTCACCTGCTCTGGCCTTGAATAAAAAAACCTAGGTAAAGTGGTACCTAGACGTTGATAAGGCAGATGCTGCATATCTTTCTTACCATTCCAAGGTTGTTCAGGTCAATTGTAGGCGAGTACAAGTACGACTGCAAGTGTTTGAGCTGGGGTTCACGAAAGATGCCAAGAAGAACAGTGCGATTTGTATTTACACAGTTATGGGGTAGCAAAGCACTTGGTGATGATGATAATGCGCACTGTACTTAAGTAGTATTATATGGGGTAGGCACGCTGTATGTAGTGGAACCTTACAGTACCTAACACTTGTAATTGTTGTACAGTGTCGATCACGTCGCGCTCTGGTATCTGGCTAGGTTACTCTACCTAGTATTACTTAAGCACCTTCAAGCTTAGTTTCCTCCTGACTCCCCTATAGAGGCAGGTAGGTATCTGCCATTTTCTCATCACTCCTATCACCATTCCCGCCGTCGCCGGGCTTTTTTTCTTCATCATGACATCGAACACAAATCCCGATGCACTTGCCACTAGTCTGGCCAGGGCAAAATCCTATTACAATGAGAAACAATATCCTAAAGCAAAGGCCATCTTCAAGCAGGTCCGCTCATCCCCAATGTTTCATTCTCACACCTTATTAGCATCGTTGTTGTTATCACTGTCTTTCTTTTTTCTTCCATAAGTAATGGTTCCCGACTAACTTTATCGTTCCTAGATCGCGACCTCTTGTGCATGTGGCGTGCAGGCCAGGGCGTCTCCTTGTTGTTGTAAATCCCTTGTGCCCGCAATCACAAACGGCGCCGTCGAGGCCGAGCTGAGAAAGAAGTGTATCTGCTCTGCCAAGTCCGACGTTCGCTGCAAAGACGCTGGTCATCTCGATGCGTTAGATGGATTGGCAGCTGTCTATGAGGCTAAGCGCCTCTTCGACACGGCCATCGCTATCGCCGAAGCTATGATCAATCTTGCTCCTCGCGAGCCCAAGGTATGCAAGGCTTTATCCTGACTAGGGGATATGGCGAGCATCGCACGTGTTTCTAACCGTCCGTCTGGAAGGGCTTTCTTCGCCTTGGGAGACTTTTACGTCTTCAACGCTCATATCGCCAGGCATTCCAGACATACCAGCAAGGGATCGAGCTGGTGAGCAAGAAGAACCCTTCTCACCCACTTCTCTCCGTAAGTGCTACTACAGAATGACAATACCCGCCTATTAAACTGCCCTACAGATACTGTACCAAATGAGAGACAAGGTCAAATATCCCGCTGTTGCTACGGATCCTCTCCCGATCATGCCCCTGGAACTTGTCGCCATGATATTGAAGAACATAGATTTTCGATCCTTATGGTAAACATACCCTTTCCTTCGGGGGGATGGTTCGCTGATTATCAAAATGCTAGCCGTTGTTTAAGTGTGTCAAAAAGTTGGAAAACCCTATTGACCACTAGAGACGCGACGATCCAGTCACTCTGGCGTATTCAACATTTCGACCACTGCACGAAGGTTGTTCGCCGAGGCCACCTCCAAAAATATGCGGCATACTCAGGATTTCAAGTTACCGAACTCGCGATTGGGGATTGTCGTCAGTTTGGCATACAGCCAGACGTGTTTCAGTGGATCGCTGCTTCGTGTCGAAGTCTGCAAGTCCTCAAGTTACGAGCGCCAAGTGAAGTAAATATGCCTGCTATCAGTCGCCCAATTGGTCACCTATGTGTACCTCAACTGACTAGTCTATACCTTGGATTCTATGCGCCGTTTCTGCTTGAATTTGTTCACAAAGTCGTCGCCTCGTCAGCCGCGACGCTTCGAGAACTGACCATTTTGAATTTCCCGAGTCGATCGAGAAAGCGAGTTGGGGATGCCGAGACTGGAAATTGGCCGGTGTTGCAACGCCTTCGGGTCCTCCGTCTTGGCGGCCCTCCCCACGCAGGGGGGGCGGTTTTCAACATCGTGAGTTCATTTCATCCCAAGGCTAAGTTCATCAACTTATAAGGAATAGTCATCATTCATGCGCACTTCTCCAAATGTCGAGGAAGTTTGGCTAGAGGGTGTTTCTGTCGCACTTTGGAACGGAACGGAACACCCAAATAATCCTTGGCCTCACTTGAAGAGGCTGTTCGTTGGCCAGGAGGTCAGTTGGCCGCGATTAGCTGATCCGCCGTTCCCCCTGCCTTCCGAGATCGAAGAGTTACATCTCATGTACCGCGATGATATATTTACTTTTTTGTCCGGTCCGTTCACCCGAAGTCCTGATACGTACCCCTCGCCCAAGAATCTCCGAAAGTTTACTCTTCGCGACCGTGTACCGAGTAGTGATGGGTGGGCGGGATATCTACAGCGCTGGGTGCGAGCTAGCCTCGAGTCAGGCTCGCTGAAGGAACTAGGAATAATGTTCCCTAAGCCCCACCCGTATTGGCTCAAGAGTGACCAGCTCAAATTCCTTAGCCTCAAGGGTCTTTCGATAGGGTTCGGTACGGACCCATACGCCCTTGACGAGACTCTTTCCGACCTCCTTGACCGTTTCCCCAATCTCGAGGGCTTAGACATTGCGCAGGAGCCCTTCAGCGACGCGGCGCTGGCCAGAGCAATTCAGAAAGGTGTCAAGATCATCTATCATCGCGGCGAATACCACAGGAGAACCAACGTCCGAGAATGGGCTCTGAAAAAGCACAACGCCCGGGTCGTTGAGGGTGACTATGTCACCAATTTGCCGATATACTTGCGCGATGAAAAATTTAAAGAATTTTACTAGGAGCTGAGAGATGATGATGCTTGGCACTAGGTACCTACTTGTTCGGACTGGGCTCATTCTAGAAATATGGCTCCTTGCTGCTGTATATGACCCGTAGACCCCCCATTTAAGACGAAATAACCCGCTTCGAAACCGAACCCGTGCCTTCCACCAAGAACACGAACGGAGAATCCCAACCAGGTTTACTGGCGCCGAATAAGGCGCACGATGTACGGTTGGATGGCCAAAGCGAGGGCTTTTCACTAGACTTCTAGGTGAAGAGGACTAGAGACAGAGATGGGTATACAATGCTGGGATGATGGGATGCGATGCATACAGGATGGATCGGCTGGTTTGGTCCATTTCATTGACTAGATAGTGGCGACGCACGGCGTAGATGAGAGCTTCCTGTCGAATTCGAGATACCCTACTAAATAAATGCTGTTCTGTTCTGTCTCTCAGAGACAACACCAATCAATCAAAGCACCCGTTTCTGCTGTCGGCAGGCTTCTTCTTCTACGTGCATGTGGTCGACCACCCGTGACTAAGTAGGTAGGTAGGTATGAAAAACAAACTCTACAGACTTGGGAGCCACGCACAAAAGATAATTGAAGAATAGGATAAGTAAGTCATGAAGTCGTAATTTTTTTGGTAAACAAAGGGAAAAAAGAGAAGCCGAAGAATGCCATTAGGTAGGTATGAACCAAGACCCTCGCTCGCTCGCATGTATGCATGTGTAGTATGTATGTCGGCATGGGAACCCGGAAGGAACCAAAGGTTCCATGCATCCGCTCATCCAAAGATCCTCTGCCCTTTGGTGTGTAGGTAGGTAGGTAGTGGGAGAGCGATGAGATGAGATGAGATGAGATGAGATGTATGCGCCACCAGACGTGAGAACCAAACCAACTGACCGAACCGCATCCAGAAAGAAAACTTTTAGTCCAGTTCCAGTTCGCCCGACCAACCAACCAACCAACCCACCCCATTCATTCATCATTCATCATCCATCCCATCATTCACCGCGCAGGACTCTCCACATCCCCCGCATTCCCCGAGATCAAGCCCCGCAATTCCCAAGGCGAGAGCGTACTCCGTCTCCTCGAGGCGACTTTCCCCGAGCGTATGGCGCGTTTGCGGTTCTTGAGCACCTCTACATCCTTTCCCTTTTCCTTGTCGCCCTCTCTCCGTCTCTCTCCCACGTTCCCCCCAGTCTGCTCCTCCTCCCCAAGCTCATCGACGTCGTCTCCGACAGGGGCACAGCTGAGTCTTCGTCTGGGTGCTTTCCTCACACTCACGACCTCGAGACCCGTATGCATGTCTCTTTTCACGGGGTCCACGTTTTCTTTGAGGGAGTGAGTGTCTGTGTCCCCGTTCTCCCCATCACGGGCGTCCTGTGTCCCTAGCTCCGTTTCCTTCTGCGGTTCTGTCTGTCCCTCGTCGACTATCCCACTAAGCCGACAATTTCGCCTTACGGCTCTGAGTTTGGCGCGCACGCGCGCGGCGTCCGCCTCCCGTTCGGACGCGGCGAGTTTCGCGGCAATGGTGGCCATGTTCAGCGGGCTCTGTTGCGCATGCGGGCGCGGCAGACGCGAAGAAGAAGCGGGGGCGGGTTGTGCGCGAGCTGGTGAACGGGTACGGGCTTGGTTGGTTTTTGAGGAGGACGAAGATGGGGAGGAGGACGAGGAAGAATTGGCTGATGCGTTTTGCTGTGCGATTCCCGCGGCCTGCCTCTGTTGATTTGTTATCGTAGTAGAAGTAGAGGTGGGGGTAGGAGCGGTAGCAGAAATACTAGAAACAGCATTTTCGTCACCATCCAAAACCGTGTGTTTGGCCGCTTGCATCGCCATGTGGCTAGACGACGGCGAGGTTTCGACCGACTTCTTCGCATTCGACCGCGTAGTTCGACTAGATGGCGGGGATACTTTGTCCCTTTGGCTTAGACTGGTACCAAGAGCAGTATTTCGCGCCCGCTGCTCCGACGGTTTAGAGAACAATTTCCGATTTAGCTGCGCCTGGGAAGGCCTCTCGCCCGACTTTCCGAACAAGGGGCTATCGTACGAAGCGGTATAGCTCGGTAGAGCGTCCTCGTCAATCTGCGGAGACGCGTTTGGGATTGAGCTAGCAGATATCGGCTTGGTTGTGTACGGGGGAGGAGTTGGCGCTTCCTCCCCCCCCGCTGCTGCGAGGTCCCAGGTGTTCTCCTCGACGATGGTGGTGAAATCGCCGGGTCTCTTGCGATACGGCGAAGTATGAGCAGTGCCTCTGTTTCCCGAAGAGTACGAGTCTTTCAGAGGGCTGATCTGCGGCGGCTCCGGGAGCGGAGAAGAGTCGATGGAACTGGTCGTGGAGATCTGTAGTATCTGCACGTTAGGCTCTTCGACGTCGAGATCATCGATATCGAGATCGTCTTGGAAGATGCTGGAGTCCGAGTCCGAATCGTCGCCAAGCTTCTCCGCGTCGTATCGAGGAGCAGGTACCAAGCGAAGCGACTCGACAGGACTCTGCGATCGGAAACGTCGTGGTTCTGGTTTCTCGTCTTGGTTTCTGTTGTATTGGCTGACATACTCCTGCTCCGGCTCTTGCTCTTGCTCCTCCTCCTCCTCCTCCTCCTCCTCCTCATCTTCATCTTCTTCTTGGACACATGGTAATCTCATGGGTTCTACATTCGCCGTCTCTTCGACATCACGGACGCGGACGGGACTCAGCCTTAGTCCCATCTGTAGATCCTCCATATCCACTGATTTGCCGCTCGAAGCCATCCGCCTACGCCAGCCATCGATCATATGCACAGCATCCTTCCACCTGGCTTCCATAGTCTCCAGGCCCGCCCGCAGACGGCTGATAGCCTCGTCGCGGACTTCGACTTCCTCGATCGGTACGAAAGAAGGGTTCGTGAGGATTGACCTCAGATGCTCGACGATCACTTCGAGCTCGGCTGCAAGTTCCTCGGCAGATTTCTGGGGCAAGCGTGTAACGAATTCATCGCCAAGATTGCGATTTTGGCCCTGTTCGTCGCCAAGGTTCGTGCCTCGATCTAGTCCACTCATCTCACGCAGCCCGTCGACCGTATGTCGGACAAGCGCAAGCAAGCCCTCGTTCTCCTCGCTAAGCCCTTTCGCCAGCTCGGTCAGGAACCCGTTCGTCTCCATGCGGAGACTATACCCTTCAGTTTCGGTCGCGCCGACAGGCATCCCCATCCCGTAGTCCTCTTCGCTGCCAAACTGGCCGGTAACGCTGATGGTAATGACGTCGCGGCTCTTTCCCCCGCCACGCACTCGTCCTGCATCGGCGACGGCCTTCTTCAGACTGTCGATCTGCCGGTCGCGCTTCCGCACCTCGTTGGCGCATGCGCTGCGCGTTTGCGCCACGGCAGATTTCATCTTGGCCATTTCATCCTTGAGCTTGTGAATCCCTTGCTCAGCTGTCTTCAACTGGGCTCGCAGGCCACGCTCCGTGGCCTCGGCCGTGTCCAATCGACGCTGCGTATCGTTCAGCCTCTCCGCTTGGCGAGCAAACTCTGTGCTCTGTCGTTGGACGTCGGTACGCAATGTGTGGAGCGTCGAAGATAGGGATTCGCGATGTTCGGCATCACGCTATGGAAGAGAAAGCTATGTCAGCCTGCTGTCCGGGAAACTCCTAACCATGGCGAGACGAGAGAGAGAGAGAGAGAGAGAGAGAAAGAGAAGATAGGAGCACCGAGAAACACGTACATCCCGCCTCAAGATCAGATCATTCACAACGCCAATAATGCGGCCCATAGCAACTTGAAGGCCCCCGTCGCTGCCCTCGGGGTCGGCAAAGTCGATATCTTGGCCATCGCGTAGCAGACCGCGCGACAGGAGCTGGTTGTTGATATACAGCGACGCCGTACGGAGGTTGTCGGGGTCAATCATTTTCAACTCGGCTGAGTTCGCACGGAAGCACGAGATATCTCGATCGAGCTGCAATTCTCCGTTCTTCGGGTTGCTTTACTGAGACGGGTGTGTTTTGTTTCGCTGCTGCCAGTGGTGATGCACGGGTCTGTTGTTGTCGCTCAAGTCGGCGCGATTCGCATTCCGGAGCTGCACGACCAACTAACTAGCTGGTTATGGACTGGGAGCAATTGACGGGAATATGGTAGCGGGAAAAAAAAATTCGGATATGGCGGTTCAGTTTAAGACGCCCGGGATTGTTGGAAATCGAAAGGTTAAGTACATTAAATGGGAGTCGTGTGCGCGACAGGAGCGTAGGTATAGCATGGAAAATATATGGACAAGTTTAAGTCTGTCGGGCAGTCTGGTTGCTATGCGGGGCAGAAAGTAAACAAAAACCCACGTTCTCGGGACAGGGGTCCTCTGCGCATGGCCAACACCGCCCTGCATTCGCTCCCCTGCACCCCGTACTAACATGCTCGTCCAACTCCACGTCACGTTCACGTGTCGCCTCTTAATTGATCAATTGATCCATTAAGATACAGACTCCTGCGGGGAGCTAGTCGGTCTAAAGTAAGAACAGTCTCGGGTATTCTCGTGACATAGTATCACCGTGGCAATTATCCTTGGCTTTACATATCGCCATGCGGTCATACAAAACCATGCCGATAGACGGATGCGCCCTTGGACCTTGTGAAGACGCTATCTACTGCCTAGAACAGGCCAGGGTGAGTTATCTAAAGAAAGGCGGTATGTTGGCATCCGAGAATTTCTTGCTTCTATGCATTTTTTGGGAAATTCTTTTTTTCTTCTTCACTAGGTACTTCCACTCGGTAGGTTTTTCTATTCCGGTGTCTCTTGTCCACCACGAATGCGGCGATTCGCATCCCTCTTTTCGGCTTCTGTCACCTGCGAAGCATCTTTGCGCATATCTGGCGTGAATTGCGCCATGTGTGGCGAGTGTCCAACCGACATACCTGCTCGGATCTGGAATTCCAATTAGCAGGTGACATCTATAGCCAAGCAATGAAGAACTTACCAAGGTCTCTAGAGCGCCGTTAGAATTGTCAACGAGATCATCATCGTAAACCATCTTGCCTGGCTCAAACAATACCACGATAGTGCTGCCACCAAACTTGAAATAGCCGAGTTCTTCGGCACGCTTCACGTGTTCTCCCTCCTGACGGGTGATCACTGTACTGCCAACCATCATAGCGCCTACGCATATCACCATCACACGGCCGTGTTGCTCCGAGTCGATCGGACAGATCACCCGGACGTTTTCTCCGTAGACATCAAGCGCCGATCGGATAGCCATGGGATTGACCGTATAATACTCACCTTCGATGACTTTAGGTTTGCGAAGGATTCCATCCACGGGGATATGGAACCGATGATAGTCTTGAGGGGCGAGCCGGAAGATGCCCAAAGATCCGTTCTCATATCTTGGCGCATCTTCGGGGTATGCATCCCCGAGGAGTCGCTTGATGGAAAACTCTCGGCCTTTGATCCAGATCTTGGTCGCCGAATCGATTGAATTGAAGACAACTGAACGGCAGTCGGCAGGTGATACGATGATATGGGGGTTCTCCGGTGCAGAACACGGCCGAGCGCTTGGTTTCAACGCGCGGTAGAAGAATTGGTTGAAGTTTTTAAACTCTTCTACCGGAAGAAGAACCTCAGACATGTCTAGTCGATGAAACGCGATAAAGGGTTCAATTTGGGATTTAGAGGCCGGGTCATCATATTTTTTACCCTGCTTAATGCTCAACCCTTTGAGAAGCTTACGAACTACTTTATGTTAGCGCACAAATGAGAATAGAAATGGGAGAACATCATACTCCTCTTGTTTTCCATGTCTTTCGACTTCAGACCTTTGTACAGAAGACGAATGCCTAATCGCACATAGACACTCATCTTCTCCTCATTGATCTGCCCTGTTAGACGATCTTGCACCAGAATGTTGGCCGAGTTAGCCCCGATCTTATACCCGCCATAAGAGATTTTTGTTATCACTTTGGAGTACCATTTCCGTTGCGCCTGGCTAGCCGTGACGAAACCGCCCATCACGAGCGAGTTGACCTGACGCCAATCCTGGCTAGCGCATGTGGCGATATGCGTGACAATATCGGCATCCTTGCGCTTGTTGAGGCGTGGCTGATGACAGATTGGGCACTCCCGAATCTCCACGACGTGCTCCTCGCCCCGGTCGACATTCAGATCGTCTTTGTCTAATATATCGCCTTCCTCTCCGGCTTTATCGAGATCAGGAACTATGATTGTCGAGGTTCCTGGTGATGTATCATTGGCGCTGGACTCCTCGGTACCGAGACTAAATGAGCTGTCCTCGGAGGGAGAAGCTTGGCCATTGCCGTGACCCGGTACGCTGAGCAGATTTTTGGCTTTCTCAGCATCAGGGAGCATATTCTTCACCTTCTCGCCGAGAGACAACGACGCGCTCTTTGCCTGCAGTTGGTCTTCCAAGCAGATGACGGCCTCGTCCATAGTTAGCTCGGCCTCGCCATTCAAGGCCTTATGAGGGAATCGCTGGAAAAACGAATCAATGGTCGATTCTCGCAGAGTAGACCCGAGAGTATCCAGCATGGTAGTTAATTCGACTTTGCTGATCTCGCCACTTTCATCAGTGTCGTATTGCTTGAGCATGGCTCGCCAGAACTGCTGCCGTAGGGCTGGGTACGGCATGTACTTGGCACGGATGGTTAGAACTGGGTTGTGCTTGGCTTCCCACTTCTCAAGGTTCTTCATTTTCAACGGGATTGTGAACGTGTTGAAATCGCCGCCTTCTATCTCATTAACGTCTGATTCGTTATTGATGTTCAAGTTTGACAACTGGTCAGGCGGCGGCAAGCTTGAATTTGGTACGGAAGTGGAGGCGGGCTTGGATTCATTACTACTGTCGGCTTGTGAGAGTGCCGAGGCTGCGCTGGGGTTCTTGGATATAACTGGCCGTCCCCTGGCTAAACTCTGAGATGAAGTAGATCTCGACAAGCCTAGCCTCGCGAGCCGTGACTTTTGGGCCGGCACGTACTCAGCTGGCACCTGGAGGTCATATAGCCCAGTCTCAGGGTCCGCCTTAGGGCTCCTCTCGATGATATCAGGCACGGCAAAGGAAGTCGAGGCGATGAAGTCATTCCCTGAAATCTTGTCACGGTCGATGACGGTGAAGGCGAACGAGTACGCCTGCTCGTGGTTCTGCACTTGAAATAACATCTTTTCGTTAAACATGGGGTTTAGGTTGTGGCGAATAACCCTTGTCCGATATGTCTTTTTGCCGAGAGATGCCACAACGAAGGGATCCATGTCGAACCCGGTCTTGGTAAAGTTTGACTCTGGCGGCAGGTCTGTGATGTTGCAGATTTCAAGGAAGATTAATCCAACAACATCACCACCGCCGTTCGAGAATTCATATGGATTTTTCCTCTTCTTGCGTTTCAGTCCCTTGATCCTTAGTCTCCTTTTCCTCTTCTCAATGGCTTCCGGTTTCGTTGGGTCCTCTTCTTCGGGGGTTTCATCGTCGTCGAGGATGTCGTCGTCATCGTCATCGTCGTCTTGGGAATTGTCGGTCGTGTTTCGACTGAGCGAAGAGGGCGTCGCGGCCTCTGATTTGGACGCCGATGCAGGACCTAGCATCGGCGTCATGGTAGGAGTGGGATTCCGGGAGGTGGTTTCGGATAAAGATGAAGCGAGCACCCTCAGCTTCTCCAATACCTGAGCGTCGGACGCATCCTTGTTGGCCGAGTCGTACAAATTGAATTGTAGAAGGACTTCGCCAGAGACGGCATTGGACTTTTTATCTTTCTTTTTGTTCTTTAACGGATACCATTGCGGTTCTTGTTCCGTCTTGTCGTTGGCGAAGATCTCCTCCAGCGCCAAGTCGAATTCACCCAGATAGTCCTTGCCGAAGCGATCCTTGTCCCAGCAATGGCAGTCGAGGAGCAGATTATCGACACCGGCGATTGGAATGGTGCAGACGACGTTCCATTCTGGGTTGAGTGTCTTCTGTACGCAGTGGGTCGTGAACTTGGTTTCGCCGCAGCTCAATTGGAGGTACTACTCGCCAACAAGACGGTCAGCGTGGTCTTGTACAAGCCTAGAGACGGGTATCGGGTGCCACGGAAGCGAGACGACAACTTACGGGATCCGAGGTACCTCCACGATCTTTGGCAGCCAGGTCTCTCGCCTAATAATAACGGACTGTCAGCTACCAGCCAGTTCCCGGTACAACAAGCTCTGTTCACCATGGCAGTCGGGCCGAGTGCTTACACGCAAGACAACAATCTTCAAAGCCAAGCCCGTATCCTTCATATTGGCCGCTTCTCCCTTTCCCGAACGCATGGGACTCGAGGCACGGCTGCTATTGGAGGTTTTGAGACGCGATGGTATGATACGGACCATGTTGAATATTGAAAACGCGGGGAATTTAGGTGAGAATTAGGACTACAAAGGAGTTGGTGGGGGGTGCAATGACTCGGGTCGTGCCGGCGGCCAAGTGGCCAAGGAGATAGGTGGCTTAGCAATTCCGTTTCAGCCGTTTTCTTTTCCCCTTTTTTTTTCCTTTTTTTTTGATGGTTTTTTTGTGTTTTCTATTGTTTCGTTTTTAGCTTGAGGTGGTGATGTCAAGATGGGAAGGTAACGCCAATGGATAAGACCTGTGTCAGAATCAAGTAAGCCGGGAGCGGGTGAGATAGGGTAGCTAGCTAGCTAGCTCACAGCGAGCAATTGGCCCAAGGCAAAAAGAAAAAAGGAGCAGATGATAAGCACATCCAACCAATGTTGAGGACGCCTTAATATAGGCGGGCGAGAGACGCAAGCAACTCGGATTCCTCTTAAAAGGGGGGGATTGGGAGTTTGGCAGACTGGGATCGTGGCACGAAGCTGGTTAGATGGTGGATCTTGGCTCTCGGCTCTTATTTTGGACGTCTGTCCAAGTACGGAAGACGAAGGCAGACAGAACAACGATGCAGCAGAATCAACAGGCCATAAACATGTAGAACCCGAACAGATTCAAGCGCTCGAAGCCCCAAGACAAACAAACAAGCAAACAGACGAAAAGACAACCAACCACGCGCAGATAAAAGGCTCGAGGCCGAAGTCAGGAACCAAGCTCCGAGTTTGAAGCCTGTTGCTTGAAGTCGTGCTCGAAGCCGTATTTGAAGACGACAATAAATACTTAGATAATGCTGCTAGGTATGCAAAACACAACGCATGCAACGTCAGGGCCAATGCAAAATGATGCTGCTTATAGGAGGTGTTAATGCCAAGTAGTGCTTTTGAGGATTTGGCGGGGGGTGGCATCGTCACAAGCTGGGAGTAGGTACTTACTTAAGGTCACAAGGCGCACTAACAAGCCTCCCTCGAGAGGTACTTCTGGGCCAGTATGCCGGTAGGTACCTAAATAAATAAAGGTACACCACCTACCGACACGGCCCCGCCTTGGAGGCTTGTAGTGTATAATATGTGGGTAAAGTGGGTAAAGTGGATGAAACCTGGCCTGGCCTGGGCGAGTTGAGAAGCTTGGCTGATTTCAATTTCATCACGATCGGGAATCGGGGCTTGGGAGATTGGCAGTTGTGAGAGGCCGCTAACACAGAATGGGTAAGAGAGGTATGGTGGGGTTTTATTCGGGTGCTGTACGAATAAGTACCTAACTTACACTAAGTACCCAGGTCACCTACATCTCCGGCAGTAGACTGCGTTATTAAATATTTGTATTAGAAGTTGTCATAGCAAAAAATTTTCCCCAGAAACTCCAATCCATACAGTATCTTCACTCGATGGAATAAATTGATAGAGATAACGGGACAGGATCCCATATTTAAAATAAATAAATAAAAAAGACTTGTATAAGGAACACAAGATCTGATAGGTAGGGCTGTATTCATACTACGCAATAAGTTACAGGTACCTACCTATAGGCATTAATTGATGAGTTTCCTAATAAGGAAGTACCTATCTATAGGTAGGTATTAATAGCTAATGATGTTGTCCATGGTCCCATCTGAAGGGAGACATCCCCGAGGAAGAATGAGACCTGTCCCCCTCCTCGTCCTACCACACCGACACCAGTACGGCACCAAACATCAGACAGTAGATACGCCCGTTTCAGTCTCCCCGCAAATAGGAGCCGTCTTTTTCAAACCGCATTCCCCAACATGTTATTGCTCAGGATGTGGCTTTGACCCCTGTCGCATGCAGAGCTGACACTACCTATCCATCGCAAGCTGTTCATCGTATCTGATCGTATGTTGGTTACAGAAGTAGGACTCAGATTAACAGCCGACAACGCTATCAGTCCGGCCTTCTTGCACTACGGGTATGCCGACTCTCAGTCTCATGCGTGTGGTTCTGGTCTAGGTTTCGCCAGACGGCACCGGGCTATTATTATAGCTACCGCCATGACCATGACAACTACCGCGCTCTCCTCTTCTCGCCGCATAACCCGAATTGTGCCAGGAAACACGCTGGAATATGTATTGACGTAACCTCTAGTGTTCTCATCTACTGTGCACTATCTAGCTAATAGTAAGTACCTAGTCACGCAGCATACAGCTAGTCTAATCAGCAGCGTAGGGAGCGTAGGTATACCTTCTACCCCTGCCTGCCTACATACAAGATACAACTCCGTAGATTGCATCCGAAATTTCCGGTGGTGTGGCTCCCGGCAAGCCCGGCAAACCCGGCTCTCGCGGCTGCGTTTAGATCGTCACCAGGATGAGATTGGCTTGCTTGCTTTCATCCGCCAAGACGCGATTAGAATTCTTATTCGTCGTTTATTTCGGTATACTGTCACTGAATAATACTACCCGGCCAGCCCGGTTTAATAGGTATCTTCTAAGCCAGGTACCCCTTTCTATCTGCAGTGCCCGGTCTAGATAATGGGTAGATGCCTTGTCCGTTTAGCCATCATCTATATACTAACTAAATGCTCATCACCCATGAAACAGATCAAAACCAGAACGCCAGTTCCATGCAGACAAGAGTCGAAATGCAATTGTTCTTCGCGATGCAGCTTAGGCAATCGCATGCGCAACAGACGCGTTGGCGGCGTAAAGCGGCACCCCATTCTTGCTCGACACGCGACGCCAGAGGTTAGCCCGTGGGTTGAAGAGCGCCGGGCGGCCGTTGCCGGCAGTCTTCTCCTCGTCTTCTTGGCGGATCCGCTCGATCTCGCGTTGAACGTCCGCGAACGTGTCGAAGGGTGTGTACGCAATGTTGTTCTCAATACAGTACTCCTCGAGCCGCAGGCCACGGCGGGCGAACAGCACGTCGGCTTCTCGTGCCGCGGGGAGGTCCGACACGCCGTCACCGATGAAAACGATGAGCGGGATTGTGCCGTTGTCACATAGCAGCTCGGCCTGTTTTCGCGCCTCTTGCACCGAGAGTGCCTTATCGTGGCCCAGCTCGGTGTTGTGTCGCCAGATTGGCTTCCACTCCGACCCGTCGGCCGCGATCTGCGCGTCGTTGGCAACGATGTTGATGTGGGCGGACCGTTCTTCGCCGAGGAAGGTGTCGAGTACTCGTCTAAGGACTGGCTTCAGGCCGGCTGAGATGACGTTAAATGGGATGTTGTTACTGATGCAGTATCCGTGGAACTTTTGGAAGTCTGGGTCTATCTCGAGCGCCTTCTCCATGACTTTGAAGCCATCGTCGAACGGTATGTGTAGGGATCCCCACATCTCTTCCGATACCTCACGAAATGAGCGTTCGCCGTTCTTGATCTGTTCGTCAAGTGCCAACCGCGCCTCAGGGCCACATCCGTGGCTGTCAACGAGAATGTGGCCGGTGTCTTGCATGAAAAT
Organism: Ustulina deusta; assembly: GCA_023159155.1. NCBI lineage: Eukaryota > Fungi > Ascomycota > Sordariomycetes > Xylariales > Xylariaceae > Ustulina > Ustulina deusta. The sequence goes on along the minus strand of JAJNNX010000003.1, from coordinate 1,719,577 downwards.
AGTTCCGTCGAAATCCGAAAAGCAGATGACCTTCCTCTTCCTATTGCCCGGCTCCTTGGCGAGGCTGGTGAGGTCCTTTACCTCAGGAACAGACGGTGGTGTGTCAGTGGCATGCATGTTGACGACAGGGAGTAAAGATAGAATACACGTGGTATCGAGGGAAGTTAAGAAGGTGAGTAATCTTCTTTTATGTTCTATTAAACTATAGGGGAAATACTACGTACAAAACCTTTGCTGCATCGCACACTGGGTTACTGTTGCGACTTATAAGCCAGCCGTGACAAAGTCATAAAATAAGCGGAGAGACTAGTCCCAGGCACTAGTCGACGTGGCAGTGCTATGATATAATCTCTAGGGCCGCAATGACGAGAGTGCCCGGGTACCGTTGCGCGAGAAAAATTATCGTCACCTGTCAACGTGCAGCGTAACGACACTGACAGATAGATCAGGGATCATCTGTGTATAACCCCACAAAGCACGCAATATGGGTCCAGCAAAGGATGACAGCGTGGAACCAACGTCCACATTCCCACGATTACCACAGTAGCAGTGGTAGGCTGGAATCGTTCTTCATACACATCCTATCAAATTAGGTGCGTAAGCTAACTGCTGATATACGTTTTATCAAAGAGATTGTTGGCTAGGTATCAAAACCAGGAACCTGAGATCCGCTTACGAAGTATTCATCCCTAGTCATGTTCCTAGACAGATCACTTAAACTGGCCTAGGCCATCTTATCATCAGACTCCCAGGCCGTTCAAGAATTATGGGTGCCGATATACTTATATCCTACCTCTTTACATCGTAGCCTTCTAGACCTCTTCAACTCAAAAAACTTTTGTCCTAAATGGCCCAGATCTTCATGATCGACAGAGTCGGTCAATTCTATCGTATCGTATCAGCTCAAGTGAGATCGATTTCGATCTCTCCATATGATAGAGAGCATGATGACTGCCATGATGCCAACTGCCTTGCAGAAATAAGTCCGCGACACCAATCAATACAAACCCAATATAGCCGGAGTCCTCGGGCGAGAGGCGTACGCACCGTAACAAACTAAAGCACTATGACGAAGTACACAATAGCACAGGTGGTATTGTGCGCAAGTTGCAAATAGTTTTATGCAGACTCAGAAAAGAGGCGACAAAAAAGGGCCGAGATAATTAATGACGTCAAGACTCAACTACGCGGTACTATATATAGGTACTCTTGTCAGCTCCAAAATTGACTTAGCGTAGGTCTGCGATGATGTAACCTTCATCTTGGTCAGATAAGCGCTGGCAAAACATTGTAACATGTCCGCAGTTTCGAACAATAGGTACAACGCCCCTACATCGAGATTTTATCCGACTTTTCCCACTTTCCTTATTCTCCCATTTCCTAGGCTAGGTAGTTCAACTCCTCCATCTAGGAGCCACTTCCACGAATCTGGTTGTGACGTTGAAGCCAAATTTGGCCTTCTTGGAGGTGAGAACGTCCCAAGCCTCCGTCTACCGATGGGTGTCATCTTTTTTCGATAAGGCTTTCTAGAAAGGGAGGCAGAATGCCGATTGGTCGATATCGAAGTGGACAATGTGCGTAAGTTCAAATGCGGGGATACTCACCTCGGCTTTAGACAACGAGATACGCGGAACCTACACTTCCAAGTACAATTGCTGGACTTTTCAATTGGGGAACTAGACAATTAAAATGTCGCGCACTCGGCTAGCTGAGAGAAAGAGTAGGTAGCGATGTTCTATACTAGGAGACTTCGCTGAAGTTATGGTTTTGACCATATACCTAGGTAGACTCGCACGGCCACAAAATGTCTATGCAACCCCCTCTTCACCACTTACACTCAACCTACTCCATTCCAATATGCGATACCAAATGTCACAAACCGAAAGGGTGCCCTAGAGGCTTGGAAAAAGGCGTTAATGGGATTTTCCTCTTGTAAGTCTAATGAAATGCCACTGAACTGCTCACTCATTAAGTGACAGCGGCCAACAATTAACTAGCAAAACCCGTATAAAATGGCTTGTCTTCACAAATTTGACGTCGATAAAGGGTACACCCAACTCTTATAACACTGTAGTTTTAAACCCAGGCACTTTCTTTAACTGTCTTTATAACAGTGAAGTTCCCAGGTAATAAAAACCAAGTCACACAGTCTGCCAAGTGACTATGCCCTACCTAGCTGCATACAGGTCTCTCTATTCAGTTTTGGACAATCCATATCTGACCCAGATTGTCGGCAAGCAGTAGCGAGCAGCCTAAGTAGCTCAGAGTGATGAAACAGTATAGTTTGCCAAGTGTGTCCAACAATTAAACATACCTTTTCTACTTTGCCATGCATATTTCCGCTATCCAGTTATCCAAACGGCGTAAGACTTCAAGAATTGCCAATTAAATTTATTGCTCTACAGTCAATAGACCTCCTCAGCCGAGAGTCCGGCTCAACGTGGTCAACCCTCGTCGTGTTAACTCCCATGATGGGAGATACCCAATATTCGGACCGTACCGAATGAAGGCTACTTTAGCGTGGGCAGCTTTGCTACCTTGGGGTCATGGATATCAATATCAACCTTCTCTGCGAAGTCCAACCCTCCTTTAATGACGACGAGATCCTCATTTCGCGCAACAATAATTTCTCTTTGGGAAACGGTAATTATCATCGACCTCGATCCTGACAGCCACTCGGGAGGCACGAAAAAGTGCCTGGAGTAAGATAGAGCGTCTTTGCTCAGGGCGTCCAAATTTACGGATGCGACCCATGATTGGTTATCAAGGAATAGAATACGACCATGGGTATCGAGTTGAATAACATGGGCTACACTAGCTCCCAAAGCCGATATTTGAGGTCCAAATACCGGCGTCAGACTTTCGGTTTTCGCTGGAATTTCCTCGCTAGGCGGACTAGTATCTCGGTAGGGTAGCTTGCTGATGTCGATTAGGTGGAGGCCAGAAGTCCTGGCGGATCCATTGAGCTCGGAGAGCTCTATTAGTACGGTTTGCGTTTTGAGCTTGGACACATGTGTTCTAACTCTCTTCAACTGCAGGCTTGCCCAATTGATGTTTATCGGGAAATTCGCAGCCTGTGTCCAATCATTCCACGTAAAAATGCGCACAGTTTCCCCGTCTACACAAATTACATGTTCAGGAGACTGCGGATGTTGAGCCCACATCCGAATGCCTGGAAGGCTGTCATATTGGTGAACTGCCCGTTCGTGGCCATCAATGCTCCAGAAATGATCTGATTCGCGAGTACTGACAATAAAATTCCCGGTAGCCTCGTTTTGGAGTGCCTGAATAATTGAGGTGCTGGATTTCAAGCGAGAGTGAAATGTTGTGTCCGAGAGTGCATCGGTATTTTTTGATTGCTGGACTTTTTTTGCCATGATCATGTTGGAAGCATCAAAGCTCATTATAGACTGCTGCTTTCCCCACCATATTAGAAACCTCACTGGTGATTTGTGCTGGTAAATCTCCCGTATCAGTGACGCAGTCTTTAGGCTAAAGAGTGCAACGGATCCGTCATTCCTCCCGCAGAAGGCTGCATCTTCCTTAGCATTAACGGCAATGGCACTGATTTTAACTCGGGATCTCGTTGTAGCCATTTCGATGACAGAATCAGTTGTCCCATCACTGCTATCGTCGCCTCCATAGTCGCTCAGCAATACCGCAGGCTCCCATACATTGCATTGGGGTCCCCGAATATCCAAAAGTTGCAGTCCATCTCGGCTGAATTCAAGCTGCTTGACGAATAGCTCCGCTGCTTTGACTCGATAAAGTAACTTCAATGTCTCAAATTCATATATGTGTACAAGCCCTGACCCAGCGCCGCCAGCTAGGAGTCGACCGTCGGGGCTTGCAGCCAAAGTATGACAATTAGCACGTAACCTAGCTAACTCAAGATCACGAAATGGGTCAAGTAAGGCTAATTCCCCGTCCAGATATGATACAGCTATCAGTTCAATCGTCGAAATTGGATTGAAAATCATGGAAGTGACCATATGCGTGCACGTTTCGCCATCGGGCATCTTTCTGCCACAAGTGCCATAGTAGGAGTCTTCATCTAGATCCCAGAGAATGATAGGCATGACAGTATACGCTGCGGCCAACATTCGGTGGCTCATGGACAGCGTTATTGCGCAAGGTTGTCGCCGTAGATCGCCGCTTAAGTTATTCCAAGGCCTGTCCAATTGAGAGAGGCCGTCGCTATCTATATCCCAGGACATTATTCTGTTCGTCGCAGATGCAACAAGCAATGTACCACCGTCAAATATCATAGCGTTCGGTCGAGGGGGGGCTTGGAAGCTGAAGACAATGCTGCCAGTACAAATGTTCCAGACGCGGATGGATTTCGCCCCACAAGATGCCAATAGATCAGTTTTTTGCCTGGCATGCAAAAGTTTGATGGCTTCTCCGTGCTCAAGAACCTTATATTCTTGGCATGAATTCGAATGGTAGAGGTAGATTGAACCATCTGTCAACCCCACAGCAAAAAAATCATCTCCGTGGCATACTACACTTGCTTGACCATGGTGGTACTCAATTGATGTCAATCGATCGTCCCAGTAGAGATTCGATAGCCCGGCAACTGAGAGTCTGCGGCCGGTAGTCCCGATCTGATGAATTGCCGTCTCGCGAGGACAGAGGGGAAGGATGAGTGAGTAGATCGCAGCTGGATATGTGATTAATACCCGAGAAAATTTCGCTGCTATTCGCATTAGGTCAAAAGCCCATCCCTTGATGGAACTCATTTCTCGAGAGAGAGGTGAACGCTCCGCGGTACACTTGTTGTAGTAAGTCTTGAGATGCTTTGAGGCCCGTGTAAGTGGCATTAGGTCGCTCTTCAGCCCAATGGCTTCTATCCAACACAGAATATTACAGCTCAATAGTCGGCTAATCAGAGAATATACCTCAATATTTCTGGGATCAGCTTTGGAGACATGCCAGAAAACAGAATGATATGCATAGAATGAAAATGCGGATCTTCTTGCTATGAAGTCTGTACCGCGTGAACGTCGGCCAGTGCGAGGAGGTTTCATCTCCTCACTGAGAAGATACGTAAGGCAGACTCGCGCCAGATTCGTATGTCCGCTAGTTAAATCAACTGCGAACTCTGAGTTTGTACCGTGAAGAAGATATTCCTTCGCGGTTTCGTGAACGATTTGCACCTTATCGAGCTTGTCGATAACAACAAGTTGTCCGCATAATGCCGTTATACTGTGCTCGAGTTGGGGGAACGTATCCCGGATATGGATGTTGAGAGCGGTCTCAAGTTCTGATACGGTTAACGGCCTTCGCGCACAAACAGTCCAAATGAGGATTGCACGCATGAAGTCTTTACCGCGAATTACTCGTGACATTGTATCCAATATTCTCTCGTAGAGAAGCTCCATATCTCGCGGCACTTCTTCAAGAATCTCTTTGATATCTTCCTCGCTATAAGTCGCTATTAGCTCTTTTAGAACCAATGAAGTCCATAAGAAGGAGCCCATAGATTTCTCCAGAATTTTGGTGATTAACGAAGCCCGCTGATTAGAGTCTCTGACGGGAAGTGCTTTGGCTTTTGTCTCTACTAGTAATCTTATGTCTAGTTGTGTGTCGCCTATTACAATTGCTTCAGTTGTAACTCGGTCACGACCAAGTTCCAAAAAGTGACTCTTCAGCTCAGCTGTCTCTCTGCTAGTTATTAGAATGCATAAGGGTATTTCGCTACTAAGTTTGCCGAGCATCGGCTCAAAAAAGCTTTCGATATCCAGGCATTCATCCAAGCCGTCGATGACCCAATAGTGTCTGGGAAAGGTGACTTGGAAGATACCAGATAGGAAGACCGACCGCCATATCGCTCTTGGGTTATCGGAATCAAGTTGGACGCCGTTTTTGCGTAATTGCAAGATTTTCTGTCGGATCTGAGTGCTCCCTCTCGCCATCTGAAAAGCGATGGATCGAAGGCAAGCCCCCAATCTTTGTTTGGACTTATCGCTATGCTTGAAAAAGAAGTAGCTGCAATTATCAGTAAGGTCTCGTAGATGCTCCACGATGTACCCTGCAAGCGTCGATTTTCCCGAGGCAGGCTTCCCAGCGAGCCAGAGAATAGGAGGAGAAATGGAATTAGAATCCCTCCAGTCTAGAAAACTTCTTTTGCTCAGAACCCACTCACAGGTTCCGGGAAGACGGGCGTCGTTGAGGTTGTTCAGGTCCTCCTCCACCGACAAGTGGGCGGCGAGATCATTACGCAGCTCCCCAAGGTGGTCATCCGACAACTGGGCATTTATTTTCGAAGCTACTTATGAGATAAGCTTTGGTGCTCGGCGAGACACAGGAATTTGCCATACTTAATCCTCTCACCGCGTTGACGGTGACAGCGAGTGCGTCTCGAAAGACTATATAGTTTGGGTCGGAGGGAGCTGTAAATTTGCATATTGAGCGATGATCGGCATTCATGGGTATCTGCTTCTCCTCAGGATAGCCTAGTGTGGCCGAATCAGGGTCCACGATCAGCACGTTGAAGACTCTGATATTGAGTTTTTCCGTTTCGTAGAAGGACCATAATGACACCTCACGAGAATACTGTCGAAATTCGTTGTTGATAGATCGCAAAGCTGCGGAGCCCTTTTCAAGATCGCCAACATAATCGCGTGACAAAGCGGCTACTAGTAAGATATTCTTAAGCAGACGAGCTGAATCGGATCCTTTGTGCGGTGTAGCGAGAAAATACATCGAGTAGATTCGATCCGATAGTCTTTCGTACGTGGTATCTTGCCGTGCGAGTATATATGCCTTCTTTATGACTAGTCCTCCCATGCTGTGTCCTACGAGTATAATGGGTGTATCGGAGCTGAGTAGTGGCGGCGAAGTGGCTAGATGGGCCAAGAGGCCTTTTCCGAAGTGATGCAGATTCAGACAATTGTCCTTGCTTTTAGCCCAGTCAGAATTATATCCGAAGCTCTGGATTCTAACTCTCTCGAATGTATCATCTTTGGGAAGCCACTCTTGTGGCCAAAAATGGCTCAATAACTCGGTTTTGCTCCATGTTTTCCTGGATCCTCCACCAAGACCATGTACGAACACAATGTCAAGAATAGGCTCGGGTGGAGAATACAACAAATTGAGTCCAAGTGGCCCTACCGGGTCATTGAGGATGTCACCGACGGATGAATCCCACGGTTTCAAGCTCCCTTCGGTGGTAAGTCTACCCGTCTTGCGTCGAATGGAAAGATCATTCTCCCCTATCAAGTCCAAATCTTTGCGAAGTAGACCTCTGAATGTCTAGGGCACCGTTAGATTTAGCGGGACGAAGAATGACGCATATCATAAAAGCGACGACTCCTCAAAATACGTACCATACTGGATACTGGGGAAGGTCTGAAAGCTAATACGACACCATTGCTGTGTGTCACGGCTACGCACAGGGTTGTGCTCTAAACGTCTTATGAGCGACTAGATCGATGCTCGCCATTAAGTAAGGAGTTCGAATGGCTGGAGCATATAACTGATAGACCTTAGATTCAGTATATATATCTTGGAAATGACCTGGTGTGGCACACCGTCTCGTCGCTCTCCCGTTGTCGACATCAGCCTGCAGATGCACTAACACAGTTGCAGGGGTAATAATACTTACCGAGCCTATAGAACCCAAAATCACAAATCCTTGGTACTTGGCGAATCAAGTGGTATCCCTAAGCGCTACCGGGTTGGTTTATCTTTTTATAAACCCTCAGTGCTTCGAACGGCATACTTAGGCGCAAGCCCATGGGACTTACGCCGTCGTACTTTTCGCGATTCCATTTCAGCCATCGCGCACTCGCAACCAAAGCAATTCCAGCATGGCTTCAAAGACCTCGCTTCATACAACTCACGCGGGCGACCGTCACGGTTGGATGGATTATGCCCTCGAGCAAGCCCGCCTCTTACCTCCTGCGCCAACTAAATTCTGCGTTGGGGCTGTCCTAGTTGACGCTGACAAGGGCGAGGTCCTGTCCACGGGCTATTCAATGGAGCTCCCGGGAGATCGACCTGGAGACCCAGGAAACACACATGCAGAGCACTGTTGCTTCATAAAGATTGCCGAGCAATACGGATTTCAGAAGATAAAATAGGTGAAGTGCTGCCGAAAAACACGGTCTTGTACACGACAATGGAGTCATGCAACGAACGCCTAAGCGGCAATCGAACATGCGTGGACAGGATTCTGAGCCTCAACGGTGCGATTAATACTGTCTACATTGGGAACAGGGAGCCAAACACGTTTACATATTGCGGAGAACGACGGGATCGCGAGAATGAAAAAGGCAGGTGTCGAGGTGGTGTTGGTCGAGGGCATGCAGGAGCGGATTCTCGATGTGTCCACTGCAGGGCATGAAAATCGGCCCTAGCCAGCCTATTAAACCCTCATGATAGGTAATCCAATACATGGCTACATCTGCTGTGCTGTGCTGGAGAGGATACTTACATGTCCACAGACCAATCCTTGGATGATGCCCTATTAAGAGGAAAATATAATACCTACATGTACTAGCTAAGTACTATGATACCGAGTATCGCCTATCGAACCCAGATACGTGTCGACAATGGCGTCTGCCACCTACCTAACAGTGCCTACCTAGGTATGCAGTACCTACAAAGGAGTGGTGTATACTTTAAATGCCCGCATCCTCTCTACTTTGCTACTAGGTATATGTTGGTGCTATCAGTTGCAACACGCCACAAGGTGATCTTACCGTGTTCGTCTACGACCAACCCCTTCCAGCTAGGTCAAGTACCTCCCCAGTTCTTAAGAGCCTGGAAGAAGTACTAGTAGCTAGCGAATTGTTGCCGCTGAATACCTCACTAAGCACCTGGGGAATAATTTTGAAGAGTTAATAAGACCTCAATGACATTAAGGCGACAAAGCTAAGATAGCCAGCTTCTTTTATATACAGGGGGTTTTGGTTGAAAATTTTACATCTGTTCACTCAACCACTTTCTCTTTGTTCGGTTGTGTTGCCACCCCCTGACTAGACCGTTCCATGGATCCGTGGGGTTAATTCACTATCAATCAGACCAGGGTATCTGCAACATACCAACAGGTGCAGCTAACTATCCAGCGGCGGGCTAGCGTCTGACTGCCCAAGCCAGTTCGTTATGTAGGCCTTGAGCCTGCTCAATAATTGTGCTGTGGTTAAAACGCCCCCCCCTCCCTCCCGTGTCACGGTATGTATATAATAGCTGCAGACAGGTTAAGCGCCCGATTTGACTACGTTCTACTTTTGGTAGTGTTGCGGTATGTTGCTGCAGTTATGTTCCGTAACACCCTAAAACAGTTTTCATCTCTGTAATTGTTCACATACACTTCGACATGAACTATAGCGGAGCGGAGGGCTTGGAATTTGGTGGTGGTAACACCCAGCTAGACCCAGCTGTATCCGCAGGTGAATGCTTCTCCTAAAAAGCTAGAGGTGCCGGCGAGAATATGTTACTGAAGACAATAGTGTTGCCTCATGGATGCCATATCGAAGAGCACGGCGTCAGCTTTTAGGCAAACACTGGGCGTATTGATGTTCAACTTGTAGATGGCAGGCCTATGTTATTCTTCATTAAGGTCGCATCAGGCGACGTAGGAAGAAATATGACACGAAGCGAGTTTGAGTCTATGAGCTCGATTTACAAGTTGCAGCCCGGTTTCGCTCCAAAGCCCATTGCTTACGGCACATACGAGACAACACCTGATACTCATTTCTTCCTATGTGAGTTCCGCGAAATGAGTGAGACGATGCCCAATCCGCACAAATTCTGTGCTCTCCTAGCGGCTTTGCATCAGAGCAGCGAATCCCTGAACAAGAAATTCGGCTACCATATCACCACATACAGCGGCAACCTCCCTCAAATGACAGAGTGGGAAGCCAGCTGGGAGGTTTTCTTCACAAAAAATCTTAGGTATGCTCTCGACTTGGAGCTTGCAGCTAGAGGTCAAGATCTGGAGTTCGACATATTATTGCCCATTTTGTCTGACACAGTTATACCGCGCCTACTCCGGCCATTGGAAAGCGACGGTCGGTCGGTTAAACCCAGCCTCGTACATGGAGACCTATGGTACGCCAATTCGGGAATCGATGATAGCACCAGTGGATCACTGATATTTGACGCATGTTGCTTCTACGCTCACAACGAGTGTACGTTTGAGTCCTAAAATACTAGCTCTGCGACCAAGTTGGGCGACTAATATTCCTTGTATCATTACAGATGAATTCGGCCAGTGGCGCCCAGCCTGTAATCGATTTGGAGTCGAGTATTTGAATGCCTACCACGATTATATTCAAATATCTGCGCCCGAGGAAGATTACGACGGTCGACTTGATTTGTATAAGCTGTGGGTCATTGAAGATTCAGTCCGTAGAGTACAACGCTAATAGATGGTAGGAGGTTTAATACGCACGTGTCTGCTCTGTTTTCGGATAATCAGACGTTAAGAGCGCAGTAAGAAAGCCCCCTCTAATGACATCCTAGTTAAATTGCCATCTTTCTAATAACATTAGAATGCTTGGAGATATTCGGGACTTGGTCCGAAGATACGGGAATCTGAAGCCCGGAGACGCAGGGTACACTGACTGCGAGTCATGAACATATCATGCCGCATACTAGTGTGTTGTCAGGGATATATATCATATCTACCCCTATGGGAGTGGATATATTAGTAATCTGTATATATATATTGACGCTGCCCTCTAGGATATTTCGGAAGGTTCAGGAATCAATTGACCACTCTATTGAGCCCTAACTACTACTACCTACCTACTTCCTGATTGCAGATAGGACTCTTTATTCACTCTGGACACCGTACCCTGATGTGTGTAGTGACGGCCAGGACAACATAACTTGTAGTTTCATCTCCTTACAACAATGGTCTTATAAAATTTACTGTAGCTAAGAACTAACAAGAAATTCATACAGATGAGGCTGAAAAACATCTATTGACCACAGCATCATGAAGTCAATATATGTTGAAGCGGGCAACGTGAATAGAGGCCAAGTTTCCCATTACGAATAGAGATAGAGATAGGAGCGAAGGTAAACGACGAGGTAAGGGATTTATTGTCCAGCCATATCGCTCATTTCAACTCGCTCAGTCTGTCACGGTGCTAAATTACACAGGCTACCTCAGACTAACAGTTAGCCTAATGTTGAATACACAAACTTCGCTCGTACAGATAAAACCTTCTCCTTTGTGTAATAATAACAGTCAATTCTAGTATCTCCAGGAGGAACTAACATATCTTTCTATTCAAACTACCTTAGTAATCACTAACGATATGGTTGCTGGTAATAATATGAAAGCATTGGTTTAAAACTTCGATTGCGCTTGTAAAGTCTAATATTCCTCGCCTCCTCAAGTTTGCTAAAATTATACAACAGGTACATAAAGCTCTCATCTTCCACACCTAGTTCTAACAAAACACACTTCTCCGACTCTAACGGATTGAGCTGAGACAACTTCTTAGGTGATCGCATCCAAGCTACTGGTTGTTTTTTGAGTCTAAGCATTCGTTGGGGCTGCGGCGCAACTGATTCGCCCAGACGAAAACACGTCCGTGGATGCTGACAACCTCGCTTCAATTTAGCCAGATGACTAGCGCGTTTTCCCCCAAGCAGCGAGACCGCTGACGAGTTCCGTATTAATTAGTAACGCGACAATAGAGACACACCAGAGAACGATGGATTCTCCGCCTTTCTTGCTGCCAAAAAAAAAAAAAAAAAAAAAAAGAGCGAAAAGCAACATGAGATGCCAAGGTGGCTGAAAGCCCACGGTTCGAAGAGACCACTGAACATACGCGGGACATGGAGCAAAAAAACAGGCAACGGGAAAAGGGCGCGCACCGCTCTTGCTTCCTCGTGGAACCACTCATTACAAAGTTGTCAGCAATTCAAAAGGAGCAACAGGAAGCAGCGGCGGAAAGCGCTCAGAATAGATATAATGTGGGGGTTATGAAGAGAAAACGTAACAATTTAGATGTGATAGAAATCTTACCGCCAGCGAATGGTAGGTAAATCGAGGCAAAGCTCAGCGCAAACGAACCTTGACGATCCGATCACGGATAGACAGACGTGTGCTGGGGGGCGAGGGCGACGAGACATCAAACCCGAACTTCTGAAGCTAATAAGAGGTCTGCTCAAAAGTCATAGTTGAAGAGCTAGGCCCTCGGAAGCCCCTGCAAGCAGGAAGCGGCAACAGGGAGGGTTTCAAGGTTGTGATGAGATATTACTGGTGCCTCGAAGAGTATGAGGTTTAATAATGTGGATTGGGCGACTAATACTCGCAGAAGCCATGTCATACTCGGCTTAAAAATGATAATTTTACGAGAAAAGGGGGAAGAAAATTGGAATAACTTTGGAAGTTGTGGAAACAAAATATAATTTAACACTAAGTCTAGAAAGAGAAGAATTCGATTTTTACTGCGGTATTTTTAAAGAAGACATTAAAAGTATATTAATATTGAAGTGGACAATGTGAGCAGGCTCGTGTATACGGGGTACTCGCCTTGCCCTCATCCAAGGAGATAGACTATCCCTACACTTCCTAGCATGAATCACAGATTATTTATATTGGGGGATCAAGGGATCAAGGGAAAATATAGTTGATTTGAACGCGATAAGTGTAAAAGGAATGTGTTTATTGCCATATCTGTTTTCTTCCTTTCTTGGTGTTCGGCGCATTTTTATGTTTACTCAGCCACCTAGTCCACTTGCCCTACTTCAATATATATATATATATATATATTTAATAATACCAATATGTTAACCTATATTTCTAGCTATATGACCACATTACATTTGACCCATGAGACCCTAACAGTAATTACTTCAAATTCACATGTCAATTATGTTGATGGTTAAATTTTCGCTGCCAGCAGTTCGGGAAGCTAATTGGTTGGTATTAAATCCCTGAGAAGAAGTTGCCAACTACCTCTCCCTCAACCTCCCTCTATCCTATCTTGTTAGAGAATAGAGCTACCGACGGTAGCAGTACGATGATCGCACGTGGCCTGAATACTATATTTAGGGGACCTTGTAGTTGTACTTTGAATCTATTATCCGAAGTTATAACACGAGCCACAAGCTCCGCTCTCGACATATTATCTGAGATGCTCAATTTCTGTGAAGGAAATCCTGAATCCCGCCGCGCGAAGTGATCCTATGCCGCAGCAGTCCGGTGAAGAGCGGCAGCCACCGCTGGAGCCAGTGCCTTTGGTTGTGGTCGAGCGCGTAGGGGCCCACGTTCTGCAACATGCGCGTTCTCGTCTCCAGAAGCCGCGGGATATCTGGATTGGACCCCATTTGAATCGCCTCGCCTCCCATCAAGATCCACCGGGGCCCGTGGAACTGGCTGGATTCCCCGTTGGTGAGCAGGACGCTGACGTAGTGCAGGGCCCGGGGCTCGAGGAGCTGGTCCCTCAGCTCTCGAAAGCAACGATCCCAGTCGATGGAAGTCCCCTCGGCGGGGTGGATGGATATCAGCGGGGCGCTGAACGTCTCGTAGGTCCAAAATGCTGGGAAGACTAAGTGAGGCTTCAGGTTCTCGTCGAAGGACATTGGGGCGAGACGATATGAAATCCGAGACGTCATTTCCTCCCTCCCCACATTGGCCCCGGCAAAGATGTAATGGTAGACAATGCCCTGAATCTGGTTCTGGAGCTCGGGGGAAGGCGCCCAGTAAAAAGGATTGGGACATATGGGCTGGTTTGCTTGCCCTGCTGCATGATAATTCATGGCCGAAAAATGAGGTCGCCTCGGCTTAGTTATTGTACAATTGTGTTAGAATATTTAGTCGACGGTGCTGCCGATTCTAGTCTCATAATAATGAGTTGATAAAGGCAAGTGCTGAGTATAGAGAGGCGCCGTTGTGGACCTGTGAAGAAAAGTAAGAGTTTCCGGAGGCAAATAGACCTAACAACTCTCCCTTAAATATTGCCCGGCGGCTGGACTTCTAGATGGCATTTAGATATACTGAAACCAGATTTCTACTGTGATACCTCAAGATAGCTGCGCCACGGTCTAAATTGTAAGTAACCAAAAAATCATTCCTTGCCGTCTTACCCTCCAAGTGTAACACTAGAGGCCTCTCATACTTGCGCTTCCGAAGCCGAATCCTAGGCGATAATGGGCACAGGAGGGTCGTACGAGTGTGCTTAGAATTCGATGGTGTGACGCAATTGTGCACCGTGCAAGGAGGCTGAACAGTACCACGTTCCCGATGTCCACCGTGGTCCAAAGACACACGTCGAAATGTTGAAGTTCACACTTCCCAAGTTCGGCCCTTGCGTCGTAAGCGGGAAATGTATAGACCACTCATTGCCTCGTTCCATGTCCACGGGTGTCTGGTCATCACGTGCTACCAATGCAATAACCCGAAGCTGACAGCCCGTTTACCAGGGAAATGATGTTAGGTAAGGGGGTCGACGCTGTATGTTAAAGGGGGCCAGTTGGACACGTGTCGCAGTCAAGACTGCCGGTTGTTCCAGTAATTGCTTATTATTATGGCGCAAGAAGAGAAGTTCTATGTGTACCAGCAGACCTAACTACGTCGTCGCGGCACGTGTGCTGAAATTTCTTCAACGCTAGATATAGTAACTCCCTCATGCCTCTTAGACGCAAGCGTCCCAGAAACTACAATATTTCCTTGATAATAAAAATGAAAATAATATAATATAATCTCAGATTGAAAAGTAAGCTACCTAACTACCTAGTGAATGCATGAGGGTTTGGTGGACAAAGTAATGCGAATTCTAAAGAAGGGCAACCTCTTCTCTTTCTCCCCAAGTGCCTTTACTTCCAACAATAGAAATCCCATTTCACGCTTCGTGATTGGAAATTTTCAGTTGATCTCCTTGCGTCTCACTCCACTATTTCCGCGTCATCTTCATACTCTTTTCTTAAACCACGTTCTCCAGTGCTGTTGGCGGCTCTGATCCTCTCTCTAATATTTTCTGTGACGGCTCCTCGTGTCAGAATACTCCGTGTCCAGATCATCGTCATCGTCAACTTCGAGTCTCGACATCAGAATTACTTCTCTCCCGTGGCCCCGGCCCTCAGCTTCCAAATCCAGGTTGTCAGAGTGGTCGTCCCCGAAGAAGGACCTAAGCTCGTCCTTGTCTACCTCGGGCGGATACCATGCGGAGATGGTGCCGGAACCACTCACCATGGTAAACTCAACAGCAGCATCTAACAGGTCATGCTTGGAAAGGATACATCGCCGGAATTCTTTGGCGATATTTCCCCATTCCTCAACTTCTAGACCGCCAGGCATGAACTTTATCTGGAAGTGATGTGCGTAGACTGTTTTCGTCAGGTCGTTGTAGTGTGGACCTGGATTACGCTGATAAAGCGGATGGGGTAGACGTATCACCCATTCCTCATCAATGTGAAGGATTGAGGGTGAGTAGTCCAAGATGATTTTGGTTTCGCCGGTTCTATCACCACAGTGCCTGCACCGAATGGGGCATTTGCTAGTAAAGAAGTTGCCTATCTCTTCTACGAGGCGACGGGGTGGTTTCTTTCGGATCAAGTTATGATTTATTTTCTCGTTGATGACGGATGACGGAGGGTGAGGCGGCGCCTCGAGAAGAAGTTGTGTTGGAGAGGGGGTCCTCGCATATTCGGAATCCGACTCTGTGGGGGAGCCTTGCCAAATTGGGCGCCGACTCATGGTGAAGTTGTGTTGGGGTTAGCGGATAGGTGAGGGAAGACTGATATGATGGTGAGGTAAATCTAGAGTGGGTAGATAAATGGTAGACGGATAACTTTATACCAGTTCGCACACATTAAGAGCGTACTAAGTATTGAGAAGAATCAAGGGAAAGTTTGCATTCTCGAAGTACTCAGACAACTAACAAATCAGGTACTGTCTAGAATACACACCGCTACCATCACCGTTCACGTCACCTACGATGCAGACAACCGAATGAAAGAATGACCACGGGCTTGAAGGAGAGGCACGACCCTATCATCTAGGGGGATTTCGTGACACCGAGGTGACCCTCGGCTTGCTAGCCAACAGAGCTTGCTCGCCTATGCCAGCTGGCGGAATCCAAGGAGGTAAGGAGTGGAGGGAGGCCATATAGAGAGGGATTGTGCCACCAGCACGTCACATGGGCTTCTATTTACAATGTGGCGGTCGGATACGTAGACGGTTTGTCAATGATGGCTATCCCTAGATTGCGAGGACAAAGAACAAAGGACGTATCATCCTAAACAAGGATTCCATATATCGACGGATGAACAGTTAACCCCTAGGCCACCATAGCTGGCGAATTCACTGCCGAGAAGTCTGGGGAGCATAATATGCTGGCTCTCGCTCTCTCCTCGTTTTATCGCATCAAATGGCAAGGTAAGAGCCGAAGTCTCCGGAGAACCGAGAAAAATAAAATGGCGAAAAGCCCGACAGACGAGGTGGTTTATATTCAGATAGCCCCAGGTACCTATTATACGCGATGTGCGAAGCTGGGTAGGAATTAGATAGGTGAACTTTGTTGGTTGGAGTCAGAGTCAAGAATAGCGCCCCCAAGATGGCCGAAACACGTCTCAGCGGCTACGACGGTGGAGCGGGCGCTACCAGAACCATGCCCTGACCAGCAAGGACGCTAGAAACCCGCCAGACCGATAGCGTGCTTAGCGCCCGCCGTCTCAGCCGTCGAGTCTCTCCAGCCAGTCATCTGGGCTCCAGGGCCGGCGTCTACAACAAGGCCCCACATCAGGTCCAAAATACAGTACAAAGTACAGTACCAGAGCGAGCTGCCTTCAATTGCTTGGCTGAGAGAGCCTCATCTCATCTTGACCTTCGACCCTTTCATCCTTCTTTGTTTCGATGGGCGGGGAACAAGGCATCTGTCCTTGCTCTTTGCCGCTCTTTGGACATGGACATTGGAGAATCTCCCTAAAGACGCACTGGGGGAATGTAGACCTTGTCTCGCCAAAGAATTGGGCGCTTGTTATTGTCTCCGTTGACCTAATTTTGGCCTTGGCCTGACCTTGACCTCGACCTTGACCCGGCCCGACCCTTTCTCATTGTCTTCGTGATTCAAATATCTACGAAGCCTTCCCTCGTTGCATCCGTTCTTCTATTCGTTATTCTCGGGCACCTCTCCATATTCCAGTCTTCTCTCATCTTGTCGTCTTTTCTTACTGTCTCTTTAGACCTTCTCTTCATCCATTTCCAACCATTCACTTCTCCCTTGGGCCTCTTCGACACTGGTTGTCACTGTTGGTTCTATAGACTTGGCTATTACCTGCTTATGCACTGAGTAATCGATATCCATTCGTTCTTCCACGGGTTATTACTTCTCCGAGTCTCTTTTTCGTTAGATTAAATCTCTTGTCTGCACCACCAGCATTGGTCATATAATCACCCACATATCAACTCCACCATGAAACTCGTATCATTCGCCTCCAAGTTCGGCAAGGGCGCCATAACCAAGCCCATATACATCTACGAGACCTGGCTCCGCCTCGTCGGCCGTGGTCTGCAGCTGATCTTCGCCCTCGTCGTCGTCGGCCTGTACGGCTCGCGCGTGAGCTCGGACCACAGCAACGACAGGACGCAGGCCGTGCAGTGGGTGTACGCGCTGTTCGTCGCGTCGCTGAGCGCCGTGACGGCCGTGGCCTTCGCCATCCCGCAGCCCTTCGTGCGGACCGCGCGGCTCTTCGCCTGGGACTTCACCCTCTTCGTGCTCTGGATCGCCGTCTTCGGCACCTTCGCCGTCATCTTCCTGCGCATGCCCGACGACGCCGAGCACAAGTGGTACGAGAACACGCGCGTGAGCCTCATGCGCCACGCCGTCTGGCTCGATCTCGTCAATGCCCTCTTCTGGCTGCTGACCGGCGGCTACGGCTGCTTCCGCACCTTCGTCTCCCGCAAGGTCGACCAGAAGATCGACGGCAAGCTCGAGCAGATCGAAAACAAGGTCGCCGGCAAGCTTGAAGAATCCAGCCTCGGATCCAAGCTCGGCGGCGCTTCCAAGGTCGTTTCTGTCGCCGCCAAAGTCGCGCCCGTCGTCGCCCCCAAGTTCGCTCCCAAGCTGAACAAGTTTGCCGGGTCGAACGCGGTGTAGACGGGTCTTACTCCGAGTTATAAACACGAGGAAACACGCCAGCGAGGGGCCGGGGAGGGAGACGTAATAATGGGTGGATTTAATCACAACTTTTCATATACTACACCATCTCTTTTTCTCGCGGACTGTGCGTTCGGTTCATGAGGCGTTTTCGGCGAAACCGCATATCCACTGACTTCGGGGGCTTTAATTATATTCCAAAAGGCGGTGTTGGGTGTCCTGTATCATTAGCTAGCATATACTCTTTTGATGCAATTGATAGAGTCGTTGTCTCTAGATAGAGAGACAACGGGGTCTCATTGACAAAACAATGTATTTTGGCAAATGACAGCCATATCCAGCCGAGATTCGTGTGATGTTTCCACTCGTGATTGACAAGGAATCTCGACAAGTGTGGCTCGTTAGGTCTACTACCGCCATTCACTGGACAAGCGCACGGTAAGGTAGTACCCAATGCCTGAATGTATGCAGGAGGCCGACTCTAGCCGGCCAAATAAAATCCCTCTATTCCTTGTTTTTTTTTTCTTTTAGTCGTTATAGGCTCGCGGCTCGCATATTTATTCATTCAATCATTCACGAGGGAATGCAACCGCCGCGCAAACCAGACGCCATCGCCATCTATGCACAGAACATTCCTCCCCCTTCCCAAACCCCATCTAAGCCAAAAAAGGGAGAAAAAAACCACACCTCATGATTCGCGCCATCGCAATAGCTCCCCAGCCTCTAAAACACCAATGACTTCCCCCCTCGTATCCACAACAGCGAGGACAGAATCCTCGCCGCATGCTGCCTCGCCGTAGTCGGGCGCCATGAGCGGATCACGGATCCAGCGCGCGGCCTGCGAGATGCGCGTGTCGGCGCTGATGCTGATCCATTCGCTCCTCGGGACGAGCAAGTCGGGGATATTGGGGAGCGTGCGCGCCATGAGCGCGGTGTCAAGGCGGCGGATGCGCGTGGGACAGGCGAGGGCGTCGCCGATGCTGACCCAACCGGACGGCGACTCATAGCCCGCCTTCAGGACGTCGGCGCCGGAGAGGTCGGTTGCGGCGCCGGAGACCGAGGCGATTTCGACCACGGGGACCGCAAAGTCGCGCATCGTGCCTGGTTTGTTGCTGTCAGTGTTGAAGGCGGCGCCGATCGCGCCACCGGGATGGTTGCGCGCAAAGACGGAGGAGACGCTGCTGTGCAGCTCCTGCGAGACGACGACGGCTAGTGCGTCGCCTAGCGCGAGCGCGACGGTGGTGGATGTCGTCGGGGCCGAGATGCCGAAGGAGATGGTCTCGGACTCGTGGATCGGGGCCGGCAGCAGGATAGCGCCGGGGCGTTGGCGGATGAGCTCGCAGTCGGCTGGCTGCGAGTGCGCGGTGAGGACGATGACGGGGAGCTTGCGGTCGATGTGGGGGAGCAGTGCCAGGAGCTCGGACGTCTTGCCTGAGAAGGTGATGAAGAGGACGGCGTCGTGTTCGCTGATCTTGCCCAGGTCACCGTGCAGCGCCTCCGTGGGATGGAGGAATGTTGAATGCAGGCCCAGACTATTGAACGTCGCCACGAGCTTCTTCCCGATATGCCCGGATTTACCGACCCCGGTGACGACCAGCTTACCCTTCTCGCTGCATTGTCGCACTATGGCGTCCACGGATGCGTTGAAGCCTTCAGCTGCCGTCGCATCGGTCTTGTATAGCTGGGTCAAGCTCCGGAGAGCGGTCGCCTCGGTGTTGAGGACATGGATGGCGCCGGTGACGCGTCGTCTCGCGACCGAGCTTGCCTCTTCGACGTCTGCGGGGATCCCTGTGCTGTCTAGACAGAGAGGCTCGATGGGGGTGCTGGACCCGGCATCCGTGGGCGTCAGAGGCGACGGGGGAGACGGCGGGGGCACTGAGGGGCGAGGGGCTAATCCTAATAGAAAAACCTCGCTGTTGTGGACCGGGTGATGTTCGACCATGATAGATGTTTATGGATTGAGCCGTGCGGGCAAGATGGATAAGGTTAAGGTAGCGAAGGTGACGACCATGTATAGCGGGACGGTCCGATAAAGAAGATGGGGGCGCTCATGGCATTCGGCCTTGATCGACGCAACGCAATTCACGGGTTCATTGTCATCTGGTTCGACGAGTATAGTGTGACTGGAGAGGAGAGAATCTCGCGATAATTATCGCCCGCTGGGCCCCTTATGACGGGAGGTATTCGCTTGGGCTTTGTTCCGGGCTGGCCAAGGACGGGCAGAAGGACCAGCGGAGGCCCGTGGATAGATAGATGTAAGGCGATAGACAGTGTTATCTCTCGCCTCAGGAGATAGGCAAAATTAGTCTAGAGGGTCGGACAGTCAGAGATGGGGCGATTTAGCCCATATATACAGTAACACACCTTGTAGACTTAGTCTAAGTTCACTAGCAACTCGGAGTGTTTGATAAGCACATCTACGTATACCTACACTAGACTGGAGCCCAAGACGCGAAGGCACGCAGGTTTCACCCACCAAGGAGGGCCGATGATCTGATGAATCATTACCAAATGCGGCTGGCTATGTCTTGCAGACAACGGCGCGTGCGTGCGGTATGCAGGATCGCCCGGCAGCGTCTTGAGGGACCATTGGCCCGCCCATGTCGGAATGAACAATGACGCTTCGAATAGCGTGGCTTGCGTGCTCTGCCTCGACTAGCTGGACCACGGCTCTTCGAATTATATCGAGCCAACCAGGGCCGTGCTCGGAAGGATTGGATGTCGTTGGAATGCCGGAACTACCGGGCGGTCTGCGACAGTCCAGCAGTCCTGTGATAAAGGAGATATGTGGGTGTGTATGTATGTGGGATGATGTGCATGCCAACGCAGCTAGATCTCCAAGTGGTTAGCGAATCGAGAGTCGCATCAAGCCGATCTCTACCACCTACCGCATTGGCTGTCATATCGGCGAGCTATCCACACCCTCCTCCTATATTTTTTCTTCAACGTTAACCATGTTGAAACAAACCCGCATCTGCAGAGGTGCTACACCGCGGGGTTTCCCCTCATTGCAGATCAAAGATTGTAGCAGCCGAGATTCGCGCCAATAAGATGGTTTTTGCAAAAAGAAAAAGAAGAGAAAAGAAAAAGAAGAGAAAAGAAAAAGAAGAGAAAAGAAAAAGGAAGGGGGAGGATTAAGTAGGTAAATGATGCGTGATACCACGGATGCAAGGTTAGGTGCTCGGTGAGAGTACCGAGTTCTTGTTCATTGTGCATTATAAAGAGAACTTGTAGTAAATGAGTAGGTACTACTAGGTAGGAGTGTGGAAGCCTAGGTACTTATCTTAGGTAATTAATCTAAGTACCTACATACCTACCTATCTACTTGTAGATGTCGAGACACTGGCGGCTAAAAATTGTGGTCCGTTAATTTATTAGGTTATCTCTGTGGCTGGTGGTTTTGTGGCTGTGCAACAACCAGCCATAATTAGTACTGGTCATCCATGCCCCCATTGGACATTTTCGTCTTAGGAAAAACAACCACCCTTTTACCACTCTTCTGACCGATAATCTTCGTGATCCTTACACACCTTGTCATTAACAGGAGATCGATAGATTATATAAGCTATATTATCGATACCTAGCTGTGGCATATAGACAAGATTCGGGAGGGAGTTGGAGGACTTTGGTAGCATTGCCAATTACTCGAGCAATGTTATCATCTCTTCCTCCAGTCCGTAGACGAACGACTTGGCCATTTCTAGACCAACGGGCAGGTTAAACACAAGACTTCAGCGTGCAGTCGCCATATAATCCCAAAAACTCCCTTCGACGGTGGGTAACGCGTGACCTAAACCGTTATATTATAGTAAATGTCCGCCATAGTGCACTAGCTAGTAGCTTCTTCCACATCTCGGCCATATGTCCTACACAAGGATTATCGTGCATGTAAAGGAGCCCTGTCCTCCGAAAGAGGTCCTTTCCTTCGGCAGTATGCTCTAGAACAAGCGCGGGGCAGTGACCGAGATATACGCAAATGACAACTTTTGAATTTAGGTCATCATTATCAATGCAGACCCTCGTTGTAGCTGGCGGCCGATAATCATCCCATAATATCAAGGTATAATCCGGCCGTTGAAGCCTGTCCTCCGCTTCGCTCAAGTGATTGCACTGCCCCAAATGCACCGTATCCCTAACTGCTGTGCAATTGACGTTGCGTCGTACAGCGTAGGTGGTAGTTCGAAACAGCTAAATCCGGCTTGCCGGTCTTGAAGATTGGCTTTCGTTGTGATCCAGGTTGGGTTTATCTGACATAAGCGGCAGCTCCTTGAGGATATCCTCGGATCAGCAAGACCATTCTGTAGGTTTTGCAAAAGCTGTCGTCGGGATCAATGTTATTCAAGTAGCATGTCGACGGGCAATGCAGACCGCGTCTTCATAGCTGGAGGCTTCACAGGTAGATGTAGGAGAGAAGTAACGCAGAAGGTCTCTCCCCTAGAGATACGAACTCTCCTATCCCTAGCTGACTTTGACGTCATCCTAAATTGTCCTTGTATCAGAAATCATGTTCCTCGTCAGATGAAACCGCGCTAGGTGATCGATCCTCCCAATTCAGGTCTTCGATCCAGTTCGTCCGAGGTGGTGATGTCCATGCTCGACCGTAAAGTTGTGGGGCAGGTCGATCATGTTTTCCCTGCCGGTCACGTCTTTGCGAGTGCGGTACACGTTTGGAATACTCATCCCAGGTTTTGCAGGATAACTTGTGTTGTAATCCATTGGATCTGTGCTTGCAAGTAGTGTTATATTCCCTCTGGTCTTGGACTTCGACTATCTAAATCAGAGTCATCTGAACTCTCATACGATCTCTGTGTCTCATCCCATCGTGACTTTCTTCCTCGACGCCCATCGCCGTATATTCAGGAGATTGTGCGTGGCAGGAATGGAGCCGTATGGGGTGCGTCGCTTACGAGTATGGACCATGTTTAACAACTTCGACGAAAGTCGAGTTACTGATGCCTTCCTCTGTAAGCGGAACGCTATTTCCTGGCGTTAAGAAGATAAATAAGTAAAATCTAGGGGGTGCAATCCTCTCGTAAACGGCTGAGAGCTGCTAACTAGTCGAGGACGTGCAATAATTAGATGGACAAGACCCCCCATATAGTGATGATGGAAACATTTGTGCACAAAATTCAGGGGCTGTTCTGGGCTGGCCGACCGATTTAGCAGTAAATATATGGGTTGTGAAGGAAGGTTTATTTTGTATCCTCGCTGGTGCCGGGATTCGCTTTGCCCAATCGTGGTGGTTGGTGGATGAGCTGTCGTGTGCCTGGCTGCTTTGTAATCAAAATAGAATCCCACCTAGCTAGGCCAGCTACACACCAAATACATTTCCCTAGATTGAATTTCAAATGTTTTGCTGCTAGTTCTAGATAATTAATTGACATCAATCCTCACCAATGCTTGTCCACCCTTTGACCCTGTTAAAATCCATGACCTCTCCTTGTGCGCCCCATCTACCCTGGCCATCCCACCAATTCCTACCCTCAGCTATCTCAGGTCGCCAACGAAATGCTTGCCGTGTCTTATCATCTATCTTACCCTCGAGGAATTCAAGTACCACTTGGCCCATGGCCGGCATTGTCTTAAAGCAGTGCCCACTACCACCAACCGCCAATAGGAGGCGTCCTCCCTCAACACCACCTTCAGCGCCTCCCTGTTCGCTATCATCAGACTTATACCAATCAATAAGGGGCATGCGGTCTATGGTGTCCGCATCCCAGCATATGCGCGCGAAGCTAAAGGGCCGTGCAGCAAGATGTGGCATCGTTTCCTTCAAAAAGGCTCTTACGCGGTCCTCGGATTCGAGGGGAATTTGCCGCCGAGCAAAGGGCCTAGACCCCACGATAGCCCTCCCACCCTTATATGTCCCATCTACGGGCTCTTGTGTTAGGCTATTATCAGACCATGGTTCATGATAAACTGGATTGATGTAGCCTGGATGCTCATCGCAGATCTTGAGTTCGTGAGTCTCAGCCGACGGCTCCATGAAGAATCCCCTCTCAATGTTGAACAATACTGGAAGATCCCTATATAAATCCGCTTCAGATGACGTCATCTTGACGTGGGCTAATGTCCAAGCCGTCGGCCGGAGCTGATGCTTCAAGTCTATTAAACTGTCCGCGTTTGCCCCATTGGCGAGCACGGTCGTATGGGCATGATAGATCGTCCCATCGGCACTCTTTACGCCTCGCAAGGTGTTTCGCTTTAGACTGCCTCCATGCTCTCCCTGCTCGGTCTCGTTCGATAATAGTAATTCGGTTACTAGACCGTGTTGACCGGTGATAAACCGAACACCTAGTCTCTCCGCCTCCTGTTTGGCTGCTATGATGGCACCACGGGCAAAAACCCACCCTGCGCCGCTTGCTTTGGCAAAGCCTCTCCAGCCTAGGAAGTCGCCTGTGAGAACACCCGCGGGCATGGTATTTCGAAATTGCTCAGCAGATAGGACTTTTTGATATTCGTCTTCATGTCCGCTAATGTCTTTGAGCAACGCCTCGTACGCGGCATCTGAAGAGGCAGCCATGACATAGCCTGTGCGATGATAATAAGGCTTGTATATTGGATCGTTAAGCCATGCTGCAGTACATAGATGATGGAGGCGATTCCACGCATATGCAGCGTCTGTATCGTCTTCGGACTGAGAGCCTAGTATTGGTAGCATTTTAGCACCGGATAGGCAAGTCGCATCCCGGTCTAGATCGCGAATGGGACGCATGAGATACCTTCTTCCATGATCTTGTTGAGGTCGTTCCCAGCTGCGATGCTGCTAGGCACATCCTCTCCATCGAGGACCGTCACGTTGCTATAGCCATTCCTCGCAAGTTCCAGCGCAATACTGCACCCCCAAGTTCCGCCCCCAATGATCAGGACGGAGTCGCTCTTATTTACCATGTTAGGTAATAAAGTTACTCGGCGGAGGATGATTAGCAAGAAAGCGACGTGGAGAGATAAGTCTAAAGATCAAAAACTCGATTTTATTTACCCGATGGCTTGTTACTCCATAGTACGGGGAATGAACAGTGCAACAGCACGAGAGTATCCACCCACTAGACTAGGTAGGCAAACGCTAATGTGATTCGCCTGCATTTATCACGCCTATCACGCTTAGGTAAGTCATCAAGCAACATCGTATCGGATATATCCATTCTATAACCATCACACAGGATTCCATCATGTCCGCTCTATGATCCTTCAACGCCTAGGCCCTGATCGGAAATACTCTATATCATATTCATACACAGAGGCTGCTCAGATCGCTCGCTTCTTGATGTGCACCTGTAGTGGTGGCTTTACCCACAACGCCAGGATCTTCTGATTGTGCCAATCCTGCGAGCTCTCGTCAAGCGTCAGATCGAAATTCCATAGGACCTTGGCCAGGATGGATCGCATCTCGTCTATCGGGAAATCATTAGCCATTGTCTGCCGTCGATGGTGATAGCCAAAGCCTTTTTTTGGTAGCATGTACAGCCAAACCGATGCAAAGCCATGCTGAGCAGGTATGTGTTTCTTGCTCTCGATATCCAAGACCAGAAGGAAGGGAGGCAGGCAGAGGCAGGGGGAGAGCACTTACGCATTGCCAGATTTTGACCAATGCAGTCCCGTCGCCCCACGCTGAACGGCTTATGGATTTCTCGCCGATCATTATAGAAGGGAGACCTGGGGTCCGATATCGATTCAGGAAGCCATCGCTCCGGGAGAAATTCTCCTGGTCGATGGTAATTCCTCTCGGAGCGGAAGGCTGCTAGTTGGGGGACGCTAACTTGCGTCTGGACATCGAATCAGTTTCAAGTACAGGGGGTGAACTGATAAGAATAGGACTGACCTTTCCGGGAATAGTGACGCCCGCAATTTGGACCGGCGGGCCGTCCGGGACAATACGCAACATGCCCAACGGAAGAGGAGGGAAGATGCGAAGTCCTTCTTGGAGACAGGCCATCAAATAAGGAAGTTTCGCTCGGGTATCGTCGAAAGTGATCTCTTCGTCGGCTTTAAAGGTTTCGCGGACTTCCTCTGTAACTTTTTTGAGGGCATGAGGTGTCTTCAACAGCCAGTAGGTGACACCTGAAAGCAAAGTTGCTGTCGTTTCACTACCAGCCAGCATGATTAAATCAGCGTTGCTTGCGAGCTCGTCGTCCTTCATCTCGTGGTCCTGCCCTCGAGATCGTAGCATGAAATCCATGAAATCGCCGCGGTCAGGCTGCTTCTTGTTGTATATCCGATCCATGGCCATTTTCGACGCAAAGGCGTAGTGCTTCTTCTCGGCATTGCGGATCTGGGGCCCGGCAAGGAACTTGAGCGCACTGCCTACCAGCGGGAACATGCTGCCGAAGGCCATGATGGGTAACAGCTTGATGATATTGCCGATGTTATCCAGCCACGCGTTACTTTTCCCGTCCGCCAAGCCCTGCAACGGAGTTCCGTAGGCAAGATCGGCAATCAGATCGAAAGTCGTAAAGTTGTACCACCTTACCATGTTGACAGGTTCGCCGAGTTCTGACTTTTCTCGTAGTTTTGTTATGAGGAGATCGATATAGACGCGGATAAGAGGTTCCTGTAGACGTAGGGCTTTATCGGAGAAGGCCGGCAACATAGCCCGTCGATACCGAAAGTGATCCTTGGCACCGGAGAAGACGATCTTTTTCGTATCCAATTTGAGACCGGGGAAATGCTTTGGAAACTCGGCATGTCCGTGACCGTAAATATCCTTCCAGGCCTCGGGACGGATGAAAGCGACTTCGTCGGCGTTGACTCGTACCACCTCGCCATATTTCTCGTGGAATTCGGCATACTTAAACTCTAACACCCCGCGCATTTTGTATACCGACCTAAACCCATTGATTGCGATCCATAGCGGTGGTCCCGGAATGTGGCTAAGCGGGTGGAAGTAAAGGTTGTACACCGCAATGACGCTTAGGCGAATGAACAGGAGAACGGTGAGAGCAAGCGCTAGGCGACCGATACCTTGCCATGATGAGAGGTCGAATTGACCAAGCGTGCTGGCAATTGGTCTCGAGAAGTCAGCCATCTCGAATGAGGCCAAGTGCAACACAATTGATGAGAGAACTCTGAGAGTTTCACATGCACTTGGGAGTCCGAAATGCTTGCACCACACACAGATATATATATATATATATATGAACCTGCCTAACCTAGGTGTTGGGATGCTACCAAGCTTACCCCTCCTTCATCATGACAAATTCCGCTGCTTGGACCCCTGGTGACGCCTCTTTATCGCGTTGTACCCGAGTTACGCAACTACGTAGTACATGGTCATTTCAAATTCTACACTCTCCAGCGTCAGGCGCCAATATGGTAGCTAGTAAGTAAGCTGACCATTATGCATTCATTGACTGTACAGATATAAAAATGTGTTCGCAAGAATCGCGCTTGGAGATTTTATTCTAGTGCAGAAACCCGGCACCCGAAGGATTACACGATCTGCCGTCCCCATAGAAAAAAGATTGCCTATTTTTAATCGGGATTAGCCCGTAGACAAAATCCCGAGGAGGTAGTGTAGGTACATATGTATAGATCAGACAAGATAGTATCCACAAGCTAAAACGTATTTTGTCGTATTCAACATACGACCCCACGATATATGATATTGTCGCTTTCCGTCGTCAGACTGTCATATTACTACAGGAATGGTCATGAAGCGACAGGTGAGATAAAGCCCATGCTTGCATGATTACTTTCTTTGACGTCAATGTAACCCAAACCGCCATAAAGCCCAGCCGTTCACTATACGATCAGTGCATTGACATACATACTTATACGATTCTTGCAGGTGCCAAGATACAACGCCTCGACAAACGATTAAACATGTCGGGTGTTAGCTAATCACATTAAACTCAATCGGCCAGAGTTAAATAATAATCTTCCTCTACTAGAGCGCTAGTTCTGTGCAGTCCATCCATCCACTAGCCCTACTGTAGGCAGACATCTTGTTTTGCACACATTTCCCCCCTGTCTTGTCTATTGAGCCGCCTCACATACCTATCTTGACAACTTTGTAGATATGGAAATACCTAAGGTTAGACCTTACCGATGATGAACCGGCTTACGAACAGTGCTACTACACGGGAGGGGCTGCTGTAGCTCGACTTAAAAATCAGCACCGAAGGAATATCTTAATGTATCGACATCAAGTTGTCTATTCGTCTATGAAAATTCATGACACGGATCGCCCTCGACGAGCACGAAAACCAAAAAGTGGGAGACAAAGAAGAGGCTCCAAAGGAGGAGTTGCTTGATGTCAACCGCTGAGTTGTTCCGAATCCCCAATCACCAAGCCTTCAAGGCTGTATAATCGCTCGCCTCGCTCTATCCAAACGGCTTTGCATCCAAATATGGCCTCTTCGTCTTCGGCCTTCACGACGCTTTGTTGGGTGTGCCTTCGCTTCGTGTGATCGTCAATCGTCAAGTTTGTCGTCAAGAGTAATATTCGGTGTTTTTCGCCTTTTCTCTGTCGTGCTCTTAACCGTGAATTACAGGCAGAATTGTTGGAAGCAGGCTTGCGCCTCGTTCCAGTCCAATATGGCGCATTGAAGCAGGTTTTCCTCGGTGCAATCGTCACCCTGGCGCTTCGCCACCGCCTCTATCGGTCTGCCCGCGCAGAGGTGCCCGAAGCATGTTAAGCTGTCTTGCCCAGTAGACGTGACGCAGGTCTGAATGGCGTCCTGGTTGCAGCCGAGGTCCCGAAGCATGACAGGTTTGACAGAGGTTCCATCCTCTCCAATCACCAGCGCCATGGCAGTAGAAGTGCTCATGGCCACGGCCACAGCGGTCTGAAAGAAAGCCGAGACTCTCATCTTGATAAAGGTTCGAGTATTGTGTCGATGGGGGGAATCCAGAAGCTGAGCAGTGAAGAGAGAGGGACGAAAACTGGTTGGCTGGATGTTTTCAAGGTTTTCAGTCCATGATCTGCAATGAGCAACGATCTACCCAGGCTCTTTATATAAGGAGTTGCAACATCCCATGCCGCTCATCGCCTTGACGGGAGTTGCCTGGTACCTATCTGAATAGGGGTTGGGGCCGTGGCACTTGGAGGGTCCAAAGTCGTTCTGAAACCACACCCCCGGCAACGCAACCCGAATGCCAAGATCATGCGACACGTGCAAAATCCCCTGTGGAGGTTCTCAAACCAACTTGTTTGAAGATATTTACGTCAGCCTATCTCAATGATCTGATTGCGTCCTCGAGCGATCATCGAAACGCATTCATTGTGAGCTAGGCATAATTTACATAAAACAAAACGCTGGCATTTCCCTTGGTTAGAGGACCTACACTATACTAGATATGTGCGCTGGTCCGTTTAGGAGACCTATACTACATCTACCACTTCCAATATTCCTCAACTACCAGACGATCGGTCTTGTAGCTGGGATTCAGGCGTACGCAATCTTCCGCGACTGCGTGTCAGGGGATCTGCAACCAGGATCTGAAGCATAGTATCTGTTACAACTATTAGACTTGCAGCACCATGTCATCACGCGTCGAACAAAGCTATCTTCATTCGTCAGGCTCTCCGTCTCGGCATCCAAGCCACTTACCCTGTTGCATTCATATGCATTCTAGGTTCATCCGATCAATATACCGAATTACACTACAATATTCAGTTGACCTGCCTGCCCTGTCCGTCTCAGAAATTCATAAAACGTCCGGTCTCATCCCTCCTACCGATGACTGGACGTATCAGAAACCCCCGTATCTCCTAGGAATACAACAATGGAGAGGTCCTGACATTATATCTAGGTCCGACCACAGCCAACATAATTGCATTTTCGTCGGTTCTTGCACTGCCGGCGAATATCATGCCATAGCGATCTTACGAGGATTACGACTGACTCAGCTATTCAGGGCGGAGCGCGTGATACCAGCAGCAACGAACTTATATCGTCCCTTAGCTCGCATTTTGCTGTTAGTCACTGTCGTCTTCAAACTTTCTCCGTAGAAGCCGACATGTTAGCATTATCAACTCAACACACGCTACTATCGTGAGACAACAGGTATATTCTCGTCCGACTTGCATGATAGCTAGTATCAAGCCCTTAAAGTCTAGATAAAGACCTAGGTACCCTGTAAGTGTGTCGTAAGTCTCAATTAACCCCGTTTCTACAGCAGGGTGACAAGGCAAGACGATGCTTGGAATTGTGTTCATCTCGTATTGAGGCCTGATTAGGTAGTCATAGGTCTGTGCAACCCGTAATGGTGTGTGGACTAAACAGGCTATTCTGTGACAGAAACCCCTACCGATATATCCTAGGACTGTGGAATTCATCGATTAGCTAAGCTCGATACTACTCACAACCTGCTACCTTGGCGTAATGAAGCCTCCAAAATACCAGACAAGAAACCAGAACGTGTTTCCTGATTAGCTATGTCTTATCCACTTCAGAGCTCAGTCATAGCATAGAGATATGTAGCATCAGAGTCTAGTCTAACTTGCCTCCTTTTCCTATTCGAGTTTGCCAAGTACTTATTTCTCACTAGCGGGACGTACGTAGTCCTTTTTCGAAACATCAATCCTTACCAGGGATGTATTATAGCCCGTCGGCGCGGTAAATTTCTAGAATATATATGATTCCTGGTTCTACAACAGGACAACTCTCCCGGCTAATTTTTATTCCTCTTGGAAGAAGAATTCTATTTGGCACTTACCTACCGATGATACAAGATCGTCGACAGCCACCCTACCCTCCTCACCATGGCTTTCAACAACACGTATTCCTCGTGAAGAGAAATTCTATCTTCTTCGCAGGTGAGATCTATGTAATCAAGTTCCGATTTACGTCCCCCGCCCGTTTGTTGAGTACCTATTTATTCTGTTCATAGCGCTAGCTAGGTAGGCATCGCCTTCTATTCCCTGATTCAAGCCTTAACATGTATCTAGCTCTCTGTATGGTCTTGGCATCAAGGACATGTTAAACCCTCAAGCGTAACAACCTATATTCTTTCTATAAAGTTGTGTAAACTAGTCATAGTAATGAGACAAACAAGAAAGGAAAGAAACATAATTCCCAAGCTAACCTTGTCCACGTTGGCGCACCCAGGTATTCAAGTCCTAAAGAGAGGAGTTCTAGACAAGTCTAGCACATCAATGTGAGACTTTGAATGCACTGGAGGATGACAAAAGATTTAGTTAATATACAGTGAAACCTTCTGAATTAGTTTTGCAATCTGACCTCTCAACTTGTTTGGAATTTTACCTACATGAAAAGATTGAATGTTCAGAACAGTCAGGTAC
This sequence comes from Ustulina deusta, assembly GCA_023159155.1. Lineage (NCBI taxonomy): Eukaryota > Fungi > Ascomycota > Sordariomycetes > Xylariales > Xylariaceae > Ustulina > Ustulina deusta. The sequence goes on along the minus strand of JAJNNX010000003.1, from coordinate 1,688,263 downwards.
TCTCTGATCTTGGTACCTTGTGTCCATAGTACCAGTGCTTAGGCCCACTAGGTACTCAGAAAAGCTAAGCGTTTACACCTGCAATGGAGGTACCACCCTATCTGCACGTTTCCACTATTTCCGTACCTTCTTAGCACGCTTGGGGCTCTGCAGTGCCTGGGCGGCGCCTGGAGGTACCAAATGCGGTCGGTACCGGTACACTGGTCATAGCTGTCGTCGATGGTCACAGGCCATTGACAGCCTTACTTTTAGGTACTCTCAGATTTAGCAGCATCCAGCATTTCACAGTCACCTCCTCACATCCTCGCACCCTCACACCCTCACATCCTCACATCCTCAGCCTCCGACAGTCCACCTGGGCGCACACTCTACCGTTACTCTAAATCCTCCTGTTTCCGCTAACCCAACAGCGTTACGTGACCTACCGTGCTGTGTTTTGCTGCGCTCGCTTCTCTTCAGCCGAAATCCTCCCAAGTCGCCCAACTGCCCACGCACTCCATCTACACATCTCGGCTCTCGGGCAGGAGGCAGCAGGTAGCAGGTGATACAGGTGCCTAGGGGCAACTCACATACGCGTCGAGTAAGAAACATCTGCCACTTCCGCTTTTCTCCCGCCCTCGTCTTCCCTTCTGCTCCCCATCTTCGCGGCAACGCGAGCGTAGCACCAACACGCGCGCCCCCAAAGTTCACGGCCTGGAGTCCAGCGTCGAGACCGTCTCGGTGGTTACCTGTCTGACGATTGCGCGTAGCCAAAACATCTATCCTCGGCCATGTCCGACACCGCCCATAACGACCGCGATGTCGCCAGCGAAGATCCTCTCGTCGCAGAAGAGGGCAACGATGAGGTGCGCCCTCCCCCCATGGCTGCCGTGGTGCAGCCAGCAAGACTGGACACCCCAGTCCCAAGAACAAGTGGACGCGATCTGGTCGGCTAACCCTCGGTTGACAATCGAACAGGAAGAGATATCAGCAATGAAGCGCCGTGTTGCCGAGATGGAGCAGGAGGCTGCCAAACTGCGCGAGATGCACGCCGCCCTCGAGGAGAAGAACCAGGAAGCCTCAGACGACCGTAACGATGTCGACAGCCGCAGCATCTTCGTTGGCAATGTGGACTATTCCGTCTCCCCCGAGGAGATCCAAGCCCACTTCCAGAGCTGCGGCTCTATAAACCGAGTCACCATTCTGCTGGATAAGTTCACTGGTCAACCCAAAGGGTACTCGTCCTCCCTCTCTCATTCGCCTTGTCCCTTTCCCTTGTCCCTTTTCCCTCCTTCCCCTTCCTATTTGTCCTAAGCCTCCTAGCAACCGATAACACGTGTCACGACGAAGCCACACCGGGACTGACCATCAAATTGCAGGTACGCCTACGTCGAGTTTACTGAACCCAGCCTCGTTGCACAAGCTCTGGTTCTCAACGACACTGTTCTGAAGGGCCGAAATATCAAGGTTACGCCGAAGCGCACCAACATCCCGGGCATGAGTCGTGGACGTGGACGTGGGAGAGGAGGCTTTGGGAGAGGTTTCCATGGCGGAAGAGGCGGTTATCTTCCTCGGGGCGGATATCGTGGCGGATACCGGGCAAGAGGTCATGGTGGCTTTGCACCGTACTAATATACGAGGGCTTTATAGAGCAAGGTATGGTCCTTCCAGATATGGATCATCGACCTTGGCCGGGCTCTGCTATACCATCGAATGTACTACCAAAACAAGACGTTACCGAGAACGACCTATAACATCGGTTCCACGGAACTTCGACCGTGGGCATGCTGCTGCCTGTTGCATCTTATTTTTACAGTTTCCCACGCATTTTTTATGGCATGCCCCAAAATACTGCATCGTCATATGCGAATACGAACATCCGGTTTCAGCTGATCCAACATTGTGGATGGGCAAAAAAAGATTTCGAGCCAATGTCTGCTGTCTACTTCCATCACCCATTTCACAAACAGACGCTGCCTCACTAAAAGTGCCGTAAATATCTTGGAGCTCAACAGACGACAGGAGGGCACCCACATATTCCGCGGTCACCTACAGAGACCCAGTGTGCATTGTGCAAATCCTGATCTTCCCTCCTCGATAACTTATCCCCGCACCCTACCCTCAACCCTAGAGTTGGTGGTCTCACCCACAGAGGTTGTGTTGCTTTTAAATTCTTCTAATAGAAAGCAACCATCCTTGCTTTAGGGCCGGGGTTGTTGCAAGAGAAGTGAGATACTACCTGAAAGCAGCTGGGCTGTCGGCCCTGAAGTTTGTTCATATATGTGGGGTTAGATCTGGTGGAATTTAGTCTGCCGAGGTCTGGTTGTTCCCATTAAACCCAACACGCTACAGTTTTACAAACTATAGCATGATAGGCGTGAGGATTTCGCGAGTGCTGGGCGGTATGGGAATCGTATTAAATAGTAACTCTAACCAAATATAAATACCCAACCATAGGGCGACAAATAGCGCAGCGAATTATCTGTGAAACCCCGCCGACTCTTTACACTTCACAGCTCCCCCGAGTCTGAGCGTAAACATATTTTACAATTTACATGCCATTCTATTACAACGGGACAGGAGATTTGACTACGGTTGCAACTGTTACCTCGCGGCTTCTCTGGGTCTACCACAGAGACAATTCAGGCTGAACGTATTCAAGGTTTTCAATACAGTCCAGAGCATAATGTTCATTTACCATACAAGATGGTGTGCAGTACACCACACATGACTCTTTAACGTCTACATGCCACTAAAGGGGCGAGCCTGGGGAGGATTTAGGAGATGGCCAGCTGAAATATTATTTGAGAAAAAAAATTGTTGGCTAATGTTCTGGACACAAGGCAATTTCGATTCGAATCAAGGAAAAGTTCTCGTGCAATACCAACGGGCCAAATTTTGCCAGGGGAAAGCATCCTAGCGAGTGTGCATTGAGTATCACGAGTTGAAGGACAGACACAGTCATCGTGGACACCTTCCGTCCATCAAATGACCGTTAGTAGCCAAGGTTCCGTAAACGGTCGTTTGCGCACCCTATTATTCGCGCTTTACGACGTCAAGCCGCCCCTTAGTCGATGATGGAACGAGAACTGCGAATGTTTGTTTGAACCCTGCGTCTTGAGCATACAGGTTTCCGTCAATCCTCTCGTTGAGGAAAACAGTCAGGCTTGAGGTAAACAGGTCCGCTCTAAACAACAACATTTTGACGTTCTGCACTCGAGGGAGCAACCTTGGAATCTCGTCCAACAAATCGATCTGCCTGACATTTGTGAGATAAGAGAAGTTCTAGGCGCCTTGCTTTCCCTGGGGACCATACTCTGAAGAAGCGGAGGTATATGATCGAGAACTTTGGGTTTATTTAAGATGTCTATTTGCTGATAGACACACCATGATCGGAGAGCTTCGCAATGGACTATTGAAGAATATTCTCGCGACATCCTCGAGGGAAAACCTCACCTCATTACTTCTGCCTCGGTAACCTGTCCCCCCCAATCTCTGCATCCTCAATACTACCTCCGCCAAATCAACCTGGGACGGCCCAGCTTGCGCCCAAGGAAAGCTGTCTGGCTCCGAGAGCAGTGGCATAATAAGCATGGCTGAGGCATTTGGCCGCAAGGGCAATGGTTAAGACAAACAAGCTATAAAAAAAAAAGCACTTATCTATACAATTACAAGGAATAGGAGACTGCCAAGATTGGCCATGTCTGTGATGCCATACTACGTTATCCATTTTGCAGCTACTGTATCCTAACTACAGCTCCTCCAACGCTGCCCCGCAAACCCGTTCATGTTCCATCACCTGCGCGTCCTGGCGGACCTGGGTCCCGTAACCTCCAACCCGTCCCTCACTGCTCCATAGCAAACAAGCTTTCAGTCAGCGAACACGGGTGTAGATCGGGGGGGAGGGGGGGGATAATTGCGGCCCTAGCTGATGCCGCCGTAGGCCTCGTCGAACGGGATAAGGCAGACATATAAATGTTGCGGCCATCAGCAATCTAGTCCGGGATACTTCCGGTCTCTCTATCGACATAATTACGGCCCACGTGCACCGTTCCGGGGCCTCCTGCAAACCCTTCGCTACTAGCGCGGGCGATGTTAGAACCTTAGGTAAGGGGGTCTCGGGTCGAACAGCACCGATGGTTTGCTTGCCCCCCGCCCCGAAGCAAACGCTTTAATTCCAGTTCAGTACTCTTGAAAAGCTTGTGACTGAAACATTGGTAATTTCTGCTTAAGAAGCTGCTAAGCACCAGGAAAAAGAGTGGGATATAAATGCGTTGATGTGTCAAATGCCGCTGTGAGAAACACGGAATAAGCACATAATACTGCCTCTAGTGATTTGTGTTTCCCCCCCTTTTGATGGTGACTGTTGAATAGTAGGTTGTTAACCCGAAAATTATCACGCGCAGCCTTCGAGATATAGCTCAGCTGGTTGGAACCCACCCAGGGCAGTCTGCGGAATGCGGCTGGCCACTCGATATTTGTAGCTCTGATTCTTCTCGGCCGCATGCTTCATGATCGATGCAAAAGCCTGTTGCTCTTTCAACTTGAGCACCACATATACCCGCCGTGGTATGTACAGCCCACGCGTAGTTATCCCGCCTCAGGTCGGTGAGATGGGTCCGCCCGTTTACTATTTCTGCTTGATTGCTAGCTCCAGCAAGGAGGCTGTCCGGCAGTATTTCTGCAACTCTCTTACCTGCTTCGGCTGCCCCGTGAAATCCGGCGATGGTGGTGTTTTTAGAGGAGGAGTAAGCGAAGACAAGGTACACAGACAACTAGCATGGTTGATCTTATGACTGGAGAGTATGTTTGCATATCGTTGTCGGCGGGAAAAGAGACGCCGTTCTGTTGAGCCGTAAGAATTCTTGAGCATTTAACAGCTAGAAGGAATTATTACAGTACGAGATTGTTGCAGCTATTTAAAGTCCTTGCCATAGCTTGTTCCGATATTAGCACTCCTGATACAATCCCGTCTTCGTCTATTTCATATGGGGGCGGTCAGTTTCATAGGTTGTCGACGAGCTAGGAGCACGAGTACTCGTTAGGCATGATAATGATGAACATACTGTATGCATGCATGCCTGAAGAAGAGAGCAACCACCGTCTGTACTATGGGATGGCATTGTGCTCGTCCCGATTCTGGTCCTGTATGTATTGTGAGAATATTTATTTCACTTGCTACGGGTTATCAATTTTCAGTCCTCTCTTACATCGCGCGGGCCTGTGTGGTGTTCATAAGTGGGAAGAAGTGAAGACTTCTCTATCTTGAACTCACCGAAGTTTTGAATAGATAACAGGTGTTAGATATATACCGAGGCTAAGGAGAGGACTACCCCATGGAGATAATACAGCCATGGATTTCAATTCATACGGGCCATGATGGACGCGTTTGTCCTTAATTAAGGTACACATAATGTACCTAGCTCAGAATCGTACACATTCTGGATACTTTTTTCTCTTTTAGGTGCCATTAGAGAGGCAACTTTTGCCATAACAACTCAGCCCCAAAGTCCGATAGAAAATTACATTCTATCGCCGATTGAATTAATAACGTTATAACGCATGCCTAGTTCCATGAAGAATTATCTTCTGGCATCCGTGCTAAGTTGCTTTCAGCAACAAGAACCTGCTACCATATTGTTTTTGGTTGCCTTGCAGAGAATCTTCTACTAGGTGTTCGGATCTCTAATCATTGTCTGCTCTTCATGGGCAAGGGATCTATCTCCTTCTGCACATAAGAAACTCGTAATTTACCAGGTAAATAGTTTGATTAGAGCTTTATCCTTCAAAATATAATAAGAGAACTTCCTCGCCAAAGCAATGACAGAATACTACCTTAGTTTTTCCTATATTACATATTAAATATATCAATACCTTAGAGCAGAAGCAAAGCATAGGAGTACGTGTTTTCGGGTTTCGCGAAGACATACATGCCATTGCAATGGGTACACACTTCAATACGGAGTGACATAGCCCCTGTTCGAACAGAAAGTATCAAGACCTGTCCTCTCTCTCAACGACTCGGGATGTTATGCAGTATCTGGTGAAGCAGGGTTTCCTCTCATTTTTGAATCAAAGGCCGGCTTCACCATCGCTAGTTAATCTATCCGATATGGAACTAGCATGGTGCTGAATACTCATATATCTTGGCAAGGGGTTTCTTTAAGAAGTCTTAACACACTGCCTGGGGGTGTTGATCGGACCTTTACCATCTCGTGTACTACTACATATTTCTATAATATACACTAATTAGTCCTCGTATTTCTGCGAGCATGCGTGAGACCAAGGACAGTCTAACAAACGCCACTACCCACCTCACCATAACGACTCCTTTCCCTTCGGCCACTTATGAATGTGACCGGCGCAGAGTTCCATCACCCGGTACTAAACGCTTATAGTTCCATGCGACGGTTGTGTGTGTGTCAGCGATGGTGATAATATTCGAAGTCTATCACAACTAGCAGTGGCGCAACGAGCCATTTCCCATATTTAACACAGAACACTGCGAGCAAGCTTTTCGGCCCTGGCTACCATCAATGACAAGAGGCGAGCATGTTTCCCCGACACACGCGCGCGCTGACTGTAGGTGAGGAGGCTTTAGTAATCATGTCAGACGGCCTATTTGTTTCCTTTTGCTTCGACAGGCAGAATAACGCCACAGGATCGAATAGGTAGGTACTTGATATTGTCAATTCACAAGTCTCTCTCTCTCTCTGTTCAACCCCTAACTTCTCAATGATGAAACTAGTTTACCTACCTACCCGTTGCGTGCCGCTATATCCATAGAACGTTTTCAGACCGTTCTATGAAAAACGTACAATTTGTCAAATTGCAACCGGTGCGGTCCACTACACACTACTTACCTAGTATAGTCTACATGTTTGAATCCCTGCTATCCACCCCCACAGACCCCTAGTGTCGTCTCTGCCTCATATGCTCCCTGTCATATTATTATTACACTACATCCCGCGCCGCTGCACGTAGTGTAGCTGTATGGGGGGGCCACCGGAACCGCTTGGCTGGGTAAATAAGGTCGGGGTGAGCTAGCGCCTACCTGGGCAACCAGACTTGTAAGTCCGTTAAGACCAGGGCCATCATCAAGAACACCCATATCAGGCCATAACCAAGCGTGTTATGTTGGGAAGAGAACGAACCCCGTCACCGACTGACCGAGGTTACTGCATTCGTAAGGATGACGAAGATTTTCACCCATGCCTATTCGATTAGACCTCTCCCCCACCAATTCTTTTACTATGTGAAAAAAAGAGTGCCCCCTTGCCTCGAGCACTGCCATGAGGACCCCGGATATCAGTGACTTTCACCGCTACCTGTCTACACTATAATCCCCACGCCAAAGTTAGTGTAGGAGGACACACATCCTCGAGCATTACCTGCGTGACATAGTGTAAGATTGTCAAGTCAACCCCTGCCATAGTACCCCGAAATAAAGGCACGAAGGATTTCTAGCCCGGTCTTCTTAGTCTTGGTCCCATTTATCTACGTGTATACCACAGAGCTGGGAAGACGCTACTGCATTAAACCCAACCATGCCTAAAATCTTGTAGTGTAAACAGACCTCGCCCCGTCGGACAAAGGGGATTGCTTGCAAAGAAGTGATGATTTCAACGCGGAATCCGCGCCACCAAATTTGCTCCATGGAGGTAGTCGAAACATGGGGAAACATGCCCTTGCATGAACAGAAGAAGATGATATCAAGTCAGCACAGAAGAGTCTTATGGACCCCCATGATCTAATCTCGCCTCGGATCCTTGGAGTTCGGGTATCAATCAGTACATATACATAGAATTAGGTGAATCGTCAAAGGTACAAGTCTTCAACTTCGTAGCGAACGGGGTGGCTATATATAGGACTTGTCTCTCTATATGCAACAACAAATGGAAAACCAACATGGAGGGAAAGAGAAGGGAATGACTGAAGTAGAGACACTTCACCATCTAAACTCCAGTTTTTCGGGGGCAACGTAAAAGAGACGATCATCAAACAGCATAGGAGGCTATAATACGGCCGAGATAGAGGCAGGATAGCAAAGTTCAAACAAAAACAGATGCCTCGACTCATGCAACCATCTCGGGTTGAGCTTCTGTTTCGAGACGACGGCGCGGATTCTGCGGGATAGTCTACGCGATATGTGCATGGCCCAGAAACACCCACCCATCACCTACCTCTTCGCGCGAAATCCTGACACCGAGGGAAAGTTTAGTAGTGTACATCGAACGAAAAAAAAAACCGTAGACCAATTTCGGCGGTTCTGGTACGAATTGAGGAGGCGGTGCTGATTAAAAAAAAAAAAAGGGATCCTGGCCTGCGCGACAGAATTTATCCCGATAAGGCCCTGCCCAAAACAAACCCCGAGAGAGGTTTGTTACTCTTTCTGTCAAGCATAGCCGACGGCCCTACGTTGCCGACGAAGTACAAGGCATGCTGCAGCAGGACGGCACAAGAATAAGCAATGAGCTGTAAGCCACCGTCTAGGTCCCCGACGCACACGTGATCATCAAACCAAAGTCTCGTCGACTTCAACACCACGAGAAGGATGGACGGCGCAAGTCCCCTAGAAGAAGAGAGATGCCAATACTCCGTCCCTCGTCGATTGAGTAGCCGTGCGGCTGCCACCCGCAAGATAGCTCGTGTCAAGCTCCCCTCCCTACTCGCCAAGATGTCGTGTACACTCCGGGCCGTGGGAAGCAAGCATGCCGTCAGCCTACATACAAGGACCAGACGAGATGAACTTATCAACCGACGTATCTACGTACGCACCTATCTCCCGACCGTCGCATAGCTAGCTACCTATCTTCGGCGACCAGCTCACGGACATGAACGCACGCGCCGTAAGAACCCTCCCTTCCTTCCGGGAGATCCGGACGACATATACGACATACATACATCCTTAACCTAGAAAATCATAGGCAGCGGCTGAAAAGAAAGAAAGAAAAAAAAAAAAGCCAAAAACCCCTCCCCCCACCAACAAGCCAACCTCTATGTATGTAAGAAGCGTTATCGCGCCCTCGGCTAAAAGTCGCCTGCATAATTATCATCCTCTCAGCGCAAACCAGTCGACCAACCAGGTAACCAGTCTTGTAAGCCTCTCCAAGCCACACAAAGCCACACGTCAAGGAAACAACCGTGCCGGCGGGTTTTCGCCTTACCTACGTTCCATGTGATAAAGCCATCCATCTATCAAAGGAAGAATTCAACTATGCTTACCAACCAAAGCAACTCCAAACCAGCCCAAATGCAACCTCCCCGCTTCGTAACCACCCCTGCCAGACGCATGGGACTCGGTGTGAGACGTTTGATATACTTATGTAGCATCGGTCATAACGAATATGTTGTTTGCCCCGGCGAGAAGTTTCACGATACCTCCTCGTATGTACTGGTACAAAGTGGTGCGTGTGTGTGTCTGTCGACAAATCGCATCGTGATCCGAGTTGGTTGTTTTTCTTTTTGACACGCCTCATGGTGGGATATTGGGGAGGGAGGCTGATGCCGCCGTGCTTGGCAGCTGGTGATGATTGTTTCAGCTATGGCACTCCCAAGGCATGATGAGGCGTCGTTGTGTCACTCAACGCAAGGGTTACATCGACGATGTTTCAGTGTAAGTAAGTCTGAATTAAGTGTATATGGACCAGTGGATTTCTTAGATGCGTATGCAGCGCAAGTACCGGGCCGTTATCCCAGGCGCCTGAGATACTTTGATAAGAACAAAATTAGGTGAATGTGATCTTCTGCCCCATTAAGCTCTTGTAGACATCGTCAAGGGCCTTTCGCTTCATGGCCCTGGCTTCACCTACCTCTGGCGTGAGATCTTCGTCCACATCCTCATCAGTCGCCTCTAGCCGTGGTACCCAGGCTCGGATCTGACCGTCGAGATGAGCGCTAAATACGGCCCCTGGCATGTTGGTCCCTCCCATGACGACACCGCTGGACCCGCCACTGCCGCCGGCACCCCTCCATACGATGCTGGAGATACGGTTCTTCACGGACCGCTCGGATTTTTTTGAGGAACGGACGCCAGCGACTGCAGCGCCAATGCCACGCAACCTCGTAATAATATGGCCGTTGTGCAAGTCACAGACCAGGATCTCTGTTTCATTTGGCCAAAACAGAAGCTCTCTGCCGGGATGTGTCAAGCCCACGGGTGACGTAAACATGCTCGCGCTAGCTAGCTGAGTGTTCCTGATACTAGGCCCAAAACTCGCGAGGGTATTCCGACCTGTAGCAGCATCCCAAACGCGAATGCGATTATCATGGCCAGCAGAGATGATATAGCCTCCATCATCGGTCCATGTCAGACCGTTTACCGGTGCAGCATGGGCCTTTGCCGAAGCGCGCATCCTGACGTTGCCATCGTTTCCCAGTAGCCCGTTGTAATATAGCCCGAGACTGTCTTCCTGATCAAGCATACCAATTAAGGCACCCGCTCTCCGAATGTCCCAGATCCTAACTGTCCCATCCACACCACCGGTGGCCAAGACATGCTCGTGCCGGGGCGACCAAGCCGTCGCAAGAATAGCGCCTCCATGGCCTGTCAAGGACTGAATGCTAGAACCAGAGCGCAGATCTACTAAGCGAACGGCGGGATGTTGGGTGCCACATGCCACAAGTAAATGAGAGGCAATGGGCGATAGGGCGTGTGTATAGATTTTGGAACCAAGACTGAAGGAGGCTGATAATCGTGCTTCTTCGGTTGACCACAGCTTCAAGGTTTGGTCGTAGGAGGTAGAGACGAAGGCAGCCGAGTCGAAGGGGTAGAACGAGAGGTGTGTGATGCCGAACTTGTGGGCTTGTGGCGAGGGGCGAATGGCACCGACAGGGTTGAAGGTGTGCGGTTTCGATGGATTGCCGCACTGCTCAAGGTCCCAGAGCTTGATCGAGGCATCGGAGCCGCCGGAAACGAGACTGTCATGGTCAACAAGTGAACGAGTGGCTGGGTGGATGGACCAATGAATGAATAGCCTCGGCCTGCACGCAATGCTGGAGGGGTAGATGAGGAAGAGAAGGGAAACCTTACATTCTCCCATCGAAACGCTCGAGAGCCAAGGCGCTCACTCCGGCCTGATGGGCCCAGATAGACGCAGCAGCGTCGGAAGAGGAGGCGTCGCCATCGTGGACGGCCACACCTCGCTCGCCACCGTCGAAGCGATATTGTGGCCGTGGTTGAAACGACGCGAGCAGCCGCGTGGTCTGGAGCCTCGCAAATGCATTTGGCCCGACTGCGCCCGTCGATCTTTCAAGGAGGAGCTGATTCATTCATCAGGTACGAGATTTCGAAACTTCAGGGGCTCGAGATTCGAGAATCGAGGATCGAGATTCGAGATTCGACGGCGATGCTCGTTGCTCGTTGCTCGTTGCTCATCTGGCAGAGCCGGACCGTTGTTGTTGTTGTTGCCGCCGATCGCTTGGCGCCTTGTGTCCTCAAAGAGAGGTGTTGTGATTAGGAATGAGTCCTAGCTAGGTAGAGAGCGTCCGAGGTGACCCCGTCAATGCGACTGCATTACATCAGGCTGACGCCACAACACAACTTCGTAGGCAAGTACGTAGTGTATAGCCTACCTACCTAAGGTACCTACAGGACATGGATGTCCGGTAAAGTGGGTACGTTCCCCCACGCTCTCTACCCCATCGCTTCTGGGCAGTGTGTATTATGCGCTGTATATCCATATACACACAGTGTACCAACCAAGTGGTAGGGATTACCTAGTATACGCTATGGTAGGATTATGTACATGAGTATCTACACTACATACACTAGGTGCAGGGGTATAGTTAGTTTTACCCCCAAGCTGCGAGGTGAGAACCCCACTAAACTCTGAAAGAATTCCGATAAGAGTCCTTCTGATAAGAGCTGGTTACACTACATAGGTATACTGTCCCTTGGTTGGCTACAGTGGGGCAGCTTTGCACCTTACCTAATTGCTCCTTCAAGCCCCCCAAAGTCTTTGTACGGTACCTTACATAATCCTATATCAAATGGGCTGTAATGCTACACATAAGTAATATCATAGCACAACTTTCGGTCCCAAATCGGCCCATCTATGGTCGCGAATATGATTCCTGAGCAGAACCTTAGGCGGTTCTTTCTTATCAAAATCACTGGCTGGCTGAAAATTAGTAATTTCATACGACGGGCTCATACTACCTTGCCGTGACAATGGCATCTGAGAATCGTCAAGAGCGGCGTTTATTACGGCCTATGTCCCGAGCAGACCTCGGCAATGCCAGCGATACAGAAGCCGAGTCCGCGGCCGGCGGTGGAGAAGGCGTATTCAGGCGAAGACAGGCCAGTGTTTATGATGCTGTCGCAGGTTTGTGCATAATTCCCATCAATCTCCATGTCCATCAAGAGACATGCTCATCACTTATATAGGCCGCGTGACAACAACACGTCCCATCGTCTCTTATAATTCTCAGAGGTCGCGCGTAAAACATCACAAGCGGAACGCTCCTGACTCGCGCCGGAACCCTATCCTCTCACCTGAAGAGGCGCTCTTCAGGCGTTCAGGTGCCCCTGTTCGTTACGCCGAGAAGGACATATATCAAGCCCACGAGGGTCTCCCCGATGGTGGACGAAACATTCTGCCCGACAGCGATATGCTGAAGTCCATCCACAGCTACGCCAGTCACTTCTACGGGGACCTCCCCGCAATTAAGCAGGTTATCGGTACCGAGACCGGAGAAGGCGTCAGCGAGCGAAGTATGGACGAGACCGCCCTCCTAGCTTTCGGTATATTGCTCGAAGAAGCTAGTCGTGAGGCCTTGGGTAAGAGAGGCGACCTTGTGTTTACGGAGGGAATAGTAGTAGGGGACCAAGGGGCACCACAGATTGAGGATGAGGATGCCGATGTGTTTGGATTCAAGGATGCAGCTAGATACGAAGCTCGAGGACGTCTGAAGCGTCCTTGGGCAGAAAGAGATGTGTGATAATAGCAATGCAAACTGGTGAACAAGCTACCCTGCATGGTGGATGCGAATGTATTTTGCATTTCGCGTAGACGTAGCATCAAGACTGATGGAATAACGTCTTAAATTGGGTGCATCACCGGGCTATCTACGATCAAGGGCCCGCCCATGTAGCACTTACATGAATATGCCGAAGCGGAGAACTTCGAAATATGTCACAATCGCACCACGATAACAACCTATGTGTAAAGCGTCCCGATGTCGAAATGCACGCAACTGTTTCCTCTTATTAGTCGATGATATTAGTGTCTAATCGATGCGCACGGTCGCCAACAATGAATCTGGGTTGATAAACGAGCCGAAATAGGCGTCACCGGGTTCTAGAAAGGGAAGCTGCTCGTTTGACAGTTATGAAGCGAAGTTAGTTGAGCGGTTTTCCAGCTGGGGGGATTGTTTCTCCGGACTATTACCCACCTTAGATGTAATGTATCGGCATATTATCAACGACGAAGCTTTACTATAATTCAGCACTGTCTCGAAGGGCAAACTGATACACCTTGAACCATGAAACCTACCAGCAATGTCGATGTACATTTATCTAGGCCACCGGCGGATTAGAACAGTACAGAGCATAATTAACCATCTCTATCTAAGACAGCAATAAATTCTTTCTACTTGTTACGAAGGCGTCAAATAGTGTCCTATGCTTTTAGGACAAAATAATCGTGGCTGTATTAATGTCTCCGTAGTGTAGAACTTGGATTATCGACTACTTGCAAATGTTCCCTCCTTATTTCACCTAGGTATGGAGACCTGGACAGGGGGGTAGATGCCTGCCCGTCGAGTTCGGGGGAAACACACGTGTCGAGGCGTCTACCAGGCATCCCCGAACTCTTCAAAATGCATTTTACTCCGGATTCGACCAAAACCCCAGGATATCGTCCAGGATAAAAATTGTTAAGAGAGCAACAGAGAAAAGAAAGCATGACGGAAAGCATGTGGCGATCTTACCACCCAGGGGGCCAACTGCTAGGGGGTCGAACCAACCGACCACAGATGATGATTGTTCGGGTCCGAACCATTCCCTTGCGAATAATTCGTGCCCGGAAGGAATTAAATAATGAAGCTGGACATACACTAACGTTTCTCGAAAAGGTGACCATCAGCTATACCACGTTATACCAGACTCGTGTACAGTTTGCGAGCAACATGGGAGAAACACTGTGTGTATAGCATCGGCAGGCACAACACGGCACGCTGATGTTATTTTCGTCTATATTCCAGTTTTGCGTAAGATAGGGCGAGGCGACGCATCCTACTTCAGCCCTCCTTACATTCAGCCGTTGGAAGCCGTGGATGGTGTAATCATCGATATAGCGAGTTAGTACTTTCTCTATCTAGATAGTGTAGACCGGTACCCAAACCATCAATTAATGCGGTTAACGTAGGTACAACTGGTCGAAGGAGGACTATTAAGTCCCAGTTCGACAACCAGGCCTTCAGAAAGCTTTCATACAGGTGTTGACCTACCGAAATATTTGTCTGTTGGGATGTACAACACGACACAGCTAAATCAGACCATTTCTCTATTTGCCCAGTGTCTGGTATCTTAAATTGGAAAAGCCCAGCATGTAACGTAGTAGATTCTATCTGGGCAGGAAATAATGCAAGAGTTGGATATTTTTTCATCGCCCCCCATAGCATAATTGCTAGGTTTGTACAGGTATAAAGCACAACTATCAATTTGGGTGGTTAAAACTTTTTTTTTCGCGGCTACCCTACGCTTGATGAAATAGCTTGTATAGCGTCATAAAACAGTTTCTATGGATTACATGAATCAATTTGCCCATTGTCAGCGGAGGTTATCAGTTGGAGAATTTTGGGGTTCTCACGTAGCAATACATATTCATAGTACATCCATACCTTCACTTCTATGCAAGTAACCAGAGCCTAGGACATACATGGTGTAAGAAAATGCTTGTGTCGTTTCACTTGTCGGTTTCTAATAGTTTTACCATTGCCTTGAGACGTAAAATTTGGGATTTCCTGTATTGGTCTCCATAGCCTTGTAATGTAGACATTTAATCCAAGGAGCTGAAAGCATAACTAAGTTGTATTTGCTTTGAATGTTTTCCTGCCCTTGAGATACAATAAGCATGCAACTACTCGAAATCTTACAGAGAGGAGAACGCGTCGCTCGATCGTCTCCTAAGCCGCCTAAGACATTTGTGTCACAACTTATACCCATCACAATACCCTTCCACTGGGTACATCTGAACTATCTGAACTACATATGAGGAACTATCGAATACCTGGGACTGACAATGTGATACATCGACTGGGGGGGGATAGTTTCTTTTGGCTTGTTGTAATGAACACGTTCGATGCTGTAGCATGACATATACGGCAACTACGAGTATTCTGTAAGAAACAAACGCCTCTTTTCTGCAGATCCAACTGCCCTATGTAGTTACCAAACTCAGCTCCCCATAGGTCTAAGTTGAACAAGTGATCCTAGGCCCGCGTATGCAAGCTCGCTGAAATTGGCATCTCGATTCTGTAACTGCGGAATTCTACCGCTAGTGGGAAAAAGCATTGGTGGATATGCTTCAAGATCCGCATTCTAGCATGAATGGGGGCCTGCTCTAATGCAACGTGCCTAGTTAAAAACATCTATGCTGTCTACGTTATTATGACACGAGAGATGGGTATTGGCTTCTTGATGGCTTCGTCTCCCGACACGCAGGAGGTGTTATGTGTTATCTTACCATCTTTACCCCCATGCCCCCCCATGTTTTTTTTCTGTAGGAATATGGTAGTAAATCAATATTGGGCCACCAAACACATCATTCATGGCTAGTAAGAACTGAGTATTCTTGCTGGTGCCAGCATGAGGCAGCCCTGGATGCCCTGCTTTTCCACGGATCTCCCACAAGCAAGAGCCGTCATCCCTCCTATTAGGACCAGATTATACCATTCAGCTCTCCACAGGAATCCAATGGACGGATTCCTTCTAATACGTCGTGTACACCACCTACTCGACACTCGGGCACACCACACTAGCAAGCTTTCAGTCGGTGGATGGCTGAACGGGGAGAAGACTGGCGAGATTCAGGCGGCGCGTGAACAATCTCCTGAGTGGCGCGTCAGTGCTGACCTGAGCCAACAGATGATGATACTTGTCAAATGAGGAGTCAACGATGCAAGGTCCAAGAGGAGAAGGATCGTCCTCCTCGCCTATCTAGCAGACCAGATGAATTTGCCCGTTTTGCCTCCTTGCCCCCTTTTTACATCACATAATAACATCACCAGGGCCAGATCGGCAGTGATACACTCCTAGTCATCAGCCTCAGGTGAGAGTATAAAATACGAGCAGGAAAATCTACGCAACAATTCACGAGCAACAATTCGCGAGTACGAATAATGACAGGTCACGATAACACACGCTAAAGTTGGGTTACAGCGTAAGCATCTGGACGGAATCTGATGGATGCACTGCCGAAATCTTCGGTTATCGGAAACCGTGGTGATTTGGAACCGTCCTCCTGTCGTAGCTTGAGGCTGGGGGCACGACCAGCGGTCCGGGAATGTGATCAAGATCGGACGGTACCTTTTTTTGCTACTACGGCGTCTGGGGTTGACTGGCCCATAATGGAATCTCGATACGCACCACCCCTCGAGTGAGGTAAGCGAAGCGTACGAGAGAGAGAGAGAGAGAGAGAGAGAAGCATAATAGCCCGTAACATCCAGCTGACTTGTGGCGTACACACTATACTCGAGTAGACTAGATCAGCCCACGGCATCTCGTTTGTACGCTCGTTTTGATAGGGCATCGCGCGTTTCGTCATGGGATGTCTCCGAATTCCACAACGGCGCCGAGATCACGGGACATGCGTCGAGTATGCAGTAAGCATCAGCGGACCGCACACAAGAGAGAAGCTCTGGACAATTTGGACCAATCTCGGTCCGCCTGGCGTTGACAAATTGGTCAGGCGCTCGCGAGCATGGTACTGGCCTGCCTCGACACTAAGAGACGCCACCCCGGCCGACCCGTAGGCCTGGTTACTGGCTTGGTTGGTTTAAGAAATACACTAGGTCATATTTTTCTAACTCGCTGGCTAAATTAGGTAGCATTAGTGGGTGCAACGTCGTCTTTGTCCCGCACAGACAGACCTAATAGTAGGTATATGTAGGCTATTATATGTACTAGTATGTCTGTATGTCGACACTATATGATACACGCGTCATGTGTGGGTGGGATTAGAAGTGGGATGAAGAATGACTGACTGGTAGAGAGATGAAGATGGAAGGAACCTAGAGTTAAAAAAGGTCAAATAAGAATAATAAGAATAATAAGAATAATACTACTAATAAAAAAGCCTTCATTCGAATGATTACATTCGCTGGAATGTGTCCAATCCAGCTTCACCTGAAAACTTGCCGGGGTTTTTATGATTGAGCCGAATCCAGTGTAAGTAGGTACCGCGATGACAGAACCGTTTTCCAAGAAACAAAAAAACGCCACGGCAAAGAGCAAGACAATATTTCCCCACACTAACTGCCACCCAAGTCTTACAAGAACTACCTTTTGGTACTTACCTGCTTATTTACTGACCTACCTAGACTATTTACAGTACTGAGTACTCATACATACTAGTAGTAACGAAGCAGCACTGCGAGTACCCGGCTGGATGGCGGCATATCATGGACACATGACAACGAAACAAAACGTGTGCGTGTTTATACCCATCACCCAATAAGCGCCGATTACAACCAGGTTCGCGACTGGAATCCGCGATAGGGTGGAATGACATCGAATGTCCAGGGCTGCCCGGTGATCAATTGGTGGCAACACACGAGCCGCACAAGCGCGCCTACCACGAGCGGGAAACGCGTCATTTAAGCCTTGCATGCTTCGCATCTGCACGAACAGTAAGTAAGTTAAGAGGTAGGTGGTATATGTATGTAGTGTATGTGCAGCTGCAGAGTCGCAAAGTTTGACACTAGCAAACGCAAACGGGGGTGGGGGGATGAGGGGGGAAGCTCGCATCGCATCACATCGCATCGCATCGCTGACTCAGATTTCCCTCTGCAATACCAACTGTGGAAATGGGACCATGTGTTTTGTCTTGCGTGACTTCGCAGTCTAGATCCCGCCTAGAGCTTTGTGCACCCCCAAGCCAAGCAAGCATGTCTGAATTTCCCGAACCCCATCCGTGCGTGACTGCGTGAGAGAGGAGAGAGAGAAAGAGACTAAGGATGTGATCAGCACGGTGGAATGTTGTTCAGCTCATAGTGATGATATCACCGTAGGTGTCCGTCTCGGCACGTGTATTGGTTGTCATACCTCGCCAACCCCTGAGCTTCCTGCATGTCATCGACAAGAATTTGGTGTGACGCAAACAAGACTAAACAACCCCAAAAAATAAATAAATAAAAAGAAAGGAAGAAGGGTGGCTGAAGATGAGTAAATCAGAGATGAGATGCTTATCGAGATATTGAGGCTGACGCGGGAGCCTGGGATCGTACACGATCGTCCGGGACGTCCCTCTCCCGGATCTTATGGAAGGGGGGGATTCTTGTTCCCTGTACACACTATCCTTGGGGGGTCCGATGAGGCTGAAGATATGAGGTCTATCTAGTCTGTTGCCTACGGGAAAAACAGGAAATTGGGAAGACCGTAGTGGTGAATCCGCGACACTGTGTTGATATGATCAGACTGTATAGGAACTGGTCGATACAAGGCTGTTCCTAGTTCACACCTATCTAGGGACCGTTCTACACCAAGTATCATGATAGAGGATGAGATGATATGAGATGATGGATGATGTAATTGCCACACGGATGCAAAGAAGAAATGCCAGTTATGCGGCGCTCGGACCGTACCGTTATAAATCTGTAACCCCAATGCGTTGTTATACAACCATCTACCGGGTTGCCGGGGACGTCACCTGTTGCGCAGCATGACGTTATAAGGCTGAGCAGGGACGGGGTAAGTGTGTGGACGCGGCGCTGCGTGTAGGCAGGTAATTCAGGAAACTGGGAAACGTGATAGGAAACACGACACACACTATGTACATTTGTCGAGCATTGGGGGTTCTCGAAAAGTGGACGGAAGGCTATATGCGTTTGAGGCAGATAATGTAATTATCATGGCTTGGGCCCAGTTGTACTATCGCAAAAACGTTTAATTAGTGCTGGCAAAAGTGCCGTGCTCATCAGTGCAGGTGGTCATGTAGGTAGTGCAGATATCTATGTGCAAGGTATATTGTACCACTGCAGTATTTAACTTACACCAGGCAGTGCTGTCGTATCTAGTGTAGTCTAGTCACGGTTCGCCTGCCTCATGAATCACAATGTGATTACACTAGCCAGTTGGTCCCTGTCGAAATCTGCCATGGGCTTCCGTTCTCTTGGGTCCTAGAATGGCTGATCATTGGAGAAACCCCTGAAATGGACAAGGAGCTGGGCCCGGGATCGCCCTCGAGAAAGGTTGGTGCGTATCCAGGTTTGTTGTCATAGGTAGGTTGTTTCGTGTTACTGCAAGCCTAAGCACTGCCATGATCACAAGCTCCGTGACTTTCCGGTTGTCTAGCTGTTTATGATAATGTCGAGGGCTCTATAATGTCGGCCGCAGCTCTGGTTGCAGCAGCTAGCACTTACAGTACCTAGTGTGCTGTTGTTGGTCAGAATTACCAGCCAATTAACGAGCGTTCGACAAGATATGGACGTTGCTGCTGTGCGTATACTGTACACGTGTATTGCATGTCAAATAGTTCACAAGGGCATAGTCCTTGCGGTATAGCCATGGGCGACTAACGGCAATCGGTATAAACACCTCCTCATTGGGTTTGGTTAATGAGATTATTGGATGGTATCGGGCTGTATCGGACTGGATCGGACTGGATCGGATATGGATGGGTTGACATCTGCATCAACCTTCACGAGCTGGTGGTATGGAGGTCCATTGTAGTGTACAGGTACGTTTCAGGAGAGTCAAGATTCCTTCCAGAACCCTGGAGGCATGACTCGCTCATAGCCTAGGTAACACGCATAGCAGCAGTGTAGGGTGAATAAGCGAGCGTTTAATATTGTTTGTTCAATGAAGCTACGCATAGTGGAGTCTCTGCACTGACACTCTGTGTGGCCCTGCTGAAGATCTCTTCTAACGCGATATAGTCTCGGTATATACCTAAGCCAAATTGGTCACATCGGCTAGGTATTTCGGCAGATGAATGCCGAGGGTCTGCAAAGCCTGTCCGACGAGTCTGTATTGCCGTGTACTACTTACCGTGAATGTAGTAATTTAGAGCACCCAATCCTGTAGTTGCCTGTATTTTCTTTTATTTGATACTCTTGTGGTAAAGTAGAATGGGGCAGCAACGAATTAGTATAGGTGGTAGACCATCGAACGACCCCAACCCCTAATGGGAAAAACACTCTCTGTTGGTCCAGAGATCCATGTACGCCAAGAGGGAAGAAAGAAAAGAAATTATCGGCGTTTGGTTTGCTAAGCTCGGTATACACTAGCGGAGCGCAGGTAGTGGGTATGCTTGCGCGCGGACACGTATACAGCCTCTACTATACTACCTACCTCATGTCAGGTTAGAGTGCTGTACCGTCTTCTTTACATATACGGTTGGGGATTACGCTAGGTACCTACCTCCTAGTTAGCAGTTTACATCGATTCACGTGGTTCAGGGAGCATGCAGTGACTAGGTTCTTTAAATTTGACAGCCGCCCGAAGTGCCCACCTGCAGGCCACCTATAATGGTCAAG
Source organism: Ustulina deusta (assembly GCA_023159155.1). NCBI lineage: Eukaryota > Fungi > Ascomycota > Sordariomycetes > Xylariales > Xylariaceae > Ustulina > Ustulina deusta. Next base: position 1,667,584 of record JAJNNX010000003.1, on the reverse strand, counting down.
GAAAATCCCTACATTGGCCAAGCTTAACCCAAGTTAGTTATGGTTAACTAATTTGGTCTGGTTGAGCGTGCGCTAAGTATTACAGGAAGTACCAACTAACTCCAAAGGCAACTTTTCTATGGCTATTAAGGCTTGATACTAGCTAGAGATGATATGTTGAACACTATCGGACACATTTAGCAGTTATTAAATTGATATTATTTTTGTATATTAAAAGCTTTGTTATAATGTGTCGTTGCGTAGAGCAATGTTGGAGGTTGTTAAGTAGGTAGTTACTTTCAAAGTGAGCAAGTAGGTACTTGTGTGGGGGGACCTGACCACCGTAGGGGTTTTTCATGGCCTTTGTAGGTGGCCTCCACTTTGGAGCTCATCATCGCGTGGGAAGGCGGCTAGTTATGAACGTGCTGTGTGGTATCGTATCAGAGTGATTAACCATATATACTGTATGGACGTACGCTACCTACCTACTTTGCATGTCATTTAAATGTCCTACCTGAGCTAACGTCTGAAATAATTCTTGGCCACGCAACATGGCGCCGTATTGCAAAGTAGGCAGGGCTGCGTCGGCAGCGTGACCACCTTTGACGTGCTTATGTATTCACCTGATGCGGATTCTCAGGAGATCTATCAGGGTGCCAGCTGGTCTGACATGTTCGTGTATCTTACTTCTGCAGGTCGCTGGTTGCGGCACTTGGTCCAGCTCGCTAAATCTTACAAGCGAACGAGCTACAAGACCTGGCATCCGGGGCTTGTGTGACATTACACGGGTGCCGACTCGAGCTCTCCAGGAACCATGACAAGTTGTACATGCTCTATCGAGGGTAAGGACGACGGCGTTATCCCCCACACCGTCAGCCCTGAATAGAGTATGCTGCAGTATCGGAATAGGCTGAATCCTGGAGGATTTACCACCTTACATGCTGCGATCGTGGCCGAGTCGCATCATGAACCGTCGAGCATCGGCGATGCTAGAGATCATTGCGAGCACTGCCATCGGAGCATGCAGAGCACTTCCTTTTGCGACAGAACATGGCGACGAGGCGTTAGCCTACATGCCGCCTACATGCAGCAATAGACTGGGAACTTTGTTAGCCGACCTTTTCTTTTGAGCGTTGCGGCCTGCGTCAGCAGTGTACCTCCGATCTGTTTGAATTTAACAACGCCATTCGATGGGTCCTTGATGCCGGTTTTCTTCGCATGGATTGCATACATGTAATTCAAGAGATGATCGGTCATATTCTCTTCCCAGCTGTCGTCATAATCCCCAATCAGAATCGCAATATAAAGAAAATCAAAAACCAGGGACCCTGCACTTTTTTTCGGCGACCGGTGAAGCTTCGCTCCTAATGGAACGTTCTGCTGTCGATCGTTACAGATTCTTCGTTAGCCATGCCGTTGTTATGCAAGCATGTTACATGTATTCAAGAACTATAAATTTTACAAGTGCCATCCTTGTGAACGCGGGGGTTTTTCTTTTTGATACGTCTATCTAACTTTACACATCGGCGTCACTGCGGCAAGGCGAGGTTGGCATTCGGAGACATTTGTCCGCCCTACGTAGCATCGCCGCGCCTACTTCTTAACACGGATTTTCGAAACGAAACTCGAAGCCTCTCTCTCGATATTGATATATGTAGGGAGAAAGTCGTGGCTCTCCCGTGCCAAATCATGTATCATAGGTAGGTAGGTGTCCACTACCTAGTGCACTTCAGAGCGCTCAGCATATTGGTGTCTCCGTCCTTGGCCTATACAACGGGCATCTGGTGGACTAAGATTTCCTGCGAAATGCCTGATGTTTGGGCTCATGCAAGTGGTCTGATGTTGTCGAGTTTGAGCGAACTTGGGGTTGCAGTCGACATGCCACCCAAGCGAGTTTGTTGGTGCAAGCCGCCACCGCCAGCGACCAACCAGTGGTATGGAACGGCGAATGTGGTACTGCACAGCAACCTTATCCATCCCTCATCTCCAAAAGGTTGCTGAAACCAACACAAATGTGATAGGTTTTGATGTCGGTGGTGCATCTGCAATCGCATCAACGATGGAGAAGTGTCCCCTCCAGCGACGGCAAACGCGAACCAAGCGTGACCAGCCTTCGCCATTTTTTGCCTCCATCACGCATCTCCACTTTGGCTCCCGTCCTTGTCGGCTTTTGTGCCAGCCATTTCGACATGTTGGAACGGTGTAGTGTACAGCACATGCGCCCATTTTTGATTTGCAGCTGTTACAGACGTTGCTCTCTTGCAGCTAGCTCACCGTACCAAACATTTGTGCAGTCCTCATAATGTAGCGTAGTGTCCATGTGTATGTCAGATCCCCTCCTCCCCCCCACCAACTGCGACATACCGTACCAAACAAACCCATTGTTGCAACGCATATTTTCTATGTACAAGTGCCGCACACGATGGAGCGGGAGCATTTGTTCTAGCCTTGTCCATAATGCAAATCTTTTGCCGGATTAAACTCTTATCTTCAGCAGTCCACTGTGAGCACTAAGAACTAGGCCCGCCAAATTCCATCCTTCTTCGATTGAGGAGTGTATAATCGGGAAGCCAGAATAGTACAATATACACACTTGGTTAGATTACTGCCTTGCAATCAGGTTTTGCACAGACTATCATTTCGGGACGGTTGACGAAGGCATTGTATCGCCACTTGGGCTGATTTCTGCTTCGTTTCTTCGTTGCGTTCTATAGCCCCCTATCTACCACGAGTATCCCGCAGATTACTGCAAAATCTACCTAGGCACCTACCCAGGTTGTATCCCTCCAAGTACCCAATACTGTATATTTGCACAACCGACATTACATGTGTATCGAGGGCTCCTATGAATTAGTAATGGGGATAGGTGCCCGGTCAGGACCTACAGTTAAGGTTACTGCCCGGTGTACACCCCCCGGAATCCAGATCAGTGGGGGTCATGCCAAGCCTCCGTGACTTCCCACCGGTCTGGTCGAAAGCATCGAATATATGAGGTAACCTAGGTTAGGATAACGTAATAATCTCGTACAAGCAACACTGTGCGTATATGCATGTACAGGTTCAATTAGATATCGCATTTCTGCATATGAGCAGGATCGGGACCTCCTTAGGAGGTTTAATGAAGCTAATTCGGGCTCGGATTCGGACGCTGCTAGTATTGGCTGCAGAAGGGATGGTTATAGCTAGCGTTGTGGAACGAGAGCGTGCTCGACGTCCTGATCTGTTCAGCTAGGGACGCTTGTGAGAGAATGACAACCTAAGTATGTAAGGTACCTAATCTGTACGCTACAGTTTACCTAGTAAGTCGCTAGTAAGTCGGTAGGTCATTGAAGAATTTTAGGTATCAAAACTTGTCAAACCCACCTACCTACCTACTTAATACTTGTCTTATATCCTACAACGGAACACCTCGGCAGTACTAACCCCGAATGCAGAGTGGAGAGCTTCCAATGCAAATAAAAATAGGTAATCCTTGGTGGGAGTTGTGCTGATAGCAGGCATTCCCAGTCCCAATGCTTATATGTTGCTGTCGTCACCAGCGCTTCTACATACTGGCCTACAAAGCAGTGCTTACACTACTTCTTGTATTGTGTGATCGTTAGATATCCGAGCCATAGTGTAGAGTACTGACCTGTCATTGCGGGGAACTCCTCAGAGGGCAGCCACCTACCTGTTCGGCCTCATTACGTGGGAGATCTATGTAGGTTCCAACAGCTTCCCGATGCTGACCACCGACGATCTGACTAGTAGTATCGAGGATACATACACTACCTAGATACATGTCGGTACTGTATGATGGAGTGCAAGTAGGTTAGTAGGTAAGTATGTAGGTTGGTATATCATGTAGGTGCCCAATGGCCAGGGGTTGCCGCCTATCGCTGTCCCCACGGTCGAAAGGCTGTGGTCACCTTCGACTCGTCCGTTCTGTTCCTAGTGTATCCTGCTCAACCTTGACTCACCGCTTTTCATTCAATTCCAAGATGACGAGCAAAGAGGCAATGGCAGAGAGCCTGCCCTTCGTCTGCTTTCACATGCCCAGTCCTAGTGTAGTTTAAGTAAGTCGTATGCAAGACAGGGCGGAATAGAGCTTGGCTGCGAGACGGGCATCGGTTCATTCACAGTACGTATTTATGCTGCTCGCTTTTACACTCCCAAACGGGTGGTATATCCCACTGTTCGCATAGATATAGTCGTCGGTCAATGCCAAGCATGAACGATGGACGAGTGTTATAGCAGAACCGTTTTATTGACCTCCCGAACATTGTACGAATCAGTATACTACTGCGGAGGGCAATCCGCTCCCAGCATCCGTCTGGCCTCAGTTTCCCACAGTATAAAGCTGTCAAACAGTGAAACGCCGTCCTCCTAGCAAGTGCGTGCGAGTCTCCGTGTGTGTACCTCGTAGCTCTATGGCAGAAGTATAGATACATGGGGAGTGGGTGTACCGATGAGATGGCCGAACCCCTCATGCCGCCGCTTATCCTTGACCGGAAATCCTTGTTCGATATGCCCCCAGCTATACTAGTGCTAGTGTAGTGTAGTGTATCTTCACCCATGTCTGGACTACCCCTGTACCTCTGCTCGACACTCCACTGGGTAGCACACTACACTAGCCATGTAGCTCCAAGTCCAGTACTGAAGCTTACCCTGTTGATGGTACTTCCCATGCTCCATACCCTACGCTCCCTCTCTGGCCTGCTCAGGCCAAGCTAAGGCAGACCGCACTGTCCTGCACACCCGTAGGACACTATACCACTACAGTCGTCGGCCATCAGCTATCAGCCATCAGTCATCAATCAATCCATCCCAGGCCCCAGGGTCTCCGAGTGGATCGAGCAAAGACCATCGCCAGAAGCAATGGGGAGCGGCCTTCGTTTCGAGGACAAGGTACTCGACCAGGGGTTTCTAGTGTGCTGTAGCGTGCGCTGCAGGGTCGGAGAATCCCTGGAGCAGCTGGGCTCTGCTAGGTCATGGTACCGTCGACTGTCGTCTCCCGTCGTTGCGATAGATCTTCTCCATCGCCAACAGCTTTCTTTTTCTTCCTCTTCACCTGCCAGGCTGCCGTGACTGTGCTCTGGACCGCCACATCTGCCCCGATATTACTGGCTCCAGCTCGATAGTCCTCGCATGCATGCACGGATACAGTCCAGACACACAATTGTCGGTTTGGCATAGATAGCCTCGGGCAGAGCAGTTCTTCCAGGTCTTCGCCAGACCGCAGAGGAGAGACTGGTACCTGCTACCTGCTGATATCGACACCACAAGCTCCTACTGTATAATCCACCTGGCTGCCGAGCTTCTCGTGGTCTTGTCCCTGCCCAACTGCGCGTGTGCTGATCTTCCACTACTGGTACACCTTCGGCTTGGGCTCAGGCACAATTATGGTACATTCCATATCCCAAGCTCGTTCCGTACACTAGGGCTCTGCTCATCCAATAGCACGGCGGTGGTATTACCCGGTATACATCTTTGCCAAGATACGGTGATACCGTAGGAGAGGGTGTTCATTCAGCAGGGGACCTCTGATACCCAGGTACGTAACATGTGGACAGGAGTACCGACCGGAGTACTAACACCAGAGAGGAGTGACAAGCCGGCAACATCGTCGTGGGATTGTTTTCTGTCTTCGTCTGTGTCTGGGATCCAGCAACAAGTACACACCCTACTTGCCCATTCATCGTCATTATCATTATCACTGCCTCTCCCGTCACGTACGGCGTACGACGACGCACTATTACGTTGTCTGCCGGCCCATCACCATATCGCCCTCCTCCGATACGACACCCGCCCATCCTCACGTAGTATACTCTAGTACTATCTATAGTACTACTGTACTACGGTAGATACTACGCCAGTACTTACCCGCAGTGGGCTTCACACACAAATCACAACCTCCACATCCTAAACCGAGGAGTGGCCGACTAGTGTATTCTGCTCGCTCGCTCGCTCGCTCCGTCGGCTGGGAGGACCCTCACACGCGTCCTCTTCTAGGTCCTCTTTTCCATGGCCACCTTTCCCGATCATAGTTACGTCGTTGTCGAGCTGACCCGTGCCTGTGTTTGGTCAACCGTATGACCGGTGCTTGCAAATATAACCACCAGTCTCCCAAGCATGGAACCTAGCGCGCATCCGACCAAGCGACCTCGTCTAACGACTCCTGCCTCATGGTCGAATAAACTTCACGGCCAAGGCGTGTCTCTTCCGCAGCCGAATCCTCCACACCACCCGCCCGTCTCAGGAGGCCCTCATCACCCACCGCCGCCGGCGGCTCAGTACCAGCCGCCGCCCTCGTTCTCGCGCCCGTCAGAGTCCTCGCTGCCGCTGGCTCACCACCAGCCTCTCGACGAGCGCCGCCACCACCACCATGAACACGAGCTCTATCCTCCGATCCAGGACACGCCCCGACAGCCTCCTCCCTCTCCCGCCCACCCGCCGCCTTATCCCTCGTACCCCTCGCGAGACCCCATTGTAAAGCGCGACATCGGCGAAGATCCAGCTCTCCCCCAGCTACGTCGTCCCAGCTCGACTGGTCACACCGTCGACGGTCTCCCTCTCACACCACATGGTCCTCATCCAGGTCAACATCCTCCAGAGGACCCTCGCCGTCACATGAACTTCGACAACGGGGCGTCGATGCCGCATTCGCCGGCGCTGTACCGGCCGCCAGCTCTGCCTCAAAGCTACCACCCTCCTCCACCCTCCCAGCAACCGCAGCACTATGACGCTCCTCACGGCTACGGGGCCCCGCCGCAGATGTATCCCGCGCTTGAAATCCAAAATGCCAGTGCTAAGCGGAAGCCACAGCGGGCGTCGCAAGTATGTTTACACTCCAGGTCCCGTGCTTGATATATATCGGATAATCGCTAATGCCAGTATCATAGGCCTGCGACAATTGTAGGCAACTGAAAGCAAAATGCGACGAAACTAAGCCATGTAAGAATTGCCGTGAAAAGAATGTCGAGTGCAAATATAGAGATCCTCCCGCGAAACAGTAAGTTTGTCTGATTAGGACTTGGTTATGTGCCAATGTTGACATGCCATCAGACCAGACAAGGCAACAACAGACATCTTGGAGATCCTCAGTTTTCTCAAGGAGGAGGTGTCTTCTATGAGCGCCAAATTTGACAAATTCGATAAAATGGAGACCCGCATGTCGAAGCTGGAGAACCTGACGATGCATGGCAACCCAGAAGCGGCCAAGATGAAACTGGAGTCTATTGAGGAGGATGACCAACCTATCCTTCATCATTCCCCTGTTCTGGATAGCAGGGACATCAACCCCGAAGCCGAAGATGAGGCGACGGAGACGTCGACACCGGGGCTAACTAGTGTCTTGGAGCCTCCCCTGAGTCTGAACGAGGCTCACGAGATGCTGCGGCAGGGGGATCACGACGATATCGAAGCCGAGCCTGGCCCGATGGTGCTCCCGGGAAGACCGGCCATGCCCCCGAACCATACGACACTCGCCAGCCTATTGTTGAAGTGGCCATCCATCAATAAGATGCTTCATCACATTTTACGGGCTGAAAAAATCCACTATGTAGAGGAATACCCGATCCGGGAAGAACAACAGAGAGGGGTGCTTCGGCTTTTTGGGAGAGGAGAGGGCAATGATTCAGACGCTCGGGCGTCTGATAAGGGCACCCCGCAAGACTTGAGCACGACCGACGGGGAAGACGCTTCAGATGTGGTAGCCCCGACACCTGGCCCCGAGCTATGGGGTCAAGTTGGAAGCCCAGCAGCCGGCCCGGGTGTCGATTACAAAGGTGGAGTGTTGAATCCGGACGGGAACCCTGATTGGGACCAAACCAAGATCTTGAAATACGTGAAGAGCTTCAAGGAGAATATTCTCAATATGCACCCGATTCTGATCCCCAAGGAGCTTGATGCCATGGTCAGGGTGTTTCTTGATCAGTTACCCAAATCGTCGAATACCCCAAGTAGTAACAAGACAAACAACCACTCGGCAGGCTTCATACACCTGCCCACAAACGCGCTGCCGGCCATGCCTGAGCCTGGGAATAAGCGCAAGCGATCTCCAGCCGGTGAGGAGCCGAGTCCGGTTATGAGCTTCAAAAAGCCAGGTCGTCCTTACCGAAATGTACAAAGTGCCCTTGTTCTCCTCGTCTTCGCTCTAGGTAAGATATGTCTTCATAGAGGCAGAATCCCCGACGTTGTCCACGAACCCGATGGCTTTACGAGTAATTCGCCTCTCGTACGCAACGGAGTCTTGGCGTCTCCTGGCCAAGGCTCCCCAGGACTGTTGCCCCCTTCGCAGTCTTCTGGCCTGCCCTCACCGAAGGAGAACGAGCGAGCAATCATGATGAGCCGTAGGTCGTCTTTGCAAGGTAATAATATGCCATTCAGTAGAGCATCGTCAACACACAAGCGCAACCTCGACGTAATTCCCGGGCTCGAGTATTATGCGCTTGCATCCGACATCATGGGCGCAGACTACGGTGGCTTTTCCCTCAAGCATGTCTATGTACATATCCTTGCCGGATTATATCAGGGCCAACTGGGCCGTGTATTAGAGAGCTGGGAACATATTTCTACTGCTAGCCGAAAACTTCAAGTTGTGCTACGACCGTGAGTTTCAATCGCGTTCTCATCATCATCCGGCACTACTGACGTTGACTTGAAAAGGAGCCTCGGTCGCCTCTCACACGTAAATAATTGCAGCCCGCATTCTCGAAGGGACAACCAGCTAGCCTTTGCCTTTTGGACATGCCTACAACTAGAAAGGTAGGGTAGTTTGCTCATACTCATACGAGCGACAACCGTTCGCTAACTTTTGACAGCGACATATTGGCCGAATTACCGCTCCCACAGTCGGGTATATTGGCATACGAATCCCAGATGCCTTATCCAAATACTGAGTTTGCCTTTGAACACGGGTTTCCTCAGTATGTCACAGAAGGTTACCTGGCGCAATTATATCTTCGGAAACAGTTGAATAGGGTTCATAATCTGCTATACGATCCAGCCAAGGACAAGGTCAATAGTGGACATTTTCAAACAATGGAGCGCCAAATCAATGAGATCCAGGCTGTCCTCAAAAGCGCTCGGAACACGTGGGTGCCTCCGGAATACAGATGGGACGACAACGACCCTCTTCCGGACGATATCCTTGCGGCACGGCTTCGTGCCAAGTATTGGGGTTCGCAGGTCATTCTTTACAGACCGTTTCTGAGGATTATTCTGGACGGGGAGGCAGAAACCCCACCGGCATACCAAAATGAACATGCATCGCCTGATGGGATTACCTCGATGGGCATGAATGAGAAGAGCAGGACAACCCACGATACCCGGACAATCGAGCATGCGGGATTGGCAATACATGCGCTCATCGAAAGTACTCGCGCATTTCATGGCATACATAGGGAGAAACGTATCATCATCACCAATGTCTTCGGGACTGCGCATGCGTAAGTTAGGAACCATGCAGTCTGTCGTGTCGCCCGTTTGACTAACTTTTCCTCTTTTTTTTTTTTTTTTTAGCCAGTGGGGAAATCTGTTAACTCTAGCGGCGTGCTACAAGGATGAGACCCTTCGCCCTTTTGTCAACGCAGACACATTGAGCGGCCTTTTTTCTCGCACTATTGCATTCTTCAAGGAGATTGCTCAGCCATCTAGTGCCCTCCAGAAAGACCTGAACATACTGATTAGCTTAGCAGCGGAATTGGGGTTTTCACATGAGGAAATGGACACAAGAGCTGACTCCAGCTTTTCGAGCGTGACGAGTAGAGAGGTGTTGCCTCCCATATACCCTAGCAACAGCTACTTTCGTGGCCCCTCATCACCCTCCATATTGAGACCACATTAAACGCCATTACTATTTCGGTTGCAGTTACCGTGGAGATTTAGATCGAGGATCGAAGAAAACGCCGGTTAGTTGTGGGTTCAGTCTGTGGAATCCCTATGGCACCGGATTTTGGAAGATTTACCGCTGGAAGCAAGAACAACAAGGAACCGGCAACTGCTTTTCTGTGGTACATTATAATTGCGGATGATACCCTTCTGCGAGCACTTTCTGCAACATTTCGATTCCGTGCTTTAGTAACGCGTACATATTGACCGGACTTATTGCTCTCGGGTTTGACCAGAACAAACCAATAGCGCTTATGACGTCTGTATAAGAAAAACGACATATAAGACGAACATGGTCGACCGTATCTTATCATTTAGCATAGCCAGGGCGCTAACCGTAACTCCGGCATTCTCTTTAAGCGATCACCAAAAATTTGATCTTTCTTGAGCGACTAGTATACTCTGTTGTGCAGTTAGGGCTGTGAGGATTTAGACGAGGAACTGGAGCGGCAGCATTCTTTTCGCCCTTCGGATCGTGGGCGTTTGGCGTTCGATTGGTGGCCTTCTCTTATTTATATCCATGCCGGTTTTTCGAGAGGCGGCGGAGGAGATACCACGTTTTCTATATTGTTTTTCACCTCGGGGAATTACTCATTAGTAGCATCGCCTCATTGCTTACTATCATCCGGAAGGACGGTTTCGGGAGGTACACGGTGACCATGCGGCGCTGTGTTGGGAGGTACATTTGCAATTTCTGTTTATTTGGCATAACTTGTATATGATGCCGTCTAGTAAGTAGACCACTTAGGTATAATCAGATCACAGGGCATAGGCCACCAGCTGGGTGGTAAGGGGGGGAGTAAGTAAGGCTTGGAAGACGCGACGCAAGAGGTTGCCAGAAATCTACTTGGGGACATTGGAAATCGGAAAGTCGAAAAGTAGCATCCAAACATCCATTTATCAGTTTAGCCCGTCACGGCAAAAAAGTAAACCCCCACCCCCAAAAGTCAAGTTGAAGAAGGAAAACAGAAATGTGTGTATAGACCAATTGACTTGTGTACATAAGCTGACCAGTGTCTATCGTATGGATGGACTGTCTTAGGTAGATAGAACAACATCTCGATTGTGCCGATCGAAATGGCGGAAACCCAGTAAATACGTGACTTGGAAACATTTTTCCCTTCCTTTTCTCTCGATGCGCTTCAAGCGAGGTTTGGAAGACCATAACTTGAGCTACCCTAGCCTGCTGTAGCGTATGTATGTATGTATGTATGTATGTCTTGCCCGTTCCGCCCCGTTGACAGCTTGGCACACCCGAGGTAAGACAAAACGTGGTACGGGACGGACACTACCGAGCGAAACGGGTGAGACAAGACGAAATATTGAGCGACAGCCTCGATGGGCGCTCGATGGGGGCCCGAAACTTGGGTAAGTCAGATAGGTAACCTACCTAGTGCAAGGATATAGCGTAGACTTACCTACTTGATTTTACTACTAAGTAGCCTATAATCGGCCGCCTTTCTCGTGACACAAGCTTCTTTCTGCACAGTAGTATGTATGTATGTAGTACCGGTACGCCCTTGTTCCTGTGCGACCCCGTCGTCATCCATCGAATTATCACTGGGCGTGCCGGCTGCTTGGGAATGAATGAATGAAAAGAACCACAACGCTTAGAAATGCGACTAGGTAAGGATGGATATACGCTAGGTATGTATGTGGTCTGTCTGTCTGGTCTGGTCTACCTACACGTACACTAGTCTGCTTAGCTTACACCACCTGGGTAACTAGGGAAGCGACATTATGTACATCTACTACCCACTGTATATTGGTTCGGCACGGTATGACGCCTTAAGGCTGTTGGCTGCACTAAACCATGCTTTTTAGTCTAGGTAGTCGAGGGATTGGGCTGGAGCTTGACCCTGGCAGCACACTCCCCACAGAGCTGGATCTCGAGTCCCTACCCTACTGTATAGGATGATACGAGATATCTGTATACCATTACTAAGCATCCTATTCTCTCCCATTCCTTCTTCCTCTTCCTTCCGTTTTGCCTCTCGCCAGCTTGTTTTTTTTGCTCGTATTGAGATGGCGTTTCCGATCTACTAGTGCGATCTGGGCGTTAGCTTCTTCTCTCCAAGAAAATCCTATACGCACCACATAAGTGCACCTACTATCTATCTACTTAGTACTTATTCAATACGACTGGTGTGGAGTATACCTATACCTATACCTACCTACCGTCTGCAATAGGTATGTACTTAGGTAATCAATCTGAGTCTACCTACATACACGAGGCACGGTTGAAACGATATGGTAGAGAAAAAAAAACGCCAAGAGCCTAGTTTCCCATGTCAAAAAGTAAGTAATGACGAAAAAAAAGCAAAAAAAAACCCCCCCCCCATAACCACCAAAATCGCCAAGACCCTTCGGGTAGAAGTAGGTAGCGTGACGAACCATTGATTTCTGCGATCCGCGGCAAATGTTGCCTGAAATAGAAATAGGCACGTTCCTATCTACACTAGGTACTGTGAGTAACACGGTTCGAGATGAGGCTCGTCCTTGTAGCCCTACGCTAGAAAACGGGAATACACTAGGTAGGTACCTATTAGGTATTGCGCGAGGTACCCGACGTGGGTACCCGGCGGAAGGATAGGTAGGTAGGTAGGTAGATAGATAGACGAAGCATACCTGGTATCCCCCCCACCTGATGAAGATGGAGATGTCTATCCAGTGCATACTGCCTCTATGTCCATGTAACCTCATGTTGTCTAGACCCATATCCGAGGATTCTATAACCCCACCCCGCGCGGGCCCATAGTAGCGGATCTCGACCAAGATACGACAGCGCTGCAAGCGCCACAGTGAACGGACGCACACGTCGTACTGTGTCTAAATGGAGTGGTGTTCCGGCTAGCTGGGTGCGAGACGATCAATTCCCGGTATCGGTATATCTTGCGGGACTATCGACGTCGGATAACAAATGATAGGCGCTGTCACCGTGCTGAGATGAACCTTTCGTTACGGTAAGTCCCGTGCTATGTTTCCCCTTTACACTACAGTATCTAGTGTAGTTTACGGCGAGGGAAAACTGCTATTCGCACGATTCTGTCAGCACGTAATATGTACCTGACCCAGAATGCAGTGTGTCGTGAAGTATATAGTATGCAGTGGGTTAGCTATCGTGTGTTGGTAAATAAACACTCCTCCCATTTACAGGAACCGAGAAAAAAGAGAGCCTAGATACTCCTAGTTGCCTTACTCTCATCTGCTGTAGATCATACGGCGGCGTCTATGTATCTAGAATGTAAGTGGGTATGCCAGAAACTTGTGTATACTACCTCCTCCTTCTTGGTAACAAGACAGTTGTCGCAAGTTCTAGCTGGCTTTGCAAGTTTTTTTTTATCTCCCACTAGTGGAAATTCTTTATAGACTAGAGAGCTGATCCTTTGTGGAGGGGCTGAGGGTGTCATCTGGAATTAGATACCTTGAAACTGCTGAAGTACAGTATACGAGAGGATTTAGTAATTTTAGCGTCCTAAGCGTCCTAGTCATCTCCGTCTTCTGCCGACTGAGCCCGGATCGACAGGAACAAAATGTCGGTTTATCAGATGCTCGCGGCCAGGGAACAGGGGGGTTAAAACCCATGTCTCCCCGATCAATCTTCCGGGGTGGAACGCCCTGCTTTTTGTCATTGCTGCCCTACTTCAGGGATGTGTTGTTCCTCCTTGATGGACCCATAGTCAGGCTGAAATGTAGTAGAGCGATCTCTATAAGATGACTCCCCTCAAGGATCATCACATACATAAATAGACGTCCCGAGTCAATCGCCGCGACGATCTTAAGGATATCCCCACCATAGTGCTGTGATCCTCTACTAATGATAGAGAGAAGTTGCCTTGGGATGTAGTTGATGCCGCGACATCCGGTTTCGGTTTCGTCGGATTGCGATCCTGCCCTTAAGAGGAAATCACAAGTCTAACGGCACGACCACAAGACACAGCCACCCATCCGGGTAGGCCGCCTCACGCATTAGCTCCTCGAGGGGTGCGTGGAACGGGACGCGTACGCCATGCAAGATCGCCGCAGCGAGTACAGGGTCCCGGCTACTTGGGAACAGCTTGGGCAGCAAATTACGCAATGCGATGCCCAGAGTTTGCGGAGTGCCTGCAGCCATGCCATTTATTAGCTTGTTACACAGATTTGCCGTATAGTGTGGGCGAGAAGAAGAAAAAGAAAAAAAAAACCCCCCGAAGGGGGTTGATCGTGGGGAAGCATGATATAGTGAAACGTACGGTCATTGATTCGGGGTTGGACAAGGGGTTGCATGACCTTGAACGCGCCCGCAGAGTTGTTGCTGTTACCTATCACGTCGCTAGGAGATGTCGGGATATAGATACGAAGCGGTACATTTTTAAGCTCACGTGAGGTGTTCAGCAGCCGCGAGTTCACCTTGTTAAACGATATAAAGTCATCTATCCCGTTAGATTAGGGGTTGATCCCTTGAAAGTTGGGGGAGTAGGGGGGTTGGGGGGTTGGGGGGTTGGCTCGTCAGACTTACTGTCTTGGACCGCGTTCCAGAGTGCTGTCGTATTTTCTTTAGACAACGACATAATCTGTTGGGCATTACCATTGCGTACGAAGTCGGCCTGGGGTTAAGTATTAGTAGCTTTTACTCTGGAGACTGGGTCATTTGTTTTGAACAGAAACTACATCCCATCATCGGCGACCGCTGGCAAATCGGGTGACTGACCTCTTTCGCACTGTTTAGGAATGTGTCTCCAATATCCCAACTGACACCATCTCCAACAACCAACCGCCACGGTACGGTAGGCTGGTAGAGGTCGACGAGCAGCCCGACAGCCAAGTTTCGCAGCAGCACATCCTCATGATGGAAACTCGAGCACGGTAGCCCGAAGTAGGCGGATAAGCGAGGCAGCAACAAGGCCAAATAGCTGAACCGGGGCACGGCCGTCACGAAGGGCGTGTTGGGGGCGCTCGCATGCGTGATGTATAACGGGACCTGCAGATCCCAGAGGGTCTGGGAAACGGAGACGCTGGTACTCATTTGCAACTCTGTCGTCCCTGCTTTCTTTTCCGGCAGGGAGGTCGTGGAGATGGATAGATACGGAGATGTCTACCTTATCCAAAGAGGTAGCGAGATCAGTCAGGCGGGGTTCAGACGAAGATCTTGGTCTCATATCACTTTGTTGGTTGTTTTGTCAGTCATTTTGCTTCCCTGCCTGTTCAGCGCATCTAGAGCTAGAAACAGAACGGCTATTATCTTCGTTGCCTACCAGATGCCTGATGATCGGGGAACGAGAAGCTGAGGTCGGGACGGCCCCCCGCGGCCACGTGATGGTGTGAGGTGAGTGAGGCTGGGATGGGGTTCTTGGTTTGAATCGAGTCGGTGGGTACATCATCAGACAGTGCCTACCTAAGTGGGAAGGTGCTGGTAGCGTAAAGGATAGGGAAGGCACAGTCAGATTCCCACTGTATTTAGCTGGCAGGCTTACGCTGCAACCCCTCCATTGACAATACAACATCTTTTGGGCCGTTCAACCCACTTTCTACCTAGTCCACCCGTGAGCCACAGATGACACCGCCACTGGACTATCGCTCGTTTGTGGCTTGGCATTCGCTTAGTCAGTACCCAAGTACCTTGAAGCAGAGAGCCAATTTGCGAAAATATCGCACCATGAGGTATTCTCTTGCAGGGTTCAACAAAGGTTATGCATATGGACCCTAGGATGATAAATACAAAGCAGGCGGAAATTTGCAATACACACCAGTGGTCAATCCGCCAGCAGAGTTGGGTTGAGACCAGTCACAGATGCAGATGGTGCCGCAGGTCTATCTGCTCCGTGGCATTCTAAATAAGATGATACTGGCTGTTTTAGAGACACGGGGCCTAGCATATTTTGGAGTCAATTCGAAAGACTCCGTGCCAGTCGGTAGAGCTTGAAGCCTTACCGTCACCCAGAACACACCTAACGAGGCTTATGACGATACCCACAGCTATCAACATTATGCCATCGAATTAATCGGCTCTGACTTCTTGCAAAATAAAAAAGGCTAAGCGATGAGTGGTTTTGTCAATTGGGAGGAAGCTAGCTACATGTCCGTGCAATGCTGAGTTCCGAGGTATTTCATCCCACAGCCCAGTAAGCTCCGTTCACGAGAGGCAGATTCTGAGGATGAAGACTCCAGTAAACAGAGGACTGAGCCCACCAGATTTAGAGAATCAAGATAAGAAACAGTCTCAGCGGAATTTGTAGGCAGGAGAGATGCTTCCTGCGTAAAACAGAGGGTTACTTTGCCTTTACCTGTTGAGCGGCGAACACATGTGACAATCCACCTTGTCTACCACTTTCAGCTTCGAGACATCCCCAGCACCCCTCCTACCCAGAATGGTGTATCTTCACGGTTGACATCCCTTTTCAACGTGACAGGTATTATCAGTCTGATCACGCACACCGGACTCGGATACTGAGCGGTCTGCTCCCTGGTATCACGACGCCATAGCGTAATAGGTAGGTACATACTAGTCGCCGTCTTCTCCCCCCCTTCTTACGTATTTATTTATTTCATTTTGTATTGCATTCCCGTTCATCCCTTTCCTCCGGCCTATCCAATTTTTCGTCTTTTTTTTTCATTCTTTTCTTCGCGGCAGGGGCGTCAAGGCTCGGTGACCATCAGATTAGGTAATCCAGGGAAGCACCCATAATAGGAAAACACTATGTTCGGATGGCCTGATTGCCAACTCATTCCTTACAGTCAACCATGGCTTCACTGGATGCGGCAGTAGGACGCGAACCAGAACAGGTTGAATGTTAATTGAGCGCCTTGACACGACCAGCTCAAGTGTTTCCCCAAGGTCCACTCATCGGCTCCTAGGATCAACCTTCGTGGGCTCGCATATACCTAGTCGGTGGGTTTTCCTCAATCGCACTCAACCACTGGTTTTGAGACCTGATGCACCTCTTTTAACCTCGATATAGGCCAATTAATGTTGCATTGTACACGTCCAATGGCATTCAACACGAGATTAACGCCCCCCCTGAACGCCCGAAGGGTTATGGTTCATTTGTTGATAAGTCGTACCTACTAACCCCCCTAGCTGCACACTTTGCGACCTACAGGAGGACCGAAACATATGTTTTTCAGCGATAAGGCCGAGACATATCGCAAGGTGGTGGTGGTGAGGTATATGATATCGCCGGAGACTTGCGAGAGCTTCCATGTTTCGGAAGTAAGACGACAAAGACGAGCTTCCGCGGTAACAATACCAAAGTCTATACGTTAGGACCATGCATGGGTCAGACTATGGTAAAACTACGGGAAGCTAATGTTTCAACCATGGAGGAGCATAGCAGCAGATGATCCTTCTACTGTGCTGAGGGTGTTCGAGACTCTCCAGACTCGATGGTATAATTCGCCTGTTCTGAAAAAACGGGGCGTACAAGTGAGGCGGACAAGATTGCCGGAAGCGGACTCGGCGCTTGCCACAGATGTGATCAAGCAGAGGTAGATGCAATGCATGTCCTTTTACGTCCCAACAGCATTCACCCTAGGCAGTGAATAAAACCATGCAGTGTAATATTGCCGGACATACGAGTTCCACTGCGGAGTCAGTCGAGTTTTCGGAGTGACGAGGCTGATTTAACGAATCCCAATATAAATAGATTGGTGCCTCTTGATGCTAATCGAAGATTGACACCCGAGGTGCCTTGATAGGAAGATTCAACATCCATCTAACTCGACAACTCGATAATCATGTCGTCTGTATCCATGAATCGATATTGGATCCCTCATCTCGACATCAACAAAAAGGTCATCACGCAAGAACTTCAGTGCTACCTCGGCCCAGAGGCCACAGTGAGGCCGTATACGCGACAAGTACGATAAACGACGAGCTTATCAAGTACAACACTTACACATCCTTGCAGGGCGAGGATGGGTTCCTTATAACCACCCCTGGGGCCTGCCTGACGGATGTGAGCTGGGGCCTGTCCTCAAGGCGGCTAAGTGATTTTATTAATCTTTCCTCAGGAGCAAATCGACGATATTTGTCTCAAGTCGAAAGAGATGTGGGAAAGGCAAGCTGCGGCCAAAGCCCAGCAGAACCTAGAAAAACCGCTCAAACGCCCGCTACACCAGCCGATTCTCATTTCGAAAGGATCGGGATCGGGATCGGGATTGGGACCAGGATCAGGGGAGACATCAAAACGGCGCAACAACCGAAGAGGTGCTGTCTCGAAGCGAGCGTATAACGACAGGAGAGGGTGTGAATTACCCCGTAATTGACACTTAGCAGGCATGGAGTCAACGAGACAGTATGCTAGAGTATCGCATCTGGTTGCGACATAACATGGCGTGGTACGTTAATCATTGCTGTAGTTGATGTTACATGAACGGGAGACTAAGCGCCCATTTGGTGAAGGCCGAGCGGGTTCGGTGTATCGAAAGTTGGCCGGGAATGGAACCTGAGATGGGAGTTTGGAATAAAGAGGGTCATCATCCAAGAAGGGCGTGCCATCTGGCAAAGTGCCGATGTTTCTTGTGGATACCTAGATTGGAACCTGGCAAGAGAGGGTAGCTGCATCCTATTTAATCGATATGTGCTGCATAATGCAACGCGTGGTATATCAACAAACAATTGCGGCGAATCCATCTACCACCGGTTTCCATTGGTTATCCGCTATTTGATGCCACGTAAATGCAATACATTTCGGCGGTGACCTGCAGCATCAACGAGAGCCGCTGTTGAGAAGTTCATTACTCGGGACGACAAGGGTTGGCAGCGTGTCGAAAGCTCGAGAAGCGGCTTGTAAGCTAATAGGCTTACGAGCACTGGCAGGTGGTTTTTATTTTATTTTTGCACGGCAGCCTGTTCTTATCTGCGTGAATGTCACCCTCACTTCCGACATGATGCTTCCACAACATGACAACGTGGGCTCGATAGCATGAACCGCCTAGCTATATTTGATCTCGGCTGTTGCGTGTATTGGCGGACTTTGTTTGCGACAATTTTGGGATTCGCCCATCCTCTTATTGCGTGATGGGTTCTCGACGTATTGTATAAGAAAGAACAAGCAACCGATTTGAAATAGCAGCTCGGAAGGCTGAATACGGCAAGGCGAAACAATACATATGGCATGTAAAGGCACGGCTCTCGCGACACGTGACTTTGATTTGTTTTGACTATTGGCCGACTTTCGCGGCTCGCCGCTTCGACTCTTCGAAAACGCCAGGATTCATTTTGCATCTGGATTCTTCGGCGCCAAGCTTCCGGCATTTTGGTCAGCATCGGCCAGCATTGACTTCTCGTAGGCTCCCAGGTCAAGATCTTGGGCGATCCAGAGAATCAGGGCTTGTACACCAATGCGTGATGCGGTCTTGCTTCTCGGAGAATTCTGGTTGACGGAGGTAAGATACCCAATTACATGCACCCATTGCCCAACATCAGTTTGCTCCGACTTCAGTGTTTCGAGAAGAAGGTTTACATCAACAAGAGCCTCGACATCGCCGCCCTCCTTAGGGTAACGATGTTGGAGAGTGACTTGTGCGGAGTGAGTCGAATATCCCGTTACACTTAAGCAGCATGGTCAGCGGAACCACAAGCGGGGACTTTTCAAAACAGCTTGGCCGATTTGACGAACGACGAGGAGTCGTCGGGGTTCGGGTTTCAAAAGAGCGAGTCGGCAGATGCGGGAGTCCTGAGTATTGAGTATTGAATATTGAATATTGGAGGGAAGAGAAAGACCAGAGACTATAGGAAAATGCCACATATGCGACAACATGACCTTACCATCCGAGAAACCGAACCTTGTCGCCTATATGTTTCTTGCATAATGCGGACAACAGGGTTCGCTCTGAAGGAAGCGGTCCAGTGGACATGATGGCGTTGGAGCGAGCACTTTACACGAGATGGGTGGTTGAGCATGTCATTTGCGTATCTCGTAGGAGGTGATTTTGGCGGAGAGAGAGGATTGGCTATCGGTTTACACTGCTTTATTCTCGTGGTATGAATTACGAATCATGAACCATGAAGCTTGTACTTGCGGATTCACAGCAGCGGCACGGTAAAAAAAAAAAAAAAAAAAGAGATGAATGAAAACGAAAGGAAGAAAAAGGGCTAGCAAGTTATAAGTTGGAGGAGGAACCCATGATACAGGTACCTTTCCTCTGCTTCTCACGAAGCAACTAGCTGGACGATACTGGTCTAGGCCGGCTAATCGCCGGATAAATTTGCAGTTAGCGTGGTGTAGCGCATCTGACCTAGGCACCTCAAGGTTCTTACCTAACGATCAGTGTTGTAGATAGGTTATAACCTCTATAACCCACAGCTGGGGTCGACAGTTACGGCAGTACGGATTTAGGTACAGACAACCACATGCATATCCTTAGTACCGGCTCCTACCTATCTTCCAGGTACCTACGGTCGGTACCTACCTAGGTAGCCATTTCCAGCACTCCTTGTTACAGCAGGCAGGTATTATTAGCACCACTTGCATCATCGTCCGTCGTCCATCTTCCATAGCCTAGGCTACTGATAAACCACCCCTTCAACACCCTTTTTGTCAGGCTTCCATCTTATCTCTCCCCATCGCCTTCGTCTCCACGCCTCATACCGGCCACGGATCTACACTCACCTCCCTCGCAACATTTCGACTTTGGCCGTTGCCAAGGCATCGCTAATCTATCCATCGAATCCTCGCGCCCCTGTTCAGGCTCCGAGCTGTCGCCCATCGATTTATATACCCCGCCATCGCCATCAGCTTCGTCATCGCAACATTCGGACAACTCTCCCGATAACGAGCTTCGTTCCGCTTGCTGCCGCTAGCTGCCCATCCGAACCACCAGCCTCCCTCGCCATTTCCCATCGCACAAGTTCCCGGCTCCGTCCTCGCTCAGCGTCATCATGTCGGGAGTCTGGGGCTGGTTTGGCGGCGGCGGTGCCGCGAAGAAGAAGGATACTCCCAAGAATGCCATCCTCGGTTTGCGTACTCAACTAGAAATGCTGCAGAAGCGTGAGAATCACCTCAAGAACCAGATGGCCGAGCAGGATGCCATCGCACGGAAGTACGTAAACTCGAATAAGAATGGTTCGTCTCCCCTCCCACATCACATGGTCTGCCGTATCAACGTGGCTGACCCCGAGCCTTGAACAGCTGCCAAGGCTGCTCTGCGGAGGAAGAAGACCCACGAGCACAGTTTAGACCAGACCAGCGCCCAGATAGGAACCCTGGAGGCGCAGATCAACGCTATCGAGTCCGCCAACATCAACAGAGAGACCCTTGCCGCTATGCAGAGGGCAGGTGAGGCCATGAAGCAGATCCATGGCAAGCTGACGGTAGAGAAGGTCGACGAAACAATGTATGTTATGTATATCATCGTCCCCATGCCTCCCTTCGTTATGCGTTGTTATTGTCGTTGCCGGGATTCTCACAAGTGTCGAAATAGGGATTCACTGCGCGAGCAAAACGCCTTAAGCGAAGAGATCGTCTCAGCCATCACGAGTAACCACATCGGCGAGCCCTTGGATGAGGAAGAACTAGATGAAGAGCTTGAGGCCCTGCAGCAGGAAGCACTAGACAAGAAAATGCTCGAGTCTGGCACAGTGCCCGTATCAGATATCCATAAACTCCCCAGCGTGGCGAATCCAGATAGTACGGTTTTCCCGCCTTTAATGTGTATAACTTCTATCAGCTAACATACTTCGATAGTCAAGAGCCACGCACAAGCCGAGGACGACGAAGAAGAGGAGCTTCGGAAGCTGCAGGCAGAGATGGCCATGTGAGAAACGTAACTTGGCAATACACCGGGTTTCTCGTCTTTACAGACATCGCATCGCATGCGAGGGGGACAACCAGCCGTCGCAAGGGAGGGTTGGGCCAAATTGCAGAGAAATGGCTTGACATAAACACCTTACCCCCTGTGAGCCTGCTTGGTCTTTACTCGTTGCTGTTTTAGGCGTTGGCGTTGTGAGGCCGCAGTGCTCTTCACTAGGTGATACACTCTTATTTCCAGAGGGCTGCTTTTTTTCTTCGGCCAGCGTTAGTCTAGATGAGCCACGTCACCACTGGTTATCGAGATGGATATACGGTTATATGTTCAAGCTGATATCGTCCATCTATTATAGCAATTTGTGTTCTCGAACGTGTGTTACTGCAGTCCCGTTTTTGGGCGTCTTTACTCGGCGACACGGTCAACGAATCACTAGGATCGAGGCTCATCGATGGTCTATATCGGGGGGTTATACACGAGCACACCACGTAGCCACGAGACGAAGTGTATAAATTCCACCCAGTCCTATACAAGCTGTATTTACCAGAACTTAGTTTAAGATACAATTTTTTAATATTCCGTCTAAGCCCTAGTTGTAGTCCACCAGGCCACGTGTTCCCTTTGCGATTCTCATCATTGCCAATGCAATATGGAACCTGTTGGTTTATAGAAGAAAGAATAAATAACACCCATTTCTAGCAATGTTATATAGTTCAATCCACTCACGAGCGAGCCAAGTGATCTACCTCATAAGCGGCTGTCGTCATCGTTCGCCCTACGAGTGTTTAGAAACCACATCGACATCATTACGCCGCTGTACTAATACCCCTGACGAGCACTGCATTTCTGAGCTTCTCCCTAGGGAGGTACTGCATCGTCTTGGACACACCGAGTGTACCGAAACCGTAAATTCGATTAAGCGCAAATGCCGAATGTCACGGGCTGCATAGGTAGGTATCTGAGGGTGAGAAGCATCATGTAACGTTCCTCTGTCAGACTCAGCACTATTGGCCATGTGTTCATCAGTTGATTCGGTAATATAGCTAGCCGCCTGAGGATTGTTGCTAGATGCGAAGCAACAAAATCCTGTCTGGTTTTCGTCGGAATGTATGTGATGAAATACGTTATCGCGCCTTGAGTTTCCTAGTTATTATTATTTTTTTCTTCTTCATATGTTGCTTACTGAGCTATACCTTCATAGCGCCGCTCTATCTGCTGTTCCCTTGGGCCTTGCGTGGCCCAGGTCTGTGGTTAGCTTGTCAAGGTGTATGCTATTGATGGCGCTGCGCGTGAATTTAGGATACTATCCAGATTTTATCGCCTCCGAGCAGTAGAGAATCCAATCTTTTCTTTTCTTTCACGAGCGAGGCGTCGAAGTGCTCCACCTTCTCATTGCGAGCTCGACGGCGAAACTTCCATTTTCTCCTATGGATCTATTTCTATAATACTGATCTTATTTATCAGAGTTCTATGATAGGTAGGTTCCGCGATTATCTTACGTTCTAGTGCGCGAAGGGAACTGAAATTCATGACTCCCCTCGAGAGTTCGTGATTCTCGACGAGGTGAAACCTACCAACATTGCACTATTATCTGGAGGATCGCATGTGAGTTCGAGGGCTGGGTGTATATCAGGATGAAATTGCTCATTCGAGAACTGAGTTGTAAGGAGTAAGCTGTCTCATAGTGCGCAGCTCTATTACACACAACTCAATCTAGTACGTCATGCAGGTGAGGCATATATTGATATATATATTAACATGAGTCGTTCTCGGTGCTGATTCGTCACTTAGGTACTTTGATAACCTCCAGCGTTTCATTTAATGAGCAGGTGGTCAAGCGCGCGAGGGCTGGACTTCGCAAGAAAGCGATCGTAGCGGTCTTACTAGCAATTAATAGGGCATCGTGTACCATGAAAACTAGTTGTTTGTCAATATAAACAGTCTCCTCGGCGTGTTTGCTCCTCATTGACAGGCGGTCGTGTGAGAAGCTGTTTGTTCGCGCAAACAAGCGGCCCGGGAACCTCGAGACAATTCGTGATAGAAACCCGGGAGTCTAAATCGTGAACTCCCTTTCCACCAGCGTTGTTTACGGTACTCACATCCCAATTGACCAGGACTTTGATGTCGAAATCCTTGTATATGTTATGCTGACTCATCTGTCTTTTACACTGTTGGTATTTGAGCCTTTCCCGAAGAAGGACAGTCACACATCTCCCAGGCTGTCTGCATTCGTATTCTCCAAGACTTCTAGATCCTCTCAAAATTTAAATTGAAATCTGAATAGCAAGGGATGGACATGGACAGGGAACACGTGAATTTATGTCTTATCCAGCACAGCATATCGACAAATGGATACGTGCGGTACAGGCGTCACAACGGACCGTCAACAGCGCAGGGGTATGCATCAATCCCGATCAGGCACCTCCTTGTCGGTCAGGCAGCCGAGGACCTTCTCGTCCAGTCCACTGCGGTCCGCCCCGCTGGGATTGGTTGGCTGTCGTGGACCTCTGCAGTATCGCCCTCCAGCGGTGCCAACGAAGCCGACCACGTTGCACACCAGACTCACTGCCTAAGTACTTATCTCCCTCCCTAGTATCTCCCATCGGGTCCATGCACGTCTGCCGCCCACCCTGCTTCCAGTAGCTGCCGGTTGGGCGGCTTTTGCCACCCCTCCTCGCCCCTCCTTGGCCAATTCAGGAACCATTTGGGACGCTCTCTGTTTGCTTCGATTGATACGGCAGATATCGACCAACGGCCTGAGAGGGAGGGCAGCTTGACGCCCAATGGCTGCAGCCGAATTCGAGAGGGCGCTGGCAAGACGAAGCGACGCCGCCCGGCAGACGGTGATTGGGCTGTGATAGGTAGCTCTGCAGCGACATATTGGCGAACCTCGCATCGAGCTCCCACCCAGCGACAGACCGGCCCACGGCGGTCTCGTCCGGCCTTGCCGCAAATTGCCGCACTCTCGCCAGGTAAGGGGAGGGAGTGTAGTACCTAGTGTAAGGTAGAGTGCTCGTCCAGCCACCAGCACCGTCCGCTTTGCCCATGCTGGAGGCATGAGACCACACCAGCCCACTCCCGGCCAAGCGCCTCCGGTGTTTGTCCACCCTCTACCCAGTGTCCGCCATGCGACGTGGCGCCAATTGGTCCGGGCCCGCCAATCATTCTTGGGCACGATTTTGATCACCTCAGCTTCAGGCTCTTCTCCACCGCTGCGTCGTTCGTCGAGTCGTGGGGTAGAATGGCCTCTCCCACCTAGTAGCTTGGGGCTGCATGTCGCATGTACCGTGCATGCTGGCCTGTATTAGTATCGAATATGACTGCGTACTTATGCGTAGTACCTAGCTTTCTGGTCTCTCCTGTGGGGTGCTCTCGTCCATCCCTTCAGTATCACACGAGATCCCGAGATCGCCTGAGTGCGTTTTCTCACTTCTACGCTCCCGTTGGTTGCTCGATGCATTGATTCCCTTTTCATCTCTTTCCCCCAGGTATCGCCGTTATGTCCCATAGGTAGAACCTGCATTTGGTCTGTTTTACCGTAACCACGTTGTCATTGTTTCATAGCAGCGGCGTTCCAATACCCGACTGCAGGATTAGCATCTCAATACCCAACGATCTTGACGTAATTGCTGCACACATCCGTGCCTTTAATCATTCCTCTGCTTTTGGAATTATCCTGGAGACTTGGGAAATCCAGACCTTTCTTCATATGTGTATCACCCACCAAACCACGGAGGAGAAATGGCTTCGCAATTTGGAATCGTATACTCTCCTGCTCGCATAAATCCATACGAGAGCTTACAGATGGCCGATTTTACGCATGTCCAGTACCAGCAGGTATCAATCTCGGACACAGAGCAAAATGGTATGTTTTTGACTCGTATTCTCTGAAGCGAACTAATCCTAGAAGAAGGCGAAAACAGCGAGGTAGAAAGAAAGGACGCAGACGAAGGCCCTTTCGAATCTCCACCCCCAGAGGAGGCATCAACACGGAAGAAGAAGAAGAAGAAAAAGAAAAAGAACGAAAAGGACTCACCGGAGCCCGAACAGCCAAAGCCAGAAGCTAAACCGGAAGCTAAACCGGAAGCTGAGCCGGAAGCTGAGTCAAAACCTGAGCCAGAACCTAAGTCAGAGTCGGAAGCAGAGCCGGAAGCAGAACCGAACGTAGGACCGAAGGTAGAAGTAGAGCAGGAAAAACCAGTACCCTCCAAGAAACAGATAAAAAAGGCTCGCGAAAAAGAGAAGAAGGCACAAGAGAAGAAGGCGCAAGAGAAGAAGGCGCAAGAGAAGAAGGAGCAAGAGAAGAGGGAGCAGGAGAAGAGGGAGCAAAAGAAGAGTAAAGAGTTGGCAGAGAAAACAAGCAGCAAACAGGCGGCAAAAGCTGCAAAGAAGGAGAAGAGTGGGAAGTCAAAATCTCAATCATCCAAGAGTTCGGGATCACCCCCAGCAGCAACAGAAGATTCGCCGAGTCCCGCCTCAGATGAAAAACCTGATGACTCCCCAGCTGAAGAAGGCAAACCTGCCGCCGCCGAAGCTATGCAAACGGAGGAGGCAAAAGCGCCGGCAGAACCTGAGCCTACGGCAGAGCCCGAAAGTACAGCGAAAGAAGTGAAGGCTGAAGTCGTAGCGACGGATGTCGCTGAAGTGGTGACTGACTCTGCGAATGAAAACTCACCAGCACAAGAGAGTAAGGAAACGACACCAGAAGCGGCACTAGAACCAGAACCAGAACCAGAACTAGCGGCGGCGCCAGAAGCAGCAGCACCAGAAGTAGAACCAGCAGCAGAACCAGCAGCGGCGCCAGAAGCAGCACCAGAAGCAGAATCCGAACCAACACAAGAACTAGATAGCTCGCCTGTAGCTGATGCTACAACCAACGC
The DNA here is from genome assembly GCA_023159155.1 of Ustulina deusta. NCBI lineage: Eukaryota > Fungi > Ascomycota > Sordariomycetes > Xylariales > Xylariaceae > Ustulina > Ustulina deusta. Next base: position 1,641,128 of record JAJNNX010000003.1, on the reverse strand, counting down.
TAATGACGAGCCAGCGAACAAGCAAGACGGGGTTGAGTCTGCAGCTGAACCTATGGTTGCGGCAGAAAGCCCACCTGCGGTTAAATCCCAGGACGAGCCTGCTGGGGAGAAAGCCGACAGCCCGAAGGAGAGTGATTCTACACCAGAAGCTGTCAAAGTAGAGGCAGAGCCAACTTCAGTAGCCCCTGCGGAGCCGGCAGCAGACCAATCCAAAGAGGCTCCCGCCGTGGATGCTGCTCCGGAAACGCCGCAAGAGACATCGGGCCCAGCGGAGACAGACCCGGAACCGGAACCCGAAAACGTCACGGAACCTACGGCTGAGCCCCAAGCCGCGACCGAGTCTGCGAGTGGGGCTACGCCTGAGGCCGCGCCTAGGGTCGAGTCTGGAGTCGAGCCAACTGAAGTTTCGAAGGAAGACGAGAAGGCTGTCGAATCTTCCGAGGAAGCGCCCGTCGCCGAGAAGGGTTCTCCGGAGCCTAAAGCTTCGGAGGAAGCTCCACCGCCGACTACCCACAATGCTCAACCAGAAACTACACAAAAGGCAATTGATACTGTGGAGGAAGCTTCACCATCTGCCATTGATGATGCTCAACCCGAAGCTACAGGCGAAGAAGCTGGTACGCTGGTTGAAGCTCAAAGTCCACTTGCTGCTCAGGAACCTCAAGCAGATCCACAGAATCAGCCTGACGAAGCACAAAATGCAGACCCAACCGAACCTGAGAAGCCAACTGCTGAGGGCAGCGAGACGGCGGTAGCAGTTGATAGCGTCGAGAGTGTAGAGGATCAGGTGAAGGAGGAGCCTGCCGCCGAGGTGGCATCTGCTGCCGAGGTTTCAACTGACGCAGCACCCGGTGAAGCGGTTCTGAATCAAGAAGCTTCTCCTGAAAGGCCTCCTGCTGAAAAGAAGCCCGTTGAGGAGTCTCCTAGTGTGGAGCCTCAAGTCGATCCCGAAAACTCCCTGGCTGAAACGGATGCTCCACAACCTGATGCTTCGAAAGATGGAGTTGAACCTGATGAGCAACTTGGAGAGGAACCTGATAGAGAAACGAATGCACAGGTAACAGAAGCCGATGACAAAGTGGCGGAAGTGACTGCGGAACCAAAGACCACGGATGAGCCAAATGAAGGTACTCCTCTCGAGGCAGACAATACCCAAGCTGAGGGAGAAACGTCGGTTGTCGAAACCTCCAAAGCGGGCAGTGCGCTCACGCCAACCCCTGCCGCTGCAACTTCTGAAGAAGGACCTTCTACAGATCCTGGAGAGACGGAAGAGATGAAGCCCGAGGAAGCCGTTGAAAGCCCAGAGCCCAATCCAAGCACAGAAACCCCAACAGAGGCGCCTGCGGATTCAGCCGACAAATCGGAGCAGTCGAAGCCGGAGTGTGAGACACCTGGCGCCGCAGGTACTCCAGAACAACAGGAGGAGCCTGTGAAGGCGGAACACACTAATGAATCAGAGCCATCAACCGAAAAGAAAGTTCACTTTGATGAGAATCCAGAGGCGTATGGTCCCATCATGTTCTATAATGTCTTCGTTATGCTAACGTCATTTCACCCAGTATTGCCGCTCCTTTGACCCGCGATGACGGCGATCCGCCAGCCGAGACGGACTCTACGGAAGACGGAGGTGAATCTGCGGATGCAGGCGCGGAGTCAACTGACCAAGTTAATTCGCAACCCGAGGAACCCGAGGAGGCTGGTGCAACGACAGACGATGCCACTGGAAAGCCTGAGAGCGCTCCAGAAAGTGATAAGGTAGAGGCGACGATAGAGTCCGTGGCGGACAGTGAAGAACAAGAATTAAGTCCGAGCCCGGAATCGACTACCGAGACATCGAGCCCAAGTCCAACAGAGACTGAAGAAGTTGCCGCTGGTGATGCTGCTGTCGAAGATGGTGCTAAGCAAGACCAGGTTGAGGCCGAGGAGACATCAGGTACAGCCCAAGAAAATGCATCAGCATCCCCCGCAGACTCGAATATACCCTCCCCTGAAGAAAACACTAGCAAGACGGAGGGTGAAATCGTGATAGACGAACATCTCGCCCTCGAAAAGATGATCGAGCGTGAAAAGGAGACCGCAGCTCCACAAGCTACCGAGAAAGAACCTGATGCGACAACTACTGCCGAACCAGTCGAAGCCATTCCAGTAGTAGAGGCACTAGCAGAGGAAGGGGAAGCAATTGAACACTTGCAACCCGCTCCAACTGAACAAAGTCGAGAGACAGATGCCACCGCAGCTGAGTCAGCGGAAGCCGCAGATGAAGCCACAGACACCACCGCAGACGAAACCAAGGATATTGCAGCCCCAACTCAGCTCGAGGCAGAGACAAAACCTGCTGATAATGCTCCTACTCCAGTGGCCGAGGTAACCCCCATCGAAGACTCTGTCCCTGAGCTTGCAGAAACTCCTGTAGTAGAGGACAGAAAAGCGGCGGATGAAGCTATAGCCACTGATACCCCCCCGGCAGAGGATCCGCCTGAACAGAAGGTGGAAGAATGTGTGCCTGAAGAACAGTCAACCCCAACTCCTGAGCCCGAAATCGCCGCCGAAGATCCTGCTGCCGAAGTCACCGCTGCAGTTGAGGCTGCTCCCGAAGAGATGACTATGGCCGACACGGCGCCGATGACCGAGGTTAAGACTGAAGAAACCCCCATTGTCGCCGAGGAAACTTCTGTATCTCCTGAGGAACTTGTTGCCGCCAATGAGCCTGCTTCTGTAGAAGATCCCGCTGCTGTCAAAAAGCCTGCTGCTGTTGAAGAATTTGTTGCCAACGAGCAGCCAGCCGCCGAGGAGTCTACTACTGGAGAGGATCCGGCCGAGGAGCCCGCTACTGTCGAAAAGCCTGCCGCTGTCGAAAAATCTGTTGCAAACGAGCAGCCAGCCGCCGAGGAGTCTACTGCTGGAGAGGATCTAGCTAAGGAGCCCGCTACTATTGAAGAGCCTGCTGCTATTGAAAAATCTATTGCCAACGAGCAGCCAGCCGCCGAAGAGTCTACTGCTGGAGAGGATCTAGCCAAGGAGCCCGCCACTGTCGAAAAGCCTGCTGCTGTCGAAGAATCTGTTGCCAACGAGCAGCCAGCCGCCGAGGAGTCTACTACTGGAGAGGATCCGGCCGAGGAGCCTGCTGCTAAGGAGGAAGCCGTTGAAGCTCCAGCGGCCACCGAGAGCAGTCCTCCCGAAAAACACCCTGAGCCTGCTACCCCAGAAGCTACTGAAGCTGTTACATCTGAACCTGCTGTCATAGGGAATACTGAAGCTACGCCAGAGCCTACTGTCGCAGAGGGTAGTGAAGTTACACCAGAGCCCGTAGTGACCGAGGTCGAAGTCATTTCTGAACCCCCTGCTGATGCTACACCGGTTGAAGAGACTGTTAACAAAGAAGCTCCTGTTGAGGAAGTCCCACCTCAAGACGCCGCGGCGGAACAGCCTGCTGCTGAGGAACCTGCTGCCGAGGAGCCTGTTGTCCACGAAGCCGTTCCTGTTGAGGAATCTTCCAAGGAAGCACCTACGGAGGAGACACGTGTGGCTGAGCCTGTAGTTGAAGAGTCCCCTGCTAGTATAGAAGTCGGTATCAAAGAAGTGCTTGCAGACGAACAACTGGCTGGAGGTGCGTTAGCTGTTGAGCCTACCATTGAAGCTGCGCCTGTTGTTGAAACTGCACCCGCTGAAGTTACCGCTGAAGAGGCTGCTACGCCTGAACCCGCCCCTAAGGAAACCCCCGCTCCCGGAGAAGCCCCCGTTGTTGGAGTACCTGTTCCTGAGGAACCTCCCGTTGTAGAAGAAAGTCCTGTTTTCGAAGAACCACCCGATGCCGAAGAAACACCTGCTACCGAAGAAAGCCCTGCTGCTGAAGAAACACCTGCTGCTGAAGAACCACCCGATGCCGAAGAAACACCTGCTACCGAAGAACCACCTGCTACCGAAGAACCACCCGATGCCGAAGAAAGTACTGCTGCTGAAGAAACACTTGTTGCTGAAGAAAGTCCTGTTCTTGAAGAACCACCCGCTGCCGAAGAAACACCTGCTACCGAAGAAACACCTGCTACCGAAGAAACACCTGCTACCGAAGAAAGTACTGCTGCTGAAGAAATACTTGTTGCTGAAGAAAGTCCTGTTCTTGAAGAACCACCCGCTGCCGAAGAAACACCTGCTACCGAAGAAACACCTGTTGCTGAAGAAAGTCCCGTTCTTGAAGAACCACCCGCTGCCGAAGAAACAAAGGAGATTCTTGTTGTAAATGAGACTCCGGTTGTTGAGGAGGCACCTACTGTTAGAGAAGCGCCTGCAGTCGAAGTAGCGCCTGCAGGAGGAGAGGACCCTCCTGCAGAAATAGCCCCTGTTGTAGAAGAAGTCTCTCTTGCTGAAACAGCTCCCGTTGAAGAAGCAGTGCCTGTTGAAGAAGCATCACTTGAAGAAGCATCTCCTGCTGAAGAAGCAGCACCTGTTAACGAAGTTCCTGTTGTAGAACAGGACCTTCCTGCCGAAGAAGCACCTGCCGAAGCACCTCCTGTCGAAATAGCTCCTGTCGAAAACATAGCCCCTGCTGAAGAAATAGCCCCTGTCGAAGAAGCAGCTCCTGTTGAAGAACCTCCTGCCGAAGCACCTCCTGCTGAAGAAGCTCCTGTCGAAGAAGCAGCTCCTGTTGAACAAGCAGCTCCTGTTGAAGAACCTCCTGCTGAAGCACCTCCTGCTGAAGCATTTCCTGTTGAAGAGGCAGCTGTTGTTGAAGAAGCACTTCCTGTCGAAGAAATAGCTTCTGTTAAAGAAGCAGCTCCTGTCGAAGAAGCACTTCCTGCTGAAGTATTTTCTGTCGAAGAAATAGCTTCTGTTGAAGAAGCTCCTACTGTAGAACGGGATCTCCCTGCACAAGTAACTCCTGTTGCGGAAAACGCACTTACTGAAGAAACACCCGCTCTAGGAAAAACTCCTCTTGCAGAAGAACCTTCTGTGACCGAAGGGGCTGGCGCTCCAGAAGAAAAATCGGTCGTTGAGGAAGCCCCTGTGTTGGAAGAGGCTCCTGCTGCTGAAGCGCCCAGCCTAGAGCCCGCCGACGTTGCTGAGAGAGAATTTCCCGACGCCGGAGCGGCTGCAGTTGCTGTTGAGACAGAGAAAAATGTCACGAGGGAGATTCCCCCAGTGGCCGCGGAGCCTGATGCACCAAAACCCCAGGTAAGGGAAAATTTCTGGCAGCCTCACAAGATCAACCGATTTCAATGGATGGCGTTTAGTATGTCTTCCTCAATGTCTATATGTCGTAGAAACTAGGTTTTAGACCCTGGCGCGTCTACAGAACACGTGGCTATATGCGTTACTAATCAGAATATACAGCACGATGCCGCTGAGAAACCAAGCGAGGAAGCCATCGAAAGCAAAATGCGGGAAGCCGAGGAGAGTATGGATGTTGTTAGCAGGTTACGAGGCGAAGAGAAGTCTTATAGGAAACACTCAAGAGGTAAGAAACATCCCCTCCCCTATCTTTTTGAAGATACCCTAGGTGTTGAGGCCAACGATGTTGGTGGAGATGAACCTGAACTGGCCCCTAAGAATGTTGTATTGAGGGAGGAGGCTTTTGAAAATTTGGTCAAGGCTGAGCAAGATATGGTAACGGAGTGCCATACCCCAAAGGAAGCGCCACAAGATGAGGCGCGAGCGGAAAGTTACTCTTCCAAGGAACTAGATGGCGATCCCACACACGCGGTTATGCAGGAGGAATATTTTGTCAATCATTTTGCGAACGGCTTGGACCCAGGAACTCGGGACATATTAGTCGCGCATACTAAGCACTATGCTCCGAGTGATGCATTGGCGCTATCCCTTACCGACAGCCAAAGCAAAACTCACGATGTGACGCAGCATCCAAACGCTAAAGAGGACGAGGCCAAAGATGTACAAAGAGCAGAGGATCTAGATTGTCTGGAGAGCATGGAACGCGAAATCGAAACAAACACAGATCATACTCGAGGAATTATCCCGCTTGGCACCGAGGACCAAGCAGTCGATGCATACTCCCCAGAGGCGGAGACTGCTTTGGTAACGCCTTGTGAGGAATCAAAAATGCAACCAGCTAGATGGTCAAGCACACTGGATGGGCCTTGCTCAGGTCCGGAGCCGCCCATAACGCACGACCATCCTAATGAATCGGGGAACTATAAATTGCTTCCTGACGGCATAATTGTCTCTATGCTCGGCCCCCCAGACGATACTCAACATGAAGTTGCTCCAGAGGCAAGCGTACACGTCAAGTCTCCCATGACTATACCAAACCACACAAATGCCAAAGAGTTAGATGGCACCAACTTGGAGAGTATCCGCAAATTTCAGGACCTTCAGCTTATAGGACACATGGAGGAGACGCCGCTGGAGGTAGAATTCGCCGAAGATGGCCACTCCAACGTCTTTGCACCTTGTGAAATGGACGCCCTGGATCAGACTGCGACTCCTATTCCCGAAACAGTAGATATGACTACTACATGGAAGGACGAGGCGATCGCAGCCAAACGTGATCTACATAAAGGCATCAGTCCGTCAGCGGTAATGGATCATATATATAAACTCTCCGGTGCAGGGGATGGTGTGATTGCCGAGGCGTCGACAGACCAGAAACCAGATACAGCACACGCGCAGCCATTGCGGTATAGAGTGCAAATCGAAGAGATCTCGAAGTTGGCATCAACTAATACCGTCTCTGAAGATATCTCGTTGAGGACAGCTTTAATAACTGAAACATACGAGGACCTACCTGCAAGCGAATTGGATATTTCTGAAGATGTTACCCACGCAGGGCCTATTCAACGAGAGCCGGAATGCAACATGCCTCAACCCGAGCCTCGGACAGATGCAACGGAAGTAATAGCAAATACTTCCACGCATTTCAAAGACATACCGCCTTCACCTGTTTTTACGGAGAAAGATCTGCCTGCCGTGCAAGAATCTTTGACAGAAAACCCGGACTCAGAAATGCCACCAATTCATGAAGATCAAGTGTCGCACATACTTAACACAATCAACCAGAAAACACTGGAGTCTGGTGAAGATGAGAGTCTCATCATCCATGATGTTGGGGTTGCTCAAACTGCTGATATCGCTGAAGATCGTGCTCATAGTATGGAAGGGTCTGTTCTAGTTGCCGATTCCGCCGTTGCAGAAAAATCCGTCGAGGAGCCTACAGAGGAACCTGGCGCATCATATGGCCTCGGGATTCCAGACGAGGCCCTTGCGCTAGAAGAGCCCACCGTAGTTAAACCTACTACGAGTGAGCTACCTAGCGTTAAAAAGGACTATATCATCACATGTGCTCTCGAACCTGCAGGCGAAATCGTGATCGAAAAGGATTCTCCCTTTTCCTGGGATTCTGCTGTTAAGGATAAGCCTTTACCCAGGGAAGGTCCGGGTATGGTAGAAAGCATAGGTTCAACCGAAGATCCTGGCCTGGTTGATGAGCTCGCCTCCAAGGATGATGCTGTTAGCGAGGTGAAGCCATCTGCCTTTGGTGAATCCTTAGGACAGGAAGGGGTCACCACTTATGACGCCGCTGATATCGAGCTACCTTCCTCTCCCGTTCTGTCACAGGTGAATGTCGATCTAGAGCCAGAAACGCCCAATAATAGTGCTATCACCGACGCATTACTGAAGAACTCCGCGATCGGTTCAGAGCACTGGGACAGGGGAGCTTCTACATCCGAACTACATCAAGCTCAATATAGGACGGGTGAGGCGACGATGGAGCGTGCCAGTCAGGCTAATCCTGAAAACACGCCGTTCGTGGTTAGCGATGCTGGTCATGTCCCTACGACGGTTGAGTCAGTAGATATGCCGGCCGAGGCCTCCGCTTGGGAGACAGTTGATGAAGATGAGACATCGGAGCAAGCTTGGGAGACGACTGATGACGATGAGACAATGGAGAAATCTTGGGGGGGGTTTCGACTTCCTAGAGAGCAACCTGCCCTAAGCGCTATCTCCGAAGTTGCTCAAGAACCCAGTGAGAGTGCGAGCGAAGCTCTTAGAAACGTCAGCCAGGAAGGCTCTCGCGACGTCGCACATTCCTGGGCCGTTTCACATAGTCATTCCGGCTCCGATTTTAACCATGCGGAAGAGGCCACTCTGAAATCACCGGAAGCAGAGATATCTCGTAATGCGCTACGTTCCGAAAGCTCAGAGATGCCGCATCGACAGTCATCCCCGCACCAGTCCGTGTCCGTAGAAACGCACGAGGGCGAGGAAGGATCGTCATATTATGTGGTAGAATGGGTACCAGAAGTAGCTCGGCTCAAGCCTCTGCATAATGAAGGCATTCACGGAAGACAATCTCCCAATGCCGTCGAAGGAAAGGAACCTCAACAACAATTCATGTTCGAAGACTGGAAGGCTTGGAAAGTATCTGGAATTGCTGCTGGCACTCTACCGGAACATTTGGCATTCCACCCACACTATCTCGATACTATCTCTGAAGATTCCGATGACGAATTCGTCGTTGAGAAGTTGGGTGCGACGAAGTTTATCGATGACCCTAAGCGGCTTCATTCCCCCACTCCCAGTGAACCTATGGCATCATTCTTAAACGAGGCTCCTCTTGAGGCTATTTCTCATAGGACCCCAGTAGAGAAATCTGCAGTGTCTGCGGGTTCTTGGGATGAAGCTCAAGTTAGCCCATCTACAAGGTCACCTACCCAAAGGGCCATTCTAGACGGAACTCTTGCCGTTGCTGGAAAGGAGTCACGAGGATGGCCAGCTACTTCAGAAGAAGATGAAGATGATAGCGAAGTAGAAACCCAGCAACTTCCCTATGTATTTGATTATACAAGGTTTATCTCCGAACCGTCCGCCGTCTCCAATTTCCGCGAAGATGGGCAGGTTTCTTTCAATGAAGAATCCGAAGCGACAGCGCCGGCTGAGACTCTAGAGCGCGATACCGGTGATTTTGGTCGAAGTTTCGGCATAACCCGGGTTGGAATCGAAGCAAGCCAACACGATTTACGAGATGATCTCAATTGGCTGTCTACTCGTTCAAACTCGGTAGACAAATCCCACCAGATGGGCTTCGAGCCGCTCTTGAATGACGAACGTCTGGGTACTATTGACGTTGCCTTTGCCCCTAATAAGGCTCTCGCTGCTGGCCAGGCCCAGGATCAGACTTTAGAGGATGCCAGTATCTCAGATCTTCAGCTTGAATCCACTAGCTCTAGTGAGGCTCACAAGATTGGCGTTGCTTTCAATCATCCTAGCTTCCAACAGGTTGAGGCATCAATCGATGGAGATAACAATGGCCGAAGTTTTCAGCTTGAATCTATGCCTCCGAATCTGCTCGAGTCCCCTGAACCTATATATTCGGGCGTAGATCTACTCGACGATCACCTATCGTTTGAAAAAAGAGAAATCCCGCCCAGGAGCGACAGACGCCCCCGTCAGCCAATCCTAGTGCATTCAAGCACTCAAACAGATGAAGACCTTCCATGCGGTTCTTCCTCTCTGCCAAATTATAGATTTTCTGAGGAGCCGCGCTCCCCCACACCGTCTATCGTCTTGCCCGACCTCAATGATCCTAAAGTCAAAGCGTTAGGGAGGGCGAAAACCCTCAAAAAGAAGCGTCGCCAGCACTTCCGAGAGGTAGAGGAAACTGTGGCAACAGCGGTAGTTATCTATGCCACCGCGCAGGAGCTTAGTCCTCCACCAAGCCCGCCTCGCAGCTACGGCCATATTAACAAGAACATTACAGAGACATTAGGTGCTGCCCAGGGACCGGTTCAGGTGTCTTCAGACGTTGTATCATCAGGGATATCAGCAGAACACAGCGTTGACGAGAATGACTTTTCACCGACTGTTGCTGACCTTTCGACAGATGATGAACGACACCACCGCCAACGATCCCACCGATCCCACCCCAATTCGTCGCGACCTAGAGACAGCGTGAGCGGCGACGAACGCCGCCACCATCGGCACCGGCATAGAAGCAAGGACGATAGTGGGCAATCCCTTAAAACGACCTCGGATCGATCTATACCCTCGCGACACAATAAAGAAGAATCCCGGCGCCATGACAGCGGCCATGAAGGTTCACGCGGCTCCTCGAACCGCCGACACCGCACCCCTGAAGAACAAGCCGCCCACGACAAACGTAAAGAGCGCCGGGCCCGGCGCGAAGTGGAACACGAAAGAGAGAGAGAATTAGAACTAGAACGAGAACGAGAGTACAAAGGTAAAGAAGCCGAGACAACCCCTCCCTCTAGTGATAGACACTCTCCGCGCAGTTCGAGGCGGTCGGGACATTCTGACCTGCGGCCGGGCCATTCTCACTCGGAACGCCGCGTGTCAATAAAGGACGAGCCATTACCAGTTTCAAGCAAGAGATTTTTCAATTTCAGGGGCGGTGAAAGCATTTTAGACCCAGCTCGCGCGTCTCTGGATGCTGAAACTGAAGCACCTAAGCGCACCAGCACGTCAAAGTCACACTCCCGGTCGCATCGAGAGCCGGAGGACGAGCCATCACCAGTTTCAAGCAAGAAGTTTTTCAATTTCAGGGGCGGCGAAAACATTTTAAACCCGGCTCGCGCGTCTCTAGATGCCGAAACCGAACCACCGAAGCGCACCAGCACGTCAAAGCCACACTCCCGGTCGCATCGAGAGTCGGGCGAGGCACCACGGGCTCACCGGGAACATAAGGAACACAGGGAACACAAGGAGCACAAGGAACACAAAGAACACAAGGGACACAAGGAACACAGGGAACCCAGGGAATCAGGCGACCCACCGCGGCCGAAGAGCTCGAGACACCACGACGAGGCCCGAGAGGATTCGTCGAGGAGACACCGCGAGGATTCTTCGAGGCGGCACCGGGAGCGATCCTCGCGGGCCAAGGTGGACGACGACCCGATGGTTTCCGCGCGCTCGATGCCTGAGAGCGAAGGCCGACCCTCGACGAGGTCTCGAGGCGGCAGTGACGGCAGGCCCCCATCGTCATCGCATAAGCCGCGCTCCCCTGACAGCAAAGACGAACACCATCGACACGCGTCTCGACGCGAGGAGCGGCAGAAAGAGCGCGATGCCGAGAAGAAGAAGAGAGAGGCGCCGCACAATCCTTTTAAGGCCGCGTTGAAGAAGCTGTTCACTTAGGAATTTAGTGAGGAAGATGGATTAGGATAGGGGCTAGAGAGAGCAGCAGATGAGAGAAAATAAGGGATATGGGATAGGATCGAGTATGACAGGATAATTTGATCAAAGGCGAAGGGGGGAGACGTTGTTGGCTGGTTTGCTACGAGTTGGTCTGTATGTCTGTGTATGTTCTTGCTGTTTTCTTTCCCTCGCCAACGGTGGACTTGTGAGCTTTGTGATGATTGACGTTTTTCTCTTTTTCGCTCTCCTTCCCTTCTCTTCTTGCTTGTATGAGGAAAATGACTGATGATTTTTTTTTTTCCATCTCTCTTGCATGGCTTCTTCTAAAACGACACACATGTATGAGATAACGAAGTTTACGAATTGAAATGTATTCATTGGTTGTGGTGTCCCTACCCTAACAAGCAATTTTGCACGTTCCAGGCTTCAATTTACTTATGATGACTGCGGTCGTGATATTGAACTTGCGACTAGCCATTATATAATACGAGTTGAATATAACCGGGTACCTATGTTCGGTACACATGGGCGCAAAATACCCATCCCGTTTCCATAGCCTGGTCGGCCTAGAGATCGCTGCTTCCAATTTACTTACTAAATTAGTTGGATCTCAGACCCGAGATACCTACTTATGGTATGTCGGGATGAACGAACGTCTGACCTTTAATGTTCTGTGCCGGTCTCTATGTGTCCGTGAGTCACACACAACATGGTAAGCAACCTTAAGTGGGAGCCGTAAAAGTAATCAGTATGCGGACGCACATGTGGTCATTTTTCTCCTCAAGCTATCAAGCATAATGGGACTATCATATTTTTTGTAGGTCTATGGGTCGTACTACGGAGAAATATCTTTCGGCTTCCTCGTTCTTCAAAGGTATACAAGGTGCCCACCTCATGCTAGCCCGACACGAGAAACCATCGAATGACCACTTGTGCTCGGACTCGGGGACCTTGTATGGGAGAAAGAGGGTAACCGACACACGCTAGCACTAATGAGATTCGAACCCATCTCTCCATTATCTATCCGCTCAACGGGGCCAAAACTTATGTGGGCGCAGGTAAGCCAAGGTGCGTGGCATAATCAACTCCGAACTACCTAGTATAGAAGGCCATTGTCAGATTGCACAGACAAATGACGACACAGATAGACTTGGTGGCGACCTAATCAGAGTCACCCATTCCACATCAACAAGGAAGAGGTGCCTAGTATACGTAGCGTTTGCTTCGGGCAGCTTCGTGTGAACGGGCTAGAACTCGTACGGCATAGCCCGTCGAGAATTCCCGGTGCAAGCTGCATCTTTTTACACCAACCGCCGATGGCTTCGACACGCATGAATTCTAGCCTATTGGTGACGAGGAATCATTTGTCGTCAAGCAAAAACTTGAGGCTGAAGTCGAAATACCTGGTAAGCTACGGGACTAGAATTTCAGGGCTGAGTAAGCTTAATGTAAGCCGACGACGGCATTAGGGCCGCTTTGAGGAGAGATAGACGCAGTTGAGTCATGGGCGGAATCATCAATAACGTGTAGGTATTACGAGGTCGAGTCGATGCACCCACTACTAGGTAGTCTTGAATCTGTATTTTCGCTGTTCGTTGATGCGACGAAAATGAGAGAGCCCTCGGGAACAGTCACGTTATCGCCAGCAAGAGTCCCCAGGTGTCGTTTGTTGTGAGCATGCCAGACATCAGTGACCCGGCAGAGGAACACCTGTTCATCACCCCTGTCCATCATGAAGACACTTGGCCCAAAAAGGTAAGCCCTAGACAGACTAATAACATAGTGGCCAGTATTTCCCAGGCATGCCGGCACCACCGTCCCGACACGTGCCGTGTTTGAACCGGAATGGAAATTCAAGTATCGTCAGTCGGCGCATTATGACGGACAGTAGCGCGTAAGTAATGTAGTAGTAGTCTATCTCTGTATGTCTTCAGTGGATCATCAGCACCTTCTAGAAAACCTAACCTAGGTGGTTTTGAAAAGTGGATATCGACTTTCTATTGTATAATGCCATCATTCAGTTCCGGGACATCATGACGACTCCCTCCTGTGCCATCCGCACAATGATACTCAGTCCTTCGTATCCTAAATCTCCCTAATCTACCTACTTATACGTAGATAGCCAAGATGTTTCCCCGGGGTCGTGCTCGTTCATCTTGAGCAGCCGGGAGGCGAGCAGCGAAATAATGATTGGATCGACAAGATCTGGGTCTGGACCTTTGACACTGACTAATCGCACTTTCGCGCTTCGCTTTCCGCCGAAGACGCTGCACTAAGAGGCATGCTCCAGCACCGCCCCCCAACTCGAGAGACACTGCCGAGTCGTTGGTCAGCTGGTCGCAATAGTTTTTGCGCGACGAACCAGGTGATCCACCACCTACCTGTCTGCCTGATGCTGATGCTGGGGCGGTGCGCAGACAGAGCTCGGAAACCCGCAGCTTTGGCAATGCTGAAGCAGTACATGGGCATTGTTCGCATTGGTATTCGACGTGGCGAGGTATTCGGCCAACCTACTTTGACTACCGGTAGTGCGGATGGAGGTAGGTACTAGACCGATGAGGCTGGGGTATGACAGCGATGGCACAACCGAGGATTGCAGAAGGAGAAACCAATCATCACTTAGCTACTACTCATGCGGACAGCAACAGCCACTTTTGTTCGAGTGTGTTGTTGTTTTATGTTTCGCTGGCCCTCCGTCATCGACACTCTCAGGTTCATCATGGTATTATGTAGCCTGGTAGGTAGGTACCGTACTTAGGAATCTGTACGTCAGGTCAGAGGTACCTATGTAAGTAGAGCGGCTTGATCAGGTCCTCGGCGGGTTGATGCTCTCATCTACCTGATGTTCATCATTCAACTGCGTCCGTGTACTGGATACCTGTCTACTGACGTAACATCCACTGGTTTCGCCTCAAATTGGGGAGTGCGAAAGGTCGTTAGTACGTAAGATACCCCGCATCATGTACCTACCTCTCATGATTAAGTCACCAAACACCACCTGCTGGTCGTAGTTGTGCGCCTACCTAGTACCACTTAGGTAAGTACTTCCATGTAGCGGAGGTAGGTCACCAGGAGGTGGACATTGCCTTATACTTAGGCATTTTCACTGCCATACCTCCAGGAACTATAGGTACCCTAGAGTACGCCCCTCGTCATCCTTCGACAGCAAGTCTAGCCCCCATCTCTCCCACTTTCCTTCGTCTCCCAACTCTCAAATCTTGTTCTTCCTCTTATTTCCACCTTTCTACATTTTCACGTCACAGCGGTAGTCCCTGTAAACCATATATTAGTATAACGTTTTACAGTTTGCTAGCTTCAACCATCTTCATCTCCTTTTACACACCTCGCCCCAGATTCAAGCGTTGCTACAGCTAGTAACCGCCGGTGACGTCACGCCGTCGCCCACAGCGCATTCCCAGGCACACACCCGGTGCAGCCGTTGCGCCAAAGATGGCCCAAGTTTATCGAGAGCGCGACGTTCGCTACACTCGAGAACGTAGCCATTCCTCTTCCGATGATGAGCGCCAGTACAAGACTGTCTCTCACTACAAGGTTGGGGGTCCCAGTGGGACAGCCACCCGTCTGGAGCGCGTGGAGCGGTACGAAGAAGATGACGACCGCCGCTCGAGACATTCTCACTCTCATGCCGGTCGCCTCGGCGCTGAAGTCATCGAGGTTGATCGTCGCACGGAAAAGACCGTATATCCTGATCGTCCACGCTCTGCCTTCGACGCGCCGTCGCGAGGTTCCGATTCCTACCGTGGCGATGGCGATCGCCTAAGGACGGTCGAATACGAGCGCGAAGTCGAAAGAGACCGCGACTACTATCCCCCTGAGCGGCAATCCCGCACTCGAGTCGTCGAGGAGACGAGGGAGGTCGTCTCGCCCACTCGAGACCACTACTGGGACCGCCGACAGCCGTGGGACGATCATGAGACCGACGTGCGTCTCGAGAAACGTGTCATTCGCCGAGACTCGGATGGCGATCTGAAGGTAAAGGAGAAAAGCCTAGATTTTCATAAAGACAAGCATCACCATCACCACGATGATCCCCGCGATTATAAGGAGCGAGACGTCAAGATCGAGCGCCGATACGTCGAGGAAAGAGACCCTCGGGATGCTGAGGTTGAGCGTTATCATAGAGAGATCGAATACTACTCAGCACCTGACCCTCCACAAGCGCCCATCGTGATTCGCCAAAAGATGCCAGACCAGAAGGTCATTGTACACGAGGCACCTGCTCCTGCACCCGTCATTGTCCCGCGCGCCGATCCAGCCATCATCGTCTTCCGCGAAGAAAATCGCGAGCCAAGACGGGATGATGACTACTACCGACGGCATGATGATAGACGCTATGAGAAAGACACGTACGATGAGGATTATTACATCAAGAGAACCGTCATCCGGCGTGATCGAAGCTCCAGCTCTGATCATCATAAGAAGCGCCATATTGCTGAAGGTGCGCTTGCTGGAGCCGGCCTCGGTGCCCTCGTTGGCAGTCGCCGGGGCAAAGACGGCGAGCATCATGACCACAAAGGACGAAAAGTCCTCGCTGGCGCTGCCCTAGGCGCGCTCGGCACTGAAGCCATTCGCCGAGCGAGAAGTGCCTACGAGGATAGGCATGATGAATACGACTATGGCGATTACGATCGACACCGCTATCGGAGTCGGAGTCGGAGTAGGAGTAAGTCGCGGAGTCGCCTTGCTACCGGCTTAGCTATCGTGAGTGCCCGTACCAGTCAACGGCTCCGACGTGACTAACTGCTGAGCAGGGTGCTGCTGCCCTCGCCGTTGCTGGTGGCCTAAAATACATGCAAAGCAACAAGGTCGAGAAAGAAGAGGCGCACCGCGGCCGTGCCCGACGCCGCCATTCCACTGATGACTACTCTCTATCCCGAAGCAGTTCACGCCGTGGTCGCAGTCGTAGCAAGTCCAACGTAGCTAAAGCAGGCGCAGCTACTGCGTAAGTATATACCCCATCTCAGCATCGCGCCCTTCTAACCATGGACGCTCTCTTCCCTCCTTATCCCATGATACTCTGATGCTGACTAGTCTCCGCAGTGCCCTTGCTGGCTTGGTTCACCATTATAGGTCTAAGTCTCGTGGGAAATCACGTTCGAAATCGCGCTTAAGGACAGGCAAGTTATTAGAATGCGTCTCCGAATATACACGATCCTAATTACGGGAACAGGTGCTGAAATTGCCGCCGCGGGTTTGACTGGCGCCGCCGCTACTAAGCTCTGGGAGCGCCACAAGGATAAGAAAGACCGTGAGAATCGTGCAGCATCTGATGACGAACACTACAGTAGAGATCGCAGCATTTCAAGGAGCCGATCTAGATCTAGGTCTCTTGGTCGCCACCACCGCCCACAAGACCCCACGGCTGATAAAGAATTAGGCCTGGTTCGCGTTCCTGACGTTCAGTATGGCAGCGAGCCCCTCGAACCCTACGAGTCAGCCTCCGAAGAACCTAGGAGGCGCCGACATAAGCACCGACAGCAACATCGATCATCATCGGCCTCTGACGGAGAAATTCGAAAGAAACGGAGCAGGAGTACGTTGCGCGATATAGCAGCTGCGGGTTTGGGGACCGCCGCCGCCGCGGTAGGAATTAAGAAGTATTCGGATCATCAAAAGAGCAAAGAGCGAGGCGAGAGGCCGAGCCAAGAGAGGAGCGTGGGGCAGTCCAGGTCGCGAGATAGGAGTGACAGGGCTCGTGACCGACGATCACGAGATCGCGAGCGAAGACGTAGGCGATAGGTGCCTCTACCAAAATCCGACAGCGAATAAGCTGACAATAGCCAGGTTACGAGGAAGCAGCCGCCGGGAATACCTACTACCCTGGTTACGATATCGAAGCTCCGCCCCCGTCTCCTCCCCATGCCTCCGGAGGTTTCCCGCCTGCCAATCTAGCCCCACCGCCCGCCGGTCCCGGTGGCTTCACCAATCACCCAAACCAGTCGACCGCGAACTTGCATAACCCGTATCCTCCCTACAATCCTCAGGATTATGCTAATTTGCCTCCTCCGCCCCCGGGGCCACCCCCAGCATCAGCATCATATTTTCCACCTCCGGGAGGTCCGGGTCACCATCCCGGTCCAGAAAACGTGAGTCAAGTTCCAAACATCGATGTCAGCCGTACCCATCCCGATATCTCCGGGAGCGCGACTACTAAGCAGGGTGCGTCTCCTTGAATGTGCTGCCATTCGCGTGACTCTATACGATACATGGCTGCAACAGTTCAAGTTTTAGATACTAACAGGTTGAAGATGGTGTAAGGGTTGAGTCTAGGCGGCCACCAACGCCTCAAACAACTCCTAGGGTACATTTCCGTGCTCTCTCACCCGAATCATCACGAATTCTGCAGCGACACCGTAGAGCGACCAAGGAAACACCTTCGGACGCTACGGACAACGTGGACATCTCGAGGCATACAGAGAACAGGAGGTCAAGGAACTCGTACCCAAGGACACGTTCATCCTCAGAACCCTCCTCCAATCGTCTAGCTCAAAACCACCGGGACCGCACACTGCGCAGTGTTTCGCCAAACTCCTCGGACGATAATGATGTTGTGGACTTACCCGACCGCTTTGATTCTTCCGGCAAACCGCTAGATCCACGTGACCGAACTTTGCACCGCCCCCGCTCAAGCTACGGTGGATTCGAGTATCGACCACAATATCCCGG
The DNA here is from genome assembly GCA_023159155.1 of Ustulina deusta. NCBI lineage: Eukaryota > Fungi > Ascomycota > Sordariomycetes > Xylariales > Xylariaceae > Ustulina > Ustulina deusta. The sequence continues at coordinate 1,623,335 of JAJNNX010000003.1, read as the reverse complement.
AGACCTAAGCATGCGCGGCGAGTGGGCGACATTTCCAATAGACGAGCATCTGGGGGCAGCGCAGCTCGCGCAAACGCTCGGTGGCTTGCTTCAGGGACAGCAGGGTTTTCTCGGTACCTTGGGTCATATGTTGCAAGATGGATTTAGGCGGTAGGGTCGACTGGGGTTCTTTTGTTTCTCTACACGTTTTCCATCCTCCTTGAGGATTTATTTTATCATAGTGATCATGACCTTTCGAGTTTGTCGTTGCTCATTTTTTTCTCTCTCGTTTCTCAGATTTGCAATTACGTTTCCTCTCCCTCTCTTTTTTTGTTTGTTTTTGTTTTTCTTTGGTTGTTGTTGTTGTGGTTGGCATTAGAGAGCATGTTACTTCACGACTTGATGACGAATGACGAATGACGCCACCATTAATTATGGGTTAACTATTTCCTTTCCCCTCTTTCTCCTGATTTTCCCTTTTTTCTTGAAGAATGATGCGTGTGAGACGGGGAAGGAAGGCCCGATGGCAAGAACTAATCGGGTTGGTTTAGGTGTGTGTGTGTGTGTGTGTGTGTTTGGTTTCATGACCTTGTCTACGATTATCCACAATGTTTCTTCTACCTATATTCCCCGCAGCGTAAGAGCACAAGAGAGGGGGAAGGATTGGGAGAGACGATATATACTTATACAATGCCCAGCCCACAAATGAAACTGTTGCTACTCGAGTCACTGGCCCCTTTTATCTCTTCCTTTGAAGACTTCGTACACACAATACAGTATTTGTGCTCGTGATCCTGTCGCAAATCCCAGCGATCCCGTCTTAGGGGACTTACTCACATATTGACATATACGATCCACTTACTCGCGTGGCCCTGTCCCCCAGCATCGAAAACAACCGTGAGGATCTCGGTACCTCCTCGATATGTGAATAGAGTCTTACGCGTATGTATCTGCTTGTACGAATGCTTCTGCCAAATTAATTGCACTACTTTAATCTGGCAACTGCTACTTATCTCTCTCTCTTCTGTATTATTAACGGAATCAAATTTATGGGGCTTGTAACCTATGAGTGGTATTTTGTTGGTCTAACTACTGCTCCTGAGAAAGCCGTTTACCGTCGTCTTCACTGATTCTAGTTTGCCTTTTACTCTGTCGTTTCCCCCTCATAACCCGATATGCAGTAGTTGTTGTTTGTATCCTCGTTGGGTTACTGCAGTTATCATCTCGACCAGACTAGGAATCAGCAGACGCTCCTCTTTTTTTTTTAACCCTCTCTATGTCTTCATCCCCCCCCCCCCCCTCCCCCCCATTTTATTGCCTTTTCTTTCCCTCTGCCTCTACTCCAAGGCCTTCTTAGCAAAGGTTGGCAAGACAAAGCTGGCCTTGTGAATCTCGGCATTATAGTATCGGCAGAGACGCTCTTCCTCCTCGGCGGTCCATGAACGCACCGGCTCGCGGACGTTGCGTCCGGCTTCCTTGCAGCATACCATGAACCCGATCTGACCCGAGGGGTACGTCGGGATCGTCGTGTATGCGTACTCGGCCACGGGGAACACCTCACCGCAGTCCTTCTTCAGCTTTGCGATCAGAGGGAGGTGAAGCCATTGGTTCTCAGCTATTCTCGGGGAACAAAACGGACACGTTAGTTACGTCATTTCTTAGAAACGCATGGGGCGCGGTGATGGTATGTAAGTGGGAGGATGGGGAATACGATAGTATGGTATAGATGGAAAAGGAAAAAAAGTTGAGCAGAAAGGGGAGCAAAATAAGGAGTAAATGGAAAGACGGTATTTTCCTTCGTCGATTAGGGAGGGGGCCTAGCCATAGTAAAAGAAAGATGATGAAAGAAGAGGACGGGAAGATAGAGAGGCGGAAAGGGAGGACCTGTTTCCAGTTTCAGCTGCCAAGAATACCATCGCACTTTTCCCCCTTTCACACCTCTTGTGACTATAAAGGAGACTTACAACCTTGTGTAGTGATGACACCGCCGGGACGCAGAGCGTCGTGCAGGAGCTGGAAGTAAGACTTCTGGAATAGAGACTCGGCGGGGCCGTCTGGGTCCGATGAGTCGGTGATGATGACATCGAAGGCGTTCTTGTATTCGTCGAGGAACTTGAAGCCGTCGCCCACGTGCACCTTGACCTTGGGGTGCTTGAAGCCCTCGGACATGCCAGGGAGGTATTCCTTAGAGAGACGGATAACGGCCTAGTATTTATGAAAGCGGGTGAGTTTACTTTTTACTTTACTTTACTGCTACTCAATCATGCAGAGGACATATGCCAAACGACTGCTCCGGCAGGACGGGGGAGAGGGACGAATGCAGAACCTCACCTCATCAATATCACAAAGAATAGCCTCCTCGACGCAATCGTGCTTGACGACCTCGCGGAGCACACCACCATCACCACCACCGATGACAAGCACCTTCTTTGGGTCCGGGTGCGAGTTCATAGCAAGATGGGTGATCATCTCCTGGTAGGCGAACTCGTCTCGCTCGGTGCACTGGATGACGTTGTCGAGGACCAGGACGGTGCCGTAGTCGGTAGACTTGAAGATCAAGACGTCCTGGTACTTGCTCTTCTCGTGGTGCAGGACCTTTTCCACCTTCAGGGTCATAGCTTGGCCTAACCGCTCATCAGACGAGTCGGGCTCCACGACAGAGAATAAGGACTGTGGATGCGGGCATCGTGCGCCGCCGCCAGTCGTGATGTGTGATGCCTATTTTGTCACTCACCAGGCCACATGTGAGAGATCTCTCTGAACCAGCCATCTATAGGCGCACGTCTGTTAGCATAGCCGAACGAGTTCGTACGTAGTCATGGCATCTCTTGTCTTCTTCAATGCTAGCAGGGATAGATAAGAAAGCGCCGGCTGCGAAAACAGAAAAACGCTCGCCTGAGTGAGCAGCAGTACGAGATGGAGCATCATTCTGCAATGTACAAGCAGAAGAAACGAAGGAAGGAGAATAAATGAACATGGCAACACATGGCAATCCTGCGATGTTGATTGAACATATAACGTATAATGCATAACGTATAGCTACCTAGGTAGGCAGTCGTCGTCCTCAAACAGGAATAATCATGACGTGGGGTCAAAAAGGCCCCCCCGTGAGCAGCGAGGGGCAGCATGATAGCGATAGCGACACCACAGGACAAAAGTACGTACCCTTGATGGTCGCGTGCGTGATTTCAGACGACATCCTAGAACTGGCAGTTTTATTGATCCGACGACGAGCCGGGGTAGCAGGGCGTGGTTGAGCTGCTGCTGTTGGTCGTTGAGTGAGGGACGCGAAGGGTAGCAGGGGAAGACGTCGACGGAGGGGTTGTAAAGTTTGCATGGCAACCATGAAACACAGCTTTTTACTTTTTTGAAGCCCGCACTGCATGCGTGGGGGGGGGGGGGCGCTGAGGCGGCTAACAATGCCCATGAAAATTTTGCGGTGGGTATAGGTACTGCATAAGGTAGCAAACAACCATACTCCAGGTATATTAAACTACCTCTATTCGGTAACACTGAAGCGGAAACGGACGTGCTCATTGGCTAACCGTGCCCAATCATGCCCAATCCCGCTCGCTGTAATCCACGTCTACGTCCATCTAGTATTATTCCTCCATATCGACTGTAGACATCCCTGGTACGTACCATGATAGATCAAGACAATCTGGGCTTGAAATATACTATCATGTATTGTGCTCCCATGCACCCTGCCGCTGCACTTTCGAGTGAGTGAGCGAGCGAGCGAGCAACATATACCATGCCTATGATAGCCGAGAGAAGCTATAACAACGTAATCCACAAGAGACCAACCAATACTCCGCCTTTGAATGCAAAAAACTCCATCGTTATCCTTCTTATGCCATATTCCCGCTGGACAGAATTTCGATGTACAAATACAGATGCGAAACGACATCTCCAATATCGGCGTCTCCTCGCTTATACACACTTGCATATTCTCGGAATAATACGCAGTGTAACAGGCCCGCCGCCCACGGCGCCTCTCTCACTTCTTGTTGGCGATTTTATTGGCTTCCAGCACACCTGCCAATTCGATTGCAAGGTTGACCGTCTTAACTTGCAGGACCCACGTCTCCAGGCTCGACCCGCTGTCATCGGCGGCTACAAAGTTGACCGTCTTCAGCTTAGGCGTGTATTCCACGTCAGGGAGGACCGTCTTGTTCAGGGCAATATGTCCTCTCGGCTCCGCCCGTAGTAGCATGCGCACCGCTCCAGTCGATTTATTCTTGAGAACACGAAGGGGCCCTACGCCTCGAGTAGACCATGGTGACTTGTCCTGGTCTTCGTCCCCTTTCTGCACCGGGATATACTTGATCGCCTTAGCCCGAACTTCGTGAAGAATAGTCTCATCTTCCTCGCCCGGCCCGCCCTCGGTGAGCGAAATCTGCTCTTGCGGGGTCTCTTCTCCGTCCTCATGAAGGGCCTGAGGCTCAGGCGTCCCGTTCACGGGGGTTGTCCCCATACTAGACGGCGCCGGAAATGGGGAATCTGCATGCTGATCAGTTTTTGTGACACTGTGGCCTGTGACGCAGAAACGGCTTAAGAAGCGGCTTACTGGCACGTGTAGATCCATCACCACTGGCTTGTAGATGGCCGGATGGGTTCATTAGTGCTGCCGGCTTTGAAAACTTGGTATCCGACGAGGTCTGACTATTCTGGCCCGCTGTAAAACTGAAGCTCAGAGCACCATTGGTCTTCGCGGAGCCTCCAAATATGCCGACACTCTGGGAAGACGCCGTCGCCTTGGGGGTAGACGATGGTTGTTGGCCAAAACTGAAGTTGAAACTAGAAGACGGTGCTGCTGTGGTTGAATTTCCCCCGAAAACGGGCGCTGACGGTTGCGAGCTAGGTTGTAATGCTGTGAATGGATTGTTTACTGTTTGCTTGTCTGCCCCTGCAGTAAAGGTGAAGCCAGATGTGGACGACGAGCTCTGACCAAACGTAAACGGGGTGGAGCTTGCGCTGGGCGCTGGACTTCCAAACGGGAAGCCGACCTTGTTTGCATTTGGTTGAGAGGTCGAGGCGCCGAAGGAAACAGCTGGGCTGGGAGTAGCGCCGGCGCCAAAGGTCATCGATGTCGATTGGGTGTTCGAGCTTGAATTCGGCTGGGACCCAAAGCTGAACATGGTGCTATTTGCCGTTGAAGTGCTGCCAAAAATGCTCGACACGGGTTTGGTAGGTTCCTCTTGTGTCTTTGCCCCAAACAACGTTGACGAAGGACCAGCTAGGTTGGAGACACCATGTGTGGCAAAAATCGATGATGTTGCTGTGGAGGGCGCAAGAGCCTTGAACCCCAGAGGAGATCCCGTGTTCTCTTTGTTGCTGTCGTTTGGTGTCTGTAGCTTTTCATTGTTGGAGGCTGGGTCTGCGGAGGGCTGTTTCTTCGGCTGATCAAAAATGGACTTGGTGTCGTTGGAAGTAGTACCATTAGCCTTCCCAGCACTAAACAGTGGGTTTGAGCTACGGCTGAAGAGATCTGAGGCCACTTTCGAGCTATCAGGTAATGCCTTCTTGGCCTGAGCTACACTTTCTGCAATGAACGACTTCGCGAAAATGCTCGGCACTTGGTCTTTAGTCGCGGGGACACTGGAAACAGCCTTCTCATCCTTCTCATCCTTCGCACCAAATAACGGGTTTGAGCTGCGACTGAAGAGGTTTGAAGATGTTTCGAAGCTGCTAGACAATTCCTTAGCCCGAGCTGCACTTTCTGCAATGAATGACTTGGCGAAAATGCTCGGCGTCTGGTCTTTGACGGCGGGGGTACTCGAGGTAGCCTTATCGTCTACCTTGTTGTCAAGTGATTTAGTCACAGAGCTAATAGAGGCACTTGTTGCTGGTTTGTCAAAAATGCTGACAGCTTGCTTCTTAGTGGCGGAATACGCTTCAGGTGTCTGCTCATCACCCCCGAATGCGCGCTTGGCTTTTGAGTTAGAAGGAGTAGCACCGAAGATACTCGTAGGAGCAGGAGACGCATCACCTCCGGACGGCGACTCGACTACCGAGCTAGTAGGAGTAGCGCCGAAAATGCCGGTAGATGTAGAAGCAGGCTTCTGAGGAGCGAAAATGGAAACGGTTGCTTCCGATGATTGGGGTTTTGTTGAACCCGACAATGCAAACGAACTTGGAGCGTTGAGCTTGAACCCGGAACTAGGTTGACTACTGACTCCAAAGATAGAGGCAGGTTTCTTAGGGTCAGAAGAGTCGGACGCTGCACCAGGTCCTATGTCTGTAGTGCCGGATGACTTTGACACATCGGGTGTTGATTGCCCGAAGGATATTGGCGTAGTCGCCGGGTTGAATGTGTAGTCGCCTGGTTGTTTGGCTGGTGTATGTGTCTGCGGCTGATCAGCCGCCGAAAGCCGATTCAGAGAGCTTTCTTGCTTTTCATCCGGACTAGGGTTCGCTCGAACTGGTTGGCCGTTAGCCCCCATTTGAACGCGCCCGAATAGGCCACCCCTTGCAGTCTGGTCAGCGGGCTTTGATAGCTCGCCAAAAGTATTGCTTGTCTTCTTGCCAGCGCCAAACAGAGATCCGTTTTGTACAGGTGGAGTACTTGTGCCAGTACTGGCGGCGGCGCTTGCGCCCGGTTCTTCTGAGTCGTGCTCAGGTTCGGAGTCGCTCTCATGGTCATCAGCATTGTCATTTTCGTTTCCGCTACTGCTGGAAGAGCTTCCCGAAAAGTAGCTAAAGATATTTCTTGAATTGGTGGTGGGTATTGGCTCAATGTTGTTACCCGCAAGCACTGATCCAGAGGGGGTGCCGATATTGTTCATCTTCGCAGGGCTAGGGAACAAGCTGCTGCTTGTTGGCTCGAATGGATTGGCCTTAGTGGCAAATTTCGAATCCTGAGAGCCCTTTGCCTTAGAGATACCGAAGAGTGGCGAGGGCTGAGAAGTCTGTTTCGAGGGCGAAGCCCCGCCATTCCGTGTCTTGTTGAGAATACTTTCAAGCAAAGACGTTGCTGCGGAAGGGGTAGATTTCAGCTGTTTATTCGGCTTGTTCTCATCTACTTCTTCTGTCTCGTCTGCTTTGCGTTTGCTCTTGAATGGTGCAGGCCTAGCGAGGACGGGGTCATCAGCATCCTGGGCGAGGTTGCGACGCTTATTTTGGTTGACGGTTGATGCCATCAAAGTGTTGTCCCTGGGCGTAAGGTCTTCCTCCGCCTTCCGCTTCGTCGACCCAGAAGGGTCTGCCCTTGGACCATTTGGGCTTGAGAAGTGGTCATCTTGCGGCCCCGGGAGTAGACCATGAGCTACCCTCCATTTCTTCAACACTTCGCTCGACGGTTTGACACTCTTAAACTCGTACAGGCCATAACGCAGCATTATTAGACCTCGGCTTTTTTCATACTCCTTCGCGAAGTTCAAAATATTCAGCTTCCAGTCCTTCTTGGTGAAGATTTCGTCGGCGGTATACTTGAGTCTACGTAGATCAAGAATACAAAAGAACTGGCGGCGTTGAAGCTCATCAAAGTGCGATGGACATTTGTGGGCGAGGAATTGGTCAGCGTAAATAGAGCCTGTGCGGTTTGGGTCGTCTGGGACTGCCTTGGCCAGAGCTTGCCCTGTAAGATCGGGATCAGGAGAGGGTATCCTCATCTTGAAATGATCAATAGAAGCAGTGTTAGACATGCCATTCGATACACTCTTGCGAGGAGCAAACTTGCGCACGCTCGGGGGCGGGCGAGTCGCCTCGGCAGGAAGATCTGGGGCAAACTCTGTGGTGCGCTGGGGACGCGGGGTGGATGTGCGGAAGAGATCACGAGCGCTGGTCGAGGTCTTGGTGAGCTTGGATGACGGGATGGGGGAGCGGGCGGGCGATGGTCTGCTCGTAGGGACGAGGGAAGATCGGAATTTATTCGCCGAGGCGGAACGGAAAGGTGTCGAACCCAGCTGGCCCGGCGCTGGGCGCGACTTGTACGGGGTGCTGTTGAAACTCATGGTGGGCTGGATGAGGCAGGAGTGCGAGAGCGATAGACGTGTGGACGGGGGATTTTCGACGCGAGGCTATATATGTGTGCGCGTGTGTGTAGGGACGATGAGATGATGAGATGATAGAGCGCGCGTCGAGTCGAAGGCGGCGGTTAGGGAGAGAAGGGTGTCGATGTGGATGGAGGCGGAGGCAAGGGAGGGAATGGCCTGAAATGAAATGAAAACAACTGGACGTTGTAGCGCGGAAGAATGCCCGAAAGGCACGCTTCGCAGAGAGGCGAATGGTCGACAGAAGAAGACTGGAAGGATACAATGCACGCGCTGTGGATGACGAAGGGAGACGTCGATGGACAATTGACTGCTTCGCCAAATTGCTTTCTGGTCTTGAACCGAGTCTCAACAGGCAGTATTTTTTGGGCCGCATCAAAGGGGAAAAAAAAGCGTGATGGGTTTAGCTTGGGTATTGGCTTGAGCAGGAGAGAACAGCTGGCAAAGCCCAGGTAATGGGGGCCATCAGATGTCAGCAGGGCAGTTGCAAACAAGTTACTTCAATACAATGTAGGTAGGTGGAGAATAGAGGGCATGTGGGGCTCGAGACGCGTGGGGAATCTGCAAAAACAAAGAGAGACAAGGGCGACTCACGTCTTCAATTCTCGCTGCTCATGTTTTTACCCACTGTACCTAAGTACCTAGGTAGATCAATGTACGTACAATGCTAGGCAGATGCCTTACGTAAGTAAATGATCTCAGTCTGCACGTGGATGTGGGCCTTCCTAGTCTGTTTCCGGACTAGATATGTACCTAAGTACCGAACCGCAGTCTATTATTCCATCGCCTTGCAGTTTAAGTATGGACATATATGTCCGTGGTGTATCTAAATAGTGTATAGTCGAATGCCATAACCTGTGCAGGCTGTACACAGTGGTATAATCAGATAGGTATCCCGGCGAACTGTGGTCATGCACTCATGCAGTAGTATACCGGTAGGTTGCACATTTACGCCGAGATGCCGAGTTGACGGGTAACCTACAATTGCATTCTCAAGTTTTAGGCTGCAACGATGACGATGATGACGATGATACAAGTACATGTGAATTTGTCTCCAACGTTGTTCAGCGTCTGAGGTAAGATACCCACAAACTCAACAAGCGCAAAATCAGGCACACAACGAAAGCCCAATCAAGATGAGCTGCAGAGGTTACATTGTCATTGCTTACTCCGACCACCGCATAGAACAATGAGAGATTGGTGATGCTCGAAGGCCATAGTGTACAAGCCAAAACGTGGTATACGTATTGAACATATGACTAAACAGAATTTACGCGGATTGGTAGAGTAGAGTACTGCTAACCCAGCCTACTTTTGGCCAATGCGACCCGAGAATCCTGACAACGGAACCAGGCACGTTATAGCTTAGCCTTAGTCTGAGCCTTCTTCATTATAGGATCGAGCTTGGTAGCCTTCATCACGTCGCCCTTGACCTTCAGTTTCCCGGACATGAACAATCGCTGGGCATTGGCTTGTCCGGCAACGAGTTTACCAAAATCCTCGTCGGAAAGCGAGAGAGTCACTGCGGTTGGTAGCGCGTTAGCCTAGGCGCGTATCATCTGCGGAGCGGCACAACACCATCTCACCGTTCGGCTTGCTTCCCGCGCCGGTACCCACAGTGCCCTTCTCCTTCAGATCGATATGCCAGCTCTCTGTCTCACCAGCCTTGTTCTTCAGTATGAAAGCATAGACACCATTGCCTTGCTTGATAGCATCTTTTCGGTCGGCTTCGCTGGTATTGAGGGCGCTGTCGATAACGTCGAACGCTGCCGACGCAGGGAACTTGGCTGTCACCCTCACGTCAGTCCTTGCGGTTTATGCCTCGCACCTCTGAACAAGAGAATTTCTGGACGGAAACTCACCATTGGCGAAACCCATTTTGGTAAAGTGTTCGTAGGAAGGACAGATGATGTCGTCCGATTTAACCGATGGCTATGTTGAGGGGATCTTGGAACGTATTGGTAACAGAAAAGGAGGTTTGCAGGTTCTTGTATTCTGGTATTTCGACCCACGAGGACGCTGTTCGGCTTGAGATGTCAGGTTGAAGCAACAACGCTCGCGCACATGTGAATCGAACCTCGGTCATTACTCAATGCGTTCAGGTGTGGACCAAGCTTCCTCCACGATGAGTTTAGCGCCCCATGTATTATGGCGTAATAATATAAGCTAAGCTAGTTTTAGTAGCACTGATCTTTTTCTGTAAAGGGCTATTACGCTATCTATACTAGGTACCTACCTACCTAGGTAATCTAGTTAAGCGTAAGGCTCTATTATAATAATGGGTAGTTATAATTGTTATAACATTTGTTAAATACCTAAAGCTAATCACATTGATATTTGGTTGTTGATGTGTATCCTCTGAGTGGTATGACTTGATGTAACAAAATACCATGAGAGGCGAAGTATACCTAGGTAAGAACGGGCCGGGTACATATGTATTTATCCCACAATTAGGCATTCTGCCAGTGTGTGGAGCTCCAGTCTTACCCCATTCAATGGGTCCACTTCGCTGTTTGCAAATACCTATACCTACATGTACCTAGTATACTACCTACCTATGTACTTAGGTAGGCCAGAGGGCAACAATAGTCAATGCTAACCAAAGTTTAATAGGTAAGCCGCGATAGGTAGCTTTCTTTGTAGCATGGATTATATTGATGTGGTGTTAATTGGCGCTGTTATAGGTCCCTAGTGGCTACTGCATCTTTCTGAGTTTTTGGGTCTAGGAGTCTGAATAATGGTAAGCTTACGTAGGCACATGTATATACTGGAGGACCTCTCCGAAACAACTGCCTACTGCGTACTACCTGCGTCGTTTCCCAGGAACCACCTACAAGTACGGATGTACCTAGCAGAACTACCTTTAGTGTACACTACAGTAGTAGGCAGCTGAGCGGACCAAGTTAGAGGGGAACCCACTTCACTACATACCGGTACCTAGAAGCACGGAGTTTGATGCCCCGATTACTCCCCGACCAATGGCCGGTAATTGGTAGTAGGTATAGCACTTGAGTGGAAGGTCAGCACACAAATTTTATCGCCGCTTACTTCCGGTGAGACCGGGTACTGTTCCGAGCAAAACCACAAGTCCGGGAAGTCCTCCACTTCCAACTTCCGCGCTTCTCATCTCTTGAACTCGATTGCAATGACCTGACCTGGAACTCTTTTGCGTTTAGCGAGAGGTCTGGGGGCTAAACCACTCCTTCAAGCCATCTCCGTGTTGCTGCCTAGGCGAGGTGAGCCACCCATGACGGAGAGCAGCCCAGCACGCCTTTCATCAGTTCCTATGGCCGTGTTTAATAATATAACATGCCTACTTACATATGCATCCCTACGCTTTAAGCTTCTTCGCACAATTCCGGTCGCTTGCTTCTCCGCGGCAGTGGGACTTTTGTGGAATTCGGGTGAAATGCTCATGGAATACCGCTGAAATAGGCATATTTACGGGTGACAAGTCAGGGCATTGGCATCGAACGACTTCCTCGGAGATATGCAGCACGATACCTTACCATTGCACTCAATAATATCGCTGTACCCAACTGATGCGTTCGACGGCGTTCGATGCGTTCGATGCGTTCGCGTTGGGCTCGGGATACTCACGGCGTATGACTGGGGGTCGCCTGGCCACGGTCCTTCGATGGTTGGTTACACTGGCCCAAGTCTGACGGGGAAAATCATGGGCAGAACATGGGGTATGGCTGGTCATCAGCAGCCAATACTACTTGGACTGTACATGCTGCACGTTGCAGCTACACAGCCCAACCGCCAGCCAGCCACCTGTCGTTACGAGTCAGCGCATCCATCCCTTTCAGCGCTGTATAAGTAGTTGCCGAACCACCGCGTGTGCGATAATACCGTCGGTTGTGACATGGTTCGGCAACTTGTTCATGTTGGGGCGTGTAAGTTTACTGTGTGGTGAGCAAGTAGCGGTACTGTCGACACTATATGGCCTGTGATGCTAGAGGCTATATACACATGCATGCCTAAGTACTTATAGATAAGCGCGCCGTGTTTTGTCTCCCACCCGGCCATAGGTGTGCCAGAGCGGACTAACCTATGTTAGATAGCATGAGCTGCGCATGGGAACATCACCCCATGTCCCAACAACGGACTCCCGTTTCTTTTTTTCCCTTTGGGGTCTACTGGAGGGCGCGGTCTTTCGGGATTTGGTGCCCTGCCAACAAATCAAATTGGCCACCATGTTGACCCTTGTCATTGGCTGGGGAAAATGCACACCTCCTCTTTTCTTGAGCGACGCTGTTCGCCCCATCATCCTCCTTTCATCGATTTGACAATTTGACAAAAACAGAGGCCGGCCCTTGTACATAAGCCGAGCGCATTGTTTCCATTGCCCGTTTGGTCGATAACTCCACAGGCCCGTCGCAATGAATCCCATCATAGCAGTTTCTAGATAACAGGACATTGAGACTCTCGTCTTCATCGTTGAGTATTATTAGCACGCCCCTCTCCAAGACCTGTGTTATCCTGTCGGTGGGGTCTTCCGTTCAGCCTCGTCATCCCTAAATCAACCGAGTCCTTACTCAGAATGCAAGGCTTAAGGCTATAGTACTAGCCCTGCGATTAATTCTGCTCTAAGCTTACGCCGCCACCCGACTGTAGTATACAAGATCATGGAAACCGTAAGACGAACACAGGGCTGTTGGACTTGCAAGAGTAAGTAAGCAAGCTTTCCCCTAAATATGAGTAGGCCCACTCACTGCCGTGTGTGTTCAAGGGCGAAAGATAGGCTGCGATCGTGGGTATCCGGCTTGTAATAACTGCCTCCGAACTGGCAGAGAATGTCTGGGCTATGGCATCCGTCTCGCCTGGCCTGATCAACCGGACGGCCGACGCAGGGGAAGTCGAATCCCAGACCAAGCAGTTCACTGCAGTCCACACAATCCTACCGACTATGGGAAACAGTTCCTAAATATGACCTACGAGGACCTCATGCATAACGGAAAGGGCTTGATGGTGCTCAACGAGCTTTTACTTCTCCGCAACCAACAGCGACCGGTGAGAAGTATTCCACTCCTCCCGAACTTCCATGAGAGAGAATCCCATCTCCTCAGTTATTGTATGACGCCTTACAGCACCACCGACACATCTCTCTAATCTATCTCACAGATCACGACAAACTGTCGCGGATGATCTCGACCATCAACGTCAATAATGGGTTCCGAGATGATCTGATCCCTATGGCCTTGTCCAGTGGCGGGAAAGCTTCTCACGGCCTTCGGAACGCCATATTCGCCGTTTCCGCTTTCCATTTATGGGGGCCTGAGCACGCCTTGTCGTACAAAGCCGAAGCAATCAGGTCACTGTCTTCTTCACTATCAACCGAGTCATTCGGTACTACGGAAACGCAGCTAGCGACCTCTATGATGCTTTGCGTGTACAATGTATGATCCAACCTTCGAACTAACTATTCTACGTAGACTGACAGCTGAAAGGTGTTTGATGAAACTGAGGGTAATTGGAGTTTGCATCTCTACGGAGCTCAGAAGATCCTCCACCAACTAGCTAGTATACATGGCGGGCACCTGGCCTATAGATTTCTCTACACATGGTTTTTATACCACGAAGTCCTTGGTGGCTTCAGCCAGCCCCTTAAACAGTGGCCCCACGGCCCTGCTTCCCTCCGGCTTCTACAAGACTCTCGTTTTGACACCTCGATGGTATAGTGACAGAGGTCCCTACTCAATATCTTTCGAAACTAATTACTTGGTAGATTATCGGCTCTCTAGGATGCTCCGTTGAAGTCATGGAGATCATCAGCTACGTGAATAGTTGGCGCGCCATAGAACTCCACGGCGATCAAGCGGCATCTCTCGATCAAGAAAAGTCTAAAAGGGCGATGGAGTACAAGGCACTTGAGAGTAGAATTTCTTCATTGACACAGCGATTGGATCCAAGGCACGAGGAACACCTATCCCGGCACGACCGCCTCAGGACACTGGCTACAGCTGAGCTGTACCGGATCGCTACCTTTCTCTATCTACATAGAATTGGCAGCGCTGAGAATTCTCAGGACATTAAATCAGCGAATCTACAACACGCCTTGCAGATTCTTGGCAGCTTGGAAGTCTGCACAAGCCCGTGGCCACTTTTTGTTATCGCTTGCGAGACCGAAACTGATGATCAGAGAATTAGTATACTACGAACCCTTGATCGTATGGATGAGGAGAGACATATTGGAAACGTATTCGTTCTCAGACATATCATCGAATCGTTCTGGAAACAGAAGGATCTTCAGGCAGACTCTGGCAGAGCTGGTGGCCTGAAGTGGTGGGATACCATTGATCTCAATCTAAGCGCGCCCTGGTTCATCTAATGAGCTCACAGGGAACTGCGGACATGGCTGGTACTCTCCGTGCCACCACCTATGATAACGGCTACTCTTTTCCTTGACCGAGACATTGTTGGATTATTTGGCCATCTCCGTCACATGTCTATCCGCTTTCGGGTTGACCAGTAAACTCAGCAAGTCGGGCCGGGCGTAATGTCCAACCACGTCGATGAACGCCTTGGGGTAGTCAATGTCGCGCAAATTAACGTCAGTGAACAGGATTCCTTCGTCGCCATCACCCAGCGGTTCACACAACGGCTTGCCATCTGGTCCGAAGATCATAGAAAACCCACCTCCGGGCTAGTATTCGCGTTTCAGTCTCAGACTCAGACTCGACGTGAGTGATCGGTAGTGAGATGGGAATCTTACCGTTTTTGTAACAGGGTTACCAGTGAGATTATTTTTCTCTAGGTTCTTCTCTGTGAGGATTTGCGATGCAACCAGGACGAAACACTGGCCTTCAATTGCCATAAATTGCGAAGCCCGGTAGCTCGCCTCTCCAGTCTCGTGGTAGAGCCACGCAATCTTCTTGGGATCTGGCATCTCAAATTCTGACGGCCAACTACCTACCCGATCAGGTATCGGTATGAATTGGCGAAGGAGGGCCTTACCTTGCCACATGAATCTGTACTCCCTGCGAGTACTCATAGTATCGAAGTAGGGGCTGTAGGTGCTCCCAGCAATTCAATGCTCCGATCTTGCCGAACTGCGACGGCACCACGCATTTGAGAGATTCGGCCTGTCCCTCGCCCCAAATCGTACGCTCTACATGAGTTGGCTTGATCTTGCGGCGATGATGGACAATTTCCCCTTTAGGCGAGATGAACGACTGTGCCATATACAGGCTTCCCCCATCCCTCTCGCTATATCCGAGGACAACAAACATCTCTGCTTCCTTTACAGCTGCCTGGATGCGTCGCATCTGAGCTGAGTCACGCGGCATGGAATTGGCCATATACTCATGAATGATATGGGTATTCTCAATGACACTTGAGGTCCACATGGACCTAGATGAGAGGCAAGTCGGCGTTAGCTTCAGACACCAAGGTGATGATCTGTTATCCCTCACCATGGATAACCTGGAATCCAGACCTCGGGAAACCCAAGGACCTGCACTCCATCTGCACTAGCATTCTTGATCAGTGAGATGGTTTTATCGACGCCTCCGTCGAGATCAAGCCAAACGGGTTCTGCTTGCACTGCTCCGACGCGAACCATGGTGGTCATGTTGGTGGGGTGTGTGATATGAGTGTGATGTAGGAGTGATGGTGGATTGCTTTGGATGTAACCCTCAAGATTAGTCCCGAGGGTTTCGTGCCCGCAACTATATATATACCAGTGCTCGGTGTGCCTCCATGCGGGGTTTTGACGAGCAATCGAATGTTTGGACCATTCATCAATGATTCATGTGAGCCATAGAATGAATGTATTGGTGTGCATCCCCGCAATTGTATATAATACGCAGCAGTCGTATCACTCGACGTTGTTGTAGCCTGCTTTTGTCATGGAGTTACATAAATGGGCCTACCGAAACTACCAGTATTAGGAATAGCCATCTGTTGAAGCCCCTAAAATACCATGACGGAAGGATTCGCGATCGCAGAGTCTTTCCATCTTTTTAAAGAGATCGATGTCCTAGCTCAAAACAACAAATCCCTAAGCTCCGTCTGCTCCGCTCGTCTCGAATCCCTAGCTTTGTACGAAGAGTTTCGAGTTGCCGGAATCGTGATATGTCCGGGGTTTGAACTCGCCCATCCAAATCCATCTCCAAAATCCACCGTGACCCGGCCTTATCCTCTTCATGATTCCCACAAAATCCCACAATTCACCTGCGGTACTACTCCGGTCACACAGCCCGTCTGCAGAAGCGAGGATCAAGCAAGTACCGCATCTGGCGCCACGGCCTTATCTTGCAACCACAGATCTCGACCATGTATCCCGTCCCAGGGGCGTATCAAATCATTCAATTAGTAGTCTCCAAGTGATTGGACCAACCCACCAACGCACGGTGTGGCATCAGTGGTGATGTAGGACTTGTGCCATGGTCCCTTACATTCTCTGTGTCTCTCCGTACGTTGCCCAATGGTCGTTCTAGCGGCTAAGAAGGGCATGTGTTACGAACTTCTCTATTTTAGGATAGATTCTCTATTCCAGGTATGACATAGCAGCAAGCAAAAAGGGAGTTATAAACATGAAGAGCAAACACCTTATCTCACAAGTTGATTCATGGAAAGAAGCGGTGAATCGAACCGGACATGGGTCGTCAGGCAAACTACGCCGTCGCGGCACGTACCCAAGTTCAGCTCAGCTGTTTTTTACCGCACGGTCAGCACATTGTACAACATTGTAATCAAGGCCAAGGCGTCATCAGAGGGGGGGATCTAGCTACCTTGGTTGGTTGAATTATCTAGACAACTCTATTTCCACTCTTCTCTGGCCTGCAATTGATCGACTGTCCTGAATAGACGAAAATCTGACAAGACGAGAACTCGTAACTCGGTTTAAAAGATCGGTTGCCACGGAAATTCCTCTTCTCGTAGTTTTCATTAGTAACATTATTGTGGTCAATCGTCCCCCCCCCCCTTCCCCCTTCCTAATTCAATAGCTCGGACTTGGCTAAATGGTGTCCCTAAGGAGATCATCGTCAGCCGGCACGGCCGGGGAAGGTCATCTGCAGCCTCGCCTATCTCGGCTAACGATGGTTGCGCTGACATTCGCGATCCTCAAGTTAGTCATCACATCCCTGGCAAGAGTTAATAATAATCTTAATCCTGACTTCGTCTGCTCAGCACGTGGATAGCACTTGCCGGATCGATTGGCCTCGTCCTACCCTCGGGCGGATCTGTCGCCTTCTTGTACGGCTTCATCTTCTGTGTCTTGTGCAATTTCGCACTGGCGGCCAGTCTCGGAGAGCTTGCCGCGATATGGCCGACGGCTGGAGGACAGTATCATTTCGTCTATGCTTTATGCACAGATAGATGGAAGAAATCCATGGTGCGGCTCCGTCATGCGGACTTAACGAGTCTGGGTTCGCGGGGTGACTAATAGCCGCTTCGCAGAGCTTCTGGGTCGGCTGGACCAACATTGCCGGCTGGCTTACGTTAGTGACAACGGAGGGTTTCTTTTGCGGTGAGGACAGTGCTGGCCATCCTCTCGTGTCCGTTGGCTAATAATGATTACAGCCCAATTTATACAAGCAGCGGTTGTCCTGGCGTCAAACGGAACGTATCAAATAAAGCAGTGGGCGACGTATCTGATTTTCCTAGCGGTCCTCACCTTTACGACCGGGGCGAACATCTGGGGCAATAGGATATTAGGCCGCTGGAACGACGCGGCCTTATACTGGTCTATACTAGCCGTCATCGTCATTAGCATTGTCCTCCTCGCGACTTCAGACAAGAATGACGCGCGTTTCGTATTCACCAATTTCCAAAACGAGACGGGGTGGCCGGACGGGCTAGCTTGGATTCTGGGATTGCTGCAGTCTGCGTTGTCGCTCATCGGATTTGACGCGGCGCTCCATATGACAGAAGAAATGCCGACGCCGGCTGTCGACGCCCCTCGGGCGATCATCTACGCCGTAGCCGTGGGCGGAGTGACGTGAGTTATGCGTGGGTGTATGATTGTGGCGCAGCTAATCCGGCAATCAGCGGAATTGCCTTCATTCTGGTTATCCTCTTTTGCATCACGGATCCCGAGACCGTTTTGCACACCTCGACAAACATGCCCATTACCGAGCTCATCTTCCAGGCGACTGGTAGCCGTGCGGCCGCGACGGTTTTGACCCTCGCGCTCGCGGTTTGCTTTGTTAATGGCACAAACGGGTGCATCACAAGCACCAGCAGGTTGTAAGTAATACCCAGGGCCAAAACTCTTTGATTTATCGACTTTGGGGGGTATCAATGCTTCTTTTCGGGCAAAAACCGTAACTTGGAAGCTCCCCACGGTTCCAAAACACTCACAAATGGCGGTCGAAATAGCGACAACTAACTCCGAGCATCGCAGGTTATACGCCATGGCTCGGGATAAAGGCGTCGTTTACCACGACTAGTAAGTAAGCCCTCGCTCTCGAGCCTCTGATCCTGCTAGCGCTAGAGCTACCTGTCAACTAGCTTTGCTCATATCACCCCTGGTCTCGATGTGCCTGTCCGAACAATAATGTTCACATTCGTATTCAACGCTCTCTTCGGACTGCTTTACCTCGGACCTTCGGTTGCGTTTGGGGCCTATGTCTCCAGCTGCACGATATTCCTTAACGTATCCTATGCGTTCCCCGTCGTGGTGTTGCTTATCCGTGGCCGCGGCGTCCTCAAAGAGTGGCAGTCGGAAAATACGTTTTTCGCGCTCGGTAGAAGCGGTTGGGTTATCAACTGGGTCGCAGCAATCTTCGTCATTGTCACGTCTGTGGTAGGTCTTTCCGCCTAGTCTCTGCCCTGATATCGATATAAGCGAGGAACTCACTCGTGATTTGTAGTTTTTCACGTTCCCTGGTACACTCCCAGTCTCGAGCAATAATATGAGTAAAAGACCCTTTCCCTCAAGGAGATATCGACAGCTCCAAGACTAACTTGGATAGATTATGTTACTGCGGTGATAGGCATTTTCCTGTTTCTGATTGGGACCTATTGGATTCTGTATGGCAAGACGTTCGAAGGACCGGTGAGTGGGCCGGAGCTACAAAACCTTGGCTATATTCGCTTACGATAGTGCTAATTGCAGAAATTTGACGTGATCATGGGTGAAAGTGTGCCCATTCCTGCAGAAGACGGCTCTTCCAGGGCCTCTGACGAGAAAGCTCACCAAACCGTGTAACGACCACTTCAGCAGGTAGTCTATCTTGCTACACCATTGCGCTAGATGGTTTCTCCGGACACAAGCTGTAGTACACGGCTCGTATGGGAATTTTATTTTTATGATCGGTGTTTCATCCATCGGTCTCACGAAAAGAGATGGCAGCCAACTTGGATACCCTCGCTCGTCGTTGGAAAAGATCTCGCCTGAGGTCGAATAGAAAGGGACGCATCCATAGAATAATAGACATATTTCCTATATAGCTTGCATCGACCGCGCGATAACGGCGGCAGTGTTGCAGGAGCTTAAGCCGACTCTTTCCGTGCAGGTGAGACACGAACGTACAGCAGATAGGATAGGAATTCCGATTAGTCGAAGAGGATGAAGTGTGGCGGCTAGCGAGTAAGAAATGCACCGCCACAGAAAGCCCGAATCTCCGAAACAAGCCAGCTCCAGTTTGATAGTAGCGCCAAAGACAGTTCGGTGACAAGCTCCCGTCCGTCACGTTGACACGATGCGAACTGTATTTCTAAGCAAGACTCGATATGTGGGTGGGCGTAACCGGCAACGCTCTCGATTCCCGCCTAGCGCCCCACGGGCGCATCAACGAGACCGGCCGTGAAAATCTCGAAACTAAGGAAACAAGCAAGAAAGGAAATCCTC
Source organism: Ustulina deusta (assembly GCA_023159155.1). Lineage (NCBI taxonomy): Eukaryota > Fungi > Ascomycota > Sordariomycetes > Xylariales > Xylariaceae > Ustulina > Ustulina deusta. The sequence goes on along the minus strand of JAJNNX010000003.1, from coordinate 1,603,559 downwards.
GAGTCCACTGAAAGGAGGAGGGTCGTCTCTTCACTCAATACCTACTTACCTAGACTTCACCTCGCCCCCAAACTTAAATCCCGTTCTCCACCCACGGGCGGGATACCGCAATAGAATACAGGCGGACGAAGCCGTGGCATTACCTATTTTTATAGCCAAATTTAAGTAAAGAGGAATCCAGACGTGGGTATTTAAGTTGTTCCCCGAGACCGAGAGAAATTGCGTGCTTCGTCTAGTACTAACTGCATAACCAACCCACCTTCAGCACCCCTACCAATCCTCCTATTCGCAGCGATGCTCATGGGACCCTAAACAATCGTGGGGGGTTATTGATCTTGTGTGAGGAACCCGTGGAGGGGTTTCACAGGTAAACGGCGTGGCGGGGAAATATCAAGTGAAGCCGGCACCAACCGCGTCTGATGATCGCCAGGGCTATAAGGCGACGACTCTGGTTCCCTTCTCCGTCTGCTCTATCGACACACCGAAACAGGTCATCGATCGTACGTTCGGGTCGGGGGCACCCATAGGAGCATTAACAACCTGGTAATCACAATTACGCTGGTTGGCTGAAAACGCCTGATTCAATTCACATCACGCTTCTCTGGACTGTCAAGCAATCCCTCTTTTGTGTCCGCTTTTCCTATTGAGGAGACCCACGTTCGAATATCGCAGTGGCAAAAACGGCTCTTCCCGTGACAGGCGCCTATATTACTTCATTCGTTTCATTGCAAGACATCTCACTAGCTTACCAAGATCTCGTAGCCCGGAATGGGTCTCTTGTACGTTTACTGGTTTCGAGGTTGAGAGAGTTCCTTCGTCATGCTGCGAACCTTCGCTAACCGTTCCTTACAGAGCATTGGGCACTGCCCTTGATTGGCCAGATGCGCAGAAGCATGCGCAACAAGTGAGAGAATGGGGTATCAAGGTAGTGCCGTTATGCCATCGGCGGCCCGCCATTTGCTAGGATCAAAGGCTGACTTGGGGGGTAGCAATTGCTGGAGATCTGGAACAAGGCAAAGCATAAGGAACGAGATGCCATGCTCTGGGGTGATGAGGTGATTGACGCCATGCTCCTTTCGGGCTGAACTGTACATCTAACTCCCTCTGATAGGTCGAATACCTTGTTGTTCGGTATTCTAACGACTCCCCGAGTGTGCTTCTGTCTCTTCGGCAGGCCGACATTCTGAAAGCACTTGCTGCGGATGAGGAGTTGTCCGCTAACGGCGGCGGTGTCCCCGATCTCCGGGATGTCAAGCTGCAGAGCTCAAATCCTCTGCCGGTGTTCCACCCCGAGTTTGGTAGATTCATGCTCGAAGCTACTCCGGGCAAACCTTGGGGAATTGGCTTCAAGGAGTTATTGGACGTCGAGCCTGATATGAAGACGAGGTAACATTTACTCTACACGAGTACACTACGCACAAGCGCTAAACTTGGCCTAGGAGAAAGATCGCCAAAGAGCACATGGAAAGTGAAGAATACCCTATCACGCTTACAACCTTCCCCCGCCTTGGTGTTCCTGGAGTGTTTACCGATCCATATTATCCCCCCTCGGGACCTAAACTTCGCTCCCAGTTTGTTCCGGATGAGATTGCGAACCCTCACATCCGCTTTCCTACATTGGCTGCTAATATTCGATGGCGTCGAGGAAGAAAGGTACAGGTAAATGTCCCCGTTTTTCATGATGAGAAAACACCAAATCCATGGAAGGACCCCACGGTCAACCATGATCTTCACAACTGGCCGGAAGATGACGATGTGAGAAATGGGGCGGCTCCAGACAACTTCATCCACATGGATGCCATGGCGTTTGGCATGGGAAGTTGTTGCTTGCAAATCACATTCCAGGCGAAAAACATCACAGAGGGCAGGAAGATGTATGATCAACTGAGCCCACTCGGTCCCATTATGCTAGCATTGACGGCCGCCACGCCGATATACAAAGGATTTTTGGCAGGTACAGACGTTCGCTGGAACCAAATTAGCCGGGCTGTTGATGACCGGACTGCTGAAGAGCTAGGAGAAAAAGTGAGTAGAAGTTCCAACACCTAGTCCCGAAACTCGCCAGCTAACAATTACTAGCCCCTCAGAGAGAGTCGATGGCGAATTCCCAAATCTCGTTACGCCTCAAACTCGACTTATATCAGCACTGACCCGCGTCTTCGACCCGAGTACTTTGACCCTAACCTTGTCATTGATGAATCCATCAAGGCACAACTTCTTGAGGGCGGCATGGATGATCTGCTAGCTACGCACTTTGCACACTTGTTTATCCGTGATCCTATTGTTATCTTTAATGAAGACCTGGAGGAGCTAGATTTGACCAAGGCCGATCACTTTGAGAACTTGCAAAGCACCAACTGGCAGCACATGCGATTCAAGCCTCCCCCGGCAGGGTCCGACATCGGCTGGCGTGTTGAGTTTCGGCCCATGGAGATTCAGATCACGGACTTTGAGAACGCCGCGTTTTCCGTCTTCATGGTACTAATCACACGGGCTATCCTAAGCTTCGACCTAAACTTCTACATCCCTATCGTCAAGGTCGACGAAAACATGGAGACAGCGCACGCGCGAGATGCCGTGCTGGAGAAGAAGTTTTACTTCCGGAAGAACCCGTTCCCCAACCGAACGCCCCGGAGCGCCGTGGGATCAAACGCGGCCTCGCCGACGACCAGCCGACCGGCGACTCCCGTCAGCCCCGTCGAGGACGAGTACGCGCTGATGACGGTCGATGAGGTGATCAATGGGTCCAAGTCCGAGGAGCACGACTTCCCCGGCCTCATCCTCATCGTTGAGAGCTACCTTGACTCCGTCAATGTAGACGTACAGACACGCTGCGAACTCTCCACGTACCTTGACCTCATCCGCAAGCGTGCGAGCGGCGAGCTGTGGACCGCAGCGAAATGGATCCGGCAATTCGTCGCCAAGCACCCGGCATATAAACGCGATAGTGTTGTCGACGATGAGATCACCAAGGGCCTAGTGGGCGCCGTCATCGACATCGGAGAGTGCGAGCAGGCTAGCAGAGGCTGGAAGGGCCTTAATGTGCCTGACCTTGAGAAGCTCCTCGGGCAATTTCGGGGAGGCTGTGGAAGCAATGGTGTCAAGCGATCGTCGGACGAGATAAACTGAACTAACACTCAGTTTGAGGAAGTTCTATTAGCTAAGAAACGCGGTGTTACCGCGTAACGTTCCCACTCGTGCGTCTTGCTAGTCTATAAATTAGCGGTACATTCGAGGGACATCACATTTTTTCAGGTTTCTTTTTCCTACACTACTTCTCTTCCGCTCTTCCGGCATTTTCACTATTTATTCTTCGTATGCCATACGACTGGGACAATAACACGCATCAGTAGACTAACTACCTACCTACCCAGTGGTAGGAAATAGCCACCATAGATACGCTAGAATAGCAAACATTATACCTACTAAGGATCTTTATACTGCCTACGTTATACTCTTTGGGCTGATAGTCTGGTGATATGTGCGTAGTGGCGTTTCTAGTGTAGGCGATCGACCGCCGGTCTAATAGAACTAGACTAGACTACGGGTCCTGGGCCACGAAACAAGCTCTTCAGGTCGCTCTCTGTTTTTAGTTTCCCGGTGGCGCTCCGCCTATACCATGATAGCACAAGCACAAGTCGCACCGCCTTATCTGGCATAGGGAAATCAAGATGAAATTCTTCCCGACTTTAGACCGATCCATACGCCCGGGTTAAACACCTCTTCCTTCATGCATAAATCGTTCGATTGAGGCTTTGGTGGACGCGGCCAGACCTCTCTCTTCTCTTCTCCCCCCTCCCCCCCCGTAAGTGTATTAGACCGTCTGTCACTTGTGGCTTTGGGCGCGAGCACCCGGTTTCCCGGAACTGCTAGTAAATGTATCTTGACCGAGAACCTGAGCTAATGTAGACACACATACTATACAAATCCCAAACACTCGCACTTGTTACTACTGTTTCCATGTGCATCGTATCATGTTGTTCCTAGCCGGACTAGTCTACCCCCCAGACGATATGATCAGAAGTGATCTGCAGAAGTGGTCTGGGACTTTTGCTGATAATGGTTGAGTCGGAATTATCCTGTAACAATATGGTGCCTGAAAAAATGTTCAGACTGTGCTACCCACGCTTTGCCGTGCTTATAGCATAGACTGTATAGATGTATATGGCCGGATACTCGAGGACTTCGACACGGATCATCTCGGTGCACTAGGGAATTTGAGACAAACGTTTGTGGATTCTTAACGCTAATGTTGATATTTATAACCCCAGGAACATGATTCGTTCTGGACTAATTCATGCACAGCTGTAGTAGCTAGGTAGTATACTTTTCCTTCTCATTTTGATGCCGATCGCGAAGGAGCCCTAAAATAGTACAATGACAGTAGTGTACAACCATAACGCCTCGTAAATAGTCACCAGCATCAAGCCCCAGCCCAGCCGACCAGTAAATTCCGTAAGTGTTTGCGAGGGAGCCAGCCAATAGGGCCGAGTACGTACGCTTCACGCAGAGCTGGATGGAAAGAAAACAAACCAGCCTATCAAATCCAGATACCTCGATGTACACCGTGCCCATCGACCATGCGTTCGACTGTCCAGAACAGACATCACATCGTGCATATGTATGCAGGGATGTGTGAATCGGGGCAGGCAGGCAGGCACAGGCACCAGAGAGCCGGAGAGCCTATCGCAGCACGCCATCGAGGCTTTGTCTCAGGGAAACTTACGGGCACGGTGCGCCATCGCTGACCCCCAACATGATCGATCGCAAGCTTCCCCGGCGGAGGCGCCCATCCCACCCAGGATGGCGGGACTATGGAATTACTCGATGTGGTAAATGTCCACTCGGTCCGTATACATTACTGAGTACTGTACGGTCAGTCCCCGGCGGCAGATTCGCGACACCCATCATGTCACCGATGGCCGGTGATCTGATAGGTACCATGGGCCAAGGTTCGGGGATTGTCACCGACCGGTGGGCGCTTGTGGATATATATTACTTACTAGGCCGGTGGAGAGATAGAGAGAGCGAGAGCGAGAGCGAGATAGAGAGATAGAGAGTCCACAAAGCGAGAATTGCGAGCGGGACCAGCCGCCGCGGGAGAAGCAAAAAAACGGAGTGTGTCCCCAAACTAACAGGTACAACCAGGCTGATTGCCCAGATGATGGGCAGCCGTGGGAAAAAAACGGACGGGCTCGATCCACGGGTACCAGGAGTACGGTACGGGAGACCCTCCCCTAACCGCAGCGGGCAGAAAACGCCACGCATTAGCATGTCTCTCTTCCTTGCCGAATAACGACAGGCATTACAAAACTTTTGCCGTGTTTACATACATACATGAGACCTGACTGACATGCCCTACCTTCTTCCCTCCCTCCCTCCCTCCCTCCCTCTCAGACACGGGGAATAATGTAAAATACAATTAGGAGGCAGGGAAGGAGGAGGAGGAGAAAAAAAGACAAAAAAAAAAAAAAAGGCCACACCTCGGTCCCGGCATCAGAGAGAGACATGATGATGAATCGTGAGAGGTCACACACGCCCCATGTGTGTGTGATCGATCTTGCAGAGTCCGAAAGATACGTAAGGCACGCTACGCCGCACGTGTAAGCGAGAGAGACGATAATAAACCATGATGAAATGGCCCCGGAATGGTTCCGGCTGAGTGGCTTCGCTGTAGATATTAATAGCCAGGGAGGCTTTTTTTCTCTTCTATTTCTCTCTCTCTCTCTCTTTTCTTTTTCCTTTTTTTTTCTTTGGAAATTCTCCACTAGCTTCTTTTCTCTTTCTTTCTTTTCTTTTTCTTCTTCTTCTTCTTTCCGCACCACTCAAAGGACAAAACGTGAAACGAGATCGGTTAGGCAGGCAGGCAGCACGATGTAGTTATTAATTACTATGCTCGCTTGCTATTGCTATTAGCTATTGGAAACTTCCCCAACAGGGAATCCCGTAGACACCACCCGGATGTGATGAACAACGAGGGATAGGTAGTTACCGGTAATAGGACGAGCAGTGTGATATGTGTAGGTAGGTAGGTAGTTGATCATCTTCGCCCGCTGTCTTACTTACTATACTTACTCTCCCTGCCGGACGGCGGCGAGAGGGACGCATACGATGTTCACCGGTGTGTCTACATGGCAGGATGGAATGCAAAGCAAGCTTCTCAGATGTAACCAACCACCAATACCCACCACATCCATGATTTGAAATAAGGCTCCAGACACCGCATACAGTAAGACTTTGCACTTATTCGTGGTAGACGGTGTTCTGGAATGTGACTCTAGATTCATATCGAGGAGGCAGCAGTAGTGATGTGAGATTGTTACGAGCAAAAAAAAAAACCAAAACCACTGGAAGCCAGTTTTAAACGTGGTAGTGCCGCCAGTGCGTACATGTACTTACTTTCTGTTCCGACGGGCTGTTCACAAAACGCCCCACGCGTTTTTGCGCGCGAGTCAGGCACCTGCAGTAGCTGGTATATCCACCCAGGATGTTTTTGGATGCGGTATACCTTAGGTATCGACATGTACATGATGTAGTGTGGTGACAGATCGTACCCGCTCCATCGTGGCAGAGAACTGCAAGGGCACAAACCAGTGAAGATGTTTGAGATCTCGATAATCGCCCCGCTACCATCGCGCGCCCTAGCCTACTACACTACTACTGTAGCTAATATATAGTCTAAGCACTTAGAATCTCTTCGCCCATGAAACGGACGCCATGGGGTGAGCTGAAAAAGATGGCGCCGTCTGGTGTGAGTGTAGTAGCACACCCCGTTATTTCTAGGCTTGCATACGAGGTGACGTTGTTGCAGCTCCCCTAAGACTATTTGCTATTAGATGCATATAGTCTACAAATTTCCCTGTGCAACTAGTATGCCTAGTATCTCATTAATGACTTTCCGTCCAGGATGATGATACATTAGTTTTCTATCCCCCCTCACTCACTAGTCTCGACACAGTCTCGTGCGTATTGACTCTTGATATTAGCTATACATACAATAAAGTTAATAGTTGGTGGTTATACAGGAAACATGACAAAGGTTTGTGTTGTCTGAGAGCTCTACATAGAAGAATCACCCCTTGCCCCATTTAAATCTCTACGCCTACTGGAATATTGTTTGACAAGCTTGGAACGAAACTTCCATGTACACTGCACAGTACCTTCATTGTAAGACAGGCAAGAAGAAGTAGTATTTTATTACAACTAGGCAGAAGACCGAGGTTAGTCAAAGACTTACTGCACGCACAATACGCGAATCTTGGCTGTTCTGACATCGCATCTGCCCATCATGAACCCATCTCAGATCAGATGATCATCCATGCGTTAGCGTCCTCTCATCAAGATTGTGAATGGTGTCGCTAGTATAGTAGCTAGTGTAAGGGAAGATTTAATATGAGGAGGTGCTTGGACATCAGGTCCAGACAACCTAGTACAGAATATCTAGCCTTCTTCTTGTCCAAATACGGCAAAGACGCCACTCAAGAAAAAAGTTAAGTTTAATTGGTCGAAACTCTACTGTTGTACAGTAGAATGCGCATTATCAGCAACTTGGTCGAATTTAGACTGGCATGACAGCTTCCCCCCTAAGTCATGATATCGTCAGTTTCTTTTCATTCTTTGGAGAAAATTTAGCTCCGGATGAGAAAGTGGGGAAGGGGTGGACGAAATCTGTCGAATGACAAGATCGACGATGCGAGTTTCGATTCAGATCGTACTAGGCTACCGCCCTACGACAGCACCGGCGCGAACTCTTTACCTGTCGATTAGGTTAGCCCTAGCCCATCATCCCCCAGCAAGTCGTGTGTGATCTCGTCCGCATTTACATAGTTAAAAAAAAAAAATCTAAAGAATCACATCGATGGCTAGGTTTAGGACCAAGCCCTAAACGAAATTATCATGTAATAGCTCTCTCATAAAACCGAGGTGAAAGGCACAGGTTTCAATAAGTCGTTCAAAAGTTGTGCTTGGACAAAAAGAGAGAATGGAGAAAAGGGGGAATTACAAACTCAGACCATGATGACCAGAGAGAGACATACATGACGAGGCGAGGCGCGCACACCATTCGGCGATCACTCGGCAGTAGCCGAGGAGCGATCATGTCTTTCAATCCTGATGAGCCTGGTGAGCGAGAACACACGCCCGTGGAATGACGCTGAGTCTGTGCTTCGGATCGGGTGGTGAAAGAAGGCACCACGTGGCCCTCAGGTAAGTTACATAGACCAAGCAAATGCAAACCCCTCCCTCCCTCCCTCTTTTCAGAGACATGCGCAACATTTGATTTTGTCTTCGCAAGAGAGAAACAAGGCCCGACGTTGAGACAGCACAACTTTGTATATATACTAGATAATACACGCGGCTAAGACATAGCCGCTCTTGTGGGCGGTGATCTCAGACATTTGATCGCGGGCGATGGCATCGATTGTGCGTGGGGCCCTGAGACCCCCCGTGAGCCGGAGGAAGTTGGACGCGAGCCCGCCGCCGTTTCGAGACATGTGCCCCGTGGCTGGCAGGCCGTAGCGAGTTCCGGCTTATTGTTGAATAAAATAGCGGTTGTTTATCTATCTATCTATTTATTTATTTTCTTCGATCCCCCCTTTACCGCGCGGACTGTGAAAGAAGAACTACTAGTATCAAGATCACGTCTTGCGGCTTGGCTGGGTACATACATACAGCCGCGCGCATGGTATGTCATCATGAAATCAGACAAGCGACATGTATAGCCTCGGGCCTTGCCCAGCGCCGTCGTATCTCGGAGAAAAAGGGGATTAGCTAGATACGGGGTTTCATGCAATGCCACGGCGTGTGTGTGTGTGTGGTGTGTGTGGCGACCCTATAGTCGTTCCCAACGCGCACAGAGTCCTGCGACATGGTACAAGGGGATGGCTGATTGCCGACTGTATCTCCGTAAAGCGATGCAAGTATGACCGTGTCTTGGATCTGTGTGACGGGATTTGCGGGAGTGGTTGATGACAGATTGGCAACGGGGGGTGTGGGATAGCTCACATTGCGTGGGTGTCTCATGGAAAGACAACCAAAAAAAAAAAAGCCCTCCAAAGGGGGTCGGGGTGAGAAATCCTGCAGGCGTCTTTTTTACCTACCTTTTTTTTATTATTATTATTTTTTTTACGTATCCATTTTTTTGCTTTTTGCGCCGATCTGCTGCTGGGATGATCTGATGTTGCTGGCGCGCAAAGACTCCAGAGTTGCACCCTAACGGCCACGACAATAGACATTTGACATGCAAGATGGCGCCAAAATGCACCCCAGGCTTAACTACTGTACTGTAATTCCCTGGCAAACTCTAGACCCGAGAAACCCAGTCAGGGTTGCAGCCATGGCCCCTCCAGCATTGTCAGGTTTGCCATGTGGCAGCGGTGAGTCCATCAGCGAAGTACAGATGTACCATCGCCATGACTGGTTGGCCTTGAGCCGCACATCGTCGGGGGCCTTGTCTAGCGCCTCGATCCGCAGTGTCTCGCACGACGCCCACATGAAATTGGCGGCTTTCTTTTGCCAGTACTTCTTCTCCAAGAGGAGAGGCATCAGGGGTAAGGGGATGCATGTGTGTGCGCCATCGGGTGAGGCGCCCTTATCAATAATGCAGCAACAGCAATGACTTCTATATGGGACATCGTCGCACCAAATTGATAGAAAGTTGAAGATCGGGACACAGGTAAGATTTCGTTGCAGGTGCAGGCCGAGCAACTCGATCAATCATTCTGATTTGCGGCGGGGCTCCAGAGCTGAGGTACTTGTTGCTGACGGCAGAGCGCAGCCTCCCGCCCGTCTAGGTCGCATCCCGTATCATTGGGGGAGAGGCCAGGAGCGTGCACGAGTATTGTACAGGAGTTGTCTGGAGAGACATGGGTTGTCATGCAGCTTGCCGCCGGTTCTCGGTCGGCGTCAAGAACACTGCGATCCAAATCGTACTTCTGTTCAAAGCGCCACCGGAAGATTCGAGTGATCTCGCAGGAAGACGGCACAGGTGGTAAATTGGGGGATGGATTTCATGTCGACAAATACTGTTAGATGTGCCGGGTATGCTTCCCATCCCCTTCCGTAGAGCCCAAGAGGAGTTGGTGAGCAGTGCGGAGTGAGTATGATAGCATCATCACAGCAACTCGTCCTGTGGAACAGTGTGGCTCGGAGAACATGCAACTCTAACTAAGCCTTCATTCCCCGTACTGTTTGTGACCTGCCCAGTCGGAATGTGTGTGTGACGGTTAGTCCAGGCCCCCCTGGGCACTCAGCTTCTAGCCTTGCCTATACGTCATTGTCCTAGCTTCTAACGGACCGATGATTACAAGTGCTATAGTTGGGCCTCAACGATTGGAATACACAAGGCGTAGGGTGGCTAACGTGCATCTGGAGAAAAGAGGCAGAGAAAAACCTAACAGGCACAGAGATACGCATACACTGCACTCGCGCATGCCGCTCTGCAACATGGGTGACGCTCACTGAAGGGCACAGCATCAAGTCATCAAGTCGCGAAGTGAGACTCAATGCCAGCTTCATCAAGGTACGTCCGTACGGAAACCGTGCGTCAGCCACCGGGCGACCAGAGCCCAGGCATAGGTAAGACAGACGCAACCGGGAGAGGGAAAGGGGTCTCGGCTCCACGGCCTAGTCCAGCAGCCGATCCCGTTTTTCTCTGACCGGTCTCATTTGGCTGGCATCCGTTGTAAGCAAGGCCTAGGCTAATCTGTCCGTGCCCTCTTCTCTTGTGCGCGTGCCTGTAGCACCACCAACTTGGCAATAACTCAACAACTCGAGCACATGTCGTTAATCTGACAGCTCACGTCGTATGGCATGGGCTCTCCAGGAGCACGCTTCCCGCGTGGTGCTGTGCAACACCCACAGCATCTGCATCCTGCTCTTAGTGCCGATGTTAATGGTGCCGTTGCCGTGAGGAGTATCTGACTACCTATTGCGCTGGCACATCGTAGATCGGGCTGGGGGAATCCATTCTTCCCCTCCTTTACGGGAAGCCCTACATAGCTTGACTCGTGTTAGGTTTGCGTGTGCCTCCGCGATCACCTAGCGCTAGGTCGACGAATCACGACTGAGTCACGGAGCTGTCCGAGCTACAAGGATGGTATCTTGTGCGGCCTAGGACGGGTTTTTAGTCATCCCTCGGTCAAATGAGTGGATGAGATTGTGCTCTAATAACTACCTAACCTAGTCTACCTTCTCCTTACCCCATGCAAGACTCGAAATGGGCTACAAACGAATGTCCAGAGAGTACCCAAGTATCTCAAATATTCCCTGAGAACTAGCTCAGCTGGTGAATTGTTGAAACGGTGGTATTTTAACTAGGGCATTTGAGGGATTTACTGTGTGTAAGTGAGACGTAGATGCATTTTGGAATACGTATTCATAGTGCCGCCCACGCTCCTTGGCGAGAAATGCCCGCCATCTATGCCATGCAATGATCTGTCAACCCACACGCAACTTCATGCACGCATTTGAAACGCAAAAAGCAGCTCGACTTCCTACACCTTCACGGCTAGCCCCTCTTGGTTGAAAAAAAAAAAAAATGTTGGCCAGTACAATATCTCGCCCCGACCATATGCCTATCTCTAACGCAACAAAGGTGACCAAAAACTCCAGAGAAACAAACGCCGATTGATGCTGTGACCTAATGTGCCCAAACCCTTTTTGCCGACATGAGGGTATATACAATGAGACCCGAAAATATCAATCAATCAGAAACAAGAAAAAGAAAAGGGGGAAAAAGAGGGAGAAAACGAGGGCCAGCGTGCAAGGTGCTTTGACATGAATTATATATAAATATATATGTGTATCGTAAACGATGTAAGTGCCCTCATCGATGTCGGGGCTAATACGTTGGTATGAAGTTTGGTGGGTGCAAGACTCCTACCGATTGCTTTAATTCGCCCCAGTGAAAGGATCGTGGTGACGAGAATAATTTGCGGTCGACTGAAAGAATCAAGGTCTCTCCTCTACGGCCTTTGGACGGATGGATCGTTGTTCCATTTGTCGTTTGCGCTCAAGTTTAGCGTAGTGCAAACCACATGCATTACATAACGTCCTTGCGCCGTCTGGCCCTCGTCTCCATTCAGGTGTGTCTATGCGATTGCAGCTATGACAACGTCCTGGTGGTGCCGCGCGCTGGAGAGCATCTGATTAGTTGTTGATATCTTCGTGGCTTGAGAGACAGCACTTACCCCTCGCCTTTTCTTGGACTCTCCCAGACCATATGGTGACGGCTTCACATTATCGCCATACATACTGATATCATCATCACCGTCATAGCTTGTGCCGTCGTTCCGGTTGCTATCTCGGGCTTTTTCCGCCATGCTGTGTTGCACGATGTCGCGAACGTTCTCTAACTGGCTCTTGAGCCAAATTGATATGTCGATAAGCTCGCTGACTTCCTTTTCGCTAGGTAGTCGCTCGGGAATGGGCTGACCCCCATGCTGCTCCGACGCCACCTTTATGTATGCTTCGGCAAAGTTGCGAACAGTATTGGCATTCCAGGCAATCTATACAATCCGTCAGCAACATATGGACATCGAGGGGTTCAGTGCCACCGACTTTGTTAAGACAGTCCGCATAATTCCATGCTTCGAAGTGTCGATTTAGAGTCGTGTCATACCGGGCTCGATGCATCCCGTATTCGTCATCCACACGTGGCGGTGGCGGCGGTCGGTGCGCCTCGTAGGGTGGAAGAGGACCGTGGTGTCGAGTCGTAGCTGTGGCTGCTGAAAGTGGCAATTGTCCGGGAGGGTATGGCATAGAAGGCGGGGGTTGGGAATTCAGATGGCTACTGCTCGGCGGTGCTTCTGACACCTTGGGGGTATCACGATGTTCTGGGAAGGAATAGGAAGACTGAGTTGCGGCTCCTTGAGACGGACCAGAGTCGTGACGTGGGGGGTACCGGAAATATTTCTCATCATGCGTGGGTAGCGATCGTGGCTCTGGACCTGGCTCGGGTCGCTGCTGTGGTGGCGGCCCCACAGAGGTAAATGGGGGAGGGAGATTTTGAGAACCGCCCAACGTGGTCGGGGTTGTAGGTGAATAGTGACTTGATTTCCCAGTCGAGAAGACTTCCGAGATAGACGGAAGCGATTGGCGCGGACCGTTCGTAATTTCGGCAGACACCCGTTTGAGGTCACCAGGCGGAATCATAGTAGCGGCCGCTGGCGGAGGCGGCGGTTGATGGTACGGGGATGAGAATGGCTGGCTGTGAGGGTGATATGCCGTAGCCGGGGTCAGCAAAGTAGCAGCAGCCATCGCCGGTGGTTCATGAAAGTGTCTGGTGCGTGTTTCGAGATGGCTGTGGGTGTATGCTTCGGATCTTGTGGCGGACGAAAAAGCACTGTGGAAAAGGGTCAATAGCTGGTCAGCACATGCATTTGATAAAATATAGACATGGCCTCTCCCCCCCTTACTCTACTGCCATAGCTCTGAATAATCATGACAATGACCAACCTTTGCCTAGCGCCAGGTTCACCCGCTTCCATAGCGCGACTACGACCAGTAAATGGCGATGCCAGAATAACCCCCCAGCCAGTAAGTTTAGGACTGATGCATCTGACTCGGGTAGCTCTGTGGGAGGCGTTGGACCAAAGGTTGCTTGTCTAGACTACACCTCGCGGCTAGATCTTCAACCTCTGCCGTGTCCACTCGGTCGAGGTCCTGCAATGCTCGTCGGAAAGTCGAGTGTGGCTCCTCTCGAGGTGCCTTGGACAGCGTGGTCTCGCGAATCGCTTGCTTATTGACGTGCGGCCTAGAAGCCGGGAAGGGTCAACAGCGGACGACAGCGATGGTGGTGTCAAGATGGCGAAACTGCCTCTCTTGTATTCTTTTTCTCGCGGGACCCGGTTTGATTAGACCAAGTTCGGAGGCGAGCCTGGCGGACGACGTCTTATTAGCACACGGGAGGGGGTTGCAATAGGGTGCCGAGAGGAAGGGAGCTAAGCTTCTTTTTATTTTATGTTCGTTGCTTTTTCTGCACCGTGTCGACACGGCATAGTACGAACATCCGGCGTTTGGCACTGGCACGGCACGCTCTCTGGGCGAACAGCCACTGGATCAATCGCCAGGGGAGAAGTGCTGGATATGATCTCACCTCAGATGCACACTGCTCAGACGACGCGGGCCCAAGATGCGATCGAAACCCGAGCGTGAACCGTGTTTCTCCTCAGCACTGCGACGGGTCGACGGACTAGCACACTAGCTGGCGTGGTCGGTTCACACGATCAGGCGGGAACCATGTCTCACCACAACAGCAAATCGGCGTCGGATGGGATGATGACGAGTCTCGGAGGTAATATCTCGATTTTCAATAGGGCTGAGTCGCTCGTGTCCACCTCGGCCTGCGTGTGATTGCTGGAGATTCGGGGCGTCTGCGGCGTGCTGGCTGCGGGCTGCGGGCTGCTGGGAAGAGCGTGGGAAACGGAAAAACACGATTGAAACCGCCGGCTGAGCCCAAGTGACGAAAACGAAAACAGATGCTGGGGTCGTGTGCGTGTCGAAAGAGAGCGGAAGGAAAGAAGTCGTCCAGAAGACAAAATGTCACCACGAACGGATTGCTGTAGATGTCCAGTCCAGTTTGTGCGATGGCACCGCTTATTGTATGATGTAGTGTGGTGTAGGTCGTCTGCTCAAGACCCTGCACGCCCATCCACATGTACTGTACAGTACAAGCTTGCGTGAAAGAGGACCTGCCATGTAACAGCACCCTGGCAAGCCCCTCCCCAAGCCAATACGCACATGGTTCCGTAACTATACCAGCGTGGGACGTACAATGAGCTAGTGCAAGTCTCGTAGTTGTAGCTAGTGTGTACTAGGTGGGGTGCACTGGGATCAGGCCAGAAGGAACAAATGACAGGGGACAGGGGTGTGGACCCAAGCATGGGTCGAACCCAGGAATGGCATTTAGTACTGTACACTACTAGTAGCGCCGACCACTCTAAACCGGTGCCAGATAATTCCCGGGAGAGAAAATGGTGGCCGGAGGGATGCATCATTGGTAACATTACCCCAACCGACGCCTTTGGGTGCGCATCGTCGCGCTGGAATGAGTCAGGAGAACCGAATTACTTAAGGGCACCTTTATTCCATGATTTTGAGATACATCGTAGTCCGTCTAAACGGGGCTACGTAGTCTTGACCGCTTGGGAACGTCTGAGGACGCTTTCGTGCCCCTGGACAGATACTATGGGCTTTTCAAGGCGTTTAAAAGCACTTTGACAACGACTACTAAGTTAAGCACACTTTTGCGATGCTTAGTGTAGGTACTACGCAATGTACTGCCTAGAGTATGCCCCCGTACATAGCATGGCGTGCAGTGTATTAGTATAGTACACTAAGTATAAGCCGCCTCAAGTAAGTAATTAAAGGAGATACACTACCTATCTACTAAGTAGTCCACTGGACGAGAAGCGAATCCCGTTTCCAAGGCCGGGGCACTGACAAGCGTAACAAGCAACCGTAACATGCGGTGGACATAGTGTAGGTACCTAGCAAGATCGGGCTGTCTGTTACGATATCTTCACAAAACGTAATAGGAATAACAGGATATGATGCACGAGTTGAAGGTCAAAGCAGTAGTCAGGGGGTTCCTTGAATCGCCATCTAAAGCAATCATACTGCAATCCCACTGCTCTGTACTGTGTAACTGGGAGCTCCGTGTAAGTGCCGTAGGCAGTGTGATCTCGCCAGCGTTCATATGTGAGATCTTCCTTCGTCCCTACACTAACTTCGCTATATGTGGAGTAACAAGCCCCAGAACGTCGCATGGCAGGTGGTGACCAACGGGATAGGTGTAGTGTGGTGTACGTAGTGTACATTAGCTAGTCAGATCGAAGATTGCCCAGTCGAGGTGGTGGACCTGCCAGTGGCAGTGGCCGATCTAGTACTCTCTGTACACGAGAAGTTCTTTGGTGTACATCCAGGTTTGCACTAAAGTCTTACGTACAGTACATCCTAACTGTACGATGCAAAGAAAAGTCGTGTCGTGGATATATGCTTGGAGAATGCTTCTATATGACATGCCTCCCGTATTACAAATGATCAGTAGATTCTCTCTACGAGATCCTGTGCCCAGCAGGCGAATATACTATAAACGCGAGCGAAAAATCTAGCGACCCAGCTCAGTGGTCTACCATTTACGGCTGGAACTCAAGTCGTGTGGAGAGCAAAGGTTCCGCCGCCTACCTATTTGTGATGGCTCGATCTGAGTGTAGAAGTAGGTACCGATCATGTATTGGGAATATGGAGAACCTATCCCCAGTAACATGACGTGTAACAACGACGAAACCCTCGTCACCAGTGCCCGCCACCTCGCGACTAAGACGGTGATTGGGTACAGCCGCATTATGACCCGTCGAAATCAAGAGGACCAGAGTTGGGACTCGAGAAGCGAGATATGAAGCAAGTAGCGTATAGTGGGAGGTTGTGATATGATAAATCGCAACTCCGAATCGCGACTTGTTCTTACCCTACATTGTGTATCCTAAGGCTGGACAGCATAGATGGACCGACTGGCACGCGCAGGCAGCCTGTTGAAATACAAGGTAATATGTAAGGCATCGCTAATATCTTTTGGGAATGGTGGGCTCGCCAAAACTTGCCTGTTATTAGGCCGTCCTGATCAACCGTTCACACAGAATAGGTACCTGTAGGTAGCTTACCGGCACGCCGCATCCCACATTCACCTAGGACAGCTGTGTCGTTGCGGGTTCAGGAGGCTATGAGAGCCTCTATCATAGCTACCTCCAGATAGCATATTAGAAAGGCAATGATCTCATCACAACACACTTCTACATATATGTTGAAGCCCCGGATCTTATCTCCACGACCCTAGCGGAAAAGCTACCTCGCTTAGCGTTTGTTGACTGACATCACCAGATCGAGAGTGTGGGATGGATGACTCGGGGCGTGGGAATCATGCAGGTCCTAGACCAACGCCTTGTCCAACTAAGTATACCTCCCTCCTCCTCCGCCTCCTCCTCTTCGTTCCAGTGTCGGATAATCTCCTTCCAAGCTCCCTACCTATCCCAGATGGCCGAGTGGACAAAGTGAGCCAACCGACTGCACCTCGCGCTACTAAGATTGAAACTCATCCCTATATGTGCACTTACGTGTATAGCTGTGAGCCAACCCTCCTCACCTCGAGCCTCCCGCTTACCAGGGTTCACTTTACACCTTGCAATAGATGGGCAACTCGAACCGACTACCTTAACTCGTGGGCAGTTCAGGGTCATCTCATTCGCATCTCCAAAGATCTTGCATCAGTTTCGGCTTGCTTGCCTGTCTTGTCCTTTGAGTAGCAATCCCAACCAAATCTCATAGGTACCCCCAAATCGAGCTTGCAGAGCCGTTGTCAGCTTGTGATTTGCGCGATTCCCCCGTGATCTGGTCCCCTAATCTTTCCCCCAGTTTTTCCGCCTTCGTTCTAGCTTTCCGTGCTACCAATGAGAAGCAATATTCTACTTTAGTGTAAGCCCATCCGCAACGCCAGCCGGCTACCGCAGCTTCTTTAACGGTCGACCTCTCTACATTCCGTGACAGTCGAAGCCCAACCAAGTATCTGGCTACCCGTCTTAGGTAGCCGAGTACAGGACCGACCACGGCGGTTAGAATGAGCCTGTCCTCGGGACGTCATAACCAACGATGCCAATATATTGATACATATAGCCATACAATTAGATTCCTTGGTTATGATCATCAGCCCGCTCACCTGTCGCCACTTGCTCATGCTTCGGCAAGTTCAGCCAACATGTGTCCAAAGCTGAAGACAACCTGCTCCCTTGGGTTTATCGGAATCGAGAAGTAGCTCGGAATATTGCTTAACAGATGTTGGTAATACTTAGCTAGAGCCCACGTGTGGAAGGATTCCGCCTACCTTGTCCCTAACCAGAATTCATATGGCGGTGTGCCTAGGTATTTCTATTCTCTTCGCAGATAGGGGAAGCAAATTCAGGTCCTGGAAGCTTGGCATTCTGCAGAATACTTCACCGTGACGTCGCACAACTCGTACGATATTTCGATGAGCTGTTTGTTAGCATTCACGATCATTATTACCAGGTGCTAGTCTTATTAAATATTTTTCTGACAAAGTGGACCATTCCCCTTCCCCTTTCTGTCATACCAGAAAGTGCTTGGCACAACTGGTACCTCTAGTATCCTAAGGTTTTGTTTATTTAACGAGATTGCAACTTTCACGTGCAACAAACAGGACATATCTACATATAGTATGATGCGATCTGCTCTCCATGCACGTCGCTGGGCCAGACAATGTCCTCCAACAGGGCTGAGCGAAGATCCAATCAATGATCTTGTGCGCCCACTTCGGTTGTGGTGCAAAGACGATCTTGCCTCATTCGGAAATAGGTACCTATTTCTGCTTAGTTTATTAGAAAGGAATCAGAATTGACACAAGCAACTATATATATATATATACACTATATATATATACTGTGGATGTACCTATACTACACGCTGGATGCCGGGAAGAGGCTGGCAAAAGTTCCGGGCACCTTGTCCATGACTAGTAAAGCGCCATCATCTATCATACCTACGCATATGTACGGCGCCGTGATACCGGGAAGTGCCACGTTGTAGAACCGAAACGGAGAAACTTTAAGTCCTAATAGGTAGCTAGGGACGAGCTGAACAACTGAATACTGCGCCCCGAAAGGGAAAACGCCAGGCGATAATTAACCGGCTGAAAGAATCAAGCAAAGCGAAGCAACGTAGATCAATCGAATCCCATCACGATCCTCGCGTGTGCTAACCTGGGAACGAGCCTGTTCATGTCTGACAATTCGGTTCCATTGTACGGCGTGATGATAAATTCTGAATTATGGGCCAACCATGCGTAGAATGCCGTGTCCGGCTACCCAGCACAGACAGACACTACAGCAATCCCTACGCCAGGTCGGGAGCTTTCAGTGCTGAGAGCATATCAGTCAACCAGGGTCATGTCACACGTCAGCGTCGTGCTCCGATATCAGATCAACCCACGTAAGTACCCGCTCCAAGATGTCTGCAAAGTACGTACTCTGCGTCCAGTATGACGCACCGCCTCTCTCGCTATCCATGACGATCCGCGTAGCTGTTTGTTCTTAGGCGTTGTGGGAATGAAGATACGGAGCATCGGTTCATACATTCTGAGTACTTAGGTCGTGTGGACAGAACGGTAGGGACCACATGTGAGCCAATAACACCG
Source organism: Ustulina deusta (assembly GCA_023159155.1). NCBI lineage: Eukaryota > Fungi > Ascomycota > Sordariomycetes > Xylariales > Xylariaceae > Ustulina > Ustulina deusta. The sequence continues at coordinate 1,584,358 of JAJNNX010000003.1, read as the reverse complement.
TCGACTTCTGTGCTCTTGGCAGGGCTGCAAGATTTACGAGATTAACCTTAGTGTGCTTTAAAACGACAGTACCTAGCACTTCGCTGCCTATCGTGACGTGCGCAAGGGTAGACCCTCGTCCTGCACATATAGTGTATCCTTATGTATGCATGCGTCTATTTGAGGTTGGAAAATGCTAGAAGGAGTCTAGTTCAAGGACTGCTTTCTTGCACCCTTGATCGAACATACATAGCGCAGAGCCCGGGAATACCGCCTTCCAACTAGCGCAATATCTCCCTCATGATAAAGGTCGTACAGTACCTACACTACCTACCACAATAGGCAGTGTTGAAACGGCTGGTTTGGCTGGGTAGAAATGAGCAGAACCATGGATGTGGAATAGGTAGTGTACTCGAGACAGGGCAAGGTAGCATGTTTAAAATAACAGCTAGCCCCGAACATGCCGTCAGAAGGATTACGATTTGATGGAGAGCATCCTGTCTTGCCCAAGTCGGAAGTGAGGTTGTGCCATATGCACAGTCATGTAGTAGGCATGTATGTGTTCTCTTAGTGTTACTGCTGTGAGACTTGAATCATTGCTCAGCGCACGTTGATCGGAGCTTATGCGAAACGCATTGCGTACCGGTACGAATGTTTAAAACGAAAAAAGAAAAAACAATCCGCCCGGAACATGGAGCCCCAGGCTCCCGGATACACATCCGATTCAGGAATGCGCCCCTGCGACCGACGAATTGGGTGCGACCCTCTGATGGGTAAGCCAGCGTTATTATTCGTTCTTGTTCGAGCACAAGCGAGATGCTTGGCCCAGATCCAGTCTCCCACTGTACAGTACTTAAGTACACTGGGTAATACATCACATCTTGCAGCCCCCGTTACTGCGTCCTGGATGATAAACAGGGATAGGACATACACATATACTACTCAGATGGACGGCGGCCTGTACGCAGTAATGCACAGCAGCACTGTCCTGTAAATTGTGCTCTTTATACATATATACTTACACAGCATTATACGCCCGCGGGCAGTGGCCAGCTTCATGGCTACACTATCCAGAGAGGGAGAGCATTGACGGATAACCTCATCATCACGCAGCCTCGTATTGTCAGTAGGTAGCTCGCTATCGGAATCTCACAGCACGGACAATCGCACATCTCCCTTCTCCCTCTATCCGCTGTGCCAGGGTAGACAAATCTCAACCATATGACAGCAGTCTGACCTTGCACAGAAACGCCTTTACGAGCCCCGAGATGGGGTCTGATGGGGGGGGCTTCAGCTGCCAAACTTGCATTCACGGTGCACAGCATCGGAGTTCATCATGTTTGCTCTTGGCTATGCGCGTGCCTGGCCCCAGTGCCGATGGGAAACAGTGGCAACACCCGAAGTTTCCATTCCCTCTTCTCGAGACCCTTCCGTTGGCCGTCCTTGGTCAAGTCTAAGCTTCCAGCACCACACACCTACACTACTGTTTCTGGTGGGTCGAGTGGATAGTCTTGGGGCTTGTCGCTGTATCTCGCTGTATCTCGAGCAGGATCTCGAGGCCAGTGGCCGCCACGGGCTGCCGACAACAGAGGATCATGCGATTGACACTGCTGTGACAGACTATATACCCCTGCGAGAACATGGCCTTTAGACCCTAATGGCATGAATCGAACCTAGCGCATATGCATAAGCTCGCGGTCCCATGTGTGTGTACACGTGTATGGAGTGCCTAGTATCGAGATTGGCGTCAGCAGCATCGACCCAACGGAACGGAGTGATCTCAAATCTGATACGGCTGCCGCGGGATGGCTGTCCTAATCTAGTGCGGGCATTAGGTGCCTCTAGTGTCAGTAGCATCCGGATCGCCAGGGCTTCATTCTTAACAAATACCTCACTCCCATATGGCCCACCATCTCTCCCTCCGTGCAGATTCCTTGATAGGCGTGCTCCTGCTGCATGATGCAGTTGGTAAGCCCATGAATGTTGCCGGATCGAAGTGAACAACAGTGTACGGTATGCAAAAGCCAGCGAAAGTAGCTAACCTTTCCCACCAGTGCAGTTTCCTGTTCTAGTTACTTAGTCGTTCTATTCGTGGGAATAAATATGCCTGGCCTATTTGGCTCTCCACCGCTATGCCATGCCGGAGCCTTATGGCCGCTTAGACACCGCTGATCCCATGAAATGCCGGTTTCCTAGCGCACACGACGGGGCTTGTGGGACTGAGTGAGAAGGCCGCCAGAAGCACGCGGTCGGCGACATGCCCAGAGATAACTTATAAGGAATCAGGTTATTGATTGCTCGTCATAGTGTACGAGGTCTTCATATTGCATTACCTGCTATATTTGGTCATACATGAGGATACCTTTCCCAGTTACCTACTCCGTACTGACGGCTTCCTTGATACACACATACCCAGGCAGCACCGCCTGGGTACTGCAGGACTCCCTACTCCACCTAATATTGGCCACGATCACCAACTCGGTGGTAAATTTCGCTGGCCCGGATTCTGACGTGAGCGTATCGGTGAGGAAGTTCCACAACAAAAGTCCTCTCAGGGGACGTGGAAGTCAAGATATCTTCCCCGAACCCGCAAACCCCCGCCCGCCCGCCGGCCCACCCGCCGCGTCGTCTGGGGCTATGCTCGCCAAGGGACGTGAATCAAGGTAGAGAGTATAGCGGGTGACCCGAGCGTTTTCCACTTGGTGTAAAGTCCGATGCCCTCTCCAGTCGTTCACGGCTGGTTCTGGTGAGACATGCATCTTGAACCGCAGTTGAACCAACCGTGATCCATCCTTTTCAGGGATTTGCAGAAGCTAGCGCAACGCGTAGAGGTGTCGAAACTGGGACGGACTTAGTCAGCTGGCTGCCAGAGAAATATTGGTTGCTTGCTTGTGGCAGAACGCCTATCTGATTGCTCATCCGCAACATCCCTTCGTACGGCGAAGAGGCCGAACGGTAGGTAGGTATTTCACATGTGATGCGCAGATGCTCGATATATCTTGGCGTGGATGGACTGCAACTACGGAAGACTCACCTACCGCAATTTTATATCATGTTTGTTGTTATCTCCAGCAGGCAGCCGGGTTTTAGTTAAGTGTTGCGTTCCATCGCTGACGTTGAATTGTTACCTGATGATGAGGATTCTGCATGGGACTTGGTGATACCTTGCATCGGCTCCCCAGGGTTGCGTCGCGGTCAACCTGATTGACGGCGGCTTCATGGGGGATCTATAGGTTCTGCTCCAATGTGACAAGCCAGTTTGGCTGTATGGAGGGTTGGGGGCTGATTGTCTGCTATCTGCATGGCCGCTACAGCATAGGTACATAACATTGAGATCCGTGGCTCGGGTTCATTGGTTCTACCAACAAGCTACCCTCGTCAACGCCAACCTCGGCGACTGTTGAAACCCGGGAGACACCGCCCACTAGCATGTAAGCGAGCCCATCGTACCGGTCGCTTTGGTTCGTTGAGATGTGCCGTCCCAAGCCCATCACATCGCACCTTGTCAGCTTACATGGCGATGCGTTGGAAATCGTCATGTCACCCTCCCGGAACACCAGATGTGACGCTGTGGCTGCTTTCCGATGGTCGCATAGTAACACCTTGGCCAGCTAGCGATGCGAAAAAACGTTTCTTCCAGGGCATTCCCATTGGCTCTCGGCTCCATCAGGCGCACACCACTGCACACCAGCAGCAAAACCTGTCGAGGCCTGGTCCTTGACAACAGCGCGATCGGGAACATCTGGCTCTTAGATGCATTGCAGGATCTGACTTAAATCTTAGCCGCGCTCGCTTCTAGAAAACGAGCCACGCGCGGAGTAGGAGGGTTCGGCAAGTTTGATAAGGAGATGACGAGATCAGTCCACCCGGAAATCTGCGTGCATTTGCAGCCTCCCCCTCATCCCCAGCGGGAGAAGGTGTCGGCTACTGTGTACTGAGCCGGAGCCCTACCGGGTTGACGGCTGGGTGTTTTTTGTAACCTGTCACATTTTCACGAGCAAGCTAAGCTTTCGAGCATGATGGTGAGCATGATCAAGCCGGTTCGCACCCCAGTTCGTAGGTGGTGAACAAGCCATGACATGTATATGTAGTGTACAGCTGTGCCTGTCGTGCCACTGGAAATCGCGAGACGATGGAACCGTCATCTACACTCATCGGCGGTGGCGCTGTGCGCGCTAAGAGGCTGACAGGTCACGTTACCGTCCTGGTTTTTATCTTATTTTTTAAAGGCTGGACGTTGTCGCTCTCTGTTGATTCTCATTCATATTTTTTTGGAGGAGTCGAACGAGGGTTGCATGCGTACGCATAGGAGTGGCGTTGCATACACCCTACCCAACCTCCCTCGCTGCCCAGTATTGTGCATTTGCCGTATGTTGGACGTTGTAATAGTCAACCACACCGTGCTCGTCCAATTTCCGCCTATCGTTACCTCGCGGGTTATATAGCAAAACGGCTAATCGCAGCCCATGCAAACCCGACCGTCCACGGCCTAAGTTGATCATGACGGCCATTATTGCAACTCTACTACAAGCTACGACACGAGCTTTCACAACCCCGGTCCGCGTCTGACAAGGGAAGATCTGTATTTCTCATGTCAGATTCCGATCTCGTGCATGGTCGTATCTGGGCGGGCTCGTGGCTAAACTGTGCGACAGCCTGTCTACCTCTAATCCCTGGTATCTATACAGTTTGCCACTATATGTCTCCTTTTTCTCACCTTTGTAGCGTATCGTCTTCTTACTAGCGTACAAGCTGATCTATGAAACGACGAGGATTCCTGACAACAACTCGAGCTTAGACGGTGTTGGGTTTTACAAGATGACTCTTTTTCTAACAGGATCGCCAACTAGCACTTTTTGGATGGCCCAAACAAAAACACCACATCTTCCTGCAAGATATCGGCGTGATCACACAAGAAACTGCTTGTTCTGGCAATAAAAACCGGACCTCTCAATCCTGGGTAGGAGACACCTCGCATAATCTCTCGTCCATGAGATTTGACAATGGATCGATCTACCAGGGAAAACCTTATCCCGCGGACCCCAGAGTACCTTGGCTATACTTGGTCAAATTGGCCGCAAGGGCATGATCGCTTGTTCCATAAGCTTATCCCAATATACTACGTAGTCGTGACAGCGATCGTACGGGAAACCATCAGCAAAAGGAGTACTGTACACTAGAATAAGCTAGGTCACAAGCGAAACAAGGTGTAGGCATCAAGGCCAAGGCGTAGCAACCAAGGTCCCTGTACAATAACCCCGTACAGTGACATGTTCTGTATGCAAGAGACTGAGAACATGGTCAGAAATATGAGCCATCTACGGTGAATGTCACACTCCCTATACTACACATCATGTAGCATATACATGCCCACTTGCCCGCCAATCAAGAAGCTTCACGCTTTGTTACCTGGTGATCTGCTGGGGAGTTGTGTCGGGGTGATCTTGAAACCACGAGATGCCGAGAGTGCCCACGTACTAGTACTACTCTGCACTATCTGATATAGATCACCTGTTTTTTTTTTTCTTCCCTCCCAACCCCCACTGCAGATCCTATTACGAACAAGGCTCCCCCTTCGCACTAGTATACCTACTGAGAGAATATCGTGTACTGTACTTTACACTGTATATGTGACAATCTCCAGCCCAGAAGACTCAGCCGTTAACGATAAACGGTACCTATCGGCGGGAACTGCCCCCCCCCCCCCCCTGGGCGTCGCTAATCGTGAAAATTAGCCCCATTTCTGGAGCCAAGAAACCCCCATACCCTGGGGAAATAAACAACAGTCAGTACGTAATAAAATAAAATATCAAATAAAAGGGGAGAGGGAGAGGGGTGTGAATAGGAGAGATGAAAATAACATTGTAGGTAGACCACATGTTAGGCAGGAAGATAGGTAAGGTATGCCGTAGTGGGAATTTCGATGGAGAAGGGGAAAAAAAAAACCCCCCCTCCCCCAAAAAAGTTTTTTTTTTTTGTCTTTTGTTTTCCCATCAGATGATCAAACGCCCATTTTTTTCGGTTCTCATGTATGCTACACTACCACTATGTACACTACTTTTTACCTAGTTCATCTGCTAGGTCGCCGACCTGTGCCAATGGCGTGCAGGCAGAGGGACAAGCCAGCCTCCTGGGACTCGAGCTAGGGGTCCCGCAGCGCCCACCTTACACGTAGATCTTTATTTACGATCGATTTAGTTTTTTATTTTTTTATTTTTTTTATATGATGACACTTCGTTTTTTCGTCGAATGTGAAACCCCTGTCCTGGTTTGCCGGCAATAAGGAGGTCATATTAGGTAAGGTACGACGATGTACGGGTAGATAGTGTGTGTATGCCGTCGGCGTGAGGGTGTCGATGCTAATGATGACGATGCTTGCTGCGGCTGCGGCTGCTGCTGCTGCTGCCGATGATGATGATGATGATCTCGTTATAAGGGCGCTTGGATGTCCTCCCCGGTGTGCACTAATGTGTAGGTACTCCAAAACACCACGGCGATTCTGCGGCTTCGAGGTCGCTTGGACGCGTGGATTTGCATCGGCCAAGGTAGGTATATGCTTGTTAGATTGGATCAGCGAGGGCACTCTGAATCTGATAATCATCCCACAATGACGCGGCCGCATAACTAGCGAGGCAGGGAATCCGATCCCAGGTCCAAGGGGTCCCTTTCCCACAATATCATTCTAGAACCCGTCTCTGCCCCAGAAGACCCCTACCCTCGTCCCATGCCAGATAATATTTGCCGCCGTCCATCCCGCCGCCCGCCCATCTCGTCTAAGTGTCTAATCTCGATAAAACGAGTCTGAGCATGACGTCAAGGGCTACCCGGGGTGGTCATAGCTAATCCCCATCTCCTGATTGACGGCTGCGCCGACAGGCACCACGCTCACATGTACACACTACCTAGTGCCCACTACGCGATCTCCCTCGGCCGCCGGTCATCAATCATCTCACCGCAATTAGACCCTGCCAAGCTCACCTACCTAGGTAGACAGGACAGGGTACATTTGGTTTTTGTATTAGTAGCGCCGGTACATCAGCCCATCTGAGATGAAAAGAGAGTTAGTACCGCCCTAGGTTCAGGGCCATATCCCAAGATCTTTCTTATCAAGGGGAATTGTGGGCTAATAATGTCCTGCAGCGACGAAAAGCAAGCGATGTCGCTCTTCGATCAATTCCCGAGACCAAATCCCGGAACTGAAATAGGCACTCACACACACACACACATACCTACACACACGTGAAAAAGATGCCTAGTTTGCCCATGGGATCGTCCATGAGCTAGCCCGGGATATAAGGTAGTTCTTTACTTAGTGTACACTAGACCGCCGTCTTGGGTATCTTCGGTAAGCAGAAGCGGTAACTAGATCTTCAGTGACTCCCCCTGTTGAGTTGACAAGGCCTACATTTCATTCGTCGTCGGGCGAGCACACTGTCTAGCCCATAGATGGTGGGGGGTGACATTGAAAATGGAAGGCTGGTAAAGATTGTTACATGCGTGCGTTACCTCGTTTGAAAAGTTGATGCTATCATGGTTAGACTCTATTTGTAGGGCGGTCTTCAGCTTCAAGTGCATGGGTAGTTGGTGACTTGGCATCTCCAGATGACTTTTACATGATCGATCCAAGCAGTAGATGAGTTGCGGTAGAATAACTGTACAACTTCTAGCATTGGGTTTATTGAAATCGAAATGTATAGCGACATGATTGTTCGACAAATACCTAATGTATTCATCGACACAGACATACTCAAAATGGTATATATCTTTAATGAACAAAAGGCTTTAAGAATAAGAATACAAGATTATGGGCGGCCAGATTGTCTATCAAAGGTATGCACACGATGCCTGCAGGAGGAGCATACGAATCTGATGCATTCAGAGTAGGTATTAATTTAGGTAAACTCACTCTAGGACTATGTGATATTCCACACTCTGCCCAGTCTTCGTACGGTCACGAAGCCAAGTTGGTTCTCTCACATCTCAAGATGCAGTCTTCTTCCCAGAGCCACTCAGGTCTACGTCTTCAAACTCTTGGTTTGTAACTTGGCTCTCGCCCGTACGAGCAGTCTCCCCGTCAGTCAAACCATCATCGGCTACTTTATGTTTCCCTTGGCTCGAACCTGTGCGAGCAGCAATCCCTCGGCGGGATGACTCCATTGGGATCGCAAGATTGTCAATACTGGAACTTTGGCCACGCACTGGTTGGGTATCGGAGCCGACGCTCTTGTACGACTGCGGTGTATAGTTATACGATCGACTTCTCCTTACGTAGTCTCCGTCCACGGACAAACCGTTGCCCCCGCCTGACGAATCTTGACCCATAGCATCGCCAAGCTCGGGTGTTAATCCGCGCCGAGACTGAGCGTAACCATGTTCCAATCCAGCTGGTGGGGGACTCACTGAGGGGCTTACGGGGGAACTGGCCGAGTCAGCGTCTCTGTCACGAGCCTCCAGGAGCTCGTCGTCGCTACTTTCATGGCTGCACTTGCTTTGTATGCTTCTCTTGCTAACTTTGTGTGCGATCTTCTCTGCGCCATGGCGGGCAGTATGCTGAAACTCATCGCGGGCCAAGGCCACCGCTTGTCGATTCAAATGAGCATTCTCGTCTATCAGTCTATTTTTCTTGCGAATCTCCGTCCAGCGTGTCAGGGAGCCCAGCTCGAAAATGTTGATCCGACGGTATCTGTCTACCGGGTTGCCCAAGATGGCTGGTCTCTAGCCAACATCATCCTCGGGGATCTCATTTAGTTCCTTCTTACCTTGCTCCTTGGCCGCCGCCATGGCAGCGGCCCAGTTGTGCAAGCTAACCCGGCGTTCTTTTTTCCACTGGTCCATCTCCGAACACGTGCAGTCCGGGATGATCTGGATCCTCTTGAATCGAAAAAAGCTGGCCAGGAGAAGGAGGGTGAGTATGAACAAGATGCCAGCAACAACGCCAGTCGCCGTTCTCTGTCCTAGACGGCGAGTGATTGAGCCGCCAAGGCCAGTTGCGCCTGCCGCAAATATGAATCCAAGGCTCTGAATAAAATTCCACCCGGCAGTGGCACGGGGGAATGACGAGTAGTTGGTGCGCTTGTGACTATCCTTTGATGACTTTGAGCGGCCGGTCATGCCGGGCTGGAGGTCTGAACAGTCCCAATTTTCCATCAGCATGCCGTTGCATTCCGATATGGCAAGGCATGAGAGAAACCCAATTAGGGCAGCAAAGAAGGACGGAAAGAAGACATGAACCGGCGGTCCTGTAGAGACTACAGTGTATACGACGCCAGCAATAGGAAGCACCAACGTGAATATCGCACGGCGGATAAGGTGAGAACTCCAAGTAATCTTCTTCTCAAACGTCGTTTTATTTGACATTGGGCTCCTGTTCCTGGCTCGAGAAAAAATATTGGCCTTCTGGAACGGAATGGCTAAGAGGGCGCCAATTGCCACAGATGATACGACAGCACCGACATATGGGGAGCGGAAACGATACGATCTCGAAGTGAGTGATCCCAAGAGCTAGTACTTTTAGTCAAACAGTACCATATCTGAGAGGTTTGGTATATGCTTACTACGATGATCAGAATGATCTGCGCGTATATCCACGCGGAATATACGGCCATGATAGTGAAGCCGGGTTGCCGGAGCATCTCAAGAGACAATGCAACCCCATGATATACTTCTTGGCCCCACCATCTCGGTCCAGTCTGCACTCGATGCATCATGACCTCGCCTCGGGCTAAGCGTCGAGATATTGTCTCGCCCATTCGGACTTCGGCAACAGATCGTCTCCAAGCAGAGCGTCGAACTTCCGGGCAGAGGACGTTTAGGAGAAGGACGGCAGCGATAATGATGATGCTGATGTACAAACCCCATGATGGTTGTAGATGGTCGATCACCACTGCTCCTATGACAAAGCCAACGCTTATCGAGCCTATGAAACACCAGGTCCAGATGCCAAGCCAAACCCCGAGGCCGCCGCCATGCCGTCTCACGTCGTATTCATCAACTACTTCTTGATGCGGAGTGTGGCTCATCAAAGAAGCTCCAAATAGGTCGGTGAGTATGGAATGGAAGTTCATCTTCGCAAACCCTAATGCAAATCCCATCAAGGCTCGGGAAAGGAGTAAACAGACTCTCCAGACAGAGGTGGTCGGTGATCGCTGAGTACCAATTGCAATAGCTTGGGGAAAGAGTAACGGCATCGCGATGCAAAGGCCACCCACAATATAAGGCTTTCGCCCGTGTAGCAGAGGTAGTGGCCAACAGAAAAAGTTGGGCAATGCCATGCCGAGATACAGTCCAACGTTGCCCAGGATCGCATAATGATGGAAGTCGGCAATGTAGTATTGGATTGAGGGAACCAGACCAGCATAAATACCAACCAGCACACCAATGAGTGCCGTGCTGATACAAGCGACGGCAGCGACCACCCGTTTTCGAGCCGGTGACCAGTCGCGGGCAATAGTAGGTTGTCGCCTAGCAGATTTTGTCAAACTGAACCGCTGCCCTTCATCAATGCTGACATGGGATTTGTTTCGAAGACTGACATTCCGCAACTCATGGACGTGCGTGGTTGGTGTTATCCTCTTCCCCCGTGAATTTTGAGAGTCCTTGGCGGGCTTTTCATCTCTAGCACGCCGCGAAGCTCCCCGAAAGCTAGGGAATCTCGGATGTCGCTTCTCGCCGGTGCTATATTGAGTAGAAAAGTCAATAGCCTCGTCAGATGTGCCGCCATCTAAGCTACAGACACTCATGTCCTGACGTCGGATTTCAGATACCCTGTTTGTCCAGCCAGACTCGGAGTCATCACACGTAGATCCCTTGGATTCGCGGGGAATTTTTGATCTGCCGCCGGTACATGTCGGTAGCTGATGAAAATTTAGTATATATTCTCTTAATTTGCTGCTGTTGGGGACCTCTCCGGAAGTTAGTGTGATGTCACCTCCTAGGTCATCTTCACATGGTCCTAGGTAGACACAACCTGGCCTAACTGAGCGATCTGGTGGGGGCATAGGCAGGGTACAGTCATCATCTACAGCATGATAGCGGCTTTCGGTGTTGCTTGTAGTCTTGCGCATACGCTTGAGGAAAGACGGCCTTGGGATCTTACCATCCCGCCGGGTGAATTTGACAAGCCCTGAACGTTTCACCTCTTCGAGGGGCGAGACCTTAGATCCAGCATCTTTATTACCAACACCAGTGACTGTATTCGACAGATGAGTGGCCATCATTACATCCCCATGCTCGCTTGAGCCGCGTCGGATATTCTCATCAACGCTCGGTGTGGGTATGGTGATTTCTGAAGGGGGTTTGAATGGGAGATTGTCATCACCCACATGCTCGCATTGCCGCTTGCCAGCCTCGTCGGCTAAAGATAAGGCCTCTGTTAGAATTTTTTCCATGCCATGCATGGCGTTGTTTATGGCTTTCTTATCGGCTTCGTTTTTGAGAGAGTATGTAGTCACTGTTGACGCAATGGAGCTAGCATCGTCGCGAGATTCTTGTCGGGGTGCGGATTTCTCCGGGAATCTCGTTAATGTGGAAGGAGCATCGGGTTCCGAATGTCTTAATAGTCTCCGAAGCCAGCCAGTTGTCCGACCGGTAGCATGCTTCTGAAGTAGGAGAGACTCCTGCCCCCTATTGACACTCGCAGAACCGGGAGTTGGGAGAGATGGGGTTGAAGCCGCAGTGATCGACATCCCACTTTGTTTTCCACTACCTCCAGAGGCGTGTTGGATCTCACTGTGATCTTTGCTAGCTCTATTGCTCGTTTTTTCCTCTTGGCGGAGATTTTCCTGCCTGGGGTTTGATTCAATATTCTCAGGTTGAACGCTGATCAATGACTTCTGAGAAGAGTAAGAAGGTCCTCCGCGTGAGCTGGGCGTGGGTTGTTTGCCTTCTTGTCGGGTCGTCATTGAGCGTTCCTTACTCCGTCTCGCTCTGAACCTGGGGAGAGAACCCCAGTACATGGCCACTTTGTGTGATTCTTCACCACCCTGAGAATGGACCTGGCGAGTGAGATCTGGAGTAGATAATTGTTCCGTCTCCTCGCTTCCTTCCTGTGGGTCAGAAGCATCGATAAATGGAGATTCTAGGAATGGACGGACTTTGGGGGTATTTCCATGGCTGTGTTGAAAATGATTTCCTACAGGATACACCTCTTCTGATGGCATTGAGCTTACAGGTGGGTACTCTCCACCATCGTCTAGGTCGACATCTCCTTCAATTTCGTATACAGCAGGGCGAACCTTTGAAACTGGGAGGCGCCATGTACGGAAATGATCATAACCGTCAGCTGAACAGTGTATCCCGTCTCCGGCCATCTCCCCAGGGTCAGCATCCGCCGGGCCTGGAGCGACCGGTTCAATAGGAGAGATGGGAATTCCGATTTGTTCGGGAGCCTGAGTCGCTGGATCTTGCGGTCCTAAGCTCTGAACAATAGGAATCGGATGCACATCAGTAAGCACTGGTGGTACAGGCAGATCTTTCTCAATCGGCTGCTGTCGCTGTGAATTTGACTTCAACAAAGCATGACGATAGCTCCCGAGATGTGAGGTCGTGGATCGCGTAGACCCTGTACCATTACTGATAGGCCGAAGTGAGTGGTTAGAGGCGCTTGGACGGAGACCAGCGGAAGTTGGATCATCCATAGTCGCGATTATCACGTTAGTGACACGTCCCAGAGGATGGTATTGCCAGATAATGTCAGTACCCAGCTTATACACAACCTTCAACACAGCGTGCGTTGACGAGGAGACACTGGGGTGAGTGAGCGAGGTTTTAGTCAGCTATGCTTCAGATGACGTCCCGCGGCGATTTTCTCGTCGCCTTGTGGAAATGAAAGCATACGAACCGCGATGGCGAGATATTGTAGAGAAACGAGCTTGAGTAAGAGAATTCAGAGCGCCCAGGCTTTTCTAAAACCAGAAACTCGGGAATCAGGGTAGAATCAGAGGCAGGTTGGATAGAGGTCCAGACATATAGATAGCTTTTGTGCAGAGATATAGGGGAATTAGGGGGTTTCCGGCGCAGGAAACGTCAAGAGAAGGATAACAAAAATACTGATGGTGTTGATGGAGATTTTCGATGGGCCAGAAAGGAAGAGAGGTGTTAGGTGTCTCGGCAACGTCCTAGATAGTCTCTTTGAAATGAACCGGCCGGCGCAATAGCTGTTTCTGATCCTTCCAGAGATCCCTCTCTTCTCCCACGTGTAGTATCCGGGAAGCTACATTGCCGCTGCTAACAAGGAAGGAGATAACGCCTTTGTTAATGATGGCATATCGGTCTTGGAATGGTCTACGCGAGGAAGTGGCAATTGTACCGTGATGAGTTGCTAGATACATTGTACTGTCCTTCTTGGTCTGGTTCTTGCTCACGTCTCCAGGTTTCGCTGATGAGAATTTGAGAATTACTGCACGGAATCTCACAGCTCCTAGTTGCTCCTTAGGCCATAGTATTAAAGCTTTCAGTGTATAGGCAAGAGGGCAAGATATCTATGTGAGAGCATGATCACCTTGCGAAAAGGTGTTTCCAGATTATACGGCTCGACAGCACGACAAGATCCCAATAGAGTATCTATCTAGGGATAGGTACTGAGGGTTGCATTTGCTGGCATAAGACACAAATTTCTATAGAAACCTTTGGATTTCCCTAGAATTTACGTACCGAGTACCTAGTTCCATCAACTTAAGTATTGGTTTCGTAATCGATGCTCGGCAGTTGGGCTGATTCTGGGGAGATCCAGATCACGAGACGGCCTATAATAGCCTACCTAGTATTCCTTCACGATGGCCTATGCTCCCTGGCATTTTTTAGCGGGCTGTAGCACCACAAACACGTGTAGGTTACGTATTAGCCCGCCAATCCCTGTAATTCCATGCTACTGGGTAACATTGCCTGCCTTGATTTCAGCATATGACTTCATTTACCACACAGAACCCCCGGACTATCTCATTCGAGACTTCAATAGAACACGCATCTTCATACAATAAGCAACAAGCCGCTTCTCGCTAGGAAACCTAAAGACACTCCTCTAGACTTATCCCGGCAAGTTGCCTACTAGACAGACATTAAACAGATGGTATGACGGCCTGATCTGCAAATTACTTAGGGACGAAATAGCAATCTTGTTTTCGCGCGGGGTTAACGACATGAGTGCTTAGGTAATATCGTTTGTAAGGTATACCGCGAAAAAGGTTTCCTCTTTGTTCTGCCCGTTAGCGGAAGTATACGTTGTACGGCCACGCGAAGCATCTGTTCTATGACATACATGTAGCCGTCCGTTCCGGCCACAACCTGAATGCAGACTCTAGATCTGTCGACGTCATATTGGTCATGCCACGATCAGGTGCATTGGCGACACATCATCTCTGGGCACACCAGCAAGCAGGCACAATGAATGGCCGCAAATAGATAAATACGTCGATGTCGGCGTGCTGCCCAACGTCTGATTCTTCCTAAACTTTTACCTCAAGACAACCAGACCAATCACACCAATTGCCCATCAGCGTCTAGCTTGCTTGAATTCCCCAAACCACATACCATCACACAGAGAACCACCCGGCTACCGCAAACATGGTATTGACCAGCCTCGTGTCTATTATCCTCCGCGTCGCGGAACTGGTGTTCGCTACCATTGTTGCGGGCATTAACGGCTACTACCTCCATGCAGTCCGGCATACATCAAGCTGGAGCCAGGGACGCTTCATATACGCCGAGGTCGTTGCCGGCATTGCCATTTTCTTTTCTCTCATATGGCTAATCCCGTTTTCGGGGAGCTTCATCCACTGGCCCGTCGACTTTCTCATCTCGGTCACCTGGTTCATCGCCTTCGGTCTGCTAGTGTCGGTAAGTCAAGCCATGCAGTTTCCTGAAACGACACGAGTACATGCTAATGAAGCGCGTTATGCTAGTACCTCGATGGCTCGTGCGGCGCCGTGTTCGACTGGAATAATATTGCCTTCCGAGGTGACCAGTGTGGCAGGTGGAAGGCTGTCATTGCTTTCTCTTTCCTCTCCGCCATCTGCTGGCTCGTCTCGAGCATCGTTGGGATCATCTGGGTTCGTGACCGTGAATCTCGAGCCTACCGCCGCCGTGCTTGGAATAGCCGATCCCGCGTCTAAAAGCTTGTTGTATACGACTCAAGACCTCAACGAGCTACCTGTTCTAGCTACACTAGTTTTCTAGTGTTTGTATTGAATTTATGACGGTCTATTTGGCATAGGGGATGTGTATCAAAATAATTACACTAAAAATGCGTTATGAGGTGGTGGAATCTTGGGCAAGATGTTATTGGTTTGCGAGCTTGGCGTTGGATATCGAGCAGAGTAATGAGGCATGGCAATTGATACCCAATTTATGCAATCCTCTTTGGAGCATCAATGTGACTGTGAGAACGATGACGACTTATGCCTGATTGTGAACATTCCCATTCATATTTGCCTCGTGATCTTCCATCAACAATCAGCTTGACAAGTTCTATAGCCAGCGTTCATTTACATTTACGGTCTGGGTGCTCTAATCATTACGAGGCAATACTCACTACCTCAGGGAGACTCTATCGCTAGTGGTTATGTCATATGTCGTGCAGGAAAAGGCTCATTGATTGGAGCATGCATTTGTTTAGGTTATGGGAGGGTTATTGTGAGGCTACTGGTGAATACGGGACCAAAGCTGGATCGTGTTGGCGGAATCTCTGACAGTGTTTCGAAGGATCCTGTCACCCTTCTAAACAGAATCACATTTCTACCTCTGCACGTGCGTAATTCCGCTGGTTGTTCAATTTGAATACTTGGCCGGGAGCCGATTAGGTATTGGCACGCATTCCTGCAACATAGAAAGTTGATGGTCTATGACGGTATAAAAGCTGAACTGGATACCTATGGCGTAGGTGACGCTGCATTCCCCGCTTTCACACGTCACCAGCCACGCGCTAGACGTTTTTGTGGAGCCAATGAGCCGCATTCCGATAATCCTTGCTCAACATCTATTTCCTAATGAGGCAATGGGTATAGATTTAGTAGTAAAGAGTTAATTAACCCCATCAACAACAACGCTCGAATGCAGCCAGGAACAATGTGGCGAGAAGTTATTTTAAACCCTTCTAGTACTGATAAATCGAGATCTAGGTAGAATTAGCCCGGGCTAGGTGGGCAAGGGTCTCTTTCACCACGGAGCGTACAAATCTATAGAGACTGTGATGTTTCTAGTACTGAATTATTAGGTGGGAAATACATAGTGCTAGTACTGTTGCAGGTGTAGAGATACATTGAAACATCTCGGCTGATCTAGTCTGGGTGACACAACCCCAGAAACTCGGAAACTAGGGACCTTGGACGAAAAAACAATGAAGTCATGACGACATATGAGGTCAAGCAGAGACACCCTTTGAACGCTCAACCCTTGGCGTTACCCAAGCCAGGCACCGCGTGTTTGAATAACGTTGGTTCTTACGTATATGTCGTACCTACACGTATTTCTCAGGCACAGCCTGGAAGTCCCTTATTCGACCAATAGGGCCCAACGAACCTCCATAACCTAGAGGCAAGCAAGCCATGAAGCCCCACATGTGACGACATCGTCCATGATGCGGAACTGTTATACAAGGAAACAGCACAGCTTCGGTATCCTCCAAGCTGTCTATATAACACTACCGTCCCGGACCTGAGAATATTGATTTCTCGTCCTGAGAATCATACAGCTACAAACACAATCCCAAAAGCATCAACAATCTTCAGATATCCCTAGACCCTCTAACACCGCAAACAAGATATACAATACCACAACATCTACATTTATCCAACATGTCTGGCATCGTCAACAAGGTCAAAGAGGCCGTTTCCGGTCATCACAATACTTCATCTGCCCCCGAGGGTACCTACGGTACTCACAACAACCGCGTAGCCAACGCTGCCGACCCCAGAATCGACTCTGACCGTGACCACCGTGCCGCTCCTGACTCGACCGTCGGAGGCACTCATGGGTACACGACTGGCGGCAACTATTCCCACTCTGGTGCTGGCGGTTACGGTACCTCAGGTACCACAGGTGCATATGGAACACCCGGCACCACGGGCGAGTATGGCTCATCAGGCACTACTGGCGCTTTCGGTTCCACGGCCACCACTGGACGTGAGGGCCCTCACAGCTCTAATTTGGCGAACAAGATGGTGAGTCCAAATATCGGACTACACACAATATAACAACTGGATTCTAACGTGACTACAGGACCCCCGAATTGACTCCGACCGAAGTGGTCAGCGCGTGGGCAACACCGCCGGTGACCAATACGGTGGCGGTGCCGAAGGTGTCCGCGGCCCGCACAACTCCCGCGTCGCAAACGCTGTTGACCCCCGTGTTGACAGCGACCGCGACGGCAGCCGCACTGTAGGCAACACTTACGGCAGTTCCGGTACCTATGGCACCACTGGAGCGCACGGCACGCAAGGTACCACACACGGTACTGCCCAGGTCGGCGGAAGCTATGCTCCTGGGCCAGCTCCTCACACGGCAGGACCTCACAAGTCGGACGCCTTGAACAAGGCTGATCCCCGTGTCGATTCGGATCTCGACGGCAGCCGAACTTATGGAGGCAATAAGACATATGGGGCGTAAGTTGTACGATAACCCATCACGAACCGAACACTCTAACGGTTGTGCTAACATGCCCTCAGAGACTCAACGAATAAGGATCCCACGGATGCTGCGCAGGTGCCGCCTTCGATTATGCAGGAGGCCATTGGCAAACCCTCCATTGAACATGATGACGTAAATCATGGGTATGAGCGTCGACACAGTTTGAAGACGTCACAGGAGGTGCATCACGGGCTGTAAATTATGAGGAATGAATGAGAGATGACGAGTTTTGCATTGGCAAACGCCATTTACTTAATGTACTATCGATTTTCTATAACTGACTACTTTTACATCCAACGTGTTACAACGTATTTGTATTCGAGTGTCGTGATATCAACTTAAAAGTACCTATTCTTTAGCCTGCTTCCGCTATGAAAAACTTCCAACCATTGTTCCAGTTTAATTTAGACCCTTTCGTATCGTTCCAGCATATTCCTTCATCACGTTCTCGCGTGTAAGAACGGTTGCGTAATTTCGGCTTCGTGGCGGAAAATGAGGTATAACATGGCCAACCCGGCCATATTGATAGTTCGTCTACTTTGTAAATACCCCCAGAATGTGAGGCAAGGTGTGAAACCACATTTCTTCGGGCGGATGTCCGATATCGATCTTGGCCCATGGACCCGTCTCCCTCAGCGTTTTCTCCGTCGGCCGACATAACTCGCATCCACCGACGAGATGCGGCCATACAAGGTTGACGAAACCTATCGTTAAGGCTAGCTGTTAGCAGGCGTATAAGGAAATAGACTCTTGGGACTTGTTGGTATATAGGTACGTCCAATGGAGGGAAAAAGAAAAGAAAAACAGAAAAAGAAAAAAAAAGGTGGAGGGCAAATAAAATGGAACGAAAAACACGCCACATGTCTCGGGAGAGCAGGGACGGGACAGCCGGGACTTACGCTGATACAACCGCATATACCAGCTGTATTCGACCCTCACGTGCTCGTAGACATACCACCGGCCGCCGGGCCGCAGGAGCTCGTAGAGCTCGCGGACGTGCCGCTGCGGGTCGGGGATGCTGCACAGACAAAGCACCGAGACGATGCAATCGACGGACGCCGGCCCAATGCTGCCTTCCCACTTCTTCTTCTTGTCCTTCTTCTTCTTCCTTTCCCCATTATCCGAAGAAGAAGAAGAAGAAGAAGACGAAGAAGAAGGAGCCAGATCCTCTATCCCCACCGGCACGATCTCGTACACATCCTGCAGCCCAGCGGCCTTGACGGCGCGGCGCAGCGCGGCGTGGTGCGCCGCGTTCGGCTCGACGCCGTAGACGCGCGTGATCTCCGACCGGGCGGTATTCGCGCGCCGCCGCCGCCTCGCGCCCCCGAGGAGGTCGTCCTCGTCCTCGTCCTCGTACAGGTGTCTGTCGGAGAAGACGTCGACCCAGAGGCCGGTAGCGGGGCCGATCTCGAGGACGACGCCGCCGACGCCGGGGCCCGCGGGCGCGTCCACCACGCGGCCCCCCGTCGCGCGGCCGTCGAGCAGCGGCAGCACGCGCGCCCCGGCGCCCTCGCGCACCTGCGGCCCCTTGGCGGCCCAGAACTGCCCGAACCAGGCCTCGCGGAAGCGCGCGGGCGAGAGGAGGAGGATGCGCAGCCCCGCGCCGACGTCGTGCGTCGCGAAGACCTGCCGGATCGTGGCCGGCAGGAAGCTGGCGGATACTGCGAGGAACAGCCACGGGTCTGCTAGGCCCCAGACGGCTTCCGTTGTGCGGGCTGAGAGGGTGCTGCTGCTGCTGCTCATTTTGGGAAACGGGATGAGGGAGGGGAAAGGAGGGGGAGGGGGGGATAGTAGGTATAATGTAAGGAAGAGGAGAAGTGTTTAAAGGGGGGAACAGACGGTTCGGTTGGGGATATGGTCTGGAAGAGGCTTGGCACTGTTTCGTTAGGGCATGGGAGAGAGAGAGAGTTCAGGTCAAATCGACGGGGATTGACATGATTATTGTCCAATCTGGGAACAGGAGAGGAAGGGGGTGGGATGAGGGAGGGGAGAGAATCTAAATCGTGGCCTACTTATAGGAAAAGATGCTGGGATATATTACATAATCAGGGAGGGAGGAGGCGGCTGGGCTGGGTGTGCGTGCGTGTGGTCGGTGATGATGACTCAAGTCCATTATCAATATTACTGTCCCCAGCGTGACAGCGTGAAGGATCTGGCCTTGCACACTCACAGTATGTATCTGCCCTTCGTGCCCTTCAAGGCGGCTATGAGAGGCAGAACTTGACTGATTACCCCCTGATAGAGCTCACCTTTCCACAAGTGGCTCCGCACCCTGACAGGACTGACACTTGTACGATGCTTTGTACATCGTATCTACTCATATCTGCTCATGATCTGTTTGAAAGGACGGACGTACATAGTAACATCTTTGGCAAGAGATGACTTAGATGCTACTACAACCTCAAGGCAAAAGGGAGACGGATCTTGTCATCATATGTTTTTTTATTCATTCTATTTTTGTCCATTCTATCGTGTGTCTACTATCACATTCATAACTCGTCATGTCTGGAGGCTACTATAGGCTCATCCGGTCGTCCGCTGTCTTTATGCAGGTCCACACCGATCTTCCCCCTCCATTTCTGCCACACAGACCAGAATTCCTTCTCCATGCCCGATTCCATCTGGTCGGGGAGGACCACAACATATTGGACGTATAATTTGCCAAACTGATACTCGTGATAGACGGAATCGCCTTCTTCGCTCCAAATGGGCATTCCCTCGCCCTGGATACTATCGATATGGCCGGGCTGTACTACTTCGCCGCGTTTCCGTCCGAGTCTCACAACGTGGCCGTCCAAGTGTGTAATATTCCGAGTCCAGTCACCCATCCAAGCCTCGCGTAGTGAGATAACTTCTGTCCAAAAAAGATCATCGCCTTTCCGTCGGAAGAATGTACCATCGACATGGTCTGGGTTTTCTGACTCCATATCGGGATCTTTTTCGGTAAGAATCACTATGAGATCGCCGGCAACATAATCTGGACTCGCGTCCGCCTCGTTCTCATACACAATCTTGCTGTCCCTGGGCGCCCCGCGTCCGACGTTGAGAGTGACTGTGGTGGGCTTGCGAACGACTCGGTTGCCCTGGCAGACTGGACATTTGTGCTTAATCGACTTGCCCCGTCCGCCACAGGCGTCGCATTGTGTCTGGACCTGTTGGAACATGCCCGGTGCTAGCTGGTGCTTGACGATGCGCACGCCGTGGCCCTGACAACGGGGACATATGTCGACGATACCATCGGCAGCGCCGCTGCCGTCGCATTCCTCGCATATCTGTTGTTTTTCCCACTGGAACTCAGTCTCGCGGCCGTTATAGAAGTCTCGAAGCGCAAGTCCAATCTTGATCTCGATATTGTGGCCGCGGGGCTGTCCACGCTGATAATGGCCGCCTCCACCAAAGAAGCGACTGAAGAGATCGAAGGGGTCGTGGTGGCCGCCCCCTCCCTGCTGGCGTTGTTTTAACCCTTCGTGTCCATATTGGTCGTAGATCTTCCGCGACTCGGGATCGATGAGGGCTTCGTAGGCCTCGGAAACCTCGACGAACTTGCCTTGCGCCGTGTTGTCGCCACTGCGAGGACATGTCAGAAAGCAGCCAACGGACACGCGAGACGCCGGGGACAGGGCGCAAGAACGCACGGGTTCTTATCTGGATGGAATTTCTTGCTGAGTTGCCGATACGCCGACTTGATCTGTTTGTCGTTGGCATGGCGATCTATGCCCAGGACCTATTTGAAAGACAGCGGTTAACAGTCATCGTGCAGCAGTGGACGGGACAACTATGCACACCTTGTAATAGTCTTCGGCACATAATATGAATTGTGCAAATAGACAGAGCAGCAGAACAGCTGCCCCAGGAAGGAGCATAGTGGTTCACGAGCAACACCACGGGCCTTGGATTACCTCTTGTTCTTTTGGGACAAGATGTTTGGAACTGTGGCGAGACGCAGAAATGCGGACACAATACAAACGGAGCAATTTGGAAATGCGAACAGCGCGTTGCCAATTGCACTGTTAAATCCAATGGTAGATGCTGCTACCTTTATCGTCTATAAGACTTGGGACTTGAGTATCTGTCGCCTAAGAACACCACCATGTCTACGTGTTAACATGTACAATGCCTGCTGTACCATCCCGAGCTCCAGAAAATGGAGTGAGATAAGATAAGAAATTCCGCGCTAAGAGGAATAGACTCCATCTCGGCAGCTTGCCTATTTTTGATTGGCTTGAGCGCTCTGAAATGGACGAAAGTGGGCATGTCTGTCTGAACGACTGCCCTGTCACGCCTGTCGGTTCAAAGCTAGATCCTGTCGAGGTATGTACACTGGTATTGCTGTTGGACTACCCAACCTACAGATTCTATCCGAGTTCTCGGGCAGCCTGGCCATCTGTAGATACTCCTGTCTATTTGGTTACCTATCCATTTCGGACTGCCGCCAAATAATTGCACGAGGCGGTATCCGAGTCAGACTGGCATGGGTATTCTTGCGCTAGATGTTTTGCTGACCGGGAACGCTATCTCGTGCTGTCTGTATTCAGATTTCGAGACTCCGCCCCTCTGTAAATTGGGTTTACAGCTTCTGAGCTAATACTTGTTCATGTCCTTCTTCTTTTTCTCCTTCGCCTATCCGGAATATCTTCGCTGTCGCTGTTGGCAGTAGATCGCAGGGATGAGCAAGCGATATGCCTTTGTCCCCATGGACGAAGAGGAGGTTGGCCCGCAGAAAGTCGAAACGAAATCCAAATCTCGGAGGCGTGATGAGCGCGACCGAGACCGCGACCGCGACCGCGACCACCGCCGTCGCCACCGAAGCCCTAGCCGGAACCGCTCGCCGCGCAGAGACACCCACACGAAGAAGTCCAAGTCAATACGGAAGCATGGTGACGGTGATTATGACGATCGCTGGGGCGACGAAGAACCGGAGCCCACCCCATCCGGAGATGAACGCGTGGACGAGCCCGAGTTCCAGGAGTCTGCCCCGAAACGGGTGAAGCTGAGTCGCGACGACGGAGCGGAAGATGAGGATGGCGCAGATTCCGACATAGCCAAGGATAGGGCTGAAAGAGAAGCGTTCTCGCGACGGCTGAAAGAACGCGATCAGGGCAAATCCACCAAGACTGAGGGCAGGGCTGAAAGAGAGCGCCAACGTCTAGCTGATGAAATAGCTGCCAATCGAGCCACGATGCCCGACCTGCGAGAGCGCTCCCGGCAGGATTACCTGAAAAAGCGAGAAGCGGAACGACTGGCATTGCTGCGCAAGCAGGTAGCTGAAGAAACAGCCGAACTGCGAAGCGGCGTCCGCCTGTCAGAAAAGGAGAAGGCTGAATTCGCCAAGAACCGAGAAATCCTACGGCTTGCTGAAGAGCGGTTGCGAATCGATGACCACCGAGACGGCTACTACATGCCTGAAGATTACATCACAGAGAAAGGCAAGATTGACAAGAAAAGAAAGGAAGAGGCCTTGTACCAGCGCTATGTTGAGCGAGATGAATACGGACATGAGAAGTTCGTCACAGAACATGACGAATGGGAGCGAGAACAGACCCAGAAGGCGAAAGCCCAAATCAACAGGGCTGAGCGAGAGGACGAGGGTGATTATGCCCCAGTCCTCGATCCTGAACAGTACATACAATGGAACTTAGGATCAACATTGGCTGGTGAAGGCAAGCAATTGACCCAAGAACAAAGATTTCTCGAGGCACAGATTGAGGCGGCGGAAAAGAGGGCCTTGTCAATACAGGAGACGCGTAAAAGCCTTCCCATATACAAGTATCGGGATGAATTCATCGCCGCTATCGAGCAATACCAGATCTTGGTTCTCGTGGGTGAGACTGGTAGTGGTAAAACTACGCAGCTACCTCAATACCTACACGAAGCGGGATATACAAAGGATGGTCTCAAGGTTGGCTGCACACAGCCTAGGCGAGTCGCTGCTATGAGTGTAGCAGCGCGTGTAGCTGAGGAGATGGGAGTCAAGGTTGGGAATGAAGTGGGCTATTCGATACGATTTGAAGATAACACTAGCGACAAAACCATACTAAAGTACATGACCGACGGCATGCTGCTACGAGAGTTCATGACGGAACCCGATCTTGCCGGATACTCAGCCCTTATGATTGACGAGGCCCACGAACGGACGGTTCATACCGATATCCTACTAGCCTTGGTGAAGGATCTGGCAAGAGAGCGGCCAGATCTGAAACTTCTTATCTCTTCAGCTACCATGAATGCGGAGAAGTTTGCGAAATACTTTGACGACGCTCCCATTTTCAATATTCCAGGTCGGCGATATCCCGTCGATATCTACTACACACCAGCACCCGAGGCAAATTACTTAACTGCGGCGATCACAACCATCTTTCAGATCCACACAACCCAAGGGAGAGGAGATATCTTAGTATTTCTCACTGGTCAGGACGAGATCGAAGCGGCCGAACAACAGTTGACTGATACTGCTAGGAAGCTTGGAAACCGTGTAAAGGAGCTCATCATTTGTCCTATTTACGCCAATCTTCCTTCAGATCTGCAATCCAAGATTTTTGAGCCAACACCTGAGAATGCCCGTAAGGTCGTCCTCGCTACTAACATTGCGGAAACAAGTTTGACGATCGATGGCATCACCTATGTCATCGACCCTGGTTATGTCAAGGAGAACGTTTATAACCCAGCGACAGGTATGTCGAACCTGGTTGTTGTTCCTTGCTCGCGGGCTTCGGCGAATCAACGCAGCGGTCGTGCGGGACGTGTGGGTCCTGGCAAATGCTTTCGACTTTATACTAGGTTCGCATATATGAATGAAATGGACGAGTCGACCACACCCGAGATCCAACGGACAAATCTCAACGGTGTTGTTCTGCAGCTGAAGTCGCTCGGTATCAACCAGCTTCTGGAGTTTGAGTTCATGGATCCACCTCCTACCGAATCTCTAATAGGAGCTTTGAACCAGCTATTTGCACTTCAGGCTCTCAACCACAAGGGTGAACTTACCAAGGTTGGCCGCCAGATGGCCGAGTTTCCCACCGACCCCATGCTTGCTAAAGCTGTTCTGGCCGCCGACAAATTCAAGTGCGTCGATGAGGTTCTATCTATCGTTGCCACGCTCAGTGAAGCTTCCGCGCTCTTCTTCCGACCAAAAGATAAGAAAATCCATGCCGACAGTGCGCGTAATCGATTTACGGTCAAGGATGGAGGCGATCATTTAACTCTGTTGAATATCTGGAATCAATGGGTCGACAGCGATTTTTCGCCAGTCTGGGCACGGGAGAATTTCTTGCAACAACGCTCCCTTACCCGTGCGCGTGACGTTCGAGACCAGCTGGCCAAATTGTGTGAGCGCGTCGAGGTAGCCCCTTCGTCTTGCGGCGCCTCCAACCTTGAGCCTATCCAAAAGGCCTTGACAGCCGGCTTCTTTCCGAACGCTGCTCGGCTGCAACGCGGCGGCGACAGTTACCGGACACTCAAGAATAATACCACCGTTTATATCCACCCTAGCTCTGTCCTCATGAAGTCAGATCCGCCCGAGAAGACAGTCATTTACTATGAACTGGTGTTGACAAATAAGGAGTACATGCGAAGTTGCATGCCCGTCCGTCCGCAGTGGTTGAATGAAGTCGCACCCCATTTCCACAAGAAGAAGGACCTTGAACAGATTGAAGAGAAGAAATTATCCAAGAACATTGGAAGGTAGTACAGAATGCGCGAAACGGTGACAAATGAGCATTGCGGGCGTGGGTATGCTTCAGAATTTATTAATATGATGTACGGGAATAGCCGGATAAGCATTATTAGCCAATGGTCAATTGAATACCTGGGCTCTCAAATCCCAATTTCGTGACGTCGCAGAGAACATGCTCGTGCAAGCGATCACGTGGCTGACAGCGGAAGCTGGACTGGCGAGGCTTGGGCGGATAGGCTTCTTGGCTTTCTGCGGCTTTCGATTCCTGGGTAGGAAATACCTACCAGTAGGTAAGAGATTCAACTGGCGGGCTTTCATTCCCTGCAGCCTTCCTCGTTCGGCACCACCAACATCATGGAAGACCCAAATTCTTAGAAACAGAGTACATAGTATCTACTTGAGCCATGAGTCATGAAATGCCGGGGCTATATAAGAATGGAGGATGTGTCTATATGAAAGCGCCAAGCCGCCTGGCTGCCCGGTGAATAGTGAGTGAGTGTACCTATGTAGATCACAGACTTCCAGTTTGATTCTTGTCATGCAAGACCACCCCATCGTACATAAAAGCAGCGTCCATAGGCCAGCCTGACAAGAGAAGGTGGGACTGTACAACAACGTGTGCTGCTTGTTGCGACGTGCGGTACCGGTATGTCGCATTTCTCTATCGAGCTGAAAACGTAAAGCCGAAAGCAAGGCCGATTTTTTCGTTTCGTCGGGTCGCAGTCCATCGACCCGATGTTTGAGGCCAATTTTATTTTATTTTATTTTATTTTATTTACCTACTTACCTCTGCTTACCTAGGTAGGTATCTACCTGCTCTTCGGTGCCGACGCTACTATCTGCTTATCTTGGCTCTCCTCGCCTCCATATACTTACTTACCTACTTACTCACCCATCTGCTTCTTCCGTCTTCCACGCACGCTACCTATACAGAATAATAAGAAGCAACGAGCCCCGACAACCCGTCGGGTCATTCTTGGGGGCTGGAACGACAAGAATAACATATACCTACCTACCTATGTACCTAACCTACATATGTAGGTAGGTTAGGTACATATGTAGGTTTTTTTTGTAAGGTTGGGACCCACGAACGTGGATACATACATACATACCTCCGTGCTGAAGGGCAGGTCATTCTCGTAGGGCTATGCGCGAAGTCCCTTGCCGTCTGTTTGTCTGCCTAGCCCTTGATTCTGCGGGGGAGGGGAGAGGAAGAAAAGAAAGAAAAGAGAGAAAGAGAGAAAGAAAGAAAGAAAGAAAGAAAGAAAATGTGCGATGACCTTACAGTTAGATAGATGCCTCTGTCGACTTGTTTTGTATTGCCCCGACCCTGGTTCCGACCAAGAGAGCCGCACGTGGGAAGGTGTAGGTAGGTAGTGTGTCAACGTGCTGAGAGGCGACGTAAGTAGTATGTATACCTAGTGCACACACACTTAGGTACTAGTATGGGACCGTTACAGTATGCGCGTTCGCATCCAAGACTCCGTCCGTATGTGTGTACAGTCGTATTAATATCACCTATTATTATATTATTAGAGGGGGAGGGGAGGGGAGGGGGGGGAGGGGGCATAGGTAACGTACACTAGGTAGGGTAGGTAGTTTGACCTGAGAATTTGTTGGGGATATTCGAGGTTGTATCGTGGATGGAGACCAGAGCAAACAGACGAAGAGAAAAAAAAAAGGGTAGTAGTAGTGTAGAGGAAGAAGAGGAGCGAGGATTTAATGCTGATTCGAGAGGAACGGGGCGCACGGCAAAGTTGTTCTCCCTTGCTTGGGTGCTGCTTATTCCTTACCCTTATGTACACTACACGATGACTGCTGATGGTACAGTCGTATCCGTTGGGTTTGCCTGGTGGTTTGTCTTCCTTGTCTCCTAACCTAGTATACTAGTAGGTCGTATACATCGTGTACATTAGATGATGGGTGTGCGGCACTGCAAATGCGGACGGGGGGGCTAAAGGCGCTAGCCATCTCCGCCGCCGTTGTTGTTTTCTAGGTACTATTGAATTCCTTATTCTCGTGGATGGATGGGCGCATTCTCTCGTGGCGGTATGTAGTGCAGGCAGGTCGTCTATCTACCAAGGATACATGGGGAGGGTGCGGAACGGGAATATTGCCCGGGTATTGCTTGATGATGTGAGTTATTGGCTGGCCGTCAATAACCTTGCAGATCTGCTCAACACTAGCCGCAATATACACGTGTATAATAATAGTTACCGCCAGTTTCGCGTGGTCGTGTATATGTAGGGCCGCAGGCATGGCATTGGGTACCGGACAGCACAAACCGTGGAGGATACACTAAGGTACGCTACGGCCGCGATGGCCGGCCATTCCACCATGGCCTTGCGTAATGTACCGCTATCCTCCAATCTTGGGTACATCCTACAGACAGTCAGTCCTTGTTCCCAGGTGCCGTCACACAGTCTCAACGCCTTCAACGTTTATTCTTCCTTCTACTTATAGTACTTAGTACTTACTATGTCGTAGGCGCTGAAGAAAACGTGGTTCGTTTTTGTCCTCCCCTCCCTTCTCTTCCCCGGAACGTTGGCGGATGTATCGGAGTCGTGCAAGTACTATGTAACTACGCTAAAGGTAGATGGTTTTTATTTTTATTTATTATTATTTATTTATTTTTAAATTTTAGAAAAAAAAAGAAGAAGAAGAAGAAGAAGAAGAACAAGGAGAAAAAGAAGAAAGAAGAGAGAACGAAAGGCAGGCTCGCGGGATTCCAAGCCTTAATCCGCAAAGACCAAAATTCATTGATCACGGCTTCCCATAGCCGACCGGTGATAGGCTCATTCTACCCTGCTGTTTGCCACATGCAGATAAAGCCTATCAGCGTGGTTCTGAACATTTCTGCAAGCCATGTGGGAGGCTTGCTGAATTGGCATTTTTTCCCGGGTGCCGTCGCTATTCGTTGCTTTGGACTCTCCTCTCTTCTTCTGATGGCATCTCCTATACAGGTAGGAGATGATGGAGGTGGTGGCCATGTACCCATTGTCGGCTCCCGACTACCTACACTATGCGATAGGGAGGTATAGGTAGTATGCTATGCGGCACTGTTTCTCAAGACCTTACCTTACTCGTACGCACATAGGTCAGTCAGTACTCTATGATGGAGCCAGGATGTAAGCTGACATGAACAACAACAGCGATTACGATTGGCAGTTCTCCATCATGTTATCGGATCTTGTTTCCATCCTCCCCACCACGAGGCGCCAATAAAATCACGCAATATGATCGGCCACGTTTTTCTGCTCAAGATCTATGTACACTACCTAGCGGCGGGCCACCATGTCCTTGTGTCACGCATGTCCGCCCGGGTAGTGTAGATAGTACTGTACTGTACTGTGTACTCATCCACAAGCCCTTTCTAACCGGGGACCCTAGTGTAGAAGGGTACTTTTGCCCCTTATAGGCCAATTACTTACGCCACAAGGTGTATCAAACGCTATTTCTAGCAAGGGGTTTCTGTAAGTGTAGAGTGTTTATCTGGTGTACAGAACCCGTGTATCGTGGCTATGCGCAGTGGTGTAACCTGGGATAGATATACCTCCAATGTATAGGGTGAGGATCCGGCACCGAAGAACCTGGCAAAAAATACTTAGTCATGATGATGGAGTTGAAAACCGATCGAGTACCCACTGTACCCAGGTTCTAGCCTCTAGTTAAGTTAGGGTGGATTTGAAGGAGCTCTTGGTCCATCCACTACGTTACAGAAAAGGCGACCGGCTTGAAAGAGACGCATGGCTCGGGTGAATTGGTGCGGCGCGCTGACAGGACTAGACCAGGACCCAGACCAAGACTAGCCTTCGTCTCTCGTCTCCACACACAAGCATCGTGCCAATTCCTGGGGCGGAGGGGTGGGCACAACCTGGGCGAGAGTAGAGATGATGCGACGTCAGGGTAGCATGTGTGCGCCTGGGGGTCATCATTGCTCATCAGGCGTTCCTTTTCTCTCTTTTCTCTGCCTCCATCTCTCGCGGCGGCCTTTTTTTGACGCAGGCAGTAGTAGTATTACTGCGTACCTAGTCCTTCCGGGCGCATTGCCTACTTCACCGAGTGTTTTTCAAGTCCCGCCTAAAACCCCGTAATACAAGCAAGTTATACGGCAGCTGAGGCACAACGGCAAAATCCCCTCGCCTAAGCACGATTCAGGGGCTGCGTGGATGTTTGTGTAAATTTCAATTGTGGCCCCCCATTATAGCATACAGGCTATCGTCTGTACTTTAGGTACTATGGCGTAGAATCTTGTGTACATATAATTCGTAAACGAGCCTCGGAACCAAGGCCATACGCAACTCATACTATACTATAAGGCAATATAAGGGAGGTCCTGGGAATAGGAGTCCAATACGCGAAGAGATCAAAAGGCATCTACATTATCTAGGATCTCGGAACTCGAGCTTAATTAGACAGTCTTAGGTTAACTGCATAGGACCCTTATACTGTAAGTTGTGCCTCGTTCTAGATTTTGTGGATTATTCTAACATGGAGTCTACATAGTAGATTCCGGTAGTGCATGTACATCCGTGCTTGTTAGTGGCCCTGAAAACCTACATAAGTAGCGTTCTCATGAGGCTTTGTCGACATTTGAAGATGAGCATCTTGATTGGAGTATGCCGCACGCCCGCAGTTGACTTAGCTAGCTTACATCTTGAGATAAGAATTTATTTGCCTCACTCGTGCTTCGATATTGACAACATGGGAAACGAGTACCTTTTTGTTGGCTTTATAAATATCCACTGTTTGAGTGAATGTCGATGCTACGCAATGCTGGCAACATACGGACTGGGGAGGGAGAAACTTGGCCATTGTAGACCAGGTATATCACAAGTTTACGAGGGGCGTTGAACTACCTAGGTAGGTAGATGTTGGAAACCGATACACTGAGTCTCTAGAGCCTCGCTGCTTCGGACTGCAAGGCTGATAAAACGCAAACCGGTCACCTCTTCCTCGATAGAACTAATGCACTCTTTAGCGCTAGAGGCATCCACTAGTGTATGAACATTGGTGGTGTTTATCAGAGTCTAGGAGTACACTACAGTACACTATCGTACTAGGCGACGGTTGACGAGGTTCGGCTTTGAGCAACACACATGGATGCTATAAGTAGCCTGGCTTGCCAAGGCTTGCATTTTCATGCTGAGTCTTGTGCAGCGACACGCGAACAGGGAGAGTCTGCACGGTGTACTACTTACATCTGCACGAATATGGGGCTCAGTGTTTCCCTGGCATTCGTCATGGTTAGTGCCTACTGAAACATTACAAGACACGACCGACCAGACCTCGGAGAACACCTCCCTACTTGTATTTGGGATGCCTTTCACATTGGCCTCGATAGCCCCCCATCGTGTATAAGTACTTAATTGTTTGCCAATACCTACTTAAATAGATAGTATAAAAACCCCTGAAACATTGCCGGAGCTGTAGCCTGAGCCCTTCTGTAGCCCACCACCTCTGGTTGGCTGGCTTTGAAGCGAGCGACCATGAGTGCACTACTGGGTACACTAAACTAGTGTACACACACTACCGATATCTGACACCTTTACAGTACACTCCACCCACAGTACTTAAGGGTGGCGTAAAGGAAGCGAATATTTCCTTTATAAGTCGTTTATCCTACAATCTATCAATGACCACTTAGAGTTTCACAGTGTATGCAATGATTCAGTTGTTTTCCAATTCCTTCCAGTCATGCATAGAGATGCATCCGCAACAACAGTAGGACTTGAACCACCTACCTAGCTGCTGTAATGGCGCTTCATCTCAGAGTAGGATTTACAGCCTAATCTCGTTAGGCTGGGCGCTGGGAATGCCGAATACGTACTTAGTGTAGTAATACTTAAAATAACTCTGAAGCGGCCGGGACTCCACTAGAAGGTAGGCTAAGGCACCTAGGGAGATAGTGGTGGCACCCTAAGGTACCTATTCGGGTATTCATGTAGGTATCTGCACTGAGGGAGATACCCGCTAACCACTTGCCCACCGCCTGTGGGCAGTACTGCGTAGACTCGCTCCAAGGAGCACTCCGGCAGCTGCGAGACTGCACGGTACCTAAAGCACCTACCTTGGTACTTACCAAACCTTACCTAAGGTACGGTATTTATCACCTCAAGAGTTACCCGCCCTTTCGCTGCGCCTGGTACCTCTTCTTGAGAGCTTCCTCTTTCGCCAATCGCTCGTTCGCTCGCTCGCTCGCTCATCCTACCTAAGTATTCTTACGAGCCTTATCCGCAGCAGCACTTGTCGAGAGCGCGCTGAGCAGGGCAGGTTTGGCTTCGGAGCTAAGACCCTCTTTCGAAAGCCCAATCGCATGAACTTGTTGATTCTTGAGATCGGCACACCGGTACCTTGACCGAGCAAGAAAGAGAGACGGCTCGCGAGGGACTAAGACTGCGATTAACACAAGGCCGGTCGCTTATAGCGTTTTTATCCCGCCGGTCTTTAGGGTCTCTCTCGGGGCTGTCTATTCGACTTGGCCTCCCCTAAACCCACCCAGCCACCTGGCTTTCCATCACCTACACTATCTCTCATCTAAACCAACTCCAAACCCATCCCAACAGCCAACCCCAGCACTGCCGCTGCTGCTTGCTGCTGCTCTAGCTCTAGCTCCAGCTCCAGCGCCAGTTTTTTCTCGTAGCCTTATTTGTCTAGGTATCCCAAGTCGACCTCTCCGATCGTTTGGACCGTCCCTTTTCGTGCGAGAGCTGAACCTTGTCGCTCCCGTCCGAGCCAACCGAGGCGTCCTCCCTCCGCTGTATACAATATCTGGCCGGCCATCCTGTCCTAGTTGCGAAAGAAGGGTCTTCGAGAATTACGTTGCAAATTGGCGCGATTTAAGTTTGGTCAGACCCAAGTCAACTCAACTCAAAGTTCACTCCCTGCTCCACAGAGGCCCTCGGACACGCGTAGCCTCATTCGTTGAACCCCTATTATACACGACCCCGCGACCCCGATCGCCCTGTATCTAGAAAATGTGCTTTGGCAGCAGGAAGACGGACGAGGCGGGCGATGCTCGCTCGCGCGAGCTCGACAAGGTCATCAAGCAAGATGAAAAGCGCATGGCTAAAGAAGTTAAACTCCTTCTTCTCGGTGCGTAGTTTTCCACGGCTCCTGAGAGCTCTCCTGCCTCAGTGTCTCACTTCGTACTATTGCATCATCTAACCTTGTACCATTGGTTCAGGTGCCGGCGAGTCGGGCAAGTCTACTGTTCTCAAGCAGATGAAATTGATATATGCCCAAGGCTTCAGTAAAACGGAGAAACTAGAATGGAAGCCTGTCGTGCTAATTAATGTCATCCAATCTTTGCGACTCATCTTTGACGCCATGGAAGATTACGCAATTGATTTCGAACGAAAGGAGAACGAGGTATGTCTAGTCCAAACCGCGTCGTCATGGCGCTATACGACGCATTCACTGGTGGCTCCCCGATCCTGTCATCGGGAAGGTGGGATTATTGTCGCAGGCAGCTGATGAGTCACAATCAACAGAAAAACAAAGAGCTAGTCCTGGTCGACGTAGAGATAGGGCCGGAGGATCCGTTACCCGAGGACTACCTCCAACCGATCAAGTCACTCTGGGCGGATGCCGGAGTCCAGAAAGCCATCCTGAAGGGTAACGAATATGCCCTTCACGACAATATTGCGTAGTACGTCTCCCTCTCCCAGCGAGTTTGGCCCTGGTTGCTGACATGTCCGAAAGTTTCTGCGACGACGTAGACCGTCTATGGGACAAGAACTATATACCGACCGACCAAGATCTCTTGCGAACGCGATTAAGAACAACTGGCATCACAGAGACCGTTTTCGATCTAGGGCAATTGACATACCGGATGTTCGACGTTGGTGGGCAAAGATCTGAGCGAAAGAAGTGGATTCATTGCTTCGAGAACGTCAACTGCTTGTTGTTTCTGGTTGCCATCAGCGGTTATGATCAGTGTCTTGTAGAAGACAAAGATGGCGTAAGTGGAAGATTTTCTGCTGTTTTCCTCGCTAGCCCAGCCGGGAAATTTTGTGTTAACACCTCCATGCAGAACCAAATGAACGAAGCCCTGATGCTTTGGGAATCAATCGCGAACTCCCACTGGTTCGCCAAGTCCGCGCTTATTCTCTTCTTGAACAAGATGGATCTATTCAGGGAGAAGTTGGTTTCCAGTCCAATCACGTCTTATGGCTTCACCGATTACCGCGGCCCGGCCGATGACCATAAGCAGGCAAGCAAGTACTTCATGGACAAATTCAAGGCCCTAAACCGGAATCCCGAGAAGGAAATCTATGGACACTTCACGAATGCCACCGATACGAATTTGCTGAAGATTACCATGACATCTGTACAAGACATGATTATACAACGGAACCTGAAGCAGTTGATCCTGTGAGTCACCTGGTTTCGAAACACCCCGAGCGTATCTTTCTACATTCTCCTGCACCCGCCCAGGTATAACCACGCCCTATCACGGCCCGTCGTTCGGGATTCCGTAAGGGCGTATGCTTGTCGCGGGGTTTCTGCACACCACCACGTTCCAACACGTGCGAGTACCTACGGCTGAACTTTCTGGAGCATATAGTATCACCTAAGGATTGTGTTACCATCGTGTCTACCAGACCGTTGAGCCGAATGTATACTGTACCGAACTCGATGGAAACGACGCGGGGCCGGCTGGCCGAACACGTACGTTCTGACAGACGAACCCGGGACTTTCACCACCACCCCACTTCCTTGTCCGTAATGTGTATCATGATGAACCCAACGAAGGACGAAAAATATACGGTTTCGACACGTATGACAGGGGGATTGCGGAGGCTATATACCAGAGCGCCGGAGTCGTTCGCAACACCACGGTAGCGTTGCCGTCAAGCCGGAGCACCATCAAGGGCGCCGCCGCCCGGGTACTCCGACGACCATTGCTGGCATTGGCCGGATTGGATCTTTGTTTTTTTTTTCCTTTATTATCTCGATACGTCACGGCTCTTGCTTACGAACGGTGGATACCTATACTAAAGTCTAGCTCGAGAGCGAGTTTGAAGCTACGAGGGGGGAGATGTTCAGAGGGGAAAGGTGACGACAATAGCTCTTTGAGGCCGTTGCAAGGTCATTGCAAAGTCGTTGCCCTCCCACATGTTATATATACCATTATCGTGCCCCAATAGATACTGTTGGAAGCCACAGAAGAGCTCTATCTTAGGACCGAAGGCGGTGGATATGGCATTCTCAGTTATCTAGACCTACACTTTATAGCATATCTATCGATTTCATACCTACTCACCTAGGTGGGCCTAGGGAAAGAATATTCGTGCTGCATCACATCGAAATACTTCGCTACGACGCCATAAGCAAAGAGAACCCGAAATCGTAACAACATGCCTGTCTTGTTAGCAAAGTAAGTCGGTATTCTCTGCACAGATATGGTATAGAAGAGGAATGAAAGAAAGTCAATCATTGTGTCATTTATCTCGGTACAGAGGACGGCTTGGCTAGGCTTGGCTAGGGAAGGTGGAGCGGGATTGGCGGCGGGAGTTGCATGGGCGGCAATACAGGGGTGTGGGTTAGCCTGTAGTGGCCTGGCAACAACGGCCCAGTCGCTAATGGGGGATTCGGTGTTGACATCACAGCAAGGTAAACACATGCAATTGTCCCTATAGGTGCCACCTTGGCACCTGCCCAAGTCCCTGGGTTGGGTAGGTATACTTCGAAGGGGTACATCTGTAGATCCTTCACTGCCCGGCAACCCAAGATCTATTAAAGCACAACTGTCTCTCTCATTTTCAGGTTTAAATAAAATTCTGTTCTCGGCTTCTCAAGTATACATAACTGGTACACATAACTAGGCACGAACCGACAATCACCCGGTGCATTACCTAACATCGTGCATTATAGGGTTGACATATCTACGCTATATGTGCCTACCAATTCACTTCAACAGTCCCTTGGGTGATCGATCATAACCACATTCCAAACACGTCGCGCATCAAGGTTGAGCAAAACGGTAGCCGTGCACCTAGTTTTGCCCGTCGACGCTCTGGGGGATCACTTCGGCTGGTATAATGTTGCTCGTCCGGTCTCGATAGAACAGACGCGTTCACAATATCGATCTCGGCCGGTTTTCTCGATCCAGGCAAGAAGTCTAAAGTCGAGTACATATTGGATGATCGCCCGTACTAGTGGATGAACCTTCTACCATCCGAACCCTCTCAACTTAGTAAGTTCATCGCCCCGCCGCCCGTTCATCAATAGTTGCCCGAAATCAAGGCTGATATCCTTCGAGTTCATCAGAAACCAAAAGTTCTCTCTTGTTCTTGGTCAGGCTCTATCCACACTTGCACGGCCTCACAGCACCGAGGCTCAAGTGTACAGCTAGCTGGCTTGCACTATATTAAGCCCTTGACCTTTCACAGTCGATCTTCGCAATGTCGGACGGAAAAGCTCCTCCATCCGTCCCAGCGCCTCGGGCCGGGGGTTTAAAGCGGCGCTTCCCTTTTCTCCAGAAGAAGCGCGGTGTGGCCCTCGTCGTGGCCCTCGCCATCTTACCATTATTCGGCCTCCTGGGCCTGCTTGCTCTTCGCAATCGGCATAGCAGTTCTCCTACCGGCAGCAATACACCAGGCAGTGGGAACGGTATTATTACTGATGACACATTTTTCTACGGCCAGTCTGAGCCTGTCTACCCCTCTCGTAAGTATTTCCTTTGGTGGCATTCTCGCCCTCAATTATTTCACTTTCCGTGGATATTAAGGATGTATATACGAGAGCGAGAACTCTAGGCTGACCTTTATGGCCGTAGCTCCGATGGTGGGCACAGGGGCGTGGGCTGGTGCGTACGATAAAGCAGTCAAATTTGTTGACCAGCTCACCATGGAGGAGAAGGTACGAAGTTTATCTAGGGATTGAGTGGTGATTAAAATATATTGACGTATGACATAGGCATTACTAGCCTCTGGTGTCACATCCTCTACGGGAACCACGGGCACACTGAACGGTTGCTCCGGGAATATTGGTTCTATTGATCGTATGAACTTTACGGGCCTATGTCTCACGGATGCTGGACAAGGTGTCCGGGCCACTGATTTCGTTAGCGGATTCCCGAGCGGTCTGCACGTTGGCGCCAGTTGGAATAAAGCACTCGCCCGCAGCCGAGCAGAGAGCATGGGCTTGGAATTCCGTGTGAAGGGGGCAAATATTGCTCTCGGCCCAGTCGTAGGGCCTCTTGGTCGGGTAGTTCGTGGCGGCAGGAATTGGGAGGGCTTCTCAGTTGACCCATATCTCTGTGGCACGCTCGCCGCGCAAACCGTGAAAGGTATCCAATCTCAAGGCGTTATCACCAGCACGAAGGCATGTATACCGTGATCCATGTTGAAAGGATTTACTAACTTAATTGGCAAAGCACTTTATCGGCAATGAGCAAGAATCCTATCGTAACCCTACCGGGGGTGACGTTGAAGCTGTTTCATCCAACATTGACGATAAGACAATGCACGAACTATATCTCTGGTAAGATAGGTGTTGTCGACATTCTGGTTTACTTATTGATCAAGCCTTTAGGCCCTTCCAAGACGCGGTGTATGCAGGAACTGGAAATGTCATGTGCTCGTACAACCGTGTCAACAACTCGTATGGTTGTGCCAACAGTAAGACGCAGAACGGACTTCTGAAGACTGAGCTTGGATTCCAAGGCGCAATTACCTCAGACTGGGGTGCACTCCACGCTGGAGTTGCCACCGCTCTAGCTGGCCTGGACATGGTGATGCCAAACTCGGATCTCTGGGGCGATAAACTCGTCAAGGCAGTTAAAAATGGTTCCATTTCCGAGGATCGATTGAATGATATGGCGACGAGGGTTATCGCGTCTTGGTATCAAATGAAACAGGACCAGGGTTTCCCAGAGCCGGGCGTGGGCATTGCGCCTGATCTTACAAAACCACACCAGATCGTCGACGCACGGAATATCTCGTCACGAAAAGTTTTGCTAGACGGGGCTATTGAGGGCCATGTTCTTCTAAAAAACATTAACAACGCTCTTCCGCTAAATGAACCGAAAATGCTTTCAATCTTCGGATATTCCGCTCGAAGCCCTGATCAGTGGAACTATCAATCAAATGGTGGTGTTGCCGCTTGGACTTTCGGGGGCGAATCGGCCTACATGGGACGGGACACCAATGCTGGCTTCGCTGGCATAGTCGATGCCAACTTCACACAGATCGCTCCCAACGGGACACTTTTCAGTGGTGGAGGATCAGGATCCGTGACGCCTGCCTCGGTTAGCGCACCTTACGATGCTCTCACCCAACGAGCATATGACGATGGGACCGCCCTCATGTGGGATTTCTACAGCCCCCATCCAGACGTTGTCAGCGCATCCGACGCCTGTCTCGTCATTGTGAACGCCTTCGCCTCGGAAGGATTCGACCGACCCGGGATCCGTGATGACTTTACGGACGGGCTTATCCGCCACGTGGCTGAAAGGTGTAACAATACAATCATCATCTTCCACAATGCCGGGATCCGGCTGGTTGACCAATGGATCGATCACCCGAACGTCACCGCCCTCATATTCGCCCACCTACCAGGAGAAGCATCGGGCCGGGCTCTCGTATCCCTTCTCTATGGCGAGTCGAACCCCTCGGGCAAGCTTCCGTACACTGTAGCGAGGAACGAATCTGATTACGAGCACCTCTTATCCCCCGATCTCCCGGAAGGTGAGTTCGAGAAGTTCCCGCAATCCAACTTTTCTACCGAAGGCGTATACATCGACTACCGGCACTTCGACGCGAAGAATATTACGCCGCGTTACGAGTTCGGCTTCGGACTCTCGTACACGACATTCAACTTCTCCGATCTGCACATCACCAAGAACCAAGACACCAACACCGACCAGTTCCCCACTGGCCCCATTCTCGAGGGCGGACAGGCCGA
Organism: Ustulina deusta; assembly: GCA_023159155.1. Classification (NCBI taxonomy): domain Eukaryota; kingdom Fungi; phylum Ascomycota; class Sordariomycetes; order Xylariales; family Xylariaceae; genus Ustulina; species Ustulina deusta. Next base: position 1,546,176 of record JAJNNX010000003.1, on the reverse strand, counting down.
TCTATGGGACGTCGTGGCGACCGTTAACGCGACGGTTACGAACACGGGAGCCGTAGATGGCGCCGAGGTCGCACAGCTTTACGTCGGCATCCCGGGGGCGCCGGTCAGACAGCTCCGCGGCTTCGAGAAGCCTTTCGTCAACGTCTCCTCGTCAGCCACTGTGAGCTTCGACCTCAACAGACGCGATCTTAGCGTCTGGGACGTTGTCGCGCAGAAGTGGGCGCTCCAGCGAGGAGATTATCAAGTTTTCGTGGGATCGAGTAGTCGACGATTACCCCTGCATAGTGTTTTGTCGATCTAGATAGAGAGCTAAAGGGAGGTCTATGTAAACACCAACGACGAGGAGCTTGAATCTCCATCCGCACCGATAGTATAATGAATGGGTATGAATTCGGCCTTGGTAGACTCGGATGGCATTTTGTTTGGCAGTTAGATACCCTTTTTTTATTACCATTCTCTGTGGGTTGCCGGTGTCGGACGGCGTTATGAGATGCTTCGGGAATAGGAAATACATTCATCAACAGTTGATACTGTTTGAATCTCATCGTCCCAAAGCTACGTGTCATGACACAACTTATGTTTTTTTTTTTGACCTTGTTAAGAAATACAGGTAGCACAGTCGTACACTTCAACATTTGAAAACGCCACAATCAACTCCGAAATAAATTTATCCCAAGTATATTGCTGTGTTCCGTTTCATATACTTGCAGAAAATACCGTCGTTCGCTTTCACGCTCTGTAGCTGTGTAGTGTACGGTAGAAGAGAGGAAAGCATCGTGGTTGGTGTAGCTATCCCTTGTCATTATCATGCGTGGTTTTCGCTAACCCCTGCATCTATCTGCCCTGGTCTCTCTCTCTACACTGCCAACAGCAAAGACACAAATCACATTTTCTGTCTCCTTCTTATATTAGGTACCTTGTAGTATCAGTCAGTCCGCTTACATGGCACGCGCAGAACGAGCGGCGCAGAACGGGTCTTAATAAGGTTATGAACACCCACCCAATCCCAATGCGCCGCTCCTCGTCCTCAAGCGGCTTCGCATCCCGAGATCGTAGCCTAGTGCACACCACCTGCCTTTTCTAGTGGACGGTCAGCCCCATATCACAGAGGACTGTTTATTATTATAGTCGTCGCCATTCGCCTGTTTTTTTTAGTGCAGTGGATGGACCATCCGATTCAACCCTTGTGGCCTGATCCGTCATCCCAGTTCTGGAAGCCTGAGCCTCTTTCCTACACGAAAGTCACTCACAATGGCTAAGAACGGCAATATGATGGAGTGTATTACTATACTGTTATGAGGCCATGCTATAGGCAGCTGACTCACGACTCTGCACAATGTGGTATGGGAGGTGTAAGGGAAGGGTTAAACTGGTCAGATATACGGCAGTGCGCCTGGTATATGCATACACAGAACCGCAAGTTTTCCCAGTTCATAAGGAACAATACTATGGCGGTGGCGTACCCTGAGTAAGGTAACACAAGCTATGCTAAGCCTACACATGATTGATTGGCGGCCGGGATGTTGTCGTGATAGTGATTCACCTCATTTTCTGGGGCACCAACCCCGGCCCCGTTACTCCATTCTCCATTTTTTAGTGTAGGTAGTGCGCTACAGACAGCACAAAGGCACACTACACTGCACCAGACCAACGAATGACCGAGTCCATCATAAAGTGTGGCATTGTTCCAGTGCCTACTATACCTTTCATTCCTCTCATGCCCTCTTATGAAGAGCTGCCGATACCATCTCTCTACCCCCTGCATACGGAATCTAGTGTGGTATCCTAGTAGCTTAGTTCCACCCGTCTTCTTTCTATACTTATTTTCCACAGTAGTCTCGCATGAATTACCCTGGACCCATGCCAGTCTGGCAGAGCTAAGCCGGTAGTGTAGCTCTAGACAGACCCCATCGTCATCAGCTCCTCCGCGGACACCCAACACGCCGCCGCCCTCATAAAGCTTCTATGGCCATGTGCAATGCGCCTCATTGACCGAACCTCGCTTGCTCCTATCAAATGCTTGCTTACTGCAATTCCCGTCCGTCTTGAGGTACAACCTTGAAGTCTCCGGATCAGCACTTCCGTGCCCCCGTTTCTGAATTGTCCCACGGTCCGATCTCCAACGGCACTCAACGTGCCACCACCACCTTGTATGAGCTCAGTTGTGGCAAATCCCAAATACAGATAGACAATCTGGCCTCACACTCCCTTCTTCTCTTTACCCGCCTCGTCGCTGTCCGCGATCCAGAAACTCGCACAGCGCCCCTCGCAGCCAACGTTGTCCATGCCCTGTCAGACGCTCCTGGGGCAAATTTGAGGAATTACCAATCTTTGTCGCCGTAAGTCGAGGTATTGGTGGGTGGATCGGCCTGCGGCTCACCACTATTGGCACACCGTCGAGATTGCGTCGGAGAGGTAGCTGTAAGCAAGGCTGTCAGCGTTCACCGCAGACCTTACTCACATTTTCATCTCAATTGTCGCTGCGCTGTCACCGCCGCATCTGCTGAAGAGATACCGCTGGCGCTCTCCACACAGCCGTCTTCCAACCAAGTCCTAGCATCTGCTGCTCGTCTCTCCTATTCCTTAGTCTTCATACTTGTCGTCGTCCAGGCTTGGCTCCAACCCAGCCGCCGCATCCCTGTGCACGCAAGATGCAGACAGGCGACATCATGATGGGTTATTCTCCTGTGTCCGAGTCGACCACGGTTTCGGTTTCGTCGCCTAGTCGGTCGCCCGTGTCGAGGCCGCTTCAGAATGGCCGGTCGGGCGGTTCTATCAGTAGTAGCGATGCCACCATGACGGATGTACATTACACCCAGGAGGTGCAGGCTCCTCGGGCTTGTGAGAAGTGTAGGGCATCCAAGAGAAAATGTGACAAAAAGCTACCGTCTTGTGATAGATGTAGGAGGTAGGCTCATCTTTCATCGCCTTCCGCGATTTCCCCGCTCAACCAGCACCAAACTTTGCGCCTCTCTCTGCCTTTCGGGGTTTGGAGACGCTGACCCTATCGTCATCCCTCTTTGTCCTTTCGTCCAGGGTTCGTAGTTATTCTGAATAGCCGATACTAACTACCGCCACTAGGTTGAATGCAAAGTGTCATTACGTGCAGGACCCGAATTTCAACAATTCGAACCCCAATGGTGGTGCCCAAGTCGTCTTCCTGCAACAGTCTCACTCCCTTGCGAGTGACATTCTTTTCCGTGGCGCTGAGCCCCTAGAAGGCATTGCTGCCTCTCAGATTCTATCTCTGGCGTCGTTAGACGCTCCTTCAGGAGCACCTCAGCACGACTACCGCCATTCCATAGCGCTTTATTTCAATTTCATCCATCCATGGTATGGAGTCGTTCACCCGACCTTGTTCTACCGGCAACTTCCGAGCATGCTTGGGCCCAGCGAGTCGCGCTCTTCGCCAGATATGGAGTCGTCACCGTTTTCGCATAGCACCGTGGACCATCAGGTTACGGGGCAGAAAAGCCAGTCCAGTCACACTGGTAGCCCAGAATTAGCGTCCAAGGAATTCGCCCTTCTAGCTGTTCTTATGAACCTCACTATCCGCATGCGCCTCACCGATGCTGGCGAGCAGCACATGTTCGACGAGACATACCGGACAGTCAAGCGTATACTTGCCTTGCTCCTCATGGTTTGCGCCGATGGCCCCCACCCGACTGTTGAGCTTGTCCAATGCGGCGCATTGATGGCATTGTACGAGTACGGTCACGGCGAGATAGAGACAGCATACCAGACCCTGAGCCAGACTGCAGCAGTAGCTCGGGTTCTAGGCATTTCCGCCACGCAAAAAGGAGATAGCGGGATTGACGACGTGCCGCTAACTCTCGAAGAAGAGCAACGTAATTGCTTGTGGTGGGGATTGTTTATTCTCGAACAGTAAGTTTACGCTTACCTTTGAATAACTTTATATATGCATGTGGCTCCCCTACAACATCACATGGTGTAACATAGAATTCAAGTTATTACCCTAACTCCAACCCCGGAATAGATTTACTGATGATCGGCTAGATTTATCCTGCACGACGATGCCATGAGGCACCTACCGTTTGTCTTCGAGAGCCCAAGCCCAACGACCTTGCTTCCTGAGTCGCAAGTCATGACTCCCGCCCTCGGCTCCGCGACACCCCACCCCACTTCATTAGCTCCCCGGCCGACGCTCCCGAGCGCTCGCCTACTGACCACTGATGTAGAAGTTGGGTCGCAGAAATTAGGCTCTTTCCAGCTATCGGCGAAAGCAGCTAGTATTTTTCACAGAGCACTATGGGTCGACAAGGAGAGGCGGAAGTGGCCGGGCGAGAAACCTCTCGTGAGCGCCTTCACTGATCTAGATAACGAAATCAGGATAGCGACAAAGAATCTCTTGGAGCAAAGTCTAGACTGGGAAACGAAGCTCGACTGCTTTGCAATGCTTATAGGGTACGCCTGCAGTTTCTACAACTCTTTCCCCGTGACCCCCTATCTCGAAGAGCTGGGAGACATATATATCTCTTCTCATGCGTGGTAATCCGGCCGTTCTCACTAACACCCACCACCACTGCGATAGCGCGCTTTTTGTCCTCTATACCCCGTTTCTAGCGATTCTGGAGCGTAGCACACCGGCGGCTATCGAGTCGGATCCCGAGCTGACCGTTGCGCTGACGGCACTCCGATTCGCTTGCAAGATGTCGACCGAGATCTCGTGTAAGATAAACACGGACTTTGACTCGCCTTCGCGATCGCCCGCTGTTTTGTGCGCGCCTGCTGGCGCGTCTTGCTATAGGGTCATCCTCGCCTATGCGTGCATATCTCGCATCTTTCCGGAGGAGCAGGAGGCGTGTCAGAAGGCCATTACAGAAAAGTTTGAGAGTCTCTGGTTGTTCAGCTTTCGATGGGGTTTTGCTGGTACGTCTGATCAAATTTATAAATATCTCTTCGTTTCCTACACGGCGTGATTCCACTAACTACAAGGGCTACAGAGAAAATGATGAGACAGCTTGAATATAGGACAGGGAGTAAGTAATACTAAAAGCCATTCTCCGCTATTTCAGTTAATGCAGGGGTTTAAAACCGGCCGCACCGTTTGGGCTCAGCCTGTGTCTGAAGTGTATTATTTACTTACTTTTATTCTACAGTAGACCGCAAACACTACCTGAAAAACACGACGATTTACCCACCGGCGTTGGGGTCGGGCTATGAGTTTCCACAGTAATCTTAGGAACGGCTAGTGGAACTCCAGTCCTTTCAATCTGGAAGGTCGCCTCTGGTGCTGAGCTATCCCTGTCGATATATGGAGGAGAAAGTAACCCGAGTTGGTCAAAAGAAAATGATCGCCGCCTCTCTTGCAGAAGCCACGTGCAGTTCATTATCAGAGATGAACTCTCCCACGCCCATACTACTTGTCTTCCGGTGTCTAACGAGGCTATAACCGTAAACTGAAGGCTTCCACTACCTAATCTGCGGGGGTAGAGTCTAGAGTTTGGAATTCATTGGCAGTGGCGAACGGGAAGTACTGGATACAAGGTAAACAAACAAAGAAAATAGGCAGCGCGTTCTATTCAAAAAGGGTATTTTTCAAGCGCCATCCAAGTCGAGAAACCGTCTCTCATCACTGCTGCTGTTCCGTCCACAGTCATGGGAATACTCAGCCCGCTACCTAGGTCGTCTACCGCTCCAGTTCCCCGACAGTAATTCCAGTCGAGTCCCAGGTATGGACACGAACAGACACGACCACGATCAAAGGATTCATGACCGGCCGCATGTGCCGCTGACACGCATCTACACCTGCGCCTTGGAGTATGCGTTCTCTGGGGACTATAGTGAGTCGCACATACACAGACACAGACAGAATGAAGTCACGTCACCGTGGAAGAACCGAAAACGAGACAATGGGATGCTTGTATCGCAATATCGCAAGATGTGTAAGGGGGCACGAAATGCATCACGATACGAAGGACGACGCAGTCAGGGAAGACCTCAGGACTCGAACATGTCAAGAACCGTACCTTGTATACACACCACCTACTTACTCGACATGAATAAATACCAGGAGCGAAGGGGGGAAAAAAATCAGGGGAAAAAAAAATAACCCAAGGCTTGGTTGGATATAGGCAGACGGTACGGTACGGTACGGTAGGTCTAACGAGAGACACACGAAGGGGGAAAAAAAAAGAACCCCCTCAAATGGCTGGATGGCTTTCTCCCAAGAAAAAAAAAGAAATGAGAAAAATGCATAGGAAGAAGAGCTGCAATTCTTCTACTATATATACCTACCTACCTACGTATCTCTACCCACATACTTATCGGCCTACATGTCTATACATCTACCATAAAAATAAATGAATAAATACAAAGGCATACCTACCAGCGACCGCAAATAACGATATCGTCGTGAGATCGAGCATTCAGACAATAGGTAAGTAGGTAGGTAGGTAGGTAGGGATACGAAGTCGGATCTAGACGAATAGACGATTCATCTGTCGATTTACCATCAAAGGCCCCCACGGAACGTGACCTATAGCATACGATGTGATTTGTATGACATGCAAAACAACCTCATCACAACGCCCATGAGCCGAACTCTCTTATAATTTATTTCATTCGGTTCCCTATGTGCATCTAGATACAAATGCGAGTGGGTATTGGTAAGCCGTGCGAGTAGACGGTGTGCCGTTCATCCATCTATCCATTCCATTCGTCCTCGCGACCCCCCAAGATCTCGCGTTTCCCTACGACAGTAAGTAAGCTTCATCTGCATATTTCGTTGCCGAAGCCAGGTATATATAAGCCCTCGCCCCCCTTCAGTCTCAAGTACCTAGGTGGTTAGTAGATACGAGAATTGTACGAATCCCTCGTATACAGGGAAACGGGGGAAAAAGAGAAAAAACAAAAGAAAAGGAAAACCCAAAAAAAAGGATCATACGCTATGCTCCATCCCATCCCGCCTGCCCGTCCGTCCTTGCTCTGAAGCAAACTTGATCCCATCCATTGTATATAGAACAGAGAAACATAGCAAGAACATAACACATAAAAATCATAGTCCAGGACCAGCTTTTTCTCTTCTCTTCCGTTCTCTTCTCGAGGAGAAGGAAGGTAAGCTAGAGTAGCGAGAGAGGGGGATAGAAGAGGTTTTCACAACCTAATCCTGCCGGCGATTAGCACAAGCAAGATGCCGTTGAGCACACACACAGTGATGAAGGTGACCCAGACAGCGAGGCTGTACAGGTAACCGCCGGGGTACTGGCGGTAGAGCATGGCGCCAAGGCCCATGCAGGCGCAGAAGAGGCTGGCAACGGAGCCCAAGACGGCACCGGCGTCGACTTCAAGGCGTAAGCGCCGGCGACCCGTCACGACTAGGAGGACCGAGACACCTAGAAGCACGAAGGCTGCCAAAAAAGCGACTATGATCCCCCGTGTTAACATCTTGTCTTGATACCGTCCCATTTTTGAATCGAGCGCAGAGAAAGATGATGAGTGTGAGGAGAAGTATTCGTCTTCAGTCACCGGTTCGTCCGTCGTCAAGCGTCGCGCGGCGATGCTGAAGTAATCTGTCGAAGCGCCGCTGCTTGCATTCGGCCCGTGGTCGAGAAGCGATTGTGTTTCCGATGGCGAGGACGATGTAGCTGTGAAAGACGTGTCTTTGGATTTCTGTGGCTGCAACCAGTGGCGCACCGAATCGACAGGGCCGACGAACATACTCTTCACGAACGCTAGGCCGGGGAACTCGTCGTGGGCGTTCGGGTCGATGTAGATGACGTAGTCGTTGTCGTGGTCACCGGCCTCGCTGCCGTGGTCGTACTCGTTCCAGTACGTCGAGGGCGGCATGGTGGCGACACTATGCGACGAGCGGCGAGAGTTGCGCCGGACACTACGACCGGAGGGGTCGTGCGATTCGGTGGGGAGGGGCGGTCCGAGGACATTTGTGTCGGCGGGTAAGGCAGCTTCGAGGGTGGTGCGCAGTTCTCGGTACTGTTCATGGAGCGGGGCGAAATTGTAGTTTGTGAAGCTCTTGGGATGGCTGAGAACGTTGTCCTTGAATCGACTGCTTAAGGTGGTCGATCCGGTCCATTTCTGCGTAGGTGACACAATCACAGGTCAGCGTCAGCCCGCCAGATCTGCCACGCGCGGTGGCTTGCATGCATAGACAGATGACGTTATCTCGATAGGCCAGTGAAAGCTATACTGCAGATGTCGGGTGGCGTAGTGGTGGCAATTGCAATTGCAATTGCAACGGCGGTGCTAGCGCTATAAGTATGATGAGGGCGCACGCATGCAGAACATACCTTGTACTTCTTGAGGATCTTGCGAAAGGCAGTGACCTGAGCGTCGACGAAGCGACCGAGTGCTTTGACGTCCTGGCCGCATCCTTCGATCTGTGCGTGGTACTTGACGAACCGCCGCTGGCGCTTAGTTGACAAGCCGCGCGCGCCGGCGCATTTGAGCAGCAATTGGTGCACGAGACCCGAGATATAGCCTAGAATAGAGCAACATGGAAAGATCAATTGGCTGTAAACTATGATGTTATATTTCGAAGCGCAGATAAGGGCAATCGAGAACAGAACAGAACAGAGTAGAACATACGCAAGCGGCGCGAGATCTCATCGGCCTTGCTGGTGACAAACAGGCCGACACGGCTGTGCTGGGAGCAAAGCTCCAGGTAGAAGGCGTCTTCAAACCTCCTTAGGGAGTGGTCTTGGTGACCGGGGATGGCGATGGCGGTGGTGGCCTGGTCCTTGGTGGTGTGCGCCTTGATCTGGTGCTTGAGCGAGTTGTAGTCGACATTGTGCAAACTCCAGCCGGGCACCGAAGCCTCGTCTAGTTGCTCTCCGAACTTCATCGTCGTGCTGTGCGCATAGTGGTGCCAGACCCTGTGGTCACTCGTCCTTGGACGTATGTGTAGATGGATCGACGTCTGTGCCCGCGTGCTCTGCTCTTTCGGTCGATTGGCTCTTTTGTCTTAGAGAGGGGAGAGTGTCGCACCGAATCCGCGAGTGAAACAAAGGTCCCTAAGCTGAGCCGCTTGGTTGGTCGTGGTTTCGGACGTGTTGGGAGTGGGGAGGATGTTGGAGCTGGTGGTGGAGCCGAAACCCTGGCTTGGGAGCGAGTGGCGATGCCGATGACGATGAGGATAACGATGATGGGACTTGATTGGTAGATGATTTGACGAATATCGTGTAGATGGAATGAGGCGACTTGGCAGTGGGAGACAACCACCATGTAGTGCCTAGGTTAAGCAGATAGCAGGACGCGCCTTACAATCTCCTCGGGAGAAAGTTGGAAAGGCTAAAGCTACGTGGAGCGAGAGCAGTAAAATATGTAAATATGCAAAACCGAATCATCTGCCGGTCGCAATGACTCGTCTTCCAAGTTCCAAGCTTGGTGTCCCCTCTTCACAAGGCTGCCCATAAAGACTAGGTACTTACTATAATGTGCCTAAGTCTCGAACCTAACGCTTAGGTGTATATAGCCCATATAGACACTACCTACACTCCAATGTTGAAGCAGCAGTACCCGGTGCTGGTGCTGGAGGGTAGGCAAAGAGTGTAGTGTATGATAGATAGTGATCTAGGTCCACAACATCTGGTGTCGAGTTGATAAGAGAAGCGGAGAGACATATATGGAGAGGAGAAAGAAGGAGCCGAACAGGTAGGTTGAACCTACAGCTAACACCATGTGCGACTCGAATCGCAAGAAGATGGGCATATTGTATACATATTCCAACATACACATACTACCTAGGTAGTCACTTATTATACCTACCGGTATCTAGTACCTACACTAGGTAGTGGGTAGTGTATTCTAGGTACATAGACAAAGCGCAAGGGTATCCATTCAACCATCAACTTTGCCGGTTCGGTACGGTAATAGGAAATGGGTGATGTGGTATATACCTCATTCTCCTATCTAGGAAGTAATTGACCAATCATATCATGGCTTTCATAGCTGTACACCAGATACCCACTATTTACACCAAGGTAAAGAAGTACCTAGGTACCTAGGATCCAACATACATATGCCGGATACCTGATCGTGCGACCTCTTTCCTATCTCGGCCATTGCATTGGATCGTGCACGTTGGGAACTCCAACCCCTGTATTCTGCCATGCGACACATCATGTAGTGTATACTACGCCAGCTACCTACCTTTGTGTATTCCATGGCTTACTTAGGTATGTATATAGGTACTTACATGATGTCCACAGCAGTACATTAGGTATATGTATGTCCTGATGCAATGTATTACTAACGCTAATACTAGGTACCGTTTCTTTTCTCGGTTAGGTATAATGAAAACTTGAGACATCCCACTCGTCACAGCAGAACAGACCTTCAAGTTCTTATTTGCCTCGAGCATAGTGACAAACTCTTCAGCAACCAACATCTACACATACTACTACCATTCCTACTAACATATTCACCTGTGTGTGAGTTCTTGAACGCTTCGAAGGCTGGACCCTGGAAATCCCCCATAAAATCCTCATAGCTGGTGCTATCAGTTACGCTATCCACCAGATAGACTTCGAGTATAGACAATCCCTGCAGTCCATGCATCCGCATTCGGTATACGAGGGCATCATGCACTGCGCCCTCACAACTGTCAGTCTGGAACAATATGCTCTCCTTCCAATGAGGTTGGTCGAGAGCCGCCATCAGATAATACTGCGATGGGTCATGTTCCCTCCAACTTCAACGTCGCCTCCACGCGAAAGACCGTGATGCTTGAGGTGAGATTTCCAGCAGCTACATAAACCTCTCGCAGAATAGTTGTACCGGGATCGGGAGCACAGGCATGGCTGATTGGGCGATTGCTTCGCGCCTGTCTCAGAACAATCCAGTCAGCTATTTGCCATATATGACCAAGTCCTTGCCTCATATCGGCATGTGTCATTGGGGGCTGGATAGACAGGCCGCCGGGTTATTTCCGGTGGGGTGACAGTCGCTTTTCTCCCCAATGAGTTGTCGTCTTTTTCTTGCTGCCCATGAACAAATATCCGAGGAGAGTCTTATAAGAGTCGCGTAGAGCGCCTGCAGGCAGACACCTTGGATATCGACTGCCGCGTCAAATTTGAGGAGGGTGGTAAAGTGAATGGCGAACTTGGATGGTTTTCAGAATACTTAGTACTTACTCTTTCAAGGCCGTGAAGGTTTCGGCTATACTTTCCCATTCTCCTATTTGACAAGTACTTGGGACTAACAGTATAGCCGCTCGAAATTGGAGAACATCCCGTCTCCGACTGGCACCATTGACGTGATGTTCCAGTTAGATTCATCCACGGAAATGTTGGTTCACCTCATCACCTCGCGCATCGACTGCGAATATATATCCATCCATCGATGTTGCCTTGGACCTGCAACCCCCCCCTTCGTACAGCATCGTGTCCTGAGGGTGTTACACCCAGCATATATACCTACTCCGCCGGATGCTTCCGCGGATTGCTCAATGCAGAGCCGTGCATCATATCCTCTTCATTTGGGGAGAATTCCAGCATTGCCCAAATGTGTCCCTTTTCCAGTCTCGTCGAAGTGTGTGTTATTAGATAGACTCGATAATACTGCCGAACTATACGGATCTACACAAGGGTTCAAGGACTAGCTCATCGCCAGTTTCTGTCTTGAAGAAGTGCGCTAAACAATATTTTAGACTAGGGATACCTGCACAAAGCCATTTCCCTCGCTGTTATCAGTGAGATAGTGGTTGCTCGAGTCAGCAACTATGCCAAGGAATCAAATTAATGTAATCGGAGCCTCAAACATTCAGGAAAGCGGTGTCCAAGCGTATTATAGTGTAATCTATACACAACATCGGCTAATGATATCTTGGCGCTGCCCGTCTTTGTGGTTGAGTCTCAAGGTAAGAATCCGGGGCTTCTCCGCGAGACAGGGAGAACTCTGGTAGAGGCTGTCCTTGCATAGATCCGACATGCGACTCGCCGATAATGGACTGGAAGGTTGTGCCTACCTAGGTACCTGGACATGACGTGCAGGTAGAGTAAAAAACCCGTGCATCAAAAGTCACGCGATGTTTCAACATTTTGGGAGATAAGAGATTCTGAGCGCGCCAAATATCCACCTCGAGAGAGTCTCTACAATGATACAATAATGATATAATGATCGCCGCATGAGTTTAATATCTACTACGTACAGCTCTAAGTCTACGCGGTCGAGTTTTATTTATGGCGACTGGCAAAGTCTGCAAATAGGCATTTTACTATCATCCAATAATTGTCTTAGACGTTGATATTTCCATTGCTTTCGAGGGGCAGACCTGCTGAACGGTCCTTCGAAGATAAGGTTCTTTATCCGGCACATCCGGGATCGGGATCGGGGATAAGATACAATACATACGGCGTGCAGCCCAAATACAAATACTGTTTCATACATAGTTCCTAGGGGACTTCCTGAGGGTTTCATACTACCTTAGGTAGGTACCTTACGTGGTAGAGTGTCAAACGTAGATGCTAAGTTATATCATAGGGACAAGAACTCTGAGAGGTATTATCAACCTAAACTCCTATATTGTGAGGTGCGAGGATCCTATAGTCGTCTATTCTTATAAATATCCACAGATAAAATCCCCAAAACAACACCTGCGAGGTAACACCAGGACTACCTATCGTGTAAATAACTTCCCTTTTCTCTCACATCCTCGGAACCAGGAACACGGACTTGGAAGCGTTCCAACCTTCTGTCGGCCCGTTTCTTCCTCATTGTGCCTAGTGTCTCCCCCACCAGCAGGGAAGTCGTCACTATGTCTCTCTCATGTCCCGAGGTACAAACACGCGCCACAGCCGATGGGGGGGGGGGGATAAATGCAACGACAAGACATCAGGCATGAGGCTCTTATCATCGCTTGCCTACCCCCCTCTATCTTTTCCGATACCTAGTTCGTCTGGTAACTTCGTCTGGTAACTTCCACCTGACAACCATCCAGGGGTACCGCTGTCACGTCACGGCGCCAGATACCCACATCAGACGACCCGCCGCAATGTGAAGGTTGATGGGCACGAAGCATCCTACTTTCTCGGTTTCGTGGCGTATCCACCTCGTCCCGTACTGCCTCTCCATCTGAACCAAGGGTTGCCATGCTCCATGCAAGGAGTCTCTAGAGTTAATTCCTTTCACCTCGTAGCCAGGTAGTTTCCCTCCACTCAGGTAGTCTAGTCTATCTGCTGTCTACCCTCTCTGGTCTCTACCACACTTGCCCACCTACCCCATTGAGAGATTGAGAGTACACTTTCGTAGCCTATATCGAGATCTCTTCTAGCTTTCTGATGATGGCCGTAACATACTTCGTGCCGACGGCGATACCATCGTCGTCTTCGAGATCCTTCGCACCCCGGCCCTCCGACTCCAGACCCGTCAAGCACGCAATGACAGCATCCGCGTACTTCTGGCCCATCAGTCGCGGCACCGCTCCCGCCGCCAACGCAAGATACACGCTCTTCAGCTCTCCGGGGGAGCGCAAGGTTGCGCCGCCGTCCTTCCAGACGCGCTTGCCCAGCTGCGGAGACGCGCGGTCCTGGAACGAAGCCCAGAACGCCACCTCGAGCAGCACGACGCCGAGGCTGAAGATGTCGTGGCGCATCTGGAACTCGTCGCCTTGCTGGAGCCGGTGCCTCTCCGGGCTGAGGTAGATGCTCTTCTGCCAGTCCTCGACCGACAGCATCAGGGACGCCGCGTCGACCTTGCGGACGTTGTCGAAGCCCACGAGGAAAGGCTCTCCGAGCACATACGGGTATCTGCTTCGCGCCTCCGCCGCCGAGCTCTCTGCGAGCCCGGCGGGCGGCGGTATTATCCGGTCGAATATGACCACGTTGTCGGGCCGGATCTGCTTGTGCACGAAGCCCGCCGCGTGCAGGACGAAGACGGCCTTCACGATGCGCCGCGCGAGAGCCACGCGCTGATTGAGCGCATGCCGGACCCCGGACCGCCGGTTCTCGGGATCCCGGAGCAAGTCCAGAAGCGTCCTCGGCTTCGCCAGGCCCGGCGGGAACGGGAACCGGAGCTCAAACCGGTTCGACACCGAGTCCCAGAGAAACCCCTCGCAGTGCAGGATTCCCATGAGCCGCGCGTCGGCGTAGTGTAAGATGGCCGCCATGTCGCGGACGACGCGACGGTGGCTTTGTATCTCCCACTCACGAGCATCGTCGCTGTACGTGCGGTACTCGACGAGGAAGGCCTCGTTTGTGCTATTTCGCGTACTCAGTTGTAAGGAAGAATCGCGGAGCGGTGTTCTGCTGTCGTCCGCTGCCTCGGGCGGGCTAAGCAGGAGCCGCGTGCCTTTCTTCGCGCCTTCAAGCGACTCGTAGACCGTATCTCTCAATCGCTCGACCTTTCTCAAGGCGACGACGCCGTACCCGTCATCCCCCAAGTCCTCATCTACTGTTTTGGGGAGTTTTCGCCGCCCAAACATGACGAAGACTAAGGCGCGTTTAAAGAACCTGTCGTTCCATTCTTCGAGCGCCTCGATTGTTTCCTCTGCCCGCGCTTTCAAAGCCGCCGAGATCGCCGTCTTCTTTCCCGGGCCCGCTGCGTCGGGGAACATCAGTAAGAGCCTCTCGAATATGCCGCGCAAGACTTGGAACATTTCGATCAGCTCGTCCTGCAGCTCTCTCGGGACCGGCTGGTCTTCTTCGCCGAAGAAGTACAGGAGCATGTCCTGGCTCTGGGACTTGTTGATTCTTATCACGATGTCGAGAAGCCTTTTGAAGTCGTCTTCGTAATGCACGAGTCTTTTTCGAATGGCATCGCCAATCGAAAGGGTCACTTGAACCAAGCCGGGGATGCCGACGGCTAATCCTGCGATGCCAAGGGCGAGGTCGGCCATGTTAAGTACAACTAGTTGCGGCGTCTTGGTCAAGGGAACACAGTAACTAGTAACCCAAATTCACGTAGATAGGATGATATATGGCATTTATTAAACTATTTACTTGAGGTGTTGCGTGTTAACAAACCGTTGGACGGTCTCCTTCTGGGCCAGCTGACTTCTGCAATGGCGGAGCAAATCACTCAGCCCCGAAGGATCTGCGACAGTGGTGAGGACTTCAGCCACAACCCCTGGAAGCGACAGAAAGATCAGAAGAATGTCGTCGTCTAATTCGGAATCTCACTATCTATCTATCTGCAATTTGAAATTTAGGATGTTCACTTATTCGAGACCTCCTTATACTCATCGTGCAATATCTTGATCAAGCATATCCCCAGCGTGTTCAACAAAAGATGAGTACAAGCGTAGCTGGCTCGGGGGTTGGGCTCTCTTTCGCAGCCTATATTAGTGATATATCGGCGCATCATACCAAATTCCAAAGCTTGACTCTGTCTAACCCCGACGACGAGGACCATGGGTATCCCCAGCTCCCGATAGCTGAACTTGCAGTCCTTATCCATAAGCTCTGGATACGGGGCCCATGCTTCACGGTTCCGCCATCGACGCACATCGGATCGGGGGCCCAGTTCGTCGTTCGGCAAGGCAGCATTGGATTCTTCAATAATCCATCCGCCGGCCTGCGCACAGTCGCTCTAAAAACCCCCAAGTTCGTCCTTGATGCTAAAGCACGGCTTGATCTGTCAGAGTCCGCCGTGCGCAGGCAGGTACGAGATTTCCTAATAGAAATCGCAGCGCTGAGACACCCGAGACTCCGTCGCCACGAGAACATCGTCAATATTGTTGGGTGGGGAATCGATGATGACAATTGGCATCGGACACCCTTCATAGCGCTCGAATTGGCAGACGATGACCTCGCGGGAATACTAGCTTCCGAGGATATTATCTCAGGACAGACGAAATTCGACATTATCAAGGACCTTGCCGCTGCTCTGGATGTCATCCACGAAATCGGACTCATTCACGGCGATCTCAAGCCGGAGAACATATTAGTGTTCAAACGAGGACCTCGTTGGACAGCGAAACTCTCTGATTTCGGGAGCGGTGCCGATCTGAGCAAAGGGGGTGAGCTCGCCGGCCGAGGTACGATCGGTTGGCGTGCACCAGAGCTTCGACGGCATTACGAGGAGGGCGAACCAATTGACCCTCTTCTCCTTGACAGACTTGACGCGTATGCATTTGGATTAGTCACCTGGGCGCTTCTCTGTGAACTTACTACCTCGCCCCCAGGCGGCGAGGAAGATGCGCTTGATACGGCACTCACGCATGTTCGGAATCAAGAAGATATGACATCGGAATTCGCACGGGTTTTGGAGAATTTATTGCAGTTGTGTTTATGTGGGAACGCGCAATGCCGTCCTCAGTGGATACTCCCTCTCTTATTAGAAGATAAGGAGGGTGAAGAAACGTTAGTGAGAATGACGACGCTTGACCAACTACGACCCAAAGCCACCTCTCATAGTGTCGGGTTTTCTCCAGATTTATCCGAGTTAGTCTTTGACGACACTGGTGTTGAGTTCGAGGACGAAGACGAGGTGTCTTCTACCAGCTCTTCGATTCTGTCGTCTGACTACGAGCATTGGAACTGGGAGCTCCCCGATCTAGAAGTCGAGCTACTCCATCCGCTCATGTTTGCCTTCCTTGAGGACGAAGGAAGCCTGTCCCCCGAGACCGCCTTCGCGGTTTTTCTGAAGTGGGTGGAAGGCGGGCCTGGACCAACTGATGAGCCGACGGCTTCAGCACCGTGGGCTCGTCTCCTCCACGCTGCTGCCGTCGGCGGCGTGCAACAGGCGCGCGCCTTAATCTTCCGCTACTATGAATTCCACGGCTACGAGATCAACGAGGATATTAGGTCAAAGGTTTTAGACTGGAATCTAGAGTCCATCGCTACCGGCGCCTTGGTTTTTTCCAGCGAGGTCAGAGCAATGGATGGCCCCCGTTTCGACGCCGCGTTGAAGCTGTTCCAGGAGTCTGGTGGCTTCAATCAACATTACTCAGGCGTGTCTCCTCAAATCCTCCAGGAATACTTGCCGCCTAGTATCCCGCTCTCATCGAAATCCCTTTATGAGCCATTGAATCGGTGGGGCGACTGCCTGCCGCATATCCTGGCTTCCTTCAATCATTCCGAGGCCATTAATACCTTAAAGACTATCATGACGCGTGAATGCGTTGACATGCGCAACAAATTCGGCGAAACCCCATTGTACCGCGCATGTGAATGTGGTGCCTCCAAAACGGTTATATTCCTCCTCGAGATGGGCGCCAATCCGTCACTCCCTTCCCGCCGAAATGGTCCCTCCTGTCTTCACTGGCTATTCGCCTTCCACCCAGATCACATTGACATGGTAGCTAGAAAGCTAATAGAGAAGGGCGCCTCTACCAACACTCTAACAAACCAGCGTGAGAAAATGTTTCACTACCCATTCATGCTCCCTACCGGTAGTCCGCTGCACTGGGCAGTGCGCTTCGGCTGTACCGAAGCCGTCCGTGCTCTTCTAAGTCACGGAGCCGACCCCTTCCTTCGAGACAGCGACAGACAATTCATTTTCGTGTCTTCGGATCCAGATGTCAGGCCGGACTCTCCCGACGATGTCCCTCACGAGGAGTTTATACTTGGCCCATCAGCTGGTTCAAGCGCAGTGGATCTAGCTGTGCAAAATTGGAACGCTGACATTCTCGAGGTTCTCCTCGAGGGCGGCTCGGGAGTCCGAGACGACACTGCAGCGGACGGAATTGGAGTTCCGCATCACCTGATCGCTGGCGACTTCTGCTGGATTAGCGACTGCAGCCCGA
The DNA here is from genome assembly GCA_023159155.1 of Ustulina deusta. NCBI lineage: Eukaryota > Fungi > Ascomycota > Sordariomycetes > Xylariales > Xylariaceae > Ustulina > Ustulina deusta. The sequence continues at coordinate 1,528,514 of JAJNNX010000003.1, read as the reverse complement.
GCCGATTCTACACGCCCTACGTCCGAGGCTCTCTGGAAACCCAACGGGCCATGCTAAAACGCACGTTGCAAGTCCTCTGCCAATACGGGTTTGAAATCGACTCCCTGGCAGCGGCATGGCGCTCGGGGAAAACCAGCACGGTCCTGATGCTAGCCGTGTACGCCGGCAAAATCGATCTCGTCGAGCTGCTGCTCGAGGCGGGTGCGGATGTGAACACGGCCGACAGCGACGGGCGAACGGCACTGATGTACATGGGCGTGCGCTACGGCGTGGAGTACTCCGGGGAACTGCTCGGCCAGGAGGAATTCCAGACCCGTGTGGCGAAGCTGCTGCTCAGCCATGGAGCTGATATCCATGTCCGGGATCGCCAAGGATACTCGCCCGTGCTGGTCCTGGCAAGCCACTATCTCCGGGCGGCGGTGAAAGTCCTCCTAGACAACGGCGCCGCGGCAGACGACAAGATCGCCTGCGCCGAAACGAACCGGGACGACGTCGCGGATTTCCCCGTCTTCGGCCATCTGGCCTGGGCCCTCTCGGACAAATTAGACGAGGACAAAGAGAGCGCGACGCAGGCGCACGATACAGAGATGGCCGCGATGCTGCAGACGTACGTCGTCCCGCTGCTGGCCGCGCGCCGCGAGGGGCCAGATCGCGGCATAACATATCGTGAATTGGACAGACACGCGCTCTTGCACGAGCTGGCCATCTGCGGTCTGATCGAAAGCGCGACTGTCGTGCTCCGGGCCGGTGCCGATGTGAACCCCGTCACGACGAGGTTGGGAAAGCCGCCGAGGACACCCCTGGATGCGCTGCTGAACTTCATCAACTCGCTCGCGCGGAAAGGGAGCAGAGGGATGTCTAAAGCTGGTGAGTCAGTCCCGATAATTCATGCGCTACAAACCCGTGTTCACGGCTCTTAAAAGGCGGGAGCTGATGGTATTTTTTACTAGAGGCCGAGACGAGAGACCGCCGCTACGAGCGGACTGTCGCTCTACTTGGACGATATGGGGCGCTCCAGGCACATGAACTCGAAGCGAGGACGAGCTCGAGCTCAAGAATGAGGGATTTGCTGACGGGCTATGCATGAGTCGGTGGTGAGATCCGCCGCCGCCAGCTATAGTCCTGCTTTCGATGACTACTGGTGTAAGGGACGCTGTTAATGCTTTGTACGAAGCGGCGTTAGACTTACACTAACCACGGCCTGAGTAAAGCGGCGACGACTGAGTCTAAAGTACCATAGTAATCGTATGTACGAAGCGTCTTAAAGGAATAGAAATGTACGGCGTTGAGATGTGCAAAAAGAAACATACTTTCGCGGGTGCCTATTCAGCAATAAGATGTGGAAAAGACGGAGGTAGAAGTTATATCCACCGTATCATTGGCCATAAGTGTAGGCAGTTGTGACGGCGTCTGTCTTCCTAGTATAAGTAAGTACTTAGAGAGACAGGCACTAAGTTGGGATTTTAGTGGATTCACATACCTAACCCAATAAGCCCTGCCAATCGCGTGCTTGACTAATACCTAAACAGTATTTTTCTGCGAGATTCCAAAGTCCGCATGCTCACATAAAACTGGTAGTGTTTTCGTGCGGATCCAAAAAAAGAGGGTTGTCAACTTAGGTATGTAGATAGCGAAAGCATTAATCAATTATTTGCTAGATTTGGATTACAACGTAGCAGATTTGAAGGGTCTTGAAGATTCCATAGTTGCCCACAGAACACAACTTAGAAAAGCCTCAAAAGATGGTAAGCCCGCCTAGAAAGAACCCCGCCTAACTCAAGCTCATAACTTATAAAAATTGATTGATATCTTAGGTCCATGCAGACGCTTCGAATTTCGCGGATGGCGTGACGAAAGAGGAGGCATATGAGCAGGTGCTCTTGCAGGTCGAAGGTCTCTTCGACGGCCAAAGGAACTGGGTCAGTAAGGCCGGCTTCTATCCCAAGTCTCGCCGTCTGTCTGAATGCGTATGCTTATACGGTCTGGTCTAGGTCTGGTGCGTACATCATGCATGCATCGCGAAATATCTCAAACTTCCGGCCGTCACAAGCCGACTGACAGAGTGAAGCAACTTGGCCAACACTGCTTCATTGCTATGGCACGCGTATAAGTCTCTCCCTTCTCCGAGCAGCCAAGTAAACTGGGCCGGTATGTCGGTCCTTTCCTAGGTCAATCAATCCATCCATTCCCCCTGACTCGCTTGCCTGACCTCGCCTCGCACTTGATACTAACCGCCAAACGACAGGCTTCTACACGCTAGATCCCCAAAAGACGGCAAACCCACAGCTCATCCTCGGCCCGTTCCAAGGCAAGGTGGCGTGCCAGACCATCGCCTTCGGCAGAGGCGTGTGTGGTGCAGCGGCCTCGACTCAGACGACGCAGCTCGTCCCGGACGTCGAGAAGTTCCCGGGTCACATCGCCTGCGACGGAGACAGCAAGAGCGAGATCGTGGTCCCCATCGTCGCGGGCGAGGGGGACTCGAGGAAGGTTGTGGCCATCATCGATATCGACTGTGCCGATCTTAATGGGTTTGACGATGTTGATAAAAAGTACCTGGAGCAACTCGCTGCGCTGCTCGGGCGGAGTTGTGATTGGTAAATAGGCCCCTTGTCTTTAAACAGGTTGTTACATGTATACGGCTACTATCAGGGCGGCTTCTGGTCATCCAGCCAGGTTAGACAATGGTGTGGCATATGACTATGGCTGTGATGATAAACTCAGGATCAACATCATTGCTCCTTTATAGAGGACTCCTTCCATCTTGTACTATGTACCTAACGTATCTTTTTTTAGCCCATGGGTGATTTGATAGTCTAGATATTTGATAGTCTATCTCGGATCCAGCACTTGGATTAGCTTACCCCTCCCTACCCCAACTTACCCGGTAATTAAGCTCAACCCCACCAAGATTGCTGTCATTGTCAACCCCACAATAGCTTCAGCCCACCCGATTTCGCAACAACCACCCGAAAGGTATTTGTCCGGTGCCTGGCAGATACGATGCATTTATCATGAGACGTTTCACTAACAAGACCTTGAGTCTATTCCCCAAATCAATTACTTCCCCTCCTTCGAGCCGCCATCTGCGTCTCAGCTGCCGACTTGCGCGAATCAACCCAGTCAACCCAATCCTCGCCACCCCGACCGTCGCTCGCACGATGGCGACATCAACCACGCCGTCGCCGGTCCTCAAGAAGCCCCTCAAGCTATCGTGCATCCAGCTCGCCAGCGGGGCCGACAAGGCCGCGAATCTCTCGCACGCGCGTGACAAAGTGCTCGAGGCCGCCGGGGCCGGCGCGCACCTCGTCGTGCTGCCCGAGTGCTTCAACTCGCCCTACGGATGCGACTACTTCCCCTCGTATGCCGAGACCCTCCTGCCCTCGCCGCCCTCGCGCGACCAGTCGCCGTCCTTCCACGCCTTGTCGTCCATGGCCGCCGAGGCGAAGGTGTTCCTCGTGGGCGGCTCCATCCCCGAGGCCGAGGAGAGGGACGGGACGAAGAAATACTACAACACGTCTCTCGTGTTCGGGCCCGACGGCGCGCTGCTGGCCACCCACCGCAAGGTGCACCTCTTCGACATCGACATCCCGGGCAAGATCACGTTCCGCGAGAGCGACGTGCTGACGGCCGGCGACAAGCTGACGCTGGTGGACCTCGCCGGGTACGGGCGCATCGCCGTGGCCATCTGCTACGACGTGCGGTTCCCCGAGCTGGCCACCATCGCCGCGCGCCGCGGCGCCTTCGCCCTCATCTACCCGGGCGCCTTCAACACCACCACCGGCCCCCTGCACTGGCGCCTGCAGGGCCAGGCCCGCGCCATGGACAACCAGTGCTACGTCGCGCTGTGCAGCCCCGCGCGCGACACGGCCGCCTCCTACCACGCCTGGGGCCACAGCCTCATCGTCGACCCCATGGCCCAGGTCGTCGTCGAGGCCGAAGAAGCCGAGTCCATCGTCGCCTGGGAACTGGACGGCGCCAGGATCGACGAGACGAGGAAGGCTATCCCCATCTCCTCGCAGAGACGCTTCGATGTCTACCCTGATGTCAACGAGGGCAAGATCCGGTTCGGTTAGCCCGGTGTACTCGAAATGAGCGAAGACAATTTTCAAGAATTTGAACTTGGCGTTGTTGCGTGTCTACTTAGAATGCTTTTCGGGACCATGATCAGGAGAGCCAGAGAGCAAATAGCTTCTTGGTTCGCGAAGGGGGAGGTTGATACATTGTTTCGTATCCGGTGCTGTCCTCATAATATTCATGATAGCGTGTGGTTATAGCAGAGAGGGAGAACTGTGACTACCACAACAGGCCCTGGTGATCTTAGAACTGCCTAAGCATGTCACTTCCCTACTTATGCGGCAATGAAGGTTCCTGGAACCCCTTGTACCTAAATGCTTTATTCGGGGATATTGCTACAGGTAATCGATAAAGCTGTTGGCAACATTTCTATAAGCTGGGTTTCCCTAGAGTTAGGTACCTAAGTACCTGTCTTCTCATTAGGCTCCCGTCCTCCAATCACGATGGCGAGACGGTCCTTTTTTGCTTACTGCCTACTTAGATAGGTAGCCTCGAGTTCCTTCCCAAGAAATAACCTGCGTTGTAGGTAGATACCTAACGCTGTTCCTACTTCCCCATGTTGTTTGGAAGGTAGGTTCTGGAAGCTTTCTCCCGCGGTCTCCGATCAGTGTGCAATCTGGAGACAAATGATTTCCCCCTGAAAATACTTGACTTGGCTCGTTGACGCATGCTGTCGAGCAACATACACGTATCAATCTGCCTTGCCCCTCATCATGCATGTTCTTACATATAAGATATGACGGGCATCTCAATTGGCCCCTTCAGTGTTACACATCGTGCGGGTGGTCTGAGCCTCGCTGGGAGATGTAGATAAGGGTTCCCCGCGTGCCCGCGTGCCCTCGTCTCCCTCTTAATTGCTACTGTGAGTGGATCTCCCTCTGCTTTTGGAGCGAGTTGGATCCTTCTACATAAGAATGAAGCCATCGATTCATGGATATTGGCGCAACCAGCAAACCCCCCTTTTCTGTTGATCCTCTCGAACGTTATAGATCATTCAAGGCCGAACAAGATAGTCTGGTTCTTTGCGTTCATATAGTAACCCGCCGCCTTACCATTAGGAATTACAAGTAGGTCGGCACATAAAGCTATATGGGTTGGTCTAATCTTACAATATATTTCTAGGTTCATGCCGCCGTTATCCATAGCCAGTCTCGTTAACATCGCAACATGGACACCTTCAGATACAAACAACTGGACTTTAATACCTCTGCTTTCCGTCTCGTACGGCTTGTTAAAGGAGATTTGCATGAGACCATCGAGTGTGAACTCATATACACGACGCTTGATGACAATGTTATCCCCTACGAAGCTGTCTCGTATACTTGGGGCGGCACATCAGCCAAGCCACTCAGTATTAGGCTTGATGGGAAAAGGTTTATGGTCACATCTAGCCTGTCGCAGCTACTAGAAAATATACGCGACCCCGAGAAAGATCGCTACCTCTGGGTTGATGCTATCGCGATCAACCAAGACGACAACTTCGAGCGTAGCCACCAGGTTCAACGGATGCGAGCCATCTATAGAAGTGCCGACCATGTCATCATTTACCTTGGGGCAGAGGCCACATTACCAGGCATTTTTATGGAATCTCTACGTAGGTTTCATATACACACCTTAGGCTGTCACTGGGCATCTGACGATCGAAGGTGGAAGATTGCCTGGGAAATGGCACAGGATGATCCTCAGCTCGATTACAGCGCCACTCCGAGGGATGTCCAGCGAAAAGGTCTCGAAGAACTCCTAGAGCGGCCCTGGTTCCGTCGAGTCTGGATCCTGCAGGAGGTTGCGAATGCTCGTAGCGCTTCAGTCTACTGCGGTACGACTTCTATTCCTGCACACATCTTCGCGATGGCACCCACATTCCTAGGGGTGGACCTAGATGGTCACACTGCAGCTGTATTCGGACTCATGCCAACATACTCTGGACAGGGTTCACGTAAACTTCGAGATGGGACTTTTTGTTCCATCCTACTCGATTTCCGTCAGTCAGAGGCATCGGACCCCCGCGACAGGATATTCGCATTACTTGGACTATGCAAAGACCAAGATGCCGAGAAAACCATAGTCCCGGATTATACTCAAAATCAAGGCGAGGTTATATGTGCTACTCTTAAGCATATTTTGGGTCGATACCCTAATCAGGACTGGGGAATTATTACCATCGAGGAGTTTCTATCCGATCGGTTTCTATTCAATCTAACAAATATTGTATCTGAGGATATGGGAGAATTGTTCATCCATATATTAAGCTCCTGCAAGCCTGAAGTTGTGCGGTCTTTCTCGAGCGAAATGGATGGTTCTATCAATGTGACTCGAAGAATGCTGGACGCTGCAGCATCGAACAAGTTTAATGCAGTAGAGATGATGATTCTCTTGTTGCGACTTGGCGAGCTATTTGACGAAAGGCTCCGGCGTGGGCAATTATTTTTCGAGGAATTTGAAGAAACGCTCCAGCCTGAGAGAGTCGAATGGGGTTACACATGCATCCACTTCGTTGAAAATCTTGAGATCGCAATGGAAACGTCTAGGTGGTCTCATGGAGAAGTAGGACTGTTGGTTCAGCAAGAGGATCTCTACCCTTTTCTTTTATTTGCTTCGAAACCTTTCTTGGGAAGGCTCCTTCTGCAACTAAAGGCGCAAGATGTCCGAACAGCGGACCTTATCCATAAACTCCAACGCAGTGTGGACCGGGAAAGTCAAAACGGCCTTCAAAAAGGCATTCCAGACGATCCTCGAGAAGATGTGGTGAATTACACCCAGCTAAGCGTTTCGTTGGCGATTAATCGAAAAGAAATCATCCGGGTGTTGCTAGAGAACTGGGGCAATACCGTCCACCCGTTTGAAAAATGGACGCGGTTATTCATGGCGGTTCTAGGCGGAGAAACAGAGATTGTTGAGCTTCTGTTGGAAATGAACCCCGGAGAGTTTAGTACTCCTTGGGAAGTCGCCAGATTCATCCTCAGTCTCGCTATAGACTGCCGCCGTGAACCTATTGTGCAATGTCTACTCAAAAAAAGAGTTGTGACAAGGTTGAAATTTGATACCGATATGTTCAGAGGGCCTTGCGACCCGTTAAGTCTCGCGCTGCACCACAGAGATCACGATATGGTGAATTTATTCCATCGTTACCCTATGAATGTGGCGGCCCATTGGGGGGCGACTCCTTTGCATTTCGCGGTGGAGAATCAATCCGAAACCCTTCTTCAACTCTTTCTTGAAAATGGTGCTAACCCTAGTGCTATCGACCGCAATGGTCGGACAGCGCTTGAGGTGGCTAGAAAAAGGAGGGATGATACTGAAGAGCGTATTCGAGAATTAGAAGCTAAAAGAGCGATACAACAAGCCTGTGTTTTGCGCCTATCGAAGGGTGCAAAAGACGGCAAACTCAGTGAATCTAATGGATTCAACGAGGCGTTAGAAACAGCAGAACACCCTCAGAAATAGCGGCAACGTGAAATCAACGATGGCGGGAGGAACCATCCTGAATTGCAGATCAATACTGGGCCAGTTTTGAAGAAAGTCAGATATTATCATTAAAACAGTGTCGCTCGCTGGACACTGATTCCCCTTGGTGGTCATTTCGCGTTCCCGGCTACTGTCAACTCGAACGGAATATCAGGACAATGAAACAACTAGGGTATTCTGAGCGAAGAGGATGTGATACCATAGTGATTTTTTATTAATTATTCATGCTTAGTGAATTGCTGAAGCGCTGGGCCAAACTCCTCTCTCCTGGTCGTGTACTATCTGCTTCCGCTTCGCTATATTATCACCGTTCATCTCATAAACGTGGTTCTCCACACCAAGCTCATATCTTTGTACCGCCGTCGCGTCCAGCTCGGGTTTGTGCCATCTCTTTACTCGCTGGGTGGTTGTGACGCTGGGCACGCTCGGTGTGCTGGGTGTAGTAGCTTCGTCCGCTACCTGGCTCTTCCTTCTCCAACAACAGAAAAAGACGGCTGCAGAAACGCTGGCAACGACCACAACAGCGCCTACCGCTATGCCTGCGATAGCATCGGTGCCAATGCTAACATTATCTTGGCCGTTGTCCGGTGTTTCCTTGTTTAGATCAGAAGGATCATTTGTCTTAGAGGGGACCGAAGGGACCGAGTCCGAGGAGTTCGGGGGGTCCTTTTGACTCGATCTCCCCGGCGGGATATATGTGTCTCTGACCACCGTCTGCCCGAAGATCTGTGCTAAATCTTCTGATTCCCACCCAAGTTCCGGTTCCTCAAGAGTGGCGCCTCCACAGGAGCTAAGCATGTGAGCAACTGGGATCATCTAAAATTTTTGTCGGGGTCTTACTTACTCTCCTCCAATTACAGCTGTAACTACTCCCGGTACTGAGTACGTTAGACTAGGGTTGAATTCCGTTTGCCATGTGTACGTCGAGGTGTCCAACACTTTGATCGGCGGGTACTCCGGGTTACACACCTCAGTGAGCAAGGTGGTATCCCACTCCCCTAACGTTATCTCACCTCCAGTGACAATCATCGACGTTTCATTCCACATATCGCACTTATGACGGTTCCGTCCCGGTTGATCCGTCCCCACAAGATCGGGATTGCCTGAATCTTCTACTTTGATCCATCGAAACGACGGCACACTGAGAACGTAAACGTCATTAAAAGCGCGCCTTTTCAACTGGTCCCAGCCGCCATGGATAGTGATCTGGAAGCTCGAATCGTCGGGCGCGGCGGAAACGGCGGCACAGAACTCGGTACGAGGATCGGGTAGTTGGCCGGTGGCGGTTTGGTGATACCATGTACTCGTCGCAATGTCATAAATGAATATCTCGCTGAACGGACGTTGATCCCAGGGCCAGTCGGGAATTTCGGTCCCCGGGTAAGCAGTTTGGTAGCCACCAAGCGCGATCAAGACCCCTGCGTGACCCTTCCGAACATAAACCATAGAGACCTTCAGTATGTTAGGACCCGGTATACCGCTAACGGCTGTCTCAAAGCTCCAGTCGGGGATATCACTTCGGAACTTGACGATGCCATTGAATGTGCCGTTAAAAGCTATTTTCCAACCTCCCATGTAAAAAGAAGTTCCTGTTCGTGGATCACTCGCAGAAACACCTTCGGTGTTATCGCCAAAACCGATCCTGCTACCCTCGACTTGCACTGGGTTCCAACTATCATTGCTTGAATTAAACGCCCAAAGCTCATTGTTGTTGATTCCACTGCAACACTTGAGGTCAGCTACGCTCATTTTGAGCATAATCTCACGGCGGGGTGCTTCTGGAACATAATTTTAGCCCGAATAGAAGCCTTGTACTGTAAAAGCCGCCAAACAAGGACGAAAGAAAGAAAGACTCAGCGAATTGCTTACTCGGCCTCGGACCCAACCAGACCAGCATATGGGTATAACGTAGTATGGTCATAGAAGAATGTGCCAGCAGTGCCGCCGGAGTCCGAATTAATTCCACCGCTGAGACTCCCGCTGGGTAGGTCTCTTGAACCTAGCAGTGCCATATCGAGGGGACCCGTCACATCAAGCGTATCGTTCAAATAGATCCAGTATATAGACGAGGTGGTATGTCGTGGGAGGCCATCATCGTTAAACAAGTAGTTTCCACTACAAAAGAAAAGTCGGTCGTCAACGATCGCGGCTACACTCAGTTTCAGCAATCAGTAACTGGACCTATCCATACGGCTTTCGGATTCGACATACTTCTTTGGTCTAAGATACTGCACATAGAACGCCCATAGACCTGTTGCAACATCGAAAGAACAAAAATACACCCTGCTAAGAAGGATAGTGACAGCATGAAGAGGCACCCACAGCCGCCTAAACGCGCCATCATGATTACCGCGATAACAAAGGAGAAAATGGAGTGAGATGAGCAAGGTGCTGCTCATATAGAGAAGCAGAGGCGTGGCATAGATGATGCAAGTTTAATCTTCGAGGTCCATTCTTCCTACTCACCTTAGCGCTAACTCTAGGATCACAGACTAATACCTAGAGGTACACTGGTGCTTCTACATATAGCCTTGGCCGTCGTCTTTGGACATGAAAGCATCTTGGCATAGCAGAAGGCCGTCGCATCCTACAGGATACCCTGAGGTCAAGCCTACGCGGATGACACACACCGGGAGTAGATGGCATGCCACTCCACTTGAACCTGTCCGCTTCAGCATCACCGAAATTCAAGAAATAGGAGCGATAATGGAACGACGACTAGGATACTTGCATCGTCTTAGCGCTGTGCATGATGTGGTGAATACCTATTTCACCGCAACTACTCATGGTCTTATTTATCATCCAGATTTATAGTATGTCTGAGCGAGAACCACAAGACATACCTTTATGAAAGCACAGTACTCCTGCACTGCACTCCTGCTATTGCCAGCTCGAGATCTTTATGCCTTCTAGCTAGGGTTAGATTGGGCCTTTCAGGTACTGGTATGTTCACTATGTATTACACAGACAAGGCTTCTTGTTGGCCTCACAGAGTTCGAAGTCATCAGTTGATATTGTGGCTAATTATCTTGGCATATTTACTAAAGCCTGACAAATGGACCTATCGCAAGCGCATTCAAGCATCGTCACATCCGCCCCCCCAACCAATCGCAACTAAGATGGCATTCATCTCCTTGTGTCTATTGCTCTCGCGCAATAGTTCAGTGTATTAGGGCCATGCGATCTCGATAGGAGTAGGTAGTGATGCAACAGTTGTCCTTTTTCTGCTCCGGCCTTCGCTCCGCTCGGAAGTGAGACGAACATAACACAGCGCGCATTGTATAACCCATCTAAACGCTAGTGTTTCAAAAATAAACTGAACAAATTCTAAAAAAAAAAAAAAAACATTTATATTCTAATCAAGGCCCTTGAATGTACATACTGCTAGGTTCTCCTAATTTTCCTATTTTACTTGACTGATTGGTTGTCTTCGAAGTGCTTAGTAGAGTTGATCAGGCATGTACCTCGGTATGTGCCGGCTCGTGTTAGTCCCGCTTCTGCTTCGGGTGAGATCTCGCCTACACTCTTACGTAGTATACAATACCTACTTACTTACATGTCGGTAGGTAGCGGCACGGCACTACTAACCCGGAGCTGCAAGGAACACCACTAAAAACGGGAAGGTCGGCGGGTTGCGCCGCTTGCCAAGGATACTAATATGGGTTGGATGCCTTGTGAGAGGAACAATGAAACGTCGTTGTGATCGATGATACATCACAAGCGAATCATACCTTTCGACTACAATATATTTAGGACTGCTCACATCTTGCATACACTGGCCTAGGCCACAGCCTACAGCCTTATTATACCTTGTAGAACTCGGTACGCTCCATCTCAGCTTAAGTCCTATCACATAGACGGCGCACGGACAGTAACCATTGGGGATATTGGCAGTTCATTGGTTGCTGGAGTTAACATGAAAAGTCCTATCCATACAACGCAAAAGCCAGGCAGGAAAAGACAACCGCTTTGCGAGAAGAGCAAACCCTCAACTGAGGTTGTAACGAGACCGCTTTCCCGCCGTTCTAACGCGCTCCACCTTTCTTTCCCCTTTTTCGACTCTTCGTCAAGTTGAGCTCAGACTCGCGAACCAGATTCACCGAAACTACCTACGGTCCACGCACGCTACCACCACTACTGCGCCAGCAGGGCGTCCTCGCCCTCGACGGGCGCGAGTTCCTCGAACCGCCGCAGGTCCATGGGCTTCTCGAGCAGCGGCACGACGAAGGGGTCGAAGGTCTTCCAGTACGGGTTCTCGAGGTGGTATTTCTGGCTGCCCTCGTTCTCGTAGCGCTCCACGATGGTGAAGTCCTGCGGGTCGCGCACGCTCTGCATCACGAACCACGAGATGGTCTCCTTGTCGCGCGAGTAGATGGCCGACGCCTCGTTGAGCTTCGCGTGCACCTTGGCGATGTTCTCTTTGCCGGGCTTGGCGCGGAGGTGCACCACGATCGTGTATACCATTTTTTTTTCTTTCGGTGAGGAGCACGATCTACGGGTTGGCGTGGACTCTGATGGCGTAGTTGCCCCTGTGCGATGATGTCGTCAACTTTGGCAATTGGTTTCCCGAGGAGTCGAGAGGCAGCCTAGGAAGTGAGTGAGTGAGTGATCTGGGAGAGCGAAGAGCGGTGAAAAGGACCTCCCCCGCTTCTTTATTATTAGTGGCATTGGCTAGTCTAGATTAGACGTGGTACAGGAGAGATTATCATGTAGATAGCCGAGTTAGACTGAGCTGTGATGCTAAGTAATAACATTGCCCATGGTATTTACAATCGAGTTTTGGCTTTCTCCCTCTGTAATTAATTATAGGTACGCGCGACAGACCCAGAGACCATCGACTGCGCATCTTTAAATTCACTTTCGTTACCCAACCCCGTGTCTACTTTCCAAAAGTCGGGCAGGATGAGAAGAACTGCGCTTGGTAAATACACTGATCGAGACCCTGGTAGATATTATCAGTAGATAGATAGTACTTCGTGGATTTCTTAGCAAGGATGGTTTAGTAGTTATCGGGACCCTACCTTTGGAGCCAACGGGCTTGTAGCACATCCTGCCACGCATGTTCTGGACAATAAGAATGAGGCACATGTCTAAATTGCAAAGATCTTTGAATAATTGCATTGCACCTCAAACATGGAGGATGATCTGAAGTGGTTGGTATGAAGGGATCGGGGGTTTAGTATTCAGTGGCTCGTACAGTATGTTTAAGCTTCATTGTTAGGGTTGAAAAGTTATCAGTTGGTTCCGTGTCTTCGTGAAGCATTGATCATGTGTCAATCTGCTTCTAAGATCGTTTTATCAATCCTTTTTCGTTAGAGGGATGTATATCTATCTTGCATCCATGGCCTGTTCATTGGGTCGCTCTGGGTTGTTTGACTCGTATCCATAATCGGTGTGTTTCTAAGCGCAGTTCTCCCGATCTTTTAGTGCGCCGTGAGTATCGGTGTCCTCAGGTACTTCCATCGGTGAGGGAGAAATTAAAGCTAAGATTTGTAGCATCCCAGAAACTTGTGCTGTTTTCTATTGAATCGAATCATGAGGATTAGGCTTGCATGACCCTGCGGCCTCTTAGGTTCCGGTGTTATAGCTGTGGCGGTGCCCTGTTGGTGTAGTCTTCGAAACTCCCGGAATAAGCTTGCTATGAGGGCCTTGGTAGATTTGATCGCTCGAGATTTAAGTCTTTGCCCTATGACCTGGAAGTCTCTATCGAATTCTGTAGTGAGGATCTGCTGTAACCGTAGCGGTATCTCGCGAAGAACGAATTCCTCGCATTTAGTCAAAGTATCGTGAGACCGTGTTGTTAAACTTGTAAGCTCTTCATACTCGTAGACTTTCAATCGGTTAGAGAGAAGGATCGGAGTTTTCGTTCAGTGTGCTAAGGGGGATGGGATCTTGTCTACCAAAACATGTGGAAATAGGATTTGAAAAACAGCTCTCTATTTATCAATCCCGGAAACAGTACGGCTTTTCTTCTTCCTCGATGGAAGTTGTCTCTATTGAGCCGCGTCAAAGCCTTCTATCGGTTTGCTCTCTCTTAATTCGCACGGCATGGGAGCTCTTTGGTGATCGACGTAGCTGTGCTCGGATTCGAAGCGTTCCCAACAACGCACACATCTGAACTTCGCTTGCCGATGTTTACGCTGTAGATGCTCCCTATATGCCATTGTCAGCGTTGTGGGCTTTCATGTTGCTAGCAAGACTCACTTGACTCGATGAACGTCCACCTACCCCGGGCCGGGATAGATTGGCCACCCTTGATATTTTGTTGGATTGTATTTTAAGTAGGGGCAGGCAAGCCTTAATACCTCTTTTCCCTTGCCTTTCTTGTCGTCGGCTCCTGAATGGGGCGGTTTAGCATTGCCGCCATTGTCATTATTTCTGTCGCGTAGCTTTCTTTTTCTTGCCCGTTGAAATTGATCTTCTGAGGTCTGGCCCGATGTAGCAGATGAGGTGGTCCCACGTTCGAAAGAACCAATTGTAGCTTCGTGCGTGGTCTTGTGTGCCTGTATGAACTAGAATCGAAGCCATTGGGCTATTACTAGGGTGACCTTCTCAATAGCCTGTTTCTTTCGTGTTTCAATAAATTCTCTTGCAGCAGCACGGCTTTCATCGCTTGATCACCTCCATGATGATACCCTGTCCGTTATCGCGTTAGATAAATCCTTAATTTTCGGCAGATTGAGCTCTGTGCCTTTAGAACGCGTTATTGAATTATCAATCTTGGATTTTTCTTGTTCAGATACGGCGCTTTCGGCGCTTAGTCTAGCCAGATATTGGTTCAATTGCTCAAGATCTGAAGCTCTGGCTTCGATAACTTTGAAAAGATGCAGGCAAGCGGATATCGCCGATTGTATAACTTAATGACCTATAGGGAGGAAGCTCTATCGCAGACTCGTTGAAAATCGAGACTGAATCTATAGTACTCCTTCTACTATCATCGTCACCGCTACGTGTTGGTAGCATTGTTAGGCGCCCTCTTGTGTTTAGGTAAGTGTCTAGAGGCTTAACGAAAGTCCTATAAATAGCTGATGTAGTATATGCGGGTGTTTCAATACTCTTAGAATATCATTGAGATAGGATAGTATGGGTATACTACATACCTATGTCGAATTGACGATTTGGTCCTTGCCAAGTAGCCGAATTACTTACAGGGCCTGTCCAAGTGGATCCTTGGGGCTAAATGGGAAGTGTGCTTGCTTACCAGTTGGTGGATGTACGCAGAGAGGCCAACCGAGTCCTACACTACGCGCACCTGCGCATAACGAGTCCTAGTCTAGCCGCCATTCCTCCTGTACGAGTAGAATGCCATTGCTCAAGATCTGTATTCGCGAGGCCTCAGATGCCTCAAGTCATTTAGATTAGGACATTGCTTAGGACCATTCTATCAGTAATCACTGTTCGTCTGGGAACTGACTAGCTATTGTGATATAAGAACCCGTAATCTCAAGAGATATGTTCCCGATTAATTTCCATGTCATCAATATAACTCGTTCTATCAATTGAAGTTGTCACTCGCTCAAGAAAAATATACCTCATTCTACTGATTATATACGGTAGTTCAGCCACCAAAAGTCAAAGACAGCAGAAGGATGTCGAAAGCTTCAATCCCACTATCGCCTTTGCTCACAGCCGATAGCGAGCTGTAAGTGGTCATTCCCCTACCGGTGTTCCTAGTTGTGTGAGATTAGCGAGATGAATAGTCCTTTTCGGCAATATTTGAAAGCTGAACGGGGGTTAGTCACAGGGGTAAAAGCCACGAATCCTCCCCTATGCTCGAATTATATCGCAGCGAAGAGCCAACACTGGCAGCAAGGCTGCTTATGCCCGGCAAAAGAGACGCCAATGAAGACAGATTGAGCGCAGCAAGGAAACAGATCAGCACATTTCAGCAACAATGGTCTAAGCGAAAGTAGAAAGGATCGATCGAACAGGGATATGGAAGTGGAACTCACCATGATCGGGAGAACATAGTGGAAAGCCGGGCATTTGTTCCTGGTCCTACACTGGATTTAGAAGTCTTTTCTGTCGACGGAAAAAGACCTACTTAATGGGGCTTAGGTACGCTTATACAGTACCCAATTAGTTGATAGGATTAGTATGCTGTTATTTGAGCGCGTATACCTACTACGACAGAGCGCAGGTCGCAATTAATATATATATCACTCTTCCACTTTATAAGCCTTTCCTAAACTGCCAAAATCTTCATTCTGTTCCAACTGGGTATTGGGAATTCTCCCCATTAATAGCTCCCTATATGAAAAGCCTACACCGAATAATAACATACCCAGTGCTTCTAGGACGGGGAAAGTTTACCACGTACCGGTAATCAATTTTCCCCACGAAAAGGGACCCTGTAATGTAGATCCATTTATGCATGCATGCAACTCGGGTCGAATCCCATAAGAAAGAAGCGAGACCCAGGAACAGAACAGAAACGACGGACAAAAACAGGAACCATATTCCCCGTTTCGGAGGCACATGTCCCGGAGACACTTATAAGATGAGACGATCCGGCATACCTGCCCATTCGCGTCCGCCTGCGATTGGGGGGCTCACATTGCAAAAAAACCCACCCTTCGTTTCCGTTCTGCTTCTTTCTCGGTTTCCTCATAGCTTGGCGGCGCGGGCTACAAAGTAGGCTCCCCAGCGAAGCGAGCCAGCATACTTGTATATCAGTCGCGGGACGGGACAACGAACGCCCACGGAAGCCGACTCGGTGCTTGCTGGATGACATCAGTTGTCGAAAGAGAAGCAACGGGCGAAACGATGATTTAGAAAAGAGGATCGGCTTCGATTTTCCCAGTGGTCTTACGATAGCTAAAACGCATTGAACGAAGGATGGGCGTCTCGCATATGCATCATCATCATCGCAGCGCGAAGCAGACGGCGCGTCTGCGGCAGATCGTGGTCATCTCGGTCCTCTGCCTCGCCATCTACTGCTTTCTGGTGGTGCCGGACGAGAGTCTAGACGGCTCGCGATCGACGAACCCGGAAGTGTACCAGTCCCAGTCCCAGTCCCGGCCGCAGGAGCGACAGAGGGAGGAGGAGGAGGGGGGGAGACACAATGCTCTCCCCCCAGACTTACTAAGCAATCGCTTCCTGACCGAGGACCAGTGCCGCGCGAGCTTCCCCGGTCTGCTGGAGCAGGTGGACAACGAGGTAGCCAAGGGCCCGTTCAAGCTCGAGCGGTCCCCGAACGACCTCGGGCCTCTGGTGGCGCGGATCCGGGACGGCCAGGTAAGGAGGTGCCGGGGGGGTGATCACGGACCGGACACGGGAAAAAGGGGCCACGCTAACTAACGGGCACCACAGCTCTACATCCTCTCGGCCGCGCGGAAGGGTGATCTAAGCAGAGACATGCTAGCGCACCGGGCGGCAACGCTCCACCAGATCGCCAACGCGCTCCTGACATGGCCGCGCCCGGCGTCTTCGTCCCGGGCATCCCCCTTCTCCCACATCCCCGACACCGTCTTCGCCTTCAACCACCACGACGACCCGCAGGCCGGCACGTTCTCGTACTCGCGGCCCGCGGACCCCGCGCTCCAGCAGACGGCCTCGGGCGCCGCGAAGCGGTTCTTCGCGATCCCGCACTTCAGCTTCTACTCGTGGCCGCTGCCCTTCATCGGGTCGCTGCCGCGCGCCGCGCGGGCCATCTCGCAGATCGAAGCGGCCGTCCCGTTCGCCGACAAGATCCCGCGCGCCGTGTGGCGCGGCACCACGTGGTTCAACAACCCGCGGGCCGGACGTCTGCGGCAGAATCTGGTGCGGGCCTTCGGGACCGCCGCCGGCGACGACGACAACAACAACAACAGAAACGGAAACCCTAGCGCGAGGACATGGGCCGATATCGAGGCTCTCGACTGGGCGTCGTCGTCGTCATCTTCGAAAACCCCGACGGGCGAGCGCAACGCGAGCAACGCCCTGCGCATCGAGGACTTCTGCCGGTACAAGTACATCATCCACACCGAGGGCGTGACGTACAGCGGGCGCTTCCAGTTCCACAACCTGTGCGCGAGCGTGGTGCTCACGCCCCCCGTGGCCTGGATCCAGCACGTCACGCATCTCCTGCGGCCCGTCTTCAGCTACACCCTGGATCCCGCGGCCGCCGACTCTTTCTCCTCGTCCCCACCATCTTCTTCTTCTTCTTCTTCGTCGTCATCGACATCCCGCCTCTCGCTCCGCTCGCTGCTCTCTTCCTTCTTCCCCTCGGCCGTCGAGCCGCAGCAGTGGATGCAGGAGGACGGGAGCAAGACGGAGGAGACGTCTGGCGGTTTGCCCCGTCGCCCGATCGACCTCGGAGACCGCGAGAAGCCGCCCCCGCTGGCGCCGTATCCGGCACAGTGGGTGCGCGGCGCGTGGCCGACGGAGCACGACGCGTCCGAGGCGAATATCGTCTTCGTGGCGCCGGACTGGAGCGATCTCGAGGCCACGGTGGCCTGGCTGGAGGCGCACCCGCGCATCGCCGAGGGCATCGCGAGGCGGCAGCGCGCGCTGTTCGAGGACGGGGGTTACTTCAGCCCCGCGGCGGAGAAGTGTTACTGGCGGGGACTGATCCGGGGTTGGAGCGAAGTGGTGCGCGTCGATGAGGGCGCCTTCGATGACCTGGACGAGATGACGTGGGAGGAGTTTTCACTGAAGGAGATTCACAAGTAAAGATTTACGTAAAATATAGGTCTGCAGTGTGAAATGAGAATGAGCCATCCTTCATTTCGCTTGTCTTTTTTCCTCGACTGCGACATTACTCCCATTATCCTTTCCTCGTGGAGAGGCTTCATTATACTATAACTACATCATATGTTGACAGTTTCATACAATATACACGGATATCCACATATGGCGGATATACAGCCTCAACACCTCGTTATCCACTTCTCGCACTCAAGCTCGCGAATGCATCCGGGCTGTGTCGGCCGTTATTCCAGGCCATTTCCATTCCAAGCATCATGCTCTCTCGACTCCTTGCACTAGAGGCCGCCTGGTGAACAGGCGCAAAGGCAGAGGGTACGGGGGCGGCCGCGTTGTTTAAAAATGGATTGCTTGTGACAGTCGAAGACCTTTGCTGGGGGGACGTCTGCACCTGCGGCTGAGCGGGAGTCATTGAACTTGTCTCAAAGGGATTAGGAGTTCCCTGCCCTGGTGATTGCATCGAGGCTTGCGCAGGTTGTGCGTAACTGTACAAGGCCATAATCGATTCCTTGTCTGCCCGTTGGGTAGGGTAGTTCGGCTGGATGTTTTGGGTCTGTTGCTGGCTTTGTTGATACCACTGTTGTTGGGTAGGTTGAAATACCTGAGCTGGCTGGCTCATCGTCATGAAAGGGTTGGCACTATACGGCGTCTGGGGGGAGTTATATACATTTTGCTGTGATTGTTCGGGTATCTGATTTAACATGGGCGGAGCTATCCTCGTTGGCGATTTCGCAAACGGGTTATTTGTCATAGCCCCCTGATATTGGTACGAAGAGGTGTTAAGGGACAAAGGCTGCTGGGGTGTCGGAGGGGCCTGTAAGAAGGGATTGTAGCCTTGCTGCGGTAACTGCGGCGGCTGAGGGTATGTTTGGTTGTTATTAAACGACATAGATGCAAAGTTTTGAATCTGCGGCATAGGCGGGGTCATAGAATGCGAATAGGTCGGCTGAGACACCGGTTGCGTCGTAGGAGCCCCTCCTGTATGATGGGGGAAGAGTGGTGACTGTGACGGTGCCAGCGATAGGTTCTGCATAGATTGGCTTAAGTTGTATTCACTCTGTTGACTTGGCGCACCGAAAGGGTTATTGTTGTAGAAAGGGTTCTTGTTCTGCAATGTGCCGGTGGATTGTGACGATTGGGGCTGCGCAGGTGATATTTCCCAAGGATCATTGGACGGTGATGACGGACTGTGAACTGGGAGAGGAGGGCTCGGTTTCGAGAGAGACAGACCATTTGTGACCATTTTCGTTGGTCTCGGTGTCAATGACTTTGATAACAGATCTCGAGGAGTCGTCGGGCCTGGCGAAATCGGCCCGCCCCCTTCACCAAGACGCACCAGAGCTTCAATCGTCTTTTCTAGATTGCCATTAACCCCCTTTAATATCATGGCATTACGCTTATCGTCCGCGAACCCCATATCACGAAGCTGAGTCAACTTCAGCGCCGTAGCCTCCACACTATCTTGGTGCACACTAGCCCCAAAGACTTTGGATGGCTTATTGCGTAGATGGTCGTCACGCGGTGGCAGAGCATATTGTGGAGACGTGCTCTCCCGTGGACTTTGAGGGTCTTTCTTAGATCGAAACGAGAGCGTCCCCGACTTGAAGAACCGAGTACCCGTCTTAGGTGGTAAGGGTGGGGGTGTACCTTCGTCTGAACTTCCTGTATTGTGTCTTGTTGGACCATTCGTCGGGGTTCCGCTGGGCGGTTGCACATATTTAGATCGGATGAATCGTTCCATGGCGGAATCAGCTTCGTCGGCATCGACAGGCACAGGCGGTCTCTTGCCCTGGGGATTGTAGGTCCTGTTCGAAGCAGCATTTCCTATTCGTTTCATACTCTGCCCCGAGAGCCATTAGAATCTCGCGATGCAGGGAGTGTGGCCTTAGCAGTTGTCGTACCTCAACTTGGTCATTGGTCCAGCTATCCATGCTCAGCGACTTGACTTTGGAAATGTGAGTTCCGAGCTTGCGGTGGATGGCAGCACATCGCATGCACAGGAATATACCCAACTGCGGCCATAGTTATTAGCACTCCACTACCTCGATACACTGGATCCTACGCGCCAGTAGCGTGCATGCGCACCGCCATCGCAAGGTTTGAAAGGGTCGCACCACGACGGGGATGGGGGCGGTTTGTGTTCCGATGCACCTACATTCCATGATGCCCAGGCTAGAAAGACCTGTGTGTCAGTATTCCCTTGCGAAAGACAGCAAAAGAGGCAGTGTAACGACAAAGAAGGGAGTTAGCGGAGCAGAACATACATGGGTTTCGGGCGCCGCAGTCGGCGCATGTGTTGTTGCCGGGGACACTCTGGACGAGATCCTGAAGGGCGCGTTCGTTGCGTGCCTGCTGGCGCTTGCTCATGAGTGCCGCCATGGTTTTCCCCTTAGCGAGCCGCGCGTGGTGTAGGAGGACCAGTCCTTCCTGTTGGTTTATAGGATATATACAAATGCCAAGCGAGCGCACGCGACCGACGGGACGATCACGGTAGGATTGGAGTAACGTCGACCAAAAAACACTGCAAACCAGGTGCCCGTATTGGTGGTTGACCAAGAGGTTCAAGGAGAAG
Organism: Ustulina deusta; assembly: GCA_023159155.1. Taxonomy (NCBI): domain Eukaryota; kingdom Fungi; phylum Ascomycota; class Sordariomycetes; order Xylariales; family Xylariaceae; genus Ustulina; species Ustulina deusta. The sequence continues at coordinate 1,507,717 of JAJNNX010000003.1, read as the reverse complement.
GGGTAATGAAGGCCACGTATAGACGTGTAGACGAGGCCCACGAAGTATCGGCCTCCCGTGCACGCCGGTATTAATTAAAAACAAAAACAAAAATAAAGCCTGGGTGACACAGGCTTGTGTCTTTGGTGATGCGGCAACTGGCTGGCGGGAGAGAGGGTGTGCCCGTGCTGAATGAAGGCTGGGGTGTGCCTTGGTTCTCGAGAAGGTTAGGGATTGGCGCAACCGTCCAACGGCATTGAAGCAGCAGTCCCGGGCAGGGGAAAAAGAGAGGCACTACGGCGAGGGTAGTGAGGGTAGCGAGGGTGGGAAATGCTGGATCACAAGAATGGAGAAGGTCGGTGCGGGAAAAAGTCAAGACACTCGAACAAAAGCACGAACATGAACCAGCCGGTCTGTTCGAGTCGTTGGGATGTGATGAGGTGGAATGGTTTATACGGCATCGAAGTAGGTAAGCAGATAGGCAGCGTGAGGTAAGGTGTCTTGCAGTACACTGCTGCTGCAGTACTACTCTATCTGGGGGAGACAGGACAGCGGGTCGGCGGGGCCCATAGTGGATAGTGGGCTGAATTGCTGCGTTTTACCCTGCAAAGAGAGCATGGTGTACAATGGCGCCCCGTAAAAGGGGGCATGGTACGCATTTTCTCATTGCGCGTGGCCTAGACCGCTTACTAGCAGAGACTCGGTCCTCTACGGTCCCCTGCGCCGGCCACTCACTTCCCGGCCCCCTCTTGACTAAGTACCTACCGATTAATAACGATTAATAACGCTACCTCCCTTCCATTCGGTACCCACGCGTCACACAAACACCTCCAGGTAACGCCCTTCCTATTTTGATGTCTCTTTAATTGTCGCTGGGAACTCGCATTGTTGTAGATACAGCTCCACGGGCATGTAAGGTGCACACTTATTTGCGACTTCAGTACTTCTATTTCTCAAAACCTACCAAATAAGGTAGCTCAATATCCATAGGTATTGACCCTCAGAACGCGTGCATATAGTCAGGACTGATTGCCTTCTGATCATTAATCTTCAGACATATATATAAGTATCGAGAATGTAGTAGACCTGTAAGTCTACCCTTGTTGTTATTGAGGCTCCGAAGTTGTCCCTACGACTTCATGCGGCCCTGGTTTTCGTCCTAATACAACATAACAGCTTTGGTATGCGTGAACAGATTTATCAGAAAGTCCTCGTCGAGTTTCCATCAGATGTATCTGCGAAGTGGTCAGCACATGTCCAATGTCCTCCCAGGCTCTCCAGACAGTCATATCTACCTCGATCTGGTGCCGTTTCAGGCCTCGTGCGCGATGCAGAAGCGCCATAGCCACGCCTTGTATGGCATCTAGGCAGTTTACGTTCCATAAGTCTCCAAGCGTCTTCCAGTTCCTACTCTTCGCCCATCCGTTGATTGGGATCTTGTAGACCTGCTCCGTGACATCCACGAAACCCGCATTGATCAGGCCCTGCTTATACGTTTTGGCAATGTCAAGTGGCCGCAGTTCCCTCCTTGAGCAGTCTTCCAGATCGTTGAAGAGCAGGTTTGGGGCGTAGTCGTCAGGCATCGACTCATCGTCGCACCCAAGCGTTGGAAGTAGCTCTTGGGCTTCAAACCAGCCGCCGGGTTCTAGGTGATCGAAGGCTTTTCGAGCCACGTCAATCTCGAAGTTCTCCCATGCACCCAGAGCCATCCGTATCTACAGCTTGTAAGCAAGTCACCGTCAGAATCAAGTTGGCGCCTACAGAAGTCGGTGCCACTTGCTTGTTTCGAGACGGGGGTTTTCAATCATTCTGGGCCGACTTGGGAGAATGGAGGGATTCGCGTACTACGTGGATATGTTAGTGCAGTACCAAAACAAGTTAAGGGTGCGCTAATTTTTATACATACCATGAATATAATCAAAAGGGTCGGGCCACCACCACTCATCCAGTCTCCTAGATGGAAGTCAGGTCAATGCCAAACGTACAACGAGGTCATCATCTCACTTGATGATTACACAATCATTGGACGAAGGTATCGAAACAAACATCTCTAACCAACGAATTGTGAGTTACCGGCGACGTCTAGGCGTCACATCAGGAGCTGTCCAAAGGACTTTTATCCAAATTATTATCGAGGAAATACACTCAAACTTACGCGTCGTGGATATAAAAATGCACATTCGGCGGGACGTATTCAGGTTGGATGGGCGACAAGTCCGTCCCAACGATCGTTGCCGATTCGAATTCTTCGGCCATCTCGATCGGCCACATCCCAGTCCCCGTGGCCAGATCGAGTACCCTCTTTGGGGGTCGTTCTTGGGACCACGGCGCGAAGTAATTCTTGCCGTTAAATAAGCGCTTGAGGCAAATATATTGCCAGTCTAGCCTCTCAAGTTCTAAAGAGTCGTTGGGGTAGTGGTAGGCTGATATGCATGACCAGTTAGTCTTCTGGAACCCACACCGACATCTTAAGGTAGGGAGCAGTTAACGTACATCCGTCGCTATATGCATGGTATGTCCTACCGTTTTCTTCTCTATATGCCGTAACACTGCTCGTTATTGACTCGCCGTCCCTATGGTTTGCATTAGCATTAGCTTGAGATATCTCATTAGCACCACCTTCAACGCACCATTCATAACTTGGAGACTTGGAGGGGTCACTCTTTTCGTTGGTTAGCATGTTTATTCAGTCGTTTCCGCTGTGATACGGCCACTCTCACATCAGGTTCAATGTGCGCAGAGCGAGACGTGTCGCGTGCGTGTTCAAATGTAAAGGGGAAGTTGTTAAGATCGAAGGGCGGACCGGTAGGTAAATGCGCCAGCTCTTGGTCCGAATCGTTGGTCCCTTCCTTAGCGCCATCCACGGGGGTCTTAAGGGCACCTTCGCCTTCTCTGGCACTCGCTTGTTGAGAAGACATGAAACCTCTGTTGTCTGATTTTTCTCCGAGATTGAAGTTGAGAAGGAAAGATTGGAATATCGGTTGGTGGCGATGTTCTGAAGACCCGAGAACAATTAGAGCTATTCGGTATAACCCGAATCAGAGACAAGGGATACTATGTGCGAACAATATGAAGAAATTAATGGAGTTCTTGAGAAGGCGGGAGGGGGTGTGGAGTTATACACAATGAACGGCTGAGGGATGAGGTTGAAATCGTATTCCAAGCTGACACATTGAACCACACTACCGGAAAGGCTGACCTATATAACTGTTGTTGATTTTGGTTGGGCTTGAGCTGACTAAAACATGAGATATATAATTTGGTACACAGGAGTCCAGGTGATCAGTTGTATATAGTGGTTGAACGCCTCATTGACGTGTCCGTCTAGCCTGGACTAGGTACAGTAGGAGGCTTAGAGCGGGCAAGTCTGCAGCCACAGGATAGCAGGATCTGGGGACGGCGGTTAACACCAATAGACCACCAACCTGAGAAGACAATAGTAGAGACGAGCTCATCATACAGCGTCCAATAAGTACCGGGGGATCTGTACGGATACGTAATCAGCAACGCAGCGTCCCTCTCGCCAACACAAGCATTGGACAAAAATCGAGTGTTGCAACATGAAAGCGAGATTGGAGAATGAGGGTTACGCATTACACTTCGCAGTCAGGGTAACCGGGTAACAGGAGCTTTTTCCTGTTATTCGAGCTGGAGGTTCCGAGCGCTTGTAACAAGATCCATCAGCCCCCTGTTCTACATGGAGGACGCGGCGACGGCTGAGGGCATGTTGGGTAATGCCGCGGTATGTGAACAAGGTTCCGCGGGGTCAGCCTCGGAATATTTATGGACTTGTTCTTGCGTCGAAGGGAGCAAGGACCTGCAATGGATGGGCAGACGGGGAAGCGCTGAGAATTGCGATCACAACCAAGTATTTCCTTCAATGAGCTGTCGATGATGTGCAGGAATATCGCGCTTACTTACTGCTAGTAGTGCACACGCTAGAAGGAGAAGCCCCGCATCGACGATCACCAAATAGGCAATACAGCTTTCATAGAATGCCTACCGATCTCGTGCCGAGCCAGGAGGTCTGAAAAGTCCCTTCTCTTCTGGATGACCACTGCCTCGAGACAGGATCAATAATTGCGATGCAGTGTGCGTTTCCAGAATCACGTCATCTTTGTGCGAACTCATTAATGCATTCAGGGCTCGAAAAGGAAGTACGAATACGTGCTTATACATAGCTGAGGTTTCACTTCTGTAGGCCAAAATCGGCGAAGACCGTAAGCTCCCAGATCCATGGCCTAGACCTCTTGGAGCTCAAACATTTACCTGCAACACAATTTTCAATTGGAAACGTGACTCAGTAACATGCCCCAGTAACATGCCCAGGCACATACTACTATATCCGAGACCTCCATGTTGGAGCCTGTCGCCTGTAACCATGTATCCCTCCACATGCAGCGACAACAGCCAGTAGACCACTCCGTTGTCCTTTGAGGCTCACAGCCTTGCCTGGATGACGAAGTCAACTTGATATGCCGTATACTGTGCGTAATTGGTCGGCTGTACATCCAGTCTCCCAGACTAACTAGCGACTAACTAGCGACTAACAAGACGTCGAGTCTGGCCAGCTAAGAAGCTAGCGTCTGTCCATTGTGAAGTTGAGGAAACAGATTGCGATCGATATGACAAAGACGACAAACCCATGTATGACTCACTGCACGACGGAAGGTAACAATGCAGAATAAATGTCTGCGCAGGTGACATCTCACAATGCTGACTCACCCAATTTAGAATTATCTGCTGAAAGCAACGGAGCCCAAAAGCACATCAGACCACACTGCATGCATGACCTCTGATTAAAAGGGGAACAAACACCTATCCGAGTCGAGATGGACAGCTTCATAGAACAGGCGCAGCGCCGCATCAGGGAATCAGCCGCTGTGGCACCCGGCGAACATGCGCCTACGCTCCCCGGCCAAGACAAATTGGCAAACGCGAGAGCATCGCTTCCAGATGTCACTCGAACAGACTATCTCTCTGGTCTTGGTCCGGAGGCAACTTTCAGCCATCTCGTGGAGGACATTGTGCCAGGGCTAAATGGTCAGAATAGAAGCGGTCGATATTGGGGCTTCGTCACAGGTTCTATTCTTCCGATCGCCGAGGTTGCGGACAACATTGTCAGTGCCTACGACCAAAACGTTCAAGTACATCTCCCCAACCAGACAATTGCTACCGAGGTCGAGGATGCCGCCTTAAAGATGCTGCTGCACATGTTACGTCTGGGTGAGCCAGACCAGTGGGAGGGCAGAACGTTCACCACCGGTGCCACGGGAAGCAACATTCTCGGCTTGGCGTGTGGTCGCGAGGCAGTCATTGCATCGAGGCTAGCCGAGGGTTCCGAGTCGGTGGGCGAACTCGGCCTTCTACGAGCGTGCATGAAAGCGGGTATTGCAGAAATCCAAGTCTTGACAAGCATGGGGCACAGTTCGCTCTCGAAGGCAGCATCTGTGGTAGGACTCGGACGTGCCTCTGTCAAGGTCTTACCGTTCAGTGATGCGGAGCCGTGGCGCCTGGATATAGACGCCGTGGAGCGAGAGCTGCAGCGCGAGAGCGTCGCCAGCATCATATCGATTAGCGCCGGCGAGGTCAATACTGGCCGATTCGCTACTACAGGCATGGACGACATGAAGAGGCTCCGACGCCTGGCTGACCAGTACCGCGCGTGGATCCATGTTGACGGAGGTCAGAAGCAGCCCTAGCTCTCGACTTGGGATGACTTTAGTTAATTATCTCTTAGCATTTGGCGCTTTCGCTCGGCTTCTGCCTGACAAGGAGGAATATTCCTCGCTTATCAGTGTTAATGCCGGCCTAGAGCTGTGCGATAGTCTGACTCTCGACGGACACAAGCTGTTGAACGTGGTGAGTTCGCCCTCGCATCGCCTGGAGAAGTGAACGAAGCTTACAATCGGGCTCTCTAGCCATACGACAACGGCATCTTCTTTACTCGAAAGTCATCTACGCTGAATGACGTATTCAAGAACCCGAATGCCGCTTATCTCTCGTCAAATAATACGTCTCAGATCCAGAGTCCCTTAAACATTGGACTTGAGAACTCTCGACGTTTCCGTGCACTGCCGGTCTACGCTGTTTTGATGAGCGAGGGAAAGCTGGGGATATCGCAAATGATGGAAAGAATGGTTGTCGCTGCGCGTGCTGTCGCCAGGGCTATCCGATCCTGCGACGACTATATTCTGCTGCCGGACGCACCCCTCAGCAGTGACGCCAACATCCATGTCGTGGTGTTGTTCCGCGCCAAAGACGACGGGCTCAATAAAGTGCTTGTCCAGCGGATTAACGAGGGCAACGAATGGTACGTGGGCGGGACTAGCTGGGATGGAAAACCTGCTGTCCGTGTTGCTGTTTCCACCTGGAGAGCTGATGCTGAGGATGCTTTCAATGTTGTCAAGAGGAGCTTGACAGCGATATCAGAGGCTCATAGAAATTCTCAGCCGTAAAGCGCTAAGAATCCAGAAGGACACTCTTCGCGAAGCACATGTTACGTGATCGGTAGAAAGGAGTCGGCCTTGATACATCTGAAAGGCTCCTTGCTAAGTTCCCACCGGCCGAGTTACGATAATCTCCCGAGCGCGCATGGACAGGCTCGGGATAGAGACGCAGAAGATCGCATTCTATCGAGATGAAGTCACAAGTCGTGTCAAAATGTCCCGGTACACTCATACTAGGCTAGGCGATTGTGAAATGATTACCGTACTTCCTCGGGTCCCGATCTAACCCGGAAGGATTGTTCACATAAACTTGGGGGTATGTGAAACGGAGCATAGATCTTCATGGTATCCTAGTATAAGTTAGGCAGCGATGTGTTGTTTGCATCTTTAGTATTCGAAAGAGCAACTTTGAATTCTCCTGCGATTAATGTTCAACCTCACTAGCTGTCATTATTACCATCTGCTAGATATAGGGAGCTAAACAAAGTCTGGCCGTGAGTTCATGGTTTGTGAAACTGGGCGGTGTTATTGTGTTACTAATATTGAAAATATAGTGCAGCAACAAGATAAATAATGTTGAAAAAAGTCGCCTGGAGATGCATTCTCTGGATGAGCGAGCTTTTACAATATGAAGTATATACAGGCGGGTGCGAAAAAATTAAAATATGTACCTAGAATAGAGAGGATGGACGGCAAGATGGCTACTACAGTAAATATGAACGCTTACGTCACTTATAGGACTGAAGGATAAGTGTACCTAGATGGGTGGGCTGTGCCTGTCTGAATAAGTACCTATTATCTACTGTAGACTACCTAGATAGCCTAGCTTGAAGTTCTAGAAAAAGATGCTAAGATGTGTAAGCCTTCTCGAGACACGAGGCGTTCTTCTGCCGCAGCCGGCGGCCTATTTTCGCGCTTAACGGTTCCCCCCATTTGCTCACCAAGCCAAGCTTTGCGGATTCGTCTCATCCTCAGATCTTGACGCGTCTCCAGTTTCATCACCCGCAATAGCGAGCGATTCGTTGCCTTTTTCACAAGCCACCGGCCTTGAAGACGGTGATCTGATGCCCAACCTGTCATCGCTTCCTTGAATCCAGGCTGACATGACTGACATCCTCATACTTAAGAGGCGCATCTTATATGTGCGAGATGGCCTCTATCCCAGGCAGTGGAGGATCTACCCGTGTTGCTCCCGGGAGTGAAAATCGTGAGCAACGTATCCATCTATAGAATTTTGGCCCGTCTTGAATATGGAGGCAAAGGTGGTGAGTAGGTACCTAAACAGCAATAACACACTAGGAACCAAGAGAGATATCGGAGGCGATAATGGATGTCATATACCTGCCATAGCCGGCCTAAAAGCAGGAATGCGAGATGAGTTCCTTGATCCATAAACCGGTAGTATGGGCACTGTTCTCCAAGCAACGGAATTGTCAGAAAATGCCAAGGCAATGCACAGCACAGAAGTACCCCGTATTTAAATTGTATCTTTCCCTGGCATATAAGGTTAAGTAAGTGCCCATAACAGCAATACCTCTTCGGAATGCTTTTACCTCCACACTCCCTGGCAGGTAGGTAGCCATGCTACACTTTGTAGGTACTAGCCTTCCGTATGCGTTATTGTTGTGTTGGACTGGGTTCGTTAACGCCCCTCTGTAATTTAGGTATGTCCACATACCAACTCTCCTAATATCTACTACTTCAGGTATTCGGCCGTGATTGCTCGGTGTATATATAATTAATCTCCGCAGGACTAGACTTGAAGTAGTTAACAATACACTAGATACCCAGGTACCTAGGAGGTATGGGTAATACGATAGTTACTGTAAACTTCATGGGGCTCTTTTGCAAGGGCAAGGGGATCGAACTACCCTTACTTGCCCGTAGCGCAGATGTGCCAAGTACTGCGTAGTGTTCATGTCCCGCATAACCAAGATCTAGGTACGGCATCTCTATATACTCGTGATAAAGCCCACAAGTCTGCTTGCGAGTGTCTTCGAAAACAAGAAGTAGGTAGTACATACTACAACCTAAACCTAAGGTATGGATAGAGACCTCCACTAGACTCCCTACTTACCCGTATTATGCAGGTTAAGTAGGTATCTAGTATATACTAGGTTAGGGACCATCTAACTCGAAAAACAGTGGTTGACTCGGGGCAACCGGGGCTGATGGTCTTGGCTTCTCCATCTCTCATCTTAGTGCACAGTTAGGCCGCTAAGTGAGTTTTCGTGTCCACTGTCCTAGGATTCGTGGCTTGATAGAGGGACAATACAGTACCTGAAGGGGTACCTAGGTACATGTAGGTAGGAGGTACGTGCTTAGGATTCTAAGCCTCTCCAAAATTAGGCCCCTTTCAGCGCCTCAATTGCCCCAGTCGCCCCAGACACTGCAAACACACGCACGTCGGCTCGCTAACACGGGTCAAGACTTCCAAAAGCCTGTAGGCAGATAATTCCAGCCACTCATGTGTTCAGAAATCCAAGAGTAATAAGTGGACTAGGTACTATATCCGGCTTAGTTTTGTCCGAGACGGGTCTAGTGTATTGCCTAGGTAGGGACTGGAGATAGGTACCTAGGTACCTCAGTTGGCCCAATCTCCCCCCCGACCGCCTCTCTCGGTTTTCCTCCCCTTTGACTCTCACTCCAATTCTCTAGTCACCAGTCCGTCCAATTCAATTCACCTCTTCCAATCTATCAATCACCGCATCAACCAAACGGGTTTCAACAAAACTTATTCCCGCAGATCGCCCTTTCTGGGCCACGGCTGGCTCTTCTCTTCCTTTTCGACCTTCTCAGGCAGCTTGCTTCTCTCCCTCGACAGCCCCGAGAGATGGTCCTTAGGGCCCTCTGCCTGCTCGAGTATCTCTGATGCTCGTTTCTCCGACCACGGCTCCTCCTCTCTGCAACGACACAACCTCCCGTTGTGCACGCCTGCCGACCGTGCTGCCTCTGACCTCGCATCGTCCCCGTTTCTGACGCGTCCTGGCCCTCGATTTCCCGTGACCCTACAATGGCTTCGTCGTCGTCAAACGTGGTGGGTGTCCACTACCGAGTGGGTAAGAAGATTGGCGAAGGTTCTTTCGGTGTCATTTTTGAAGGCACCAACTTGTTGAACAGCCAGCAAGTTGCCATCAAATTCGTGAGTCTTTTCTTTTCTTTTTTTGGGTTATTCCCTTTTGAGGTCAAGCCTTGGCAATAAGAGAGGCCCAAGACTCTTAGAATTGACTGGACGTCTTGGAATATGCTAACATGTTCGTAGGAGCCGCGGAAGAGTGATGCACCACAGCTTCGGGATGAATACCGCACATATAAGATACTTGTTGGCTGCCGTAAGTTGTTGCGACACGTAACGACACGTTGAAGACTAAGCTTTGTCCATGTAGCCGGTATTCCTAATGTTTACTACTTTGGTCAAGAGGGCCTTCATAACATCCTCGTTATAGATCTGCTCGGACCGTCCTTGGAGGATCTGTTTGACCACTGCAACCGAAGGTTCTCGATCAAGACTGTTGTCATGGTTGCCAAGCAAATGGTATGTTTTCTTCCCCCAACTTTTCAGTTTGTGATCCTTGTAGCATTGCTCACGCTTTGTTTAGCTGTCCCGTGTTCAGACAATCCACGAGAAAAACTTGATCTATCGTGACATCAAGCCGGACAATTTCTTGATTGGTCGTCCCACAACGAAGGCCGCCAATGTCATCCACGTCGTAGATTTTGGCATGGCCAAGCAGTACCGAGACCCAAAAACCAAACAGCACATTCCCTATCGTGAGCGGAAGTCGTTATCTGGTACTGCTCGCTATATGAGTATCAATACCCACCTGGGACGTGAACAATCTCGCCGAGATGATTTGGAAGCGCTGGGTCATGTGTTCATGTATTTTCTCCGTGGTGGTCTTCCTTGGCAAGGGTTAAAGGCTGCAACAAACAAGCAGAAGTATGAGAAGATTGGCGAGAAGAAGCAGACCACTGCGATCAAAGATCTCTGCGAAGGCTTCCCTGACGAGTTCAACAAGTACCTGACGTACGTACGAAATCTTGGCTTCGAGGACACTCCCGACTACGATTACTTGCGTGAACTTTTCACCCAGGCATTGAAGACCACAGGTGAAGTTGAGGATGGGGAATACGACTGGATGAAGATCAACAAAGAGTCCCCCAAGGGCTGGGATGCCTTGCCTAAGCATGGTGGGTATCACAACCCAAACGCTCGACCGGGCCCTTCGCAGATGGAATTACACAATCAGTCCCGGACTGGCGCGAACACACCTCACCTGACACGCGACCGTTTAAACGCCGCGCAGCCCCCACCTCCGTCACCAGCCAAGGGGACGGACCCGCGCCGGCCAAACGCCCCCGCCGCTGGATTGAAGGTACAGCGTGGGAGCGCGGTGGGGGGTCTTCGGGACATGGCCACTCCGACTGGGTCAACCCAGGCCCAATTCCAGAACAGCAGCCAGAACCTGCCACCGAGAATTGCTCAGCAGACAAACCTGAGTCCTGAGCTCGGCATGGCTAATGAGGGGCTCAATGAACCCCAACCAACCGGGTTCCAGAAGTTCATGAAAGTTCTTTGCTGCGGTATGTTGTCAACATCGTTTATCAGGCCGGGCACTACTGACAGGTTGTAGGATAATTTGACATACAATGATGGCATGCGAGCGACCTCATATAGACTAAGGGAGTTGGATCTAGACTTCCAACTCCGTGTTGTATTGCTTCTTAATACTTCCCCCGGTTGTCTTTCTGCAAACGTACCTGGTCTCCTTCCAGCGTATACATCTACTAGGACGTTATAGTTGCGGGTTCTACGGCAGCGGGCGGACTTTCTGATAGTCACTACCTCTGAGGACACTTAGGGTGTTCGTACTCTGGAGGTCTATTGTCCAAATCACCCTCCTACATATCGCACCCTGCAGGTCTGCCTGACACCAACCGGACCATATGTCTCACATTTTCTGGGTGGGTCCAGGCTGCATCTGAGCTCAGCATAACTCAGAATACGAATTACTCGTGTTGACTTTTACTTTTTCTTTATTCATGACTCTCGCTCTGATGAGATAGATACTGGCTGTTAATACACCAACTCGCAGCAACGGCGCCGGTGGAGTTCGTGAAACTCTGGGAAGGCTAGCATTGGGAAATCGGTGTCCTATTTTTCTCTGTGTAGCAACGTCCTTGACATAACTGCTTATAATTGCAATGAAGGGGTGCTGTAGGAAGTATTCAGTGTGGAAGAAGATGTAGATTTGGTGGACAGCTGGAGCACATAATAGGATGTGACCACCGCGCCTGGAGGGGCTATAGTGAGGTGATCTTCCAAACCTGGTGAAGAGATTAGGTTCCTACAAGGATAGAAAAAGCAGACAATAGGACATACCAAACATTCTAGATGTGTTCAAGAAGTGGTTTGTGATGGAGCCTGAAGATTTATCGTCAACTTCGCATTTATATGGTTACGTTTTTTTACTAAACTTCAGTTCAGTCAAGACATGTGTTTGGTTTTTTAACTTCGTTAATCACACTTGCGCTTGTGGACAAAGACAGCTAAGCCAAATTCTCGTACTGAGACGCTACTTCTTCCGACCCGTATGCATGTATTATTACAGATAGTACCTCCGCAAGGTGTGTGATAGTCTCATTGTTTTCGCGGAGCACGGTGTCACTCTTGAGTAGGCTGCCCAAAGTAATGAGTTCCAACGGTTTGGGATCGTGTTCCCAACTCCCATCCCTCCCTCCACCCTTCCCCCACCGTTTCACTGGGGGGATATTCGGATATGACCATCGGTTTTTATTGTATTGTAGTACACACTTTGTCGTGATGATTATGTGAGCTTCTGCTTGATGAAGAAGGACCGGAGGTGGGATAATTGCCAGGCGCATGTGACGCCCAAAACAACGAGCTGGACAACCATCCAGCGGATGACGCGGGAGTTGGTGGTCTCGGACTGATCTCTGAATTCGGCTTCTCGTTCCTGTTTGGGATGGGGTAAGTATGAAAAAGCTGGACTCGTGATTGTTGTGCTCGCATGATTATTTGATTGATTATCTCGAGCGCTTAGAGTGGGGGGGAAAGAGGAAAGTGAAAGAAAGAACCAAGGAAAAAAGAAAGAGGGAGAGAAATATGCATCTATGTATGTATATGTATATGTATATGTATATACATATATATGGATAATGGATGCCGATACTTACTCGTTGGAAGATCTGCTCGCGCCTGATGTCCTGCAGGCGCGAGTTGAGGTCCTTGACGCGCTGCGAGATATCCTGCAGCTTGCTCTTGTCACTGCTCTCGATCTCGCTCGACTCGCCGATGGCCAGGTCCAGCGTCAGCTTGACGCCGCCGTTGGGGCTCGCGGCGTTCAGCCAGTTCTGGCGGCCGCTGTTGCTGCTCGGCGTGAAGCAGAGGCGGTGGTCGCCGGCCTCGTGCGCCGTGAAGGTGAACCGGCCGGACGAGGAGCCCCGCTGCGACACCACCCGGTGGTCGTTGTCGAAGACCTCCTGTTACGGCGCGTTAGCCTAGTCTAGATCTGATCGTGTGCGGCTGTGTGTGGCCCGAGATCGGTTGTTGCGGGTGCAATGGAAGAAAGACCTACGTCGACGGATATGTAGACGCTGAGGCCGTCGTGCTTCGACCACGTCCGCGTGTTGTCGTCGAATTCGTCGAGGTTGTAGTGGCCCACGACCAGCGTGTCCTTGGGCAGCTCCTCGTAGAAGCACTTGGGCTGCGTGCCGTCGATGAAGAAGTACAGCGCTTGAGCCACGGTGCTCAGCGACAGGAGGGGAAGTATCGCCCTCATCTTTGCTCCTCTAGCACCAGTCCGTTCTCAATTGGGGCTGCTGCTGCCGTCGGCGCCTTCGAAATCGGTTGTTGGAGGTCGTGGTGGATGGGCGGATGTGGAAATTGTGACGTTGAGGAGTCGTGTTGCATTGGCCTTTGTGAAGCTCTCACCACCTCCTTAGTCGCCAAGCTGCCACGTTCACTGTCCAGGGGCCACGGTACCTCTAAGGGGTCGTTTATCGTTGATCTGGCCCATAAGCCACAGCTGCCTAGGTACTGCCACAGCGCCTGCCACAGGGCACTGATAACTAAGGCGATACTGTATAGGTACTTAAGTACTTAATCTAGCATGCTATGGTATTATCGATAAGACCCCATGTACAGAGTACCTAGGTATGTAGAGACACCTCTGGAGTCGCCACGCCAAGCTAGAAATTCTCCATCATATCCGCCTCTACTTGATATTCCATACCGGAACCCCCCATAATCCTAATTCCATCGAATACACCGCGTCAACTACGCTTTGCCATCAAAACATCGGGGGTGTTTCTATGACATTCCTGTCTACATGTGGCCTCACGTGCAATTAATATAATTCTGGGCGGCCGCCTTGCGACACACTACTCTTTCGGTAGCGTTCTCGAACCTCCGTTGCGACTGGTGTTCATTGCCGTTGCATCTCTTCCAAGCACTATAATGGCTTCCCTCGATGTCCGCGATGTCCTCAACCTCCCTGCTGAAGGTGCCGGTCTACGGCCTACGAAGAAGCAGAAAACCAGCACTGCACGACCGAACCTAAAGGGCTTGGCACGAGAAGTCCAGAGCTTAGGAGGCGATAATCCGATCGCTATTGTGCCCGAGATAGCGACCTTTAAAAAGAGGAGGTTTGGGAGCAGGAAGCCAGCCGCACGATGGGAAATGCGCGCCTTTCGCAACTCGGCGCGCAGTGATCAGTCCTTACACCTGCGACATTGGAGGAAAGAGACCGACGACCAGTCGAGGGCTACATCACAGCCACAATCGGATGGGCAAACACCGGGAGAAAATGGCATGGAAGTGGTGAGAAAGGCTGATGTAGCTGAGGATTCCGGCTTCGCCAAGTTCAATGTACAGGTCGACGTCCCTCAATACAGCGAAGACCAGTATGCCTCGAACTTGGTCAGCGACGATTGGACCAAGGATGAGACAGATTACCTCTTCAGTCTAGCCAGAGACTTTGACTTGCGTTGGCCGTTAATATGGGATCGGTACGACTATACACCACAGTTGGCAGGAAAAGTGAAGGAGGAGAAGGATTTGGATGGTACAGACCCAAATACAGCAATGATACCTGCTCCCAAACCTCGTACTATGGAGGATCTGAAAAAGAGATATTATGAGGTGGCCGCGAAGATGATGGCGGTCCAGAAGCCGGTGCAGTACATGACACAAGCTGAGTTCTCTCTACATGAAATGATGGCCAATTTCAACCCGGCATCAGAACTACAACGCAAGAAGTTTGCTCAGGATGCGTTAAGCCGGTCTACCGACGAAGCCCGGGAGGAAGAACAGTTACTCATCGAGGTGAGACGAATTGTTGCCAGGCAACAGAAACTCAACCAGGACCGTCAAGACTTGTATCGCCGGCTAGATTTCCCACCAACAGAGCAAGACATTACAAGTTTCAAGTCCAGTGCTGGCCTGTCGACACTTCTGCAAAATCTCGCAACCGCCGACAGATCAAAGAAGCGTAGGCCCATGTTGGATACTAACGGTGCAAACACACCAGGCTCAGCACAGCCCAATTCAACGCCTGTCTCAGAAAGCCGACGGGAGAGCATTGCAGCTTCAACAGGGGGGCATCGCGATTCTATTGGTGGAGGCGACCGACCTGAACGGCCTACCAAGAAAGGCTCTCAACAGCAACAGCAACAACAGGAGCGTAAGAAGCTTACCGAGCAGGAGGAGAAAATCTATGGCGTATCTCACCATGATCGTCTCCCCTCGGGTCCTACATTCCGTTACGAGCGTATTAATAAAATTCTTACAACAAAGAGTAACGCGCAACATCAAAGGATTACCAATACGCTCGCCGAACTGGATATTCCAAGTAGGCTCAACATGCCAACTAGAAATGTTGTCGAAGGAATGGAAAAGCTTCTCACTTCCATTGGCAATCTTCTAGAGATCCGAAAGTTGAACGACAAAATAGATGCCGAGATGCGCTTGGAACAAGCGAAAAAGGCCGAGCGTAAGAAATCTATAGCCATAGGGACATCAGGCTCGGAGCATGTTAATGCAAGCTCAGAAGGGCCATCTGGGTCGACCTCCGCATGCACAGGCCAAACTGCGGATATGACTAATGGGAAAAATGCGGGCTCAAGATCTGCAAATCAGTCAAGCAGTAGCGAAGATAGGCCTACCTCAAAGCCAACCACAAATGGGGCCATCAATGGGGAGAAGCACGGATTAACCAATGGCAATGGCGCCGAAAATTCCGACCAGACCAAGGCAGAGAATAGCGAGGATAAGAATATGCGGCCGCAGAGTAGTGGGCATAAGAGGAGTGCCAGTGTGCTTAGTGGCTCTAGTGATAAAAGCACGAAGAGGTTGAAGAAGTGATGAGGGAGAAATATCAAGGAGGCCCGGCAAGACAGCACTGACATGTGAAGGAAGCATGTCTAGCTGTACTTAGGAAGTACCTACTCAGAAGAGATGCTCTTGACTACGCTGCTTGAAGGCTCTGTATGTTGTACACCTCTTGGAATTCACGACCCATGATACCACAACAACGACAACAGCAGCAGACAATGATCGGATGAGTTTCGTTACACGCATGGAGCCAGCAGAGTTGTAACCGATGGCTAGAGTGATATCAGACGAGTTGAATGTGTCATGGATTCCACACTCCAACTATGGTCGTAGCCTTGTTGAAGATAACTGTTTGACAGAATTAGCAAGGGTAATTGAATTAACTGAGGCGAGTTATTCAATGTTTTTTTCTTGGCATTTTCCTGTTTTATGAAAATACCAGCATCCTGTACAGATGATCTTTACGTGATGACTGAGAGGTCAGCATCCCCTTTCGTGACCCCAACCACGCCAATCAGTTATCATATTCAAGAGCACGGCAGCGGACGCCAACGAGCATCTTTGTGCCACTCATCAAGCCAATCATTCGCCATCAGGACTACCCCTCAAGGGAACGTACCGTAGCCTACCTCTCACACGCAAGCAGGCAGACAAGTAGGCAGACAATTAGGCAGACAGGCAGCAAATAACCGAAGGGGACGCCGCACTCATAACAACACTGGACACACCAGTGGAATGAATCCTAAATCAATTTCAAACCCCTCTAATATCCAGCGATATTTCATAACAACTCCAAATCTATTTGATCGCTAAAGGATGGCTCAGCAGCATGGGCATCTTCTTAGTTTGCCTCAAGAGCTGCATAGTGATATCGTTACGCGCCTCGACAGCTTGAAGGATGTGAGGTCAGTTGCTCAGTCGAATCGATATTTCTTCTGTTTGTTCTTCGACTACATGCTCGATCTCTGGTTCACAGAGAAGGTAAATAGAAGAAAAGCTCAGGAAACCCGAGGTGGTACTCGGCGGGTCAGCAATACCGTTCACCCTCCTAGCACCCCTGAAACTCGCTGTTATATTGATTTTGTTGCACAAGCGATTCGAACCGACTGTTGGTTGATAATAGATTATCTTGCAACTCGCAGGAAGGAACTGAACCTCATGGGGTACGACACATGATTAAGATATCCCTTAACCCATGGCTGACGTATCCCAGGTCATTACCTGGGAATCTGTGCGAACGGATTGGTTATAAGGCGGATGCTGGCTTTCTCCATCTTGCTCTTGCTTTCGACGCACCACACGTCGCAGTTTATTTGCTCAAGGCTGGAGTGGATATGAGTCGAGAGATGAGTGATTACCCAGATCTTATGCCTCTCTGCCTAACGTTATCCACGAGCCGCACCAGCACACAGGAAGGTCTCGATGCGTCCCTCAGATTTGCCTGCAGCTACGTCTTGCCGCGGACTGTCACATATCTGTTGGTCAGAGGGGCCAACCCGAACGCTTATAGCCCGTATGGGCTGAATGCGATTCACTGGCTACTCAGTGTACGGCTGCCGGGGCTTACCCTTTCGTCTAGATTGGGCTCGAAATTGAGGGACAGATCTTGGAACTCACGAATTCTCACTATTTTAACTACTCTTCTCGAGTATGGGTCTGATATTCACTCACCGACTCAAACAGCATCTAAACACGAATGCCACCCTGGATGCTGGAAATCAGTCAACTGCAGCCACGGGGGAGAAACCGCGTTACACCTTGCGGCTGCGAGCAGAATCCCAGACGTTATCCCTCTACTCGTAGAAAATGGAGCGGATCCCCAAGCCCTGAACGGAGACGGCTACACACCACTCTACGAAGCCCTACGACAAGAGAACAAAGAGGCCGTGGATATACTGCTGGGGCTTTCCACAGATGAAAATCCCGTTGTACATGCGCCCCAGAGATCAACCGCACTCCACATTGCCTGCCGCTTCGCCTATACACGCATAGTAGACCAACTTCTGTATGCCGGCGTATCTGCTGATGTGGTTGATTCCCAGGGTTACACACCTCTTGATGAAGTTCTCAAGCATATGAAGGTTGAGAGGGACAACGACGTGTTGCATACGCTGCGAAGATTATTAGGCGGCTACGGAGCCAACCCAGGTATTTCTACGTCTCTACCGTCTGCGCGGGAACTAGCCAAGTCGCATCCTCTTCAAGCGGTGCGGGAGATGTTCGGTCTAGCTCTACCCACACGACCTGCACGATTACGCATGCGGAAAATGCGGGAAACCCCTGAACCTGCAGATCGGCCGGTAAAGGCGCAAGCGGATCACCCCCCTCCGAAAATCCGAGCGTGGAAGAATCCGAAGTCGCTGGTAGACACCTCCGTCCGCCCCGTAACGACAAAAGGAACCCCAGAACGGGCGCGGGGCGACGACAGCCAAATTATTCCCAATGCCCCGGCCGCAGTGCCGCCCATCAAGAGCACTCCGGCTCGGGAGAAGGAATCATCATCTCCGCTCAGTCTCACCGCGCCGCCGAAGCCTTCGGCGTGGATCGGCGGGGATATCTCGAAAATATTGGACCTGGCACCACCGCCATCCCGGGAAAATAAGCAATTCGGAAAGGAGGTGGTGCAGCGGCCCCGCGAGGCGGAAGAGCCATTCCCTGCTTTGACCGAGGACCGGGGAGTGTCGGTCGCCGGCGGGGACAACAACAACAACAACTCGGCCGCTGCGTCTTTCTGGAGCGGCTTTCCCCGGTCGCCGGCGGGATCTCATCTGCACGGCGAGCTGGAGCAGAAAAAATCTAAGCGCGGGCGCGCCCGGTGGAAGCCGTTCGTGCCGTGACTCCGAACTGCGTGTGATGTATGTGGACTGGCGGGGCCGTTGGTGTCTTTTAGATTGATAATGTCAGTCAGGTACCAAACGGACGCTGGTGCGGCCTCGGTCATAGGTAGCTTTCCTTCATCACCCTGTAATCACCCCATTGCAAGCAGTACCAGACGCATGCCTAACCTAGAAGTCGACGCTATTCCTCTAAAACGGGTAGCAAGAAGCATCTTCAAATTGCAAGAGCCGAATCAGCAGGGCTTGTATTGAGAAGTCATGGGAGATAAATGAGAGGATTTTGGGAGAATATCTTCACAGAGTACCTAGACAAGCCGATTTGTTCCGAATAGCGCCCAGGCGTGTAGGTGGCGTGGCATTGAAGCTAATTTACTAGCGGATTTACAAGAACAAACAGGAGCAGGGCGAGTGTTTCGCAACATCCTATCACCAATGGTAATGTGGACGATCTACATCGCTATTAAATTATTGCAATCGAGATTACTCTGCATCCAAGTTCGAGTGGTATGGAAGCCTGGACCAGGAGTTCTACATAAAAATAGAGTCCACTATACAACAACCTACGCCCCACTCAGGGGGGGGAAGGGGGATGCGGGGGCAAAAAGCTGACAAGAACGAGATTCGAACTCGCGCGGGTTGCCCCAGAAGAACGCGACCTGATTTACAGGCAAGATAATTATCTTGAGTCTTCCGCCTTAACCGCTCGGCCATCTTGCCACTTTCGATATTGTAGCTGCTTCTATTGGTGCCTATGTATTTGGTATGGCACAATTGATCTGCGCATAAAATTCTCATTGTTTTGCCACCTGTGCGAAACCTAGCCAGCCAGCCGCCTGATGGCCGGGTTCTATTCGCCCAAGGGAATATGCTTGATGGGTATCTTACACTCATTCTCTTCGAGAGCATCGGGTTTATTTAACTTTTATGGCATTCGCCTCACACTGGACGACGTCCACAAAAGTCGTTGGTAGACTGAAAAGCGCTGATTGCATCTTGATTGACCCTGCAACGAATGTCAAGAGGCACAGAAAATTTAATCACGTTGCGGGTGCGCTGTACATGAAAATCATGAGAGGGAGGAAATAAAGCACATTGTGATCTGTTGAACGGAAAGTCTACGCGACCTGGAAAGTCCAGGCGAAGGTATTAATACACCGATTAGAGGCTGCAACTACACTACAGAATGAATGTTTCGGTCTTCAGTAGGTTAGTTCTTCAGCCCTCGCTTGTTCGAGACAATTGCCGGCCTCGCTTAGTTCCAAGTGCCGATATCCAGTTAATATAGTTCTGGTATTTCCGCCTCGTTGCCGAAGGTGGGAATGAAGCCGTAGGACTTGTTAGTTCCATGGAAGATTATTGCCGACTTGAGAGTGTTGATTTAGCGTTGTTGTATGCCTCCTGACTTCGATATAGCTCATCTGCTGTATAAAGGATATGCTAGTAATTTCCTAGCGGGAGCAAATGGCGTCTAGTGAGAGGAGTCTTCTGCTTTACTCGAATAACCACATTGGGTCTTTCATAGTTCCTTAGCAGATAGCAGCATGCTAGTTAAGTCACTTAGTAGCTGGTTTCGTACTGCCAGTAAATAAAGTTTCTTTGTATGGTTCCTAACACCACAGTAGTATTGGATACACTATGCTATGTCCAGTCATTGTCGTCAGCTATGCCAAACAGCCTTAGGCTATTTTTAATATGTGCAAGTGAAATCCGGTAAATGTTTTCGGATTTGATAAAGCAACCGCAGAGCTATTGATTAGAGAGCTGGCCTTATTGACAGCGACTATTCTCGCAAAAAGCCACTTAGCTTCGCGAATCTGAATATAAATCTTACCTGCAAAACAACAGCCGGAGGATTGCACTTTTCAGAGAAACAAACAATACCCCCTTTCTTCCTATCCAGCGCCGCTACATTGCCTATTAAGGCAATTCTTCGCGCCTGATTCACACATACTTGCTACTTTTGCCCAGATATGGTACCCTTAGGACTCTGGATACGCTTCCCTAGGGTCAAGTCGGAGAAAGAATCAACTGAGAGAGACAATGAGAAGTACCTTGCAGGGGTCGTCTTCCTCCACTGCGAACCTTTACGGTGATGACAACAATGCAGAATAGTCTGATCTGTGCAGTCTCCACAATGCTAAGCTCGAGATCTATATCTCCGAGTCCGCTGAAGAATTGGCGGATGTGCTTCCGCGGAGCATCTCAGCAGAACAACTAGCCGGTTTATCCGCAACACTTCCCGATCTGTTGAAAGTATTTGCGATCAGATTTGGCTAGGACGACGATACGTATTCCCAATATCGGCTAATGTATCTCGTTCACAGGTAATACAGAAAGTCAGTTACTGAGCTTACCTTATCCATGCGGGCTCGCAGCGGTACCAAAGAGCATCCAGACTCGGAGTTAGGCGCTAATAGGTATAAAGAGGAGTTAACATCAAACCAGGCAATAGAACCTCGGAGCAATAAGAAGTATAAGTTTCACCCGGTTCGATTAACCAAGCCTATTACTTGCGACACGAAGTACCTGAGTAACATTGCGTTTGGAAGTCATGAGTGCCATAATTGCCATTAAATTATTCTCGCTCTGATATTCTCATTAAACCTTTCCTTACATAGAAACACCTTAGTTTGTTACAAAGTCCGCGTCATTCATCATCGTCGTTTTGGTCGTCGCCGTTTTCGGATTTACCCTCTTGAGAACCTTGTTCATCTCCCGATGAAATTTCAACGGGATGGTGGTACGTCCCTGGTTTATCTCCATACTTGCCTCGCGGGCCATCGAGCGCATCGTGTCTGCCGCGTTTACACCCGCCGCGATAACCCAATTTACCACAGCAGTCCCAAATGAAACCCTCGGGAAATTCGACGCGATTTTCGACAGTGTCGATCATACCGTGACAGTCCTCGTCGTGATCGTCCCAAACCTCCGAGTCGTAATCCACATTCAGCTCGCCTTTGATTGATTGGCATAGATTAGCATATACCGTATGTAACGTGAACTAGGCTTGTGAGAAGTATATGTCGCATCCCACTTACCGTCGTGGTATCTGCAAGCATTGACATTGTTGTCTTCTTCGTGAAAGGGGTCCTGGCATTGAAGGCAAATCTTAATTATAGAGTCGGCCTTTCTCTTCGGGCGACGCTCGAGGGCTTCCATGCGGCCAAGCATTTCAGAGGCTCGCCGTGCCAATGCCGAATCATCCGAGCAAAGAGCTAGTAGGATAGATTTGGCCTTGGCCTCGGGAATGTTGACGAGGTCCTCCATTTTCTGCGGTGCTGGAAGATCGCTAACCACCGACAGGCACTGCTCTAAGAGGGCTCCAGATTTTCGAGCTATCAGCTTAACAGGTTAGCTTTACTGGTAGTAGATAGTTCAATACCTAGTGCTAGCTAAAATTTGCTTACACTGTACGTAGCTAAAGCGATACGGGATAGAATTGAAATCAAATGAGATTGTTTCTGCTATTAAGCCGTTAATTATTACTTAAAAAAAAGAAAATAAATTAAAAAAAAAATCAATATTTCATCTAGGTATTAATATCAGTGACAAAACTACCAGGAAAAAAAACGTACGAGGTAAGTTAGGTGACGAAGCCCCCTGAGTGTCTCTGTTGGGAAGGTATAAGGCCCAATTTATCAATTACCTAACCCACTACAATCGCTCCATCCCCGCTATGATGCCTCTATCTAGCACCCGGCAATTCAATTGCGCCTGGCAACAGCTGTAGACTAGCTTTCTACCACTTATATCATGAAGTGATATCTACACTTCGACTTACTCCTCTACCCTAGACTGCACTTATTAATAAAAAGGTCGTAGAATGATACTTGCCGGCTAGCTGTGTTTGTATATTATACAACAGGTAACAATCGACTATCAAATATTAGGCGGTTCGTATAAAGTAGAAAGCTATATATTGGGCCATAATCCTATGACCTTGTAGAATCCATAATCCTTGTACATTCTCAAAGAATTTCACGCGCCCAAAATAGACGGCGCGGTGATATGGCGGAGGATAATGTCACAACGGCAATAATTGCGGTTAACACCGAGACAAGCCACAAGGTACTGAAGTCGAGAATGTTGATCCATACGGAGTATAAATGGACCCTAGAACTCCCACCTCAATTAGAATAGTTAGTCCAAATACATTGAGATCTATTATGTGTCTGACAGAGCAATCCTGAACTGGCTATATCCCTGATATTCAATAACTACTCGTCACTTGTATGTATATCGCTTAGAGAGCTTTGGCCACTTTTAGGGCTGCGGCCAGAGATCTAACACTGTCTCCTCCCCGGATAATCGAAAGCTAGTCGAAGCCTGGGTTGGAACATCGAGGAGTATATCGTAGGTCCCAGGATAGAGAACGGTATTTCCATTATCGTCTACTCTTGCCAAATTTCCCAGAGTCAAGTCGAGCCTTACAGATTGGCGGTCTCCAGCAGCGACATCGTGCAAACGATGGTAAGCAACGAGCTCCTTAATCGGATATGGCGTCGGACCGTGCCCTCCAGCAAGAAAGACAAGCAACACGAAGTCCGAGGTAATATCGCCCTCGTTCACCACATCAACCGTGATGGTTCCAAAGGGGCATAAATCTTGATATGTTTCCGAACACCCCGATACACACCCGGCGATCCGGAACGTCGGGCCAGAATCCTGTCTGAAATTTGGAATACCCATTCCTTGACGAGAAAAGTTCCTAAACGACGCGGAAAAGCGAGAGTAGTGCAATCCGTATCCAAATGGCTGGACTGCGCCATCAAAGAATTTATAAGTCCGACAGGGACTGGAATTGCTGGGCCGCAAGCTCATATCAGTCATCGATATACGCTCTACGTAGTCTGCCGGGTATTGACTGACGGGCAACCGCCCGGCTGGAGGTACCTTGCCAGTCAGCACATCGAATACAGCTGGCCCCCCATCTTGGCCCGGATATCCAGCCCAGAGTATCGCTGACACGTTGGGATTCGACAACAGCGGCGTATTGTCCAGCTGGTCGCCGAACTGGATGACGACACAGGGTTTGCCGAGTGCACAGATGTGCTCGATCTCGATGAGTTGTGGCGTGCTCCAGGAGATAGCTTCTCTGTCGTTTTCTTCACTCTCGATCTTGAGATCAATCCCTCCGAAGTAGAGAACGACATCAGCCTTGGTCGCTGCTTCTATGCTTCCCCCAAGGTTCGCAAGGCTGTCATTATACGCCAAGGAGGCGTCTTGGGCATAATAAGTCTCAAAGCCTAACTGCTGCGCAGCGAATAGAGCACTATGATAGAAGGGAGAAACGCCGAAGTATGTTCCCACAAGCTCCCATGTTGCATTTGCCCAGAAACCGACCAGAGCGGGCGAGCGAGCGTCTATGTTTAAAGGCAAGGTATCTTGGTTCTTCAAAAGCACCATGCTGTCCGCGGCACTTCGTCGAGCGAACTGCTCGGTCTCGGAAGTCCCCACGTCGTTCCACGAAAGGTTGTACCAAGGATTGCTCTCGGGAGGATCAAAATATCCAAGCCGAACAAGCCCTTCGGTCTGGCGGCGGAATGCCCGGTCCACATCAGATTCCGACAACAATGATGTGTTGTACGCGTTGCTTATATCTGAAGAGGAAGCGGAACAAAGGTTGTCTGAACCGGCATTGAGTAGTGCAGCCGCTGCTTCGGTCGCTGTCTGCGTATAGTTGTGAGCAGAATGTGTCCACCAGTACCCCACAATCGGTTACAACGTATTGGTGCTCAGCTGTCCAGTTCCAATGGCCGCGGAGAATAGTGTCGAGAAGATAGCTGTTGGCACACGGTGGTAGATAGTACTCGACAAGGTCCTGGGTAGAGATGATGGCGTCGAAAAACTATGGCGGTTGGAGGAATTTCCATTTTCAAGGTCATAACCGGCAAAGTGTTTGCAAGTTGCAATTGTCTTCTTCGGATATGATGCAGGTGGCCCCTCTAAACCCAGCACGAAGTATTTGACATAGTTCTTGACGCGCAAAGGATCTTCTCCTGGTGTTTCCATACCTCTTCCCCAACGTGGATCCTTATAGGGGTTGATATTGGGAGTCCAAAGATCTAGTCCTGCTCTCCCGAAATTGTTGAAGGCTCGGGCTTCAGTACTGATGATTTCTGCAACTCTCTGGATCATCGCGTCGTCAAACGCAGCGTCTAGGAGGATTGGATTTGCAAACGACGTTGCCCATGAGAAGGGTTCGCCGGAGGGTATAACACCTACGGAAAGGTTGACACCGAAGTCGACGCCCTCTGAGAAGCCGAGACCGTGGAGTCCTTCATTCCACCATTCATAAGCAGGGATATTAAGCCTTGGAATGCCCGTGCCATTGCTAAATGATATTAACAGCAAATATGACGTGCGTTGCATGACAGCTTACTTGACCAGATTAGCGACCTTTTCTTCTACTGTCGCGGCTAGAGAAAGAGCCGCCGCTCGACTTGATGGTGATAAGGAGGTATTGCAAATATCATTGCTAATATTCGAGCAGTTTGGCCGGACAAATACCGCGGTTACAGGCCATAACATAAAAAAGGAGATAAGCATAGAGGTCGTAGAACCCATATCGAAGTACTGTATTAGTTGTAGGGAAGCTTTCAAGGTGATAAATTCGGTTGCAGGGCAAAAGGGTTGTGCAATATATAGCAAAGCATCTCGCCTCACTTAATTCCTCGCCGAGCTATATTGTACTCGGACGCACCGACAAACTTTACCCAATCTATTGGCATCATTCTGCTTCCTGTGACCTGGGCTAGGCAACAGAGAAGATTACCGCATGATTAGCTCGGAAATTAATACACATATCCCATCCCCGGAACGACCGCCAGATGTGATTTGAACCGGCGCAATACGATATGAGCGTATAACCCGGGTTACAGACCCATGTATGCTGGGGAAGAAAGTTCGGGGTGTTTTTCGGTTAGAGAAGCGAAAATTCATTCTACGAGCTACCTCATCGTCGTTCTCAAAACGACATGATGTGACTGTGGGTTCGAGGTCCACTTCGTTTACCACTGTTGAAATGGACATATGAGCCAGTGCAATCTGATAGGCAAACTGGAGGATCACTTTTTCGTATGTCAATACGAAAAAGACGTGTGGAGGCTTCTTGTGACTAATTCTAGCAATAATTTCGCACGTACACTACAACCACTCCTTTGCATGCCATTCCCACCCATGTACGTCGTCACTGCCGTTTTTATTCGTGGAATTCGAAATCTAGTGTTTAAGTGACCTTTAAAAGCGGCTGAACGCCTAGGAAGTAGGAGGAGGATCATGGCTGACATAGTGGCCTCACGGTATCTGATTGAACCCAGGCTTGAATTACTCCAGCTTCAGACGATCTCGCCATGGTAGTTCAACTGGTTTACCTCGCCATTGTGGCGGTGCAAGTCCTTATACCACAGGCCTCTGCTATACAGCAAGCCCTCCCACCCAATCTCGCCATACTGCCGAATTTTCCAACGAAGCCGCGACTTTTTATGCTAACGAATATTCTAAACGAACCAGACGACTATATGTCGATGGTTCGACTACTGTTATACTCGAACGGATTCGATCTGCACGGTCTTTGCGCTACGACCTCCGCCAGCTTACCAAATATCACACACCCTGAAGCCATCAATGAAATCATTGATGCTTACAGGCTAGTAGTTGACAATTTAAATAGTCACGTGCATCCTGAATCTCAGTTCCGGACGGCCGCGCAGCTTAAGGACTTGGTTGTATCTGGGCCGAAGGTCAGTTAGTGATATTTTCTAAATCCTGGATCCGGTTTCTTGATACAACGGAAAACCCCGTGAACCAACTCATTTTCGAACTCCCAAGAGTATAATACTTATAATAATAAATCAAGGTTTACGGAAATAATGCTCTCAATCAAACAATTAGCGAAGGAGCCTCACTGCTCATTCGGTCTCTTGAAAAATCGGAGGATCCCCTGTATGTGAGTATCTGGGGTGGTGCCAATGTTTTGGCACAAGCCCTTCAACACATTGAACGAGAGAATTCCGCCTTGGTAGCGGCCGAACTCCGTTCACGACTAAGAGTCTATCCGATCTCGGATCAAGACGATAGTGGAGCATACATTCGTCGCAGATGGGGCGGACGTTACACACGCATTACGGAATCCGAGGATATCCAAGAATATGGCACGTCACGTCCCGTGACCGCGCTGTTGGGTTGACGGGACGATATACGAGTCCACAAGCAATGATTTGGCGATGGCGAGATGCGTTTCGCCGCGCGGATGCAATGGTCGCTAACTTCAAGCCTCTCCGAAGTAGCTCATCCTCCTGTGATCGACGTGAACGGGACCCGAGGCACCCAGCCTTTGCAATTTCAACTTCCAGTCAACGGCTCAATAATACTCGACGCCGGCAAGTCGTATAGCCCCGACGATCCAAGGAACGATGCATATCTCGAGTTCGAGTGGTACACATATATCGAGGCCGGGCTGCCGCAAGGAGGACAACAGCTCAACCAATGTTTCTTGCAGGTACAAGCCCTAGCACCGCAAAGGGGAACCAACGGGACCCTGCCGGTGAAGGCAACTGGATTTGAAAATGTTGCTCTAGGAAGCAAGGTCCGCATCGTTAATCACATTCCCAAGGTTTCAGTGTTCGAGGGGGTAGAATGGCACATCATTCTCCAGGTTAGGTCAACAAACGGAGCGTATCCTCTATATACCTATAGGAGAATCGTGGTCAAGTCACTTTAAGATAGGGGGCGCCTGCAGCCTGCTTACTTACTTAATATAGCATGCTTATGTAATTCAAGCAGGTTCCTATTTGGGAGCCACGTATACGTGCAGCGAAAAAAGTGCGACACAAAAGATCCCTCGTTCCGTTCAAAACGAGGGCACAAGGAGAGGAAAGTACTTGTACGTATTATATAGCCTGATGATGATTAAGCTCTAGGGCACGGCAAGTCTATCGGCCAGGGAAGAAACGTTTCATCATTCCATCGTCGTCCCGAGTCCCAGGGCTTCGTAAATAATACAACGAGCTGAGATGTTGCGGTTCAGACGACAAATTTATTTGGCTTCACAGCTGCAGTTGAACATGATGATGTATGGCTACTATTTCTACGACTCATCGCGGAAGGATAATTACGCCATATGGTTTTAGAAAGCGTTGTTGAATAACCACACCAAACATATATTTGAATCGACTCATAGAGCCAGATGACTAGTGTGCAGCCATGGCAGCAGAAGCGGTACATTTTTTCCCTTCCTCGGACCAGCTATCTACCTAGGTAGTACTTCTGGTGGGACTGCAACACTCCCGGGTAAGTTCTGTGAAAAGGGATCGCAAAGCCGATGTTGCGGGTCCCCGATAGAAGATACATACATACATACATACCTACCTCATGTGTGCATTTCCTACCCACGACAGGTGATGATGCGTCTCCAAACACGTAACCGCAGCAAAGGCTTTCCATTCCGGCCCAGGCATGCACGTAGCGATATGTACATCCGATAGCCTCCAGCAGCCTCGCGACCGTGTCCCCGATGCGCAACATTGAACAGTCGGCACAGAAGCATATGCCGACCCAACCTACCTACCTAGGTAGTCAGTCAACCGACCACCGCGGACTCACGAAACAACGAAACTTGGATCCACGTCCGTCCTCACAACCCCGTCCCTCGCGTTCCTAACTAACACCGCGCCCTCGCCGCCGCCCCCCGCGCCTCGGCAATCATCTCGTCGGCGGCCTTCTGCGAGATCAAGAAGGTCGAGACGACGGGGAAGACGCCGGGGATGCGGGCGAAGGCGCTGGCGTCGACGACGCGGAGGCCCGCGACGCCGCGGACCCGGAACTTGCTGTCGAGCACGGCCATCGTGTCGTTGTCGGCGCCGATGCGGTTGGTGCTGGTGGGGTGGTGTCCGAAGGTCTGCTTGTGCAGCCAGGCGTCGTCCTCGGCGCCGCAGGCGCCGTTCGCGTCGAGCGCGCCCGAGCACGGCGGCTCCCGCGGCGTGATGCCGATGGCCAGGTAGATGCGCCGCACCCATGCGACGACGTCCTTCATGGCCGCCAGGTCGAACTCGGCGCCCGCCGCGTAGTGGTTGAAGTTGATCTCGGGGGCGTCCTGCGGGTCCGCCGACCGCAGCCGAACCCACCCCTTGTTGTTCACCGAGGACCCCTTCACCATGCTCACGCCGTACGGCTGCGGCGGGTCCGCCGGGAGCTGGGCCGTCTGGTTGTCGGGCCAGAAGCCGCGGAAGAGAAAACTGCGCGGATCGGTTGCCCCCTCGTTAGTCTAGTCCTCTGTCCCGTCCTATACACACCTTGGGATAATCCTACTCCCCGTTCGGGAAAGAGAGGGTGGGAAAGCGTGGACTTCGACTTACCCCTGTCCGCCCATGAGGAACATGTCGCGCTCGTTTCCGTGCGCGGGGTGTGAGGTGCGGATCATGGCGACGCCCGCCGAGCCGCTGCCGCCGCTGCCGGAGCCGACAATCGGCATCTCCTGGTTGTCCATCTGTTATAACACTGGAGTCAATAATGTCCACTCATAGTAAGAATTACTCAGGTTTTCGGGAGCATGCAGGAGTAGCAGGAGCAGAAAATGCCCGTTAAGGCAATTTTAGGGCTCTGAGACATGCCAAAAGGGGGAATATAAGACTCCAGGGGACTAACTAGGTGCTGCCCGACGCCGGGCAAGTCCTTGATCACCGGGATGTCGAACTGCTGCAGGTGGTCTGCGGGCCCGACGCCGGAGAGCATGAGGAGCTGAGGCGAGTTGAAGGCGCCGCCCGAGACGACGACTTCCCGCCTGGCCGTGACGGATTTCCTGGTGCCCGTCGAGCCGGACGCGCGGCGGCTGTCGGCGGCGTAGAGCGATTTCCCTTCGAGGTATTCGACGCCCGTGGCGCGGGGGGTGCTGGCGCCAGACGAGCTGCATCTGGAGCTGCTGTTGGTGGTGGTGTCGAAGAGGACGCGCGTTGCGAGGGAGTTGAGCGAGACGGTGAGCGGGATCGAGGTGTTTTGTTGCGCGGCCTGGATGTAGTCGCGTGCGCTGTACCGGTTGCCGTTGGTGTACTGGTGTTGCACCAGGCCGTAGATGCTGGACGTCGTGTCGCGGTCTGCGGAGAGGGCGTTGGGGTCGCGCTGCAGGAGGTCCGACATCGACATGGTTAGGTTGAGGTCGGATGCGTAGGCGGCCATCACTTTGTTGCCGCTTAAGGGACCGCGCTGGGCCTGGAGTTTGGCGCCCATTGTGGTCTGGAAGAAGCCGTCGAAGCCGTGGCCGGCTGTGCCTTGTGGCATGTAGTTGTTGTGCTCGATTTTGGTGAATGTATTGCGCATGTTCTCGGCTCTATGATGTTTAACGGTGAGTTGGTGGTCAAGCACATACACTCACACACTCTCTCTCATTCGTGATGGTGGCCATGCATGCTTACTTCCAAGTTGCGTCCCCGGTCAACTCGTACACATAGTTCCAGTCGCTATCACTGGGGAGCCAAGTGCACATGGCATTGATCATGCTGGAACCACCCAGTGTCGCGCCTTTGTACTTGTCAGTGCTCATTCAGCCCGCAGCCGTGAGAGAGCGAAGCCACTGGTAGTGGTGCATGTTGGCTTACCGCGGGGATAGTACACGCCCAACACTTTGGAGCCTGCTGGGGCGCCTGTTTGTCCAACCCAGTAACGGCCCTCAGGCGTCTTCCAGGTCAAGTGGCTGTACTGGTTGTTCCTGGGGTCTCCCTCAGGGTAGTGGTTGACGAAGAAGTCCCACGTCACAGACGGCGGATACTGGCCAAAGCCAGTCGCCACGCTGGCGTCGCCGGCTTCGATCAGGAAGACAGAGTACCCAGCCTTGGCGAGGTTCACGGCGAGAGGGCCGCCGCCAGGACCGCTGCCGACCACGACATAATCATATTCAGTAGCTTGAGCTGCATCTGCTGCCGGTGCGGCAACTGCAAGACCCGAGGCTAGGAGGATGAGCGCTGCCACCCACGAGATCACGCCTTTCTTGGTGTTCGGCTTCATCTTGTTCAATCGGTTAGACTGCCTCGACGGAAACCCAGCGAAAGGCGTATCTGAGCGGGCACGATTTTATATCAGTGCATCCGGATATTGATTTTTCCATCTTGATCTAATCTGAAGTTGGTCATGCTGGAATAAACGCTAGCCATTCAGAAGTCTGCTTAAGCAATACTGACTGTCTGACCATCGACAATATTATATCCCATTCAGAAAAACAGCGCTATTTCGGAGCTTGTACACCCGCTCTCCAGCGACACATATATGTGCCCAGCCGGATATAAACTTAGCTACTATCGCGATGACATTCGGCATATGGAGCTTGCGCCTGAAGTCCTAGATGCCAGCGGGTAAATAGAGAGTTGATTGGTCAAAATTTCATGTTTCTCCCTGGAGGACTGCCGATCGGTATCGTAGCTCCTAGGCATATAGGATGCAAATAACATCTCTGGCACGAGTTTTGGCGTCTGCATGCGATAACATGAAAGGCTGGAGTGTCGCTTCTACTCTATAATGGGAAAATGCAAAGGAAAGTTTGGGCCGCGAATGACAACGGGTAATAGGGGAAACAAGACAGCAGGATACTGGATGAGCCAGCAGTCAATCGGATTTTGAGAGGTAAAAGTCAGTATGCTCATGATAATGCCTATGAGCTGAGTGGACTATATTGAAGCTGACGCTTTAACGGTAGCCTGACATTACGCAATTGAGCTACTTATTTCCGTCGCATCACGAACCCGAGAGGCTTTACCTGCAATTGATTCAGGCATGCTTAAACATCAAAGTCAAAGTCTAGGGTAGTTGTCGGTTCGAGGACTAGTTCCGGACCAGCTGAACTGTCAAGTTACTACCTTCTAGAAATCTTCCTGAGTTACCCAAATATTAGAATAGTTCAACATTGAACTGCGCAAGAGCGGCTGGCGATTGTGGTCATACCGACTGTTGCGCAGTACCAGACAACTTCCAGCTATACATTGACACCCACAGGAATAAGTAACGGACGGAGTTCATCGATGACCATCAGAGGACGGCGCTGGTATCATTTCCTTCGCCACCGACCACGACTGCAGCTTCTCTTTCCTTTCCGATTCCGCGATTATACGTCGCAGGATTCACGGAATAGCCGTATGAGCAATTTTCAACGATGAGGACCCCGCGCTGGCTTTTGTTAGCATGGTAAGATAAGACTCACGCCGCCAAATCTCAAATAAGTGGCTAATGCGTCGTTCAAGGTTTCAAGGTTCCCGGCGGACTAGCATTCGGGGGCGTATGAATGATGATTCGCCGCTGTCCGCATACTGGCTGGTCAGAGCTCACCGCCGTCCCCAAACATTCGAAATAGTAGGAACAGGAACGGCTGAAGAAGCTCGGCCCAGCTCCAAAATATTTTTTTTCTCTCCCGGACATCGAAGCATATCTTGGGCCCCTGAGACGTCGGATGAATAAGCCGACGCCTGGAACAACTAACTGCTCGATCATTGCCCCTTTCCCAAAGATGGTGTGAGGTCAAGGTCGTCAATGCAAGAGTCGCATGGCGGTACGCAGAGAAGGCAAAGGCTGAGTATGAACTCAAAGTCTCCGAGGAGGAACCTATAGTAGTGGAAATAGTAGTAACAATAGACTTATAAGAAAGATATCGTATCGCCTATCAAAACAATTTACCTGATGCCCGCCGTTAGGGAATTTGTCATGTGTCCTAATGGTAAACGAACGGTAGTCCATCTAGTATGAATTAACTTTTTGCTTTGCCAGTGCTGCAGTAGTAGTGGTGCTTATCCCCTAGTACCATGTCGCATGTCCAATTCCACAAAAGATTTCCTCAACTCAAAGTCCAAACAGACAGCACGCGTATCAAACATTACTAGTTCCATGGCGAGTGACAAAGAACGTCAGTCTACCCTCACCGCCTCATCTCACATCTCATCATGATTGCTCACTCTCTCACCACGTTGACCGATGAGTACCTGGCACAGAGCCATACATCTTTTCACACCACATCATGTCAGTCCTCTCTATTTTCTTCAGACAACTTCGCGAAGAGGTTGTTAGGGGTATAATCTAAGTGACATGAGAACATAAAGGTTGGGGTTTATATATACAGGCGAGGATGGATCCATGATAACAAAAGAAAAGAAGAAAAGGACAAGAACGCCTGTAGGTTATCAAATTCCCCCAACCAATATATATGTTGCATGAAATTCTGTACGATGATATATTACTGTCATGACCTCATTGAATCCAAGAAGTAGAGCTAGGCTAGCTAGCTGGGTGGTCGAGGAGGGTTTGTTCAAATGAGTGTTATTTCATATATTTTTATGTTAATCGTCACCAAAAGTCTGATGCCTAGGTTGTGGACTGACAGCTCCACTACCACTGGCACTGGCACTACCCGAATAATAGCTTTGGTCAATGCGAAGGATCCAATCAAGCTTGTCTCGTTCATTGCGAGCCGCAAAGAGCCAAGTGTTGTCAGTCCCGTAGACCGCAAACACACCAGCTTGCAGACGTTCACTCAACCCACCGAGACCAGGACCTGTCGAGATTTGATTGCCAGCCCAGATGGAAGAGATGACTCGCCCTGAGGCTGTTCGGCGATGACTTGGCTGAAAATTACCATTAGTGCTGTCTACTGGCACCTCATTGTCTGGGCTGTCATCGTGTCCGCCAAAAAGAGCTAGTATTTCTGGCTGGCTATCAACCCTCGAATTACGAAGGCTAACAATGGCAACTTCGTCCCCATTCGTAGCATTGTGGATGTGCATATATGGTCGTCGGAGTTCGACAAACCGCTTCTGCCATGCCGTCGAATCGCTATTTGGCACTAGGAGGTAGCCGCCCTTGAGAACAGATGGATTCTTCGGTATTCGAATGACTGTGGCAATCAGTCTTGGTGGCATAGCCGACTCTGGAGCTATGCCATTCGTGGGAGGTAGGATGTTGGCTGGGCTCAGGATATTGAATACGGGATCCGGATAACGCTTCCATAAGTCGATACACTTGCTTAGAATCGCAGATTCCTCTTCGTTGTATTCGGGTTTGGGCTTCTCCTCAGTGGCTTTTTCAGGCTCCGTTATCTCTGCACTGTCTGTGCCCCGTGCCCCCTCTGCATCCTGTGCAATTTCCGCATCTTCAGTAAACTCGAAATCTTCTGGCATCTGCCCTTCTTCGTCTGACTCGGGAGCTTCATCTTCATTAGATTTATTGGGTGTTGGGGGCCGCGAAGTTTCTGGTGTGTCATTAAGCAGGGCATTAATCGAATCGTCGTCGTCATCATCGTGAGGCTTGACTAGTGAGAGCTCTTCTTCAGAGTGATCATCAGCTTCGGTCGGCTTGTTTTTGGGCTCAGGTAGACCGATTTTCTTGAGCCAAAGCTGTGCGGCTCCAATCTCGGCGATGCGCCGTTTCTTTTTTCTCGCCGCAGTGTAATCTGCTATTAGGGATACACCTCTCGGGCCCCAGTTGCTGAGGTTTTCTTCACCCTTCACGTAATCATGCTGGCTGTTCATTCTCCATAAGTCACCAGCATGCTTGATTGGGGCTGGCTTTAAGCCAAGTGAGAAGATTGCCGTTGAGGAGTGGACGATTCGGATGTGCTGCCATAGAGCCGAGAGCATCGAAGCTTGACGCACATACGTCCTCCCAAGAATCTGACAGAAGAGATTAGTGGAGAATCTCATCGGCTCTGCGAGATTATCTGAAATAATGTCCCATGAAAGTGTCATCTGAACCTTGTACTTGTCCGCGGTAACTCGATCTAACAGTAGGGAATTGTGTGAGCTGGAATCCCAATGTCCCGATATCGTAGCACTTCGCGTTCCGTTGGCATTTTGGCGGAAACTCGGCTTGGCACCAAGTCTTAGGACAATATCCGGAGTAGGCGACGCCATATCAGGAACTTTGCCTGACTGATCCACAAGCTGCACTTGGCCGACTCTCATCGAGCTGACATCATCCCATGGCAAAGCATCGCCCGAACTATGAGATAAATTGATGGCTATGCGCCTTTGTAGGCCTTGGTGTAATTGGAATGTCCCAGCATCTAGTTCGCTGGTTTGCGTGACCTCCACAGGTGTATACACGCCCTCTTCGTCTATTTCAAGAATTTGAATTCGCGCTAACAAATCATGTTTCTCGGCGGTATAAAATTGGGATTCATTGATGCGAGCACCTTGAGGCTTGTTCTCTGACCCTGGCGTGGTGTCACGCATCTCGTCCCAGCTGAGCAACTTATCAAGATGCATTGTAGTGACCTTCGCGAAGATGGCGATCCTGAGGTTGATGTCTTGAGGCCCGAATTGAGGAATGCTCATACTATGAACGCTGTCAAATCGTATCGGCTCTTCGTCGAAGTCTTTGATCATTTGTGTCGTCGTAGCGCCGTTTTCCGACACGCCTGGGATGAACAGCTGAGCGTGTACGTCAGTTCCTTCTCGCTCCGCGAAACCAACCATGTCATGCATGACCACGTTATACTTCAAAGTACTTGAGGGTGCGCGAGCACTAGAAGGCTCTAGTGAAACTTTGATAATACCAATAGCATGCGATGTATAGGGCGATAAGACATCCAATGTGAAATCCTGTACTCGACTGTCGAAGACAGCTTTCAAGGGGACATCAACATCACCAATGAGAGAGTACTCAGGCATGCAAGTCTCAACAAAAGGGTTATCAAGCTTGAAATGTCGGGAATACTCTGGCTGGTCGAGGTACTGATGCATTTGACGCATTTGACGTACACGGTCATAGAGTTTATCCACGCTCCACAGATGAATCACCATGTTCTTATAATCGACGACGCGGACGCCGACACAAGGTTTCTGGGCCTGTTCAAGCACGATATCATCTTCATTCGACACGTCGTTGAGAACCATGTCGTAGGAGGAGCAAAGTGTGTGACCTTGGTCCACCACGGTGAACTGGAAGACGACATTTTCTTCCAGCTCTTGACTCATAATTTGGGCCTCTTTCAAAATTGCCGCATGCTGAAGGATAGCTTCGGCCATCTGCACGTAATGCCGACCCCTCCAATGGCTGACAGCCTTTTTCGCTCGCTGTATTTCCTCTTCCGAAAGCCTAGGTTTAGCTTTTGGCCTTTTGAGCGGATCTAGCTTTTCTATTTTGGCTTCGAATTCCTTCTTTTGAACTGCCAGCTGTTTTTCCATGTCGGCCTTGATTTGAATCAAGGTTGCTTCCATTCGCTCCTTCTCTTTCTTAATTTCTTCGACCTCCATATTCGCAGCCTCAGCACTCTTGAGCTGGTCTTGATACTCTTCTTTTTGTTTCTCTAGCTGAGATTGCATGGTCTCTCGAATCTCCTTGAGCCGCTCATCTGCTTCGCCAGCTTTGGGAGTGGAGGGCATTGTAAGTGCCGTATCGAGTGAGAAATTGTCGAGTGTTCCCGTTGACATATACTTTTCACGAACAGCATATGACAAATTCGATTCCACGTCATCCTCGCCCTCGCGCTCGTTAACACGCTCAGCTCTGGCACGCTGGACATCTTCAAAAAGAGCATTTAACTCTTCGTCCGTTAGACTTTGGAGATTCTTGTCCGTGCCAAGAATAGCACCAGCGGCCTCCCGCCTCGCAAGTGACCAATCCGAGTCTCGCCCTTCCCGGGCAGGAGCAGGAGACTCGGGACGACTATCACCAAGCTCTGACCCAGCTTTACTCACGGATCGTTCATGACCTAGACGGGGGGGTATGTTTTGGAGTTGGTTTGCTGTGACAGTATGGCGAAGTAGACTCTGTCTGTTCTCATCCCGTTCCGCCTTAGCTTCCATAGGATGATTAAATCTGAAGATGTGGAAATCTCCGAAAATGACTCGGTACCCAGAATGTAACCGTGTTGTCTCGGTAATCCGCCTGCCATTGACCATGATGGAAGCGCCCTCACCCGGCGTTATCGTGACGATGCCGTCCATAGTATTATCGAAAGTACAGTGATCGTGAAGAATCCGAGTTCCGTTAAGACGTATGTTGGCTTGATGTTCGGCATTGGAATCCACATTCCCAACCGTAGTCTTCCCCGGCTTGAGATTGTAAACCAGGCATTCTGCTAGCAGGGGATCATCTGATAAATTGACCAAATGTGGCATCTTCTTTGGTGTATGCAATCCAACAAACCCTTTCTCAATGCTGATTCCAAGCTCCTCCAACGCGGCTTCACGTTCTTTGTGAATCTCTTCAGTTTTCAGTAGTTTTTCTTCCCAAGTCTGATTAAGGTCGGTCAGTAGCTTCTCACTTTGGTTGAGCTGCTCGGCAATTTCGGCTTTAGAAACCTTCTTGACAGTTCCATCCGACTGGGTGATGCTAACGATCTGCTGTTCTAAGGGCGTGCCTTCAGCATACACCTCCTCGGGTGGCACGGGACTACCGCCAACACCACCAGCGCCTCCCACAGCTCCACCCCCAAGTTTGCCTCGCAATAGAGCAAGTTCTTCCTTCAACTCCCTTATCATGCGAGCATTGGCATCCTCATTGATGACAGCGTGGTTCTTGATTCGCTTGGCAGAGTCCGCATAGCGCAGGGTGCTCAGAGTCTCGTCATAATTGATATCAGCGGGACTAATAGCTGCAATCATGGCCGTCATACTGTTTCCACCCAACGAATCCTTGAGGAGCCACGTCAAGACACTGTCTCGGTATGGGACAGTCCCTCCGGCACCCTTTTTCTTCTTTCCCGTCGAGAGATCGGCCAGCGCTGCTATCACACGACCGAGAGTTGAGAGTGACCTATTGATTTCGGCGCCCTCTTTGAGTCGAGCACCTGTAGCACCCGTTGATGTCGCTCTCTCTGAACCCGCAAGATCGACTAGACTAATCTTTGCTTGCTTTTCCAATTCCATCTTGGTGTCGGTGTCGAAAGATTTTTGCGTCAAAATCAAAGTAAAAACAGCGTGACTTCGACTGGAGGTCTCATTCATGTTCGTTGCGGCGACGGTTCTTGCCTTATTGCCTTCGTCCATCAAGTTCTCAATTTCCTGGAAACTGCCGACCACAAGTTTGGCTAAGTCCTCGACATAGGGACCGGTGGAGGGATGCTCTCGGACCTTCAGATTACCTTTTGTTGACGGGTTTAAAAGATCCCGGACTCTTTCGTTGTAGATTTCAAGATAGGAGACCTCAACGGTACATCGCGTGTTTTTGTCCTGTTGCAGAGCATTGATCCTCTCAAACATATCTTGGCAAATCTTGGGAATGATACCGTGTTCCTTGCCATAACCCATCATCGAGTACGATTTTCCGGAACCAGTCTGACCGTAGGCAAAAATACAGTTGTTGTAACCCTGAAATGCATTATCCAGAAGAGGCTTTCCCAGATCGTTATGAAGGTTTTCTTGGCCGGCATAGTTGGGGTCGTTTTTGTTGAAAGACCAGTAGGATCTATCGAAAGCGAAAGACTTGGGAGCAAGATCTTTGGGTCCTTTGCTGCCATGTGCTCCGTCGGATGGTGGAGTAAGGACGGTCTGGTTATCTTTCATTTCTACAATACATTTTGACCCCCGATCGATTTCTGTTGTTGTCATCAGCTAAAGCATCCACCACACACGCTGGGGCTTTCCTCAATCCGACGATATGTATAAGGGGTCGAGATGATCGACGGACATACCTCGACTATTGAACGGACGGCATCTCACCACCACCTTGATGTTTCCGCCGCCAGCGGGAGCCATGATGGGCAGATAGAGGACTGGCCTCTCGAGTGTATGTGCTACAGCAGTTTGAGCAGAGGGAGTTGGTTATCACAGCATGCAACAGATTAGGTGGTCGTATCGGACAACATGCGATGAGGTCTCGCGAGCCTGGTGGTGTGTCGGGAGGAAGGCGGGCTGGCCCTGTGGCATGCAGAGAGTCAGTGGCTGCGTGCAAGATCAAGGGGCTGCCGGTCGCGATTCCAAGGTCGGTCGGTCCACCCAAGAAAAATCAATCCAACTGCCGGCGCATCAGAAGCGCTCGCCCCTTGTCATCCTCACCCTACCGAACCACAGCGTCTCGGAGCAGGGCTGATCGCTTGTTGCGATGGTGGAAATCTCGAGATGCTTGGGTTCTGTCGGGAGGCGTCGACGACGAGACAAGGGGCGGTCCGAGAGCGGTCGACCAGGGGCGATTGGCCAAGGCAGCCACTTAATGCGTGTTCGGATGGCTGTGTAATGTGTTGCGCAACTCTGAGCCTGCACCAGTCAAGCTTGGGTAAAATCTGGCGATGCGATTCCTCGAGATGCTGGGGCGGCCAGGTCGTTGTCGTCGGAATGTGGTGTGTTGTATCCTGGTTGACTCGGCAATGGACGGTGCCAGGGATTTCGCTTGCGGCTTGTGTACAAAGACGGCGGCCGAGAGACGCGATCGCGACTTGGGGATAGCCACTCCATTAATTTGCTGATAGGGATACGGTATACCTACCTAGGCAAAACACAGTACCAGATAAGCAGGTACATCCATCGAGGGATGACGAATGTGGGGCTTGACACGGCTGCCACTTGTCCACTGCAACAAAGGGTGGTATTCACGTGTGATTTCCCTGGAATCGTCTTTGCCAGGTGACTTACATAGTGCTGCCGTCATCTACCACAGCTGTGGATGGTTGACTCTTGCAGGGTGGTCCTCTTTAGTACCTAGGTAGTCAAAATACCCCACTTATTCAATGCACCATGCAACATACAGGTATTATGCACAAAGGTAGGTAGGTACCCAATTCCATGAATTCCCAAGGTCAGTGCATCTGCCCACTGTACAGTTGTTTTTGTCTCCACCGATTTGGTACATTCTCAGTTACAGGAAGCGATTATTGCTCATATGAACAGTCGACGGGTTAGGTATTCAATGAATGGTTTTAGAACTGTTCATAAGGTGTACCTACCTTAGGTACTTAAGTCTCATTATTGTCCAAGGCCAGTCCGAAGACTTTATATTCGATCGAACCTTGCGGGATATCCAAGGCCATATTCTTTTTTATAGGTGTGCTCCCCTGATTCTACCATGCTTTCGCGTCATCTATTTGAGCCCTAGGTCCTTGGCCAGTTGGCCCTTTGTCGTCGACGGGTAGAAATCTTTGTTCTCTTCAAATGTCTTCACTGCCAGATCCCGGTCGAGCTCATTGAGCTTTCTGTAAAGTGGTCGGACATACTTCATCCGGCCTACGGAAGCCAGCAGGTCAACCACTCCCGAAAGCTCCGACCTGTCTCCCGCGTTGAGGGCAATGAGGTAGTATGCCGTCTTCAACTCGACATTCTTTGACGAGCTGATGCTATAGGTAGTACCAAGAAGGTGAGATCGCTCAGCGTTCAGCGGTGATGGGAAGTTCTGAACAGTCTGCAGGAAGACGAGGATCTGGTTTGCAGTGAATGATTCTAGATCCTTGGGGCTAGGTTGGTAGTCCTGGCACCTCGTCAGTATTACTGCAGGACAGGGTATATCCAATGCGCAAGAAATGGCCCAACACTTACTGCTTGCTTCCACTTGTCTGCGAGTGCTAAACAGCTATCGACGTAAGCCGTGTTAAACTTTGGTTTAGGCGGCAAGCCGGGTGTGTAGAACCGCTCTTCCCATGGAATCTGAGCAATCTTCTCCTTGATCTCATCGTTTCCATAGTTCTCAAAGAAATCCAAGAACGTTTGCTTGAACTCGAAAGAGTCTAGCGACTTCCGAGCCCAAGTCTTAAAGTAGTGAGGGATAAACTTGTCGAAGTGTTCTCGACCGACTAGCCTATCAAGATAGTAGAGAAAATGGAAGCCCTTCTCGTAGGGAACCGAGCTAAACGCATCCTCGGGATCGACCCCCTTGTGATTGATAATGAGTTTGGTGAACTCGTGATCTGCGCCAACCAGGGCTACAGAGTCCTCTAGGTTTCCGTGAGCTTCGTATTCGCACGACACGCACAAGTCTACTTACCAAGCGATTTCCAACCAATGATGGCACTGAAGTCGAATTGTGGTTCGCCGCTGTCCGAAATCCGGTGTCAATCATTGTCGTATACAGTGAAATTTTCAAACAGCTCTGGGCGTGTGGAGGAGCCATGAAGTTCAAACACTGCCAAGAGGGAAAACAAAGTACTGAGAATACATACTGGATGGCAGCACCGATTCGACGCTCAAGATAGGTGGTCCAACTGTTGCGACTTGATCAGCAAATTTTGAGTTGCTCGAGGTGTAGAGAGGGGGCCAACCCTTCATTGAGCCAGAAATGTTCCCACGAGGCACAGCCAACTAAATTGCCGCTCCAACTGTGACTTAGCTCGTGGGCGATCACGTCGACGTTTTGACGATCGCCACTGATGATGGTGGGAGTCGCGAATGTGAATATCGGATTCTCCATTCCACCGTAAGCGAAGCTAGGGGGTAACACTAGAACATTGTACTGGCCCCACTGGTAATCAAAGACGAGCTTCTCTGCGACGTCGAGGAACTTGTCCATGTCGTTTTCCAGCTCCCACTTAGCCTCCTGTAGCGCCTCCGGCCCTGTTGCTACGACAGAGCGCTTACCAATAGGGGCTGTCTCGAGATCTCCTGAAGCAAGGGCGAAGAGGTATGAGGGAATAGGAACCTTCTGTTCAAAGCGGAAAAGCTTATCCCCGTCACCCTGGACATCTGATGGCACAGGGACACCGCTTGCAACTACTGGTAGTGGCGAGGTGATGTTAAAACTGAAGGTGGACTTGACGTCGGGGGTGTCCTGGCACGGGAATATGGAGCGGGCCAAGATAGCCTGACATTGTGAGTAGACGTAAGGGTGCTTCTTGTTGCCAGTCTGCGCCGGCGTCATCCATTGAAGCCCCACGCAGTCTTTGGTGGTCTCAAGCGCAATATCCAGCGTCAGGCGGTCACCTTGCGGCGCGCCTCCGGGCACAGAAATGTGAAGCGGCGAGCCGTAGGGCACAACCCTATCTTTCAGGGCCCACTGCACATCTGAAGAGTTGGACTTGACTGACAAGATGGACAGATAGTTCGTGTCTTCAGATATCAATGTCAGCGATTTCCCTTGCCACATGCAGCAGATAATCGACGCATTTCAAGAGTGCGTGGGAAGGGTTGACAGGGTAGTGGGAAGTCTTGAGCTATTTCCCTGCTCTGAGACCTGTCTAGAACTGCACCAGGAGGAGCAGCAGACGATTCGAGAAAATACGAACCCAGAATGACCTCCTGGCTCTTCTTGTCTGTCAACGATTCCAGTTCAAGTCGGACAGAACCATCGAGACGCTGCTTCTCGAAGTCCACCTTGAAGTTGACGGTGGTGTGCTTTGTGAGCCACTCGCCGTAGTTGGCCAGGGTGTTGGGGTCGCGTGGCGTCATTTTCGTCTGGCTGTAGCTGCGATGGTGACTGCGACGGCGGCAACCAAAACTCCGAACAGATGTCAATAGTGATGCTGGTGGTGGTGGAGCAAAGGATGCACTGCGAATGGTGATCTGAAGACTTCTGGCGAACAGCAAACTGCTCTTCGTGATGCTTCCACTGCCCCGCATGGAAACGACGCCCGATGTGTTCGCCAGCCCTGCGCAGTTGATATCTGGCTTCAAGCTTTTCGCCTCACGTACTGCCTGTTGCCTGCCGGATCAAGCTAGTACTACTGTATGTCGCAAGCCGTCACTTGTTGGTTATTATGGAGGCTTTTGCTGCTGTGAAGAAGTATCTCGGTTGTTCGCCAGCTGCGATCAGCTGCAACTTCGCTACGCACGACAAATAGGGCAGATAGTGCTCGGGTATTTACATTAGTCTAGTGGGTAAGTACTTGACCTATGAGGTAG
The DNA here is from genome assembly GCA_023159155.1 of Ustulina deusta. Classification (NCBI taxonomy): domain Eukaryota; kingdom Fungi; phylum Ascomycota; class Sordariomycetes; order Xylariales; family Xylariaceae; genus Ustulina; species Ustulina deusta. Next base: position 1,465,365 of record JAJNNX010000003.1, on the reverse strand, counting down.
GTAGACACCTAGAGTCACTCGACAAAAGTCCCGGTCGTTTTTTGTTCGGTTCAATACTTACCTTCACTGCAGAAAGTATTATATAAAACAGGGTTTATAGCTAAATAAATTGCAAAAAAAATTTATTATATTAGAAAATGGGTTATCTTTCGCACGATACATTCTATTCAATTTTTACTCATAAATTAGGACAGAAATTGTCCTGTGTGTGATGAAGATATCTCGGCCTTGGAAAAACGCGGACGGGGCTTTTTTTTGAGCCACTCACTGTAGGTTGACCTCTGTCGTTAGCAGTAGATAGGTGTTCAAAAAACATTGAACGGCTCTTCAATTTACGTTACGTCATAAGTGTCCCTATGATGAGCCCAGCTTTTCAGCCAACTCGTGATCGATTAGGTATCAGGTAGAGCGTGAAGCCTATCTAGAATCCGGCCGAGACATACACTAGGTAGTGTACATGCAAGTCCGGTGGCGTGTCGCCGGTTTGTTTCGACCCCATGCTCGTCAAGCCCCTTTCTTATTAAAGTAGCCTCGCCCGACAGCTCCAATACACTACGGCATACAGAAGCTAGTGTCCACGATGCATATGCCAATGCTTCTAGGCGTTTCCATGATGCAGTAGCACCATCTGCAATGTATGGTGTTGGATACCGGCATCGTGGTAGCGGGACAGATGCCCAGATCAGTAACCAGTTCATCCCTCCTATACGTAGGGATCTAAGAAGAAGGGCCCGTTGAATCAGTTGAAAGAAAAGGCAATATCGTAGTAAGAGTCTGTACACCGCAAGTCTCCTTTTGATTACTTGCTTCAAGCTACGAGAAACATGCATGCTAAGGAGTCACCCGCTAGGTTAGCTTCCTCCGAGTGTGTGCAGCATTGCCGAAGGAGTCGCTGCGTAGAAGGATACTTACTCTTCCATGGACGACCCGGCCACCGAGGGTGGCACACACCCCTCAAGGCTATCCCAGCATTTCGGTACGCTTAGCCTCTCGAGATCGGTGGTCGTGCTCCCTACCTCGTCGTAGATTGATTCTCGACCTTCAGGCTGCAACAACAATATTAGCTAGCTGGTCGGATCGGATCGGACTATATCTTACAAAGTGCATCATCCCGTCTCTTGCGAGATGACGTGAGCCCAAGCCACCATGTGCTGGCCCAGACTAATATCGTTTACTCACTATTTTCAACCCATAAAGGATTTCCAAGCCCGTATCTTATGTCTTATCACTCGAACTAGGTGTGACAACTAGCTTGGTATACGCTGCTGATTCTCGCATCGCCAAGGCCTCTTCGTGAGGCGGCGGCCACAAGACGGATGCCCATTGATATCTGACTTATCTTTCGGTCACGCCGATAGACAGCGTTTCATGGCATTGATAGCATTGCGTGCGACGACGGTGCGACGGCGTCTTTGGAGTCTCTCTCTTGCTGCTATAGGATAGGCTCAGAAGATGAATAGGTTTTGTACCTAAGTGAACTTAAGCGAGAAACCATGTTTCAAGCCATGCGACTCGACTACACCTTTCAATGTCAATCCGCATGCGCATCTATAAGACGATGTCGCGAAGGTAGATGTAGGAGTGAGTTGGTGTATTGAGGGTGAACTCGCTCGGGTCTTTGTCATGCTTCAGCGCCCCTTCGTGAACTATCTAGCGAGGTTTTCCATCAGGACATTTACTTCGGCCCTTGGTTACGAATTGGAAATTGGAAAACTGTCTGTTAGCGAAAATCGATGTTTGTATTAATGCTAGATGTGTGCATGAGATCAAGGTCGTGAAGCTATTTTAGTCAGCTGTCCGATCTAAGCCGACCTCGGCATCCTCATCCCCTCTCAGCCACTCACCTTGTCAGATGCATCTGAAATCCATACTCAGTACAAACTCGCATCCATCAACTACCACGCCACCGACTCCCCAGTACAGGAGCCCGGAAAGCGAGCAAAATGTCTCACAATGGGTCAAACAACCCCCTCTCCGCAGCGCGGGCCCAGCTCCGCATCGCGCGGCCCACCGACTCCATCCCGGCTCTGCTCCCCTTTTACGTCGATGGGCTAGGATTCGAGGTGAAATTCTCGTTCAGCGGCCACGAGGGCTTCGACGGCGTGTTATTGGCTTCGTCCCCGTCAGGCTACCACCTCGAGTTCACCCAACACGCCTCTCACAGCGCAGGACGTGCGCCGACGCAAGACAACCTGCTAGTCTTCTACATGCCGGACGAGACGCTATACCAAAGCGCGGTGGCGCGCATGAGGAGGGCAGGCTTCGAGCCCGTCGAGAGCTTCAATCCGTATTGGGACCGTTGTGGTGCCACGTTTGAGGACCCCGACGGATATAGAGTTGTCCTGGCGAATATGGATTCACCCGTGTGAAACGAAATCGAATCGCTCGGTCGGGCGACGACTCTAAGCACCGCCGCGCATGAATTATCTCCGAAGAAGCGCGGTCTTACGAGAAGGTGCTGATACAATTAGACGGAAAGGAGAAAGATGAGCCATTATTGAGATGTACCGAACTGAAAGCCGTACCCAGCCTCCCACGAAAAAGGGGGCACGCGCTTTACCCACTCACCCTAATTTTACCTGATAGAAGCATATTTAAGGGGTACGTCGTAAGAATAAGTGTTTTGGTGGGCAATACGAGATGCTGCGGATAGAACCAATGGATAGAGTCTAGATCGAAAGTCGAAAGCCTCCAATCTCCAACCAAGGTCTATGTACGCCATACAGGATTTCCTTGGGGGGGGACATAGTAAACTGGGTATTTAGGTCCGATCGCTAATGTATGAGATGCTCGCGGCTTAGTGTAGAGACTTCCATAAGTGATATTCAGTCTCTGATTACCTGTCTAGAATTCTGGGTAGTTCACCCTAAAGAGGCGTGACGACAGCCCCCAATCGCGCCAAACACATTTCACGCCAGGAATTGAGATGGGATGCCCTTGGACCCCATCATGGAAAATCAATTGACCACCATTCATCTCAGCAGTTGGAGTTCATAGTGAAATCATGAAATAAGTCACATGTGTATGAAGCAGGTAAACACAGGCGAGGCCACCGTGGACCCGCGTCCGTGTAATTGCCAGCTGACCTGTATTCGCTGCAACGAACTGCCATAGCAACAACCGCGGTTTCCACTCGCACTCGCTATAGCAACCTGCTTCGTTCTTGGAATGGACCGTCAATACGCCTGCAGCTGGGTTGAGGGCTATACAGACGCGGGGTGGTGTACGATGAAAAGTGCTAGCCGAGGAGTTCCTCTGGCCAACAACATGGCGATGATACACAAACTCACTCGAGGATGGAGAAATGCGACGGTGACGACTGCCTATCTCAACAATCGAGGGTGCCAGCAAGCTGCTTGGGTCCTTCTATCACCAACAATCTTGGGGTCAACCAGCTGCCCGGGTCTTTCTACTATGTATAAGCAACAGCTCAGGACCGGTGCATCTGGAGTATGCGTCAGTCACATTATCATCCACCGACATAGTGTAGAGGTGCAAGCATATTTACCTGTACAGCAAGACAAGCACCGCCATGCATTGTGATATCCTCTTGGAGCAGATGCTGTCAGCGGGGAATTGCGGGTCTCCATGCTGGGAAAAGGAGAGCATTACCACTCTTAGTGTGCACTCCGTAGAATTTACTTAACAGAATCTTGTATAGCCGATTTGCGTACAGTAGTGTAGGCTCGGCTACAAGAGTTGGGGGTTCGAACCGTCTCTGCGGCTCTTGCCTTGTAAGTAGCGTCTAACTAACTGTACGAGGTCAGAACTCCGGGAGAGACAACCCAGTATGCCACGCCTAATGTCCCAATCCCTAGGTATCTATCCCTACGATCTCGGCGTGGTGGTGAGCTCGAAGCTTAATCGAGCTTAAGCTCGGGGGCGTTGCATTTGGTGCAAGTGAAGGTAGCCAAAGACATGGTTGGCGTCAAGTAGTACCTATTTGAGATTGTCAATGCCTGGCGGTTTTGCGCTTGTAACGGACGGATTCCCAGTCCTCATGGCTCATGGGTCATGCTAACCGAACCAATACCGGGGTCGCTCTCTGCAGTACAGTGTACATGTAGGTAACAGCGGCCTCAAGTTGATTCAGGATCAAGCCCCCCCTTGGAGCACTATGTAGGTGGACTATGTATTTCAGCAAGGCTCCCTTGACTCCAGTGGAGGTCCTTTTGCCTCGTGAAGTTGGTGAGCGGGGGACATGCGGTAAGTAACATGCACCAGGTAACATGCACTAGTCTAGGTTTGGCTGTCTGTGCGTCTATCGCCCCTTTACCTGGTGAATGATGGAGGTTGCCAAGAAACACGGCTTTCTTGATCGATAAGATCGATACTAGAAAGTCGAGGTTAGGCACCTAGATAGATAGTGTAGCTAGGTGCCTAGTCTGTAAGGCGACCCCCACCTTTGCCTCTCAAGTCCCAAGACAGGCATTTGTGGAAGGTAGTAAAGCTTAGGCGTTTTCCAAGGCGTTAGTGAAGATGAAAGACTCCCAAAAATCTACGTGCTCAAATCCCCCTGGACGTATAGACAGGTAGTTAGTGACATTCACGGCTACATGAGACACTTGAGAATATATCTTCGATGCTTCAAAGGCTGCTACGGCTTACATGGTATTACACGACATATGTCCGAGGCAGCTCTGTGTCTTATGTCCGTTCACAGGGCTCAGGAACAACATGGTGTACACTAGTACCGACAGTAGTGTAGAGCGCAAGCAAGCTGGATAATCACTCTAAAACAAGTCAAGCGTTTAAGATAGACGATGCGGCGTGCGCTGGCTAGTAAGAACCATTCTGCGACTAGCTATCTGGTTGGCAAACGTCGTCGTTGTGCCACGTCCAGAGACGTCACGACATTGGTAAAACCTCCAACTCGATCCCCCCATTCTCATCACCGTAAGCTTCATGTTTCCAGGGCCACTCACACGCCGCCACCGATTCTTGTGTTACCCAGAGCAATCTCCTTGATGTAGAGTCCAGCAAGTTGTAGGTCGCCGGGAGATAAATTTGGACACCGCATGGAGCCCCGCAGGAGACCGTTTCGACGCTTCACTCACCCCTCCGGTCGGCGCGATTCGGCCGGGGCTGAAACAAAGTCTAGCAGGTAGTTTCATGTCTCGATCCATACCTCCAAGGACTGACCCGGTACTTATTCGCAGCGAAGTCAAAACATCGCATACGTGGTATACAAATACTGGCGTTGTCGCACGGGTTGCGGTAGAGCACTGTCATAATAATGCTAGAATCGGTGCGAGGAAGTTGTTGTTAGGTAGAGTATTGATAAGCATTCAAAGTCGCTCCCATGAACTGGCACGGGCAAATTAGTCTATACCTCTTCTGCGTCCTGACAGTAAGACGAAAAGACTCAAGTCTGACTGGTTCCTGGGATGGAAAGTTCCGTAATAGAGGTGACGGTTGGACCCCGATAGGCTCATTTGAAGAACTGTTCCTGGTGATCCGGGCTTCCCCCAGGGGTGCCTAGCCGGCTGGGTAAACCCCGTCTATAACAGAAGCTTCTACGGTGGAACTTTTGGAACTAGAACATCCCGCTGACACTATGATCATATGAAGCTATCGTTAAATACAATGATTTCTTGGGTATCTTAATTCTAGGCAGCACGTACCGAGATAGATATAACTAACTAAGGAACAAGCTGCCCTCAAACCTCCGAAAAGGCAAAAGAAAACACTTACACATCAGTCGCCTACTGCACGACATAGGGTAGGTAGTAGGGACAGAACTGAATGCGATTTGAAGCAACGCCAAGACGTTCGCTTTCGATTATGGTCAGCACTTACCTCATTTGGGAAGGAATGACGGCATAAACGCAAGGGATAATAGGCAAGCCATCCAGCCACCATCTAGTGTAGGTACTCTTCACTACCCCTACCTACCATATACCGTGTCGTGATACTGTGGCGTACGGTCTGCTGCAAAGAACAGTAGGCGAATCTCCCTTTTCAACCTCGCCTAGACGACCAGTAGGTATTCACTTATACACGTGTAATTCCTACACCAGCTGACGCTTTCCAGTCCCGGTTTTCGTGTCTGGTGACTAAGACAGGATCTACACTAGACCTAGTATGCGCATGGTGTATAGCGAGTAAATGCTATAGGCAGTATTAATTTGCCACATATATTCTTCGGTATTCAAGCCGATACCGGTATGCCTATTCATCTTGCAAAGTCCACAATTCGAAAGCACAAAGTCGCAGCGATTTTGCCGCGCGTGGCAATAGCCGCGCCAGCTGCCGGGCTCGGTGAATATACTATCCCCATTTGCAAATAGTGTACAGTCTTGTCATTGGAACACGCCCCTGCGGGTTGCCGGTATGAAAATCGCGTAACTAATAGATCTAATTTATTAGTGCAAATGCCTTCAAGATCGGCCCTTGGCCGCACACTGGATACCACGACATTAAACCCGTACTGGCCTAGCCTTAACGGTATTCGCTTGGCTTGTGGTTGGGATCATGATCTGATCCTCCGGTTCTAGCATTTTCCTGGCCAAAGTATTTATGCCCTTAACAGTACCGTGAGTGTAGATACCCGAAATGATTCATGCGGGAGTTGTCATGAGCCAATCAGCTCTGGTCGCTTGTGCTACGGATATCAATTCCTTGAAACCTCAACCCACGAGGAAAATTCTCCGCTGGATGTGCGGCCAATCCTCCTACCTACGACAATGAGTCTAGTGTGTAACTACTTGCATGTTCTGTTACGAGGGAACGGGGTACATTAACCCCCCTGATCCCTCAAATTTCACTTTTCGAAGAATCCGTAGACGAGAATAACTGCTCGTGGATCACAGGTTCGAAGTCCGAGGAACTTATTCTTCGACCGTATGGCATTGTGGCTGATGCAGAGTATTCCTAGTATGGCGATCATAAACATTTACGGGAACTTGGGAAGTTTCATGCAAGCCACACTGACGCCGACTGCACAGGGAATGCTGCTGTGAAGGATGAACATTTCCTGCATCTGCAACGGCAGTTGGGCGAATCATGATGGGATGAGATGAGCTGCATACATACATATAGGTAGGTCGTGTTTATGATGGGGATCTGAGCGAGAAGACCATTTACTGATAAGGATTAGAGGGCAGCAGGTAGGTCAGTAGTATGTCTAAAACACTCCCGTTTGACTCTAGTTTCATGGAACACTTCGTTCTCCTCCACCCGCCCAGGTATACCATCATATCAGGAAGCGGTTCCATCAGCTTTGGTCCCCGAATTATTAGTAATTGTTTCTCGACTCGCTTTGTTTCTAATCCATCGCATGATACTACTTAGTTATATCAAATATCTAGAGCTTGCATATGCTGTCATAGATGTAGACTGTTATTATTATCGCTTCTCATGAGTGCTGCCGTTCTCATCGTATTCTCCTGCAGACTGATACTACGGTGATGGCAGATCATGATTGCGGACTTAGCTATACCTGACCAGTAATTACTGCGAATCTATCTAGTATGGATATTATGGCTGCTACGGGACACGCTGTCATCGTTTCTTCTTCTCGACACAGAAATGGCAAGTCAATAGGTGAAAGAGGTTCACATCACTACCAAAGTTCCAAGCTCATCGGTTCGCTATACCATTGCGCCACTTCCTATCAACTCATGCAACCTTGAAAAATACGGTTGGGCAACTGTTTCAAATCTTAGCTAGAAACGGTCCAGTCAGCGATTATCCAAATAAAGAAAGACCAAAGAAAGGAGAAGGAAAAAAACTCGAACTACGAAAGATCCTCGTGGGAAACATTCCCAGTCTATAGTGTGTAAAAACCCTCGTTTCCCTTTTTTCCCACCCCAGAAGTGGGACCAACGAGGGGCATTGAGAGACGACCCATTACTTCTAACTCACCCCCAAGCGAAATTATACGCCGAAGATTGAACTACACAACTTGTATAAAATCATGTTGTCCTACTCTATACATACGTGCGGTTTGAACACATTCGTAGGTTTTGAAATGAAATGACGGTGGCAGAAATGATAAAGGTTACCTATATCGCATGTAGTAAAAGGTGCTGAGGTATACCTACCTTAGGTAGTAGTGTAGGGGATGGTCTCTCGTTGGTCCCACTACCGCCCGCTCCATGAGAAAATGGTGCTGCAACATTGGGGGAGCTCGAGGTACAGAGGTACTGGGGTGTACTTGCTCAAGTGCAAGATGCTGAGTGGCAGGGGACTCGTCGGAGACGGTCTTGGCAGTCGGGGGTCAAAGCAACTTGCACTCCACTACCCCTGGCTAGTGTCCCTGGTCACAACGGTAAGTCGTTTCAGCAACCCTTATCCTTGCAGGAATCTGGGATCTGGAACCCCTTCCAGCAGCCCGTTGGATCTAAACTGTCGTGGTAAGCAGCCCCGATGTCATCTATTCCTGGGGTAGTGTAGCATGGCTAGTGTCCTGGAGGGAGTGCAGCAGAGAAGTAGGTACGTAGTGTACGCCGCACGAAGGGACCGCTACACTACCTTACCTTACACTAAGGTTGAGTGCTGCACGGCATGTCCTCCAGCAAGCTACCTGCACTAGCAAGCACCACCACGAGTTCGAGTGACATGGGGGCTTAGAATAGCGTAGACGGCAAGGGGTTGATGGATGGTCGCGACTTGCCTAGTGCATCTAGGGCTAGGCTGCTGGGGATACAAGATCCAGAGTGCCTAGTGTACACTAATCCCGCCATGGCAGCGTAGGCACTCGATACGCTTCCCTCGAACACACTCGCTCATTCGTCTCGTTTCGCCCAAAAAGAAAAGAGCACAGGTCTCTTCACACCTTGCCGATGACATACTCTACATATGCACGGCGTATATCACCTGCATTAAGCGCAGGCATCTTCTGCAACCTCCAACCGTCATTCGTTCTGTGTGTGCTGCTGCTATATGTCCATCTTTATACCCCAAAGTGTTTGCATTCCCTCGTCTCAAAGCTCGAACCCTTGCGCGAGCTCATCTCCGGCTATGTTCGACGCACGCCCATTCTCTGATTAGCATACCTATATATCATCGACTTAATCATCATATTTGCCAACCTATCATTTCCTGTTACGAACCGTTTTTTCCAGGTTTCTTCGGCGCTGACCCGCTTCACCTCTTTCGGCCTACGATCTGCCTGTACATCGGGTGGAGATGGCCCATATAGCAGCTTGCATGATAGACAGCGATGGCGAGACCAATAGCCTCCGGAGCTATATAGCAAATACCTTTTCCGCCAAAGCTTCCACGGACTCGGTAAGCTCACATACTTCGCCGTGCTCTGCGAGTCTCGAGGGCCACCATAACTCATGAATTGTTCAATGCAGTTAGTTTCCATCCACTCTGCGGATGAGAAGAAGCCGTTTGCCTGGAGGATGCATCCCCAAGAAGGGCGCAAGTATCAGCTCTTTCCTAAGGAAAGGCCGCTGCCGCCGGTTACGGCAGCAAGGCCTCTTGATCTGGATCAAGCACACGTTATTGCAATGGGCCAGGGCCCGGACAAGTCAGATAAACCAGGACTATCAAATGGACTTCTGTTGAGGATCAAGGAGCACAACCTGACCCGGAGGAGGAAAGTCAGCGTCCCCGAACTTGGGCCTATGACGACGGTACAGGAGGTCACAATGGACTCCCGTAAGTTGAATTCGCAGCCTTGACTATAGCCGGCGTTGACGATATCTAGCTACAATTCCAGGACGACCAGCCCTCCATGAACGTTCAATCAGTACTCCTGTCAACACCCTACGACTTAACTTGCGTGCAGAGTCGAGGGATCCGCATGAGACCTCGGAGACGAGAGTGAACAATGGCAGATCGATTACAGCAAGCCCTGCAAAATTGCCTGTCAGGCAACCTCTTTCGCCAAAGGACCTGGCACCGCTCACAATTCCTAACCACGCTGGAACGTTTCCCGCGCTTGCTCGAAAACTCTCTCTGAGCCGGCTCAGATCAGGGAGTAATCAACAGGACCAACCCGTACGGCCACCCCGCCCGGACGAGTCGCCAAGGACACGGGCTCCTTTCACACCCTTCACGCCCCTTTCTTCTACAGGTTCAACGCCGACACCAAGGTCTGCTACGACTTATACTAACTCGACCATTCCAACTCCGATCTCAGCTCCCCCAGATTCACGTCGTTCTCCATCCCCCTGGGAGAAACCACATTCAACCGTAACAACTGCGGTGCCTCAAGGTTCTACAGATATCCCTTCGGTTCCTAAGTCCGACCCTGATGTCCGCGGTCCTTCGACAATGGCTCACAAGAGAGGACAATCCGACTCCGGAAGCATCATGGAGCGTGGTCGCCCCAGAAAGCGGACCGATGGCACCCTTATTGGCACTAAGCACAGACGGACCGAGTCGAAAAGGAGCCTGAGCGCCGAAAGGAGAGCTTTCGAGGCACTGCCCCAAGGATACAGGCCCAGGGACGCTGTGATGAGGTTAGGTCAGACAGAAACTGCCCATCTACAAAAGCAGGCTCTTGGCCAGGCGGCGAGGTTTGAGGTATTGAGAAAGGAGGACGTGGACAACCTTTCCAAGGTAAGTCAACTTGTTTCTTGTGCAACGCAACGAAGTTGGTAGACTAACGCCCAACAGGAGCTTCGCCAGCTCGACGAAAGAACCGAGTATCTTCGCCACACATACACGTCTCTTCGTGCTGGGCGCCGCAATCTTCAATCACGCGTCTGCCAGTACCTCCGATCGCCCCGCATGGCCAAGTTTAGCTACGAGTCTATGTTGAAGCAGGAAGAGACGCTAGCAGAACTCGATGCCTCCATTGACGACTGGGTCACCAAGCTCGAGCACGCCGAAAACCGACGCACGCGCGTCAGGCAAAAGCTGCTGGAGCACGTTGCCGCCGCTGCAATGTCTGTCACCATCAGTCTTGGCGGTAGCTGTGAAACACTCCAACAGGCCATGGGTATGCGAACGCAACCCAGTGCCACCGACGTCGCGACACCACCTCGCAGCCCCACCAAAGGTGCGACGTTCCTAGATTGTTCTTCGCCGTCGCCTTCGTCTTCCCCTCAGCGGGTTGTTGCGCGGGTGCCATCAGCTATCATTGAAGAGGAGATCGACGACGGCAAGTCGCACCGAAGTCGTTTGAGTACTAGTACCCAGACGGCGATTGAGCGGATGGAGAGCATCCGCATCTACGCCGATAGCGATGTCTACGCCCTTCTCGAAGACGTAGAAAACGAATTCACCAAACTCAACGGCTGTGCTAACAGCCCCGAGCCCCTGTCGCAGCGATCGACTCACCGCCATAAGAGAGCGTTGCATCACGCCCACAGCCATGATGTCTTGGGTCGCAACGGCTCGGCGGCAGCTTCGAGCAGACCCCCACTACCACTGTCACCTCCCGCGCCCTCGCCACCAATGAAGAACTCGCCGACTCGGGGCGGCGATGTATTCCTCACGGCCGCTGTCTTCCAACCTCACCAAACCACCGTCCACGCATAAGCCAGTCCTAAAACGGCTGCGAGTAATGGTGCTGCAACCATTCTTTATGATATACGTCTTACTCATTACATTCTTGCGATCACTCGTCCTATTGATGATTCACGGCCGACCAGCATACAATCATTCTTACACTTGCATGGGAAGCATTCATACAACATCATTTTTAACCTCTCATTCTTTTTTTCTTCATAGCAATACCTTCGTTAAGACGTTCCCCCTATGGTCTTCTTACTCGATTCTTTTATTTTGTCCGCTTTATTTCGATTTCCTCAACAATCCTATCCTGTATCATCTTCCGGCGTTCATGGCTTTCTCCATCTATGCTCCTGTGTTTTCTTCCAAGGGCGACATACCTATTCCAACGACTGAACGGCAGCCAATATACCCAGTGCGCTAGGTACCGTATCACGTCAACATGTTTGTAACGGCCAAACCTGAATCATAATAATTCAAAGGGCCAGTATTCATTTCACTTGTATTTAGGCATCATTTTTTTGCCCCCCTCACACTTTGTATCTATGAGGGCCTAGCCAGCAATCTCTCGCTCGTTTGAAGGGATGACGTTAAAAAATTGGGGGCGTGCGACGTCGCACACGGGAAAAGGGAGGGGGTTAGAGAACCCGTCGCACTATCTAGACATTGGAGGCCATAGCTTCCTAGGTGAGAGGTGAACAATCTCGGTACCAAATGAATATACTACCTAAGTACCTACTTACTCGAACCCTCACCGATCTACGCGCCATAAATGCTACCTTAGCTGTGATCTTCTCGTATCAGACCCAAACCACAGATTGAACAGCCTCGGCTCAAACTCATAGGTAAGCAAGGCACGCAGTGTAGAACGCCAACGGTCGCCGATTTGCGTGTGTGCGCTATGTTGCGTTACACTGTGAGTTTTCAGCTCTTGTTTCTATAATCGTATCAAACGAGTCACGAGGGAGCACGAATGTGTTTCCGAAGGATTACGAACGCAACCCCGTCGATCCATCCATCCTAACTCCAGTAAGTACCTACTTAGTAAGTCAGTATCTATCTATATTCATTACCTTAGCCTCTAGCTCGCAAGCCGCCCCCCCAAGCCGCCGCCACCTACGTCTACGTGCGTCCGCCAACCCAATCTCCTCACCAGCGAAAAGCGACAATCGATAGCGACTCCTTCTCATCTCAAGCAATCCAGACCAAACATCTCTCTCTCTCGTATTTCGAGTGGCGCGTATTTTGCACCAACTGATACAATCAAACCTGACACTTTAATTAAATTTTTTTTTCCTTCACGACTTATGTAGCTTCCCTTGTTCCCCCGCCCCAATTCAGCTCGTCGTTCTCGTCTCACCTTGTCTCCGTTTCGTTCGTTCGTTCGTTCGTTCGTCCGCCGTCCTCGTATTCCCGACAGAGGAGTTCTCACTTGCCGAAAAAAAGCTTGTTCGCACGGCGCGTGCTGGGAGGGGGGAAGAATAGGCGACGTTGGACGAAAAAAAATAGGTACCTGAGCTGATTCAAACGACAGACGGTCAAGTGCCAGGGTCTGTGTGTCTGTGTGTCTGTGTGTCTGTCTGTCTGTCAGATCCTTCCCGGATCTCAGTTAGGCATGTATGTATTTGTCTGCATTCCGCGCATTTCGAAGCATCATTGTCTGGGAAAAATTCCCCCCGCATCGGGAAATCCCAAGAAGCTCTACGCCCACCCTATCTAGCCATATAATAATCTACGCAGCTCTACTGTAACACTCTTTGAAGATATCCGTCCATCCACCCATCCAATCCATGCCTCCCTTGCCGCTTCTGACGCGGGAAGCCTCGATCCCCCGCGCTGACGCTGACCTCGAGTGCACGCAGCAAGCAAGCGAGCAAGCACACTCCCTGCTACTGCTCGCCTCCAGGGTTTCCGAGCTTCATGTACTGTTCGAGAGGAAGCTCCTCCTTCGTAGGAACGCGGTCTACGACGTATCTAATCTCAGCATCTGTCTGGCCTGATCTGACGCTAACTGTAAAAAGTGCGTATCCCACCACCACGTGAATGTATATCCGGTTGTCTTTGCCGCCCCCTCCCTCCTCCTCCCGTCCCCTGCCCCAAATTCCTTCGTCTGAACTATTTTTTAATTCCCCCCCCCCGTCTTGGTTAAAGGTTCATAGGGGGGGAGGAGGAGGAGGAGGAGGAGGAGGAGGAGGAGGAGGGGGGGGATTGAACGACTGGAGAACGTACCGGTCTCGAGGCAAAACACGTGTCTTCGCTCTGTTCCATTGCTGTTTCGTTTCGAACTTTTTTTTTTCCCCTATCCCTCATCCAGCAACCCGTCCCGTCTCAAGCCGCGTTTCAGACGGGCTGGTCCATACTTATCTCCATCTATCTAACACCATTATCGAGTCATCATTTATCGACGATGACGTATTCAAAACGCTATTGAGAAATCTACACTTCGCAGGAGAAAAGTCGTCGACACAAGCAACACATTGGAGTTGGCTCGCCCTCGCCGTAACCATCAGTCTAGGGGCCGAAAGTGACACAGTGTCTAGTTAGTCAAATCCTAAGTATGTAGATACACCAAGCACCTCACCAACCTTCGGTATCTTCAACTCACGGTGCCACCATAAAGATCCGGTGACTGGAGCCAGTAAGCAGTAACCAGGTAGGTAGGTATGATCGCAACCCTTTCTTTCTCCCCAATTTGCCAAGACTTTCGGTCAAAGCTGCGGCACGTTTCCTGTCCCGTGCAACAATGGAGTCCCGCCCATCTACCATCAAACTATCTTCTATCCACATATCACCATTCCTCTGTAAAGTCGGACTGGATACTGGATACGCAGCCATGCACACCTGTGACGGATGCATCCGTGTCACAAGTCTTGCGTGCCGCACCATAAAGCTAGTTGGTTCTAGGAAGTGACCCAATCCAGACCTCCAATCATTCGACTGGTCCTCAGACATTTCCGCGTGCATGAGGGTAGGTAGGTAACATAAGGACCCATCTGTATGAAAACTTTGGGAATATATTTCACCTACCTACCCACAGCGGGGAAACGCATAATAGGATGTCACCCTTATAGCAAATGTAGAAACCAGTCCCATCCAAACCTTGTCCGATCCGCCCCATCCCGTCCCGTCTCCAGCCGGAGAAATAGCAACGCGGAAAATTCCCCAGACTACCACAAACGACAATGCCCAGGGACGGCACGCAAAGCACAGACGGGGAAAGGTCATCACGGGGATCGAACGACAAGGGGAAGCGGCGCGGCGCGCGGCCTGGTATTACACGGCTAGAGTTACCCCGCCCTCATTCGTCAGTTTTGCGTAACGAATTAGGTCCTCGTCGTCCATTCGTAGCTAAAGTGCTGACATGACGGTAGTACGGAATAATGGCATCTGGAGTGCGTATGGTCTGTGCGGAAGTGCTTGCATGATAGCGGCAGAGACCATCTTCGACCCCCAGATTCTTCCTTCCTATACTAACTGGAGCGCAGCATGCAGAGAGCGGTTCGAGGTCACGGACATGACATGGGCGCAGAAGGTGGACGGACGGTACGAACAACAAAGCCCGCCTTGGCGAAGGTGAGGAGGTCGTGATACCTCTGCGTCTCAATCCCCATGTACGTCCTTCTACCTGCTTGAACCTGTTAGTTAGTATGCGAGACCATCGTCTCCTCGAGTCGGATCCATCAAGCAAACATGGACACTCCTGCAGCAGTAGTCTAGTCGGCCTATCACTCGGCATGATCCACTCCCATCACATCGCCATCGCGTCACGGGAGCATACCACCAGGATGGGTATAGTGAAACCCTTCGAGCCCCTTCTTCATATATTCGCGATATGATGGGGATCGCAAGCTCAGTCCATTCCCCAGCCCAGCGATTCTGTTCCACTACCGTTTAAATGCGGGTAAATACCTATACCCACATCAACCTCTGCGACGGGTCAAGTGTGTCTCCGTGTGGTATGCAGTAGGCGACAGGGTGTGTAAATATCTTGTCGAGTGTATCCTTACACTGCAAGAAGTGGAGAGTGGATGAATTGTGGCGAGCATGCCCTCCACGATGCAAGTCCACTGGCTCTTCACTCACCATTGAAGTGACGTCCTGGACTTTTGTAGCGACCTGCAGATGGCAAGAGCCCAACCGGGAATCGGAGGGCTAGGGATTAGACAAAAGCGGCGATACCAGAGCCGAAATTGTTCCCAATTCTGCTCCCTGCGAGAAAGACATGCATGAACGTGAGGGGAAAAGGTACATGGCGTTCGTGGTCTTACTGCATGTCATAAAGGTATCACAATGTCTTGACCCAAGTTTTGCCGGACATTTTCGGATTATTTCTGCTTACCACAGCACATCTTCACCGACATTAGATGACAACTGAGGGGGGGATACATTGAGACGAGGAAGTGATGTGCCTCCATGTGGCACGCAGGGAATATGTGGATAGATGATGGACTAGAGACAGAATTCATCCCATCTCCTCCGGAGAGACAGGGATCTAATTGAAAAGGGGAGGGATGCAGTCGGGATCGTCTAGCCTGGTAACAGGAATACCCACAATCAATGTTTATCAAATCCCCATTGATGTATAGGTACTACTAGTAGAAGAGTGGAGGAGGAATGATAGGCGGGCGCAATACGAACATTGCATATCGCGAAGAGGCATGGAAATAGGTTGCAGTGTACTAAAATAGTAGGGGCAGATAGAAACAGCTACGTCAAATGCGGAGAGATCCAGGGGTATTGATACCAGCAGTGTTGTGTAGGTCCCAAGAATTACTGTACCAGATTCATAAGGTTGCATTGCATCTAACCATGTTTCAATAGTCAAAAGTTTGGACGAACACCCCGGTGAGAAGGTACCAATTAAGTACCGGATTTCCGTACACAAGCCGTTGTGTTGATGGACGGTTGCAGGGTTATTCGGGAACGACGTTGATTGGCACCTGCAGGACAAGGCGACGCCTTGGCTCATACCGAATCGATGATGAAAGTAGCAGTTTCATGAACTTGCATATCGATTGTATGTGTCCTACGTCTGTTGATAGGTGGACTTGCTAATAATAGCGCTCAAGCCTCTTGTTTCCGGTGGAGAGACAATATTAGAGGCGCGAGTGTGTTTGCTGCTGTGCCATGGTTACGCTGATTATGACGAGCCGGGGCGAAGCACGTTGGAATGCAATAGAGTGACCCAAGGCCCCTCGCGTTCTGCCGCAATAGCCTCAGCAACACGGCCCCGATCATCTTTGAGAGCACGAATGTCGTCGGATGGCGGTATCACTGGCCGCTGTAAGCCCATTGCCTGTGCAATCTCCCGAAGTGGCCCAGGAAAAGCATCTGTGCGCAGAGGAGAAGCAATCCAGAGCAATAGCCAGACGACCTCCTCCCTCCCTTGTTCGATGGCAAGATGAAGACCACTCTTCATATTGGCGAGGGGATCCCGGTAACGAATGAGCTGTGCTGGAGGGAGCACAGGTTCTTCTCCATCTTCCTGGTCAATATCCCGAAGAAGGTCGACGATGCCGTCAACATCGCCTTCGCTGCACATAACGTGAAAGGCGCGTGCTGGTCTGGCCTGAGGATTGGCGTCTAGGTACGCCTCTTCCGTTATGGCTGGCAGTATGTCTAATTCTTCTTGGATACCCCCCTCATTGGTATACCTTGTCAATATGGACATGCCTGACGTCGATTGCAGGAACGAATTGGCGATAGACGGTCCAGCACTGCTCTCAGCCAGAGGTGATTGGCAAGATGGACATTTCAATGAGACGGCTACGTCTGAAGATTGATCCAGAAGGCACTGCCAATGGAAATGGCAGGCGCAGGAAAGTTCCAAATCATCTGGGACAGTCTGTGAGCTGGCGTCCTCACCGTCCCCATCCTCGACTTCCACGACGAGGGGATCCTCGCAGATCTTGCAAACGGATGTTGCTGCCATTCTCCCCGGCGAGTTTCACTGGTCAATCGCACATCAGGACAGCTCTAATGGAGAGATGATCGGTGAAGGTGGCGGCTAAACAGGGCCAACCAAGGCTGTACTACATGATAAAAAGCGACACGGCGGCGACGAAGATGCCAGAAGTGTTCGCGATCCGTAATCCGTGATCTGAGTGGATCCGAGCCGAAGGAGGTAGAGACATGCTGAATAAACAAGAGATGACGGCGGTTGGAGATGGACGTGTTCATTCGGACTTACCGACTGACGGCTTGATGATCAAACCCGATCTGGTGGAGGCCTCACTTTTTATATGCAGGAATGACTATCTGAGCGGAGAGCCGCGTACGTGTGGATGGATGTCAGACAAGACTTCTGGGGTGATGCTTGAATAATAGAGGAATTCACCTGATGAAAAATATTTTCGATAGGTTGGACCGAGACATCCAGATTATTGCATAAAACTAGGATTATGAGGCCGCAAGACGGAAAGAAACCGCACCACTGGGTGTGCTCTTGCCCTCCCACCGCCCGATTTTCACTGCACTAAGTAGGTAGGTACTAGTAGGTATCTCCACTACCTCCCTGCAGTGGATTGGTACATAGTCTACACATGGACATAGGTATTGGGAATTATCTTGTTCCGATCCGTTAATTATCTTGTGCCGATAGTAGGTGGTTGTAACGTTGGGACTTTTTTTTTCCTATCTTCTTAAAACCCCTTTCTTTTTTGTTTGTATGCAGGTTCAAGAACAGAGATGTTTTTAGTGTAAGTCATGCAAGGTTAACTCGTCAATTGCCAGGGAAAGCGGAAAATACCAAACTAAACTTTATCAGCAACAATATCGGCCTCAGGTGTCATCGCGAGAGCGAGCGTAATACCTACTTAGTATGTAAGGTGTGCGGTTAGCAAATAGTTTCAGATGCACTCTTTGCCCCAAGTTGCCACTCTGAGCTAATAATAATAATAATAACGTTGCTCTTATGTAAGTGAGTAAGTGAGTGAGTAAGGGACCTCTCTACCGCAACTCAGGCCTCGGGGAGGTGTTGCTGACAGCTGTAAAATCTGCGTTCTGTAAGCAAACACTCAAGCCAAGTGAGGGAGCCGTTGAGCTTTTGAGCTGTTTTTGGCGCCTCAACTCCGTAATAGGCAGCCCCATAGACGGTCTTGGCGAACCTCCTAGTGAGCTTGGCCGGGCTGTGCAAGTATATGTAGGTACCCACGCACTAACTATCTAGCTTGGCTTAGCTTGCGGGTAGCCGCGCGGGACCCTATTGGAGTTGTTGATATTCATCTCAACTGGACAAAACAAACTACCTCCGTCGCCACGCCATGCACTCCAGTCCACCAGCTACTGCACCTAAGACGAACTTTTGAGACCCAAAACGCCGGTTGCTAGCGTCATAGGTAGTTTATTGGAACCCCTTCAGTCGGGTAAACCGACACAAAATGCACTGAGACCGAGTCTAGTAAGTATCTACCTGTTATCAGCCCTCTCCGTGCACGCTCCACATCAATAGAGGATGGTTTACCTGTCAACTCACCAAATCACCAAATGTCTAAGTTGGAAGAGGCCACAAGAGGCTTACCGCGATGCATGCATGCAAGGAGAAACAAGCTGAAGAGGTTTCGTCCGGCTAGCTGGGTCCACGGCACTCCCTGCTATACTATTGCTCTGGGGTTCCGCAGTAGGTTGCGCCTTGGATTCCCACTAAAGCCGCCCTACAGTAAACTCGTGTCCATGGCGGACGAGCTAGAGAAGGTCTCGGCAGATCTGAGGGCCAACCGTTGTGCGACGATGACTTCCGACGTGAGAAGTTGGCTGCTTCATATCAAGCCACCTCGTGGAGGTTGACCCATAAGCGGGCTGATTAGTCACTTCTTCGCCTCTCAGCTTCACTGGGGTGTTGCCATTGGCACTAATGTATGAATAGTTGAACTAGTCTAGGTAGCCGTCGCGGGAGAAGAGGGGGGGAGGGTTTGGTGAGTTATCTAGCAAGTCCGCCACACGGATACCAACGTTCAGAGCAAATACAGGGGTCAACCTGGCTCATAGGTACTCAGTAACTTGTTCGCCTATTTTTTTGGGGTCTTTTCTAATAGTACTAGTTGTATATACATCTGCGATGTTGATATGTACAGGCGGTACATGTAGATGGTGTTTTGTACAATTCCAGGGCGGCCTCCCAATTCTCTGGGGCTTCGCCTTGGATGGTCGGTCTCTCTGTCTGTTGTGCTCGCGCATTGATCGCTCAAACCCAGAGTCGTCTAGACTATAGCCAACCAGGAGCACCCGCGTAAGTCCGTCTCGAAATCAATTTTTCCCACCGTGATATTTTGCCAGGGGACCGGCCCCTTTTCCCTGCCCAGCCAAGCCCAACTCGTTTAATCGCTACCAATCCCAAGAAAAAAAAAGAAAAAAAAAGAAAAATCGCTGTATCAAACGCATGTCTCGATGATTATTCCTGTCTAAGGGAGGGGGGGGGGGGGGGAGGGGGGTCGTTCGCTCTTTAGTCGTGTAAATCGTAGGCAATGGATTCTTCTCGTCGTATCTTGAGCGTGTTCTCATGGTGTCGAGTATTATATTGTCTGTGGCCGTGCTCGAACCCAGCGTTGCACTGCCCGTAGACTTGGGTCTTCAGCCGTCCAGCGACCCATAGATATATCTGAAGCTTGAAGCTCGTGGTAGATAGAATCGTCTGTAATTTGTGAGAGCTCCTAGGTAGAGTGTTAGTCGGGATTCGGCGCGGCTTGTTCTTCAAAGTCGTATGTCCGTATCGGGGGTGGAGATGTTCAAGCGGGATAGGGGTTCACCATACATTTCGGAGTTGCTCGTCGCAAGCCCTTAGTTGTCGTCGGTTCGAGGTACTGGGTCGTTGCCCCTGGAGAACCTGCTCCCTGTATTCGACCCATCTCTGTGCCGCAGCCTGGCGAAGGTATATCTTCTGTGCTTCATGTCGTCGAGAAATGGCGTCCAGTAAAACCCTAAGGAACCATCCCGTCAGTATCTCGTTGTCTGAGCGCTACTCGTATGCTTAGAATCGTGTGGAACGCACTGCTTAAGTTCCGCCTTTGTTTGCTCCTCTTCACCGCCCCGTGTTTGGGGAACCGTGACATCCGCCGCGCAGTTTAGGATATGCTGGCCGTCTAGGGAACATTGCCGTAATGCTGCCCAACCCTCTGTGTGATAGTCCTCAGTGTGTAGTGGATCTGTCGGCGCCGCGGCGATGTAGTATTGAAGAGTTCGAAAGTCGGAGAGGACTTCGGCAACCCGTGCCGTCCGGTAATCGTTTACTAAAGGGGGGCACGTGGTTAGAGCAAGTACGGTCCGGCCGATACCCCCGAGGATTTGTCAGATCCTAGTGTCGGGCGCCTATAGTCTTTCGCACTCACGTCCGTCCATTTTGTGTAGTTATCTTCGAAGGTCGAAATCGCAAGGAATTAGTTGAAGTGGAAAGTTGCTCGTAGGTGCCAGGGGCTGAGGCTGAGGAAGAATATTAGATAGCTACGCGATAGCTATTAAGAAGAACCGTGCAAGAAGAGATCGCCAAGGAAGCAAAAAATAGTAAGGCTACTGCGGACTCTGAAGCAGCTTTGGAGACGGTGATGAGGAAATTTCCATGTTGAATCGGCACAACTTCGAAGAGATCACGCAGTTTTTGTAGTTTTGTAGATTCTCCCGAGACTCTTGCGAGCCGTCGAGTTACTGTTTACGCTTATACATGAGCTAAGACAGGTTCGATTGTTGACGAACTCCTGACTGATAATTTGGCCATGGTGTTCCATAGATTTGCTAGGGACGTTAGACCACGACCGGCCCCAGCTCCCCGAGACCACAACGCATATCCAGAGGGCATCGAATCGGAGTCTCTAACGACGCATCTATCCCTACGTACACTTTCAAGCTCAAACCTGGGATATCCTAACAGAGCTGGACGAAGATCCTCGCTTATTACCCTTCGAGCAAACTAGGCCTTGGTGTGCATGGACGCAGCCTGCTAGCCGGGGCCAATCTCGTGGCATTCGACGCCTCATCTGCAAGGCCCTCGACAAATGCCTGAGACCCCCCAGCACTCCACAAGCTAAATGGGATAATATCATGGACCGAAAAAACTACAATGGCATGTAATAGACTGTACCCTGTCGGGGTAGGGGAGGTGTAGACGCAGATGAAGGTCAGTGGGGAAAGGCAGAGAACACCAGACACCTTAGAGCCTCGTGCGAGGGCTTTTGGCGGGCAGAGAGACAGGTCGCACGGTATTCAGCGCGCCACTATCGACGACGTTAATCCCGATAGAGAGTGGTTCTCAGGTGTCATGGAACAAAGCAAACGGAGGCTCACGGGCTCAGATGGGTACAAGACGGATATCGCGAACTTTGTGTGGGAGAGTCGGCCCAATGACAGAGCGCGGTTGCGCCCAAGCCACGGAGCCCACTAAAAGGAGACAGCTGAACGGTATTGTATTGCAGCATGGGGGCCTGTGACTGGCGCTGGGACCACTGGCTGGGGCCGCTGGCTGGGACGTCTTAGGCTGCTTATGGTTGGACCCAACACAGCTGCTAGTCATCGCGCGCTGATCTGCATGTAGATGGAGATAGAGATGGAGATGGGTAAGTGTCGTCTCATCGCTGCTAAGTTCTTTCGATATGGCATAGTGCAACTGAATAAGTAATCCCTAACCTTGGGTACCTTTAGTAGATACCTAAGCCTGCCCACCCATCTACATTAGTATCTGCGGACAATCCAGCAGATAAGGTAAGGCAGCCTCACAGATAAGTTGGCATGTCTATTATAAGCACCCACTCAGCTTAACTACTTCTTCCCTAGCAGCCTCATCCCTTCCGACTGTGATGACATTGTCAAAGCCACGACTAAGACAAAAAGAGGAAATCAAGATATGTACCTAATGTACATATGGTAGCTTCCTAACTTACTCGAACGGCTCTACCGCCCCATTGATAGTCTAAACATCACAATTAATCCTGCCTGTACTAGAGACCAGGAGGAGCGCACCGTAGTGTAGCGTATTCTTCATATGGAGATCAGCGCAGTCTAGATACCTACATATGTAAGGTAGTAGTATTAATCATTATTCGCACATCATCAAAATCCTCTACATAATAGACTACCTGCACACACTACTACTATCCCTGCCCCTGCCACGCCAACGCCATATGCCGCGCCCATGCTTTTTGCTGGTTCCGGATGTGTCAGCACCCTTGTTTGTCCGAGGGAGGTCCCACTGTCGCGGGACAACTTGGCGGCTGAGATTTGTGTAGGTGTCATTGACGGAGGGGTATATTGGGGGTGAAACCCCGGTGAAAAGTGCCATCTGGACATTTTTGGTAAATATAATCACGGAGGAACTACTCTCTGGACCGTCGTGCTCGAATGAAAACGGCCACCTCATACAAACATCATGACGGCCAAGACACACCACGAGAACCCGAGTGAGGAAGTTCAGCTCATCATCATTTAGCTCTCTCGATGTCCATGAGAATGTGGTAAGAGCAGTCTGACCAACGCTGGTTGAGCTATGGTGAGAAAAGTACATTGAGTCCTTGACGAATTATTGCTGTAGTCACATCGAAAATCGAATTGCTGGCTAAAAGCCTCATTGGACGCCATGGTACTATTGCACGCAGAACAAGGGATATAGATCAGAATAACCCTGCCCCCATCATGATGGGCCTACAATGGGCGGCGAACCGACCCCAAACCCTCGCAGATAAATCGGCTTCGTCGACGAGAGTTCAGCCTTACGGCGCTTTGGCACTATCCACTAGTCCTTCTCCGCAATGGCCTGTAGCCTGTCGTCTATCTCGTCCTCCGTGAGAGTTCTGAAGGAGGGGTCAGGACCCTCCTTGCCGTCAGCGCGGGGACCACCCACTATTCCAATTTCAATCTCTCCCTTCTTGAAATCCATGCTGAGAACCGTGCTGAGAGTAGTGATGGCTAGTTCCACAACATCTTCCCAGCTGCCTTCAGCATGATCCTTGTTCTTGAGCTTCTTCTCTAGGTGATTGAGAGCCTCTTGTTGTTTGGGCCCAGCTGCCGTGCCCTTGTAACCAACATAATAACCTGCCGGGTCACACTTGAAGAGCTGAGGTCCAAATTCAGAGTCGAGTGATATCAGTGTTGTCGCAACACCGTAAGGGCGCATGTACGCCTGTCATAATGTCAGCACCGATGCTCACAATATACCATGTATGCAACCCTACTCTCTGCGTGTACACCTGGCTGATGTTGGCCAACCTTTTGGCTAAGACGTCGCATGGCATTTCGTACCCATACTTATAGCGAAACTCGGCCGCTTCACCCTGGGCCCGCTGAGCGAATGCACGGGCATCCGCAATAGATCCGGTCATGACACAACCAACAGATGGCGAGATTTGGAAGATGTGGGACACAGAGGAAGGATCAATCAATTTGTCCTAGATCATGTAGTCAGCTTCAGCCTCACGTATCGGATGGCCTTCGCAGTTGGGGTAGAGGCTGAAAACACTTACAGGGACCTTTTTCTGGGACAGAACCACGGCGCAGTCCTTACCCCGAACGCCTATCGACATAATGTTGGCAGCAGTGATTGCCTTGAACGCATATTCTATCCCAACACCCTCCAGTCAGTTACGAAAACTTCTTCACCGCGGTTCTCATCGAGTTTCAGGTTGTCGCGTGGGAGCTGATGCGGGGGGCGCACCGCATTGCTGAACGTACCGACTTGGTAGAGCCTGCCTTGCTCAGAGAAGATGGTGATGTGCCGATCATAGCCAGCGCTGCCTATCCAAATAAAACCCGTCAGCGCTGCATCCAGCCTAATAATACAACCATCGAACTCGATCGATACTGACCGCCCGACATGATGACGAAAAGCTCAAGACAGCGGAGTTGAGGGACGTTGGCGTGAACTCGCGAAAGGGGAATAGGGGACAGGAGCGTCGATACCGGAAGGAGGATATGCGGAGGATTTTGTTGCGTGGTAAGGTAGGCTGATGTTGAAGATGTTGACGACAGAGCTGGGTGAGTGGTCTTCCAAGTTGTAGGTACTTGGTTGCCTCGCCCAGACGCAATCCACCAGGAAGCTGTTACGCGGTCGAGCTGCCTGAGAGCTAGAGCTTGGGCCATGTGGACCACCACTTAGAGGAGGTAACTAGGTACCTACCTAGGGCGACTTACTTACCTAATCTACTAGATACAGAATTTACCCCGCTTTATACATGAGAATTGAAGATGATGGGACTTATTCATTCTCGCGACACTGCAGGTGCTACCTCTAGTGGAAGTTGGGTCCATCCAGGTACCTCAGGCAAGGTACCTCCCTACCTACTCAGATCTCCACTATCCAAAACTACGAGAAAAAAAAGAAGAAAAAAATGAACTAGCACCTGCGTAGCTCACGATACCTACATATATTTATTTAACTTGGGTCTTCGGCAGATCTTGAAGTCTCCCAGCGGGCGCATTGGGGACTCCCCAAGTCTTTGGAATAGATGATTGCGCGCACAAAAGATAACCGCGCATCCGCGAACGAGACTGCCCTGGTTCCCTCATGCTGCAGAATCTAAGCTCGGAGTGAGGTGACAGACATACTCATCCTTCTGCAGATGCTGCTGTCGCCGTTGGGAGTCAAAGCTCTTCCACCAAAACATCTATCTATTCTTGAGACGTTGGCTCCGTAGGCGATCTCGGCATACATAGTAGATTGATCGCCCGCCCTCCCTGTGCATAGCAGGCATACTTGTGTGTTTATCCTGCCCGGCTCTGTCCAATCTCCGGCCATGTCGTCCTCTTCTCACTCCACTGGGGACGCGCCAACGCAGCGAGTTCCAGCCTGGAAGCGATTGGGTCTCAAGCTCAAACCTGCATCTGAGGCACAAAGCCATGACGCTACCCACCATCCCACCAGCGCTACTCCTGCTGCCATTGCCGCGCCCGCTTCTTCATCAGTGCCCAACAATCGGGCACATCTTGGCGGGTCTGCCCCCAACGCGAAGAGAAGAGCTTCTGGCGGCGCCCCTGCATTAGACCATTCTGCCAAAAGGGCACGGCAGGACAGTCGGCCGGATCACTCCTCCTCTCACCAAACACCCAAGAAACCAAAGGCCGTCTCCTTCACCGCGGATACTGCGGGCCCGCAGCCTCCCGTACCAGTCAAAACCAAGCAGCAGAAACAGACACCCACAAAGGGCGCTGTCAATGCGGCGCCCGCAAAGCCAATCAAGAAGTCTGCCCCCGTCAACCTAGAGCCCGCGCTTGCCTACTTACGGAGCTGGCACACGGCGCGGGAGAGCTGGAAGTTCAACAAGAACCACCAAACCAGGCTGCTGGAGCAGGTATTCGCGGGAGCGGACGAGACCACCATCCCGGCGGTGGATATCAACGTTTTCTACGAGTACATCAGAGGGCTGCAAGGCGGCGTACGGACACGGCTGCGGGAGCTCGCGGACGGCATCAAAGCCCAGGACATGGAGGAGGGCGCCTCGGGCTTCGCCGCCTCCGGCAAGACGGAGGTGGCGGAGCGGAGACAGAAGGAGTACGAGGACGTCATTCAGTCCTTTCTCGGCCAGGCTCGGACGCCCGAGAAGAGACGCTTCGAGGAGGTCGAGTACGTCCTCCGCACCACGGACATGGAGATGCAGCGGCGCGTCGTGAAGCGGATGCGGGTGGAGATGGTGTTGGATGAGCTTTCTGAAACCGACGACTCGGAGGCGACGACGGTCACGACCACGAGCGGGGACTCGACCTCTACGGAGAAGGGCAACAGCACGGGGAATCCATCCGGCGGGGCCACCAAGGATGTTGACGACGATGATGAGGATGATACGAAGCGTCTCAAGCTCAACGACGGCCCGCAGCAGAGGGCTAAGCGGAGGAGAAAACTCCGGACAGCGGCCGTTGAAGATGACACGAGCTCCGAGTCCGAATCCGAAAGCGAGTCCGATGCCGACACCAGCTCAAACGGGAGTAGCAGCAGCAATGGCAGTTCCGGCTCATCTTCGGGTTCGGACGACGACGAGGATGAGGGCCCGCCAGGTGCTAGGGCAAATGAGGATACCTCGTCAAGTAGCTCGTCGTCCTCATCTTCAGAATCCGAGTCTGACTCTGAGGAGGACGACGACGATTAGGTCACAACTAAACTGTTGATTCTTTCTAAACTTTACTACGCCAGGATAAGATACCCAGAAAAGCAATTGAAGCATTCACACGTCAATTTTGAAGGCAAGATAAATAGCTCCTTAACATGATGAACAGCCCAGACATCCCATCTCGTATAAATATATTTCCTAAACCGTAGCACCAATGCCCCCAAGTCAATTCATAATGCATATCTCGATGCGAGTTGTATCTGTCCAACGAAC
This sequence comes from Ustulina deusta, assembly GCA_023159155.1. Classification (NCBI taxonomy): domain Eukaryota; kingdom Fungi; phylum Ascomycota; class Sordariomycetes; order Xylariales; family Xylariaceae; genus Ustulina; species Ustulina deusta. Next base: position 1,438,660 of record JAJNNX010000003.1, on the reverse strand, counting down.
AGATCGTATAATACCAACACGGCCGAAACGCCACACACCAAGTATTATGAATATTGTTTAGAGAGATGAAGATGTTTCCTACCAAGATGTTCCATTGCGCACACTTTTGACCCATTCAAGCGAGATGTGTTGGGGCCCTAAAACAAGCGGCCGTGCATGCTGTGCTAGACATGAATTTCCAAACCAGCGAATTATTTCTCGTAGTTAGGAATCGAGAGGGTCCTCGAGATATTCGTAGTCGTCCTCCGGGGGCAATACATAGGCCGAGGCGGCCAGGACCGCGGCTAGCAAGACGGACACGCTGGCGCTGACGGCGCAGAGGTAGAAGGAGTAGTCGAGGGTCCAGCCCGGAACGACGAACTGCGAGTCGTGCTCGAAGACCCAGGCCTGTCGACTCGGACGTTAGTGAATTCGATTCCCGTTATCCCTACCATGGACATAGACCCAGACGAGGCCGGAATTCCTTTTCGTAGGTCTACCTGCGGGGAAGAGACCCGGGGGGTTGGGGGGACGGATCACTCACCACAATGCCCATGCTCGCAAACTCGACGACGGCATCGGCGAGCAGGAAGCCGCCGATGAGCTTCCAGCCGCCCTCGCGCTTGAATTTGCCGCCGGCGAGGACGACGAGGAAGCTGACGAGCGTGGCCAGCTCGACGATGGTGGCGAAGGAGAGCAGGAAGCCGCTGCTACGCCACAGCGAGCAGAAGGTCTTGTCGTCGCGGCAGTCGTCTTCGCTGGGGAAGGGCCGGCACGCGGGGTCGGCGACCGAGGAGCAGCTCTCGTGCAGGCCCAGACGCTTCGAGAAGGTCGAGCCTGTCGACGCCGTCACGCTGTACGTCACCCAGTGCGTGGTCAGGAGCGAGGTGAGGGTCAAGGCCGTCGCTGTGGAGAGAGAGAAGGGGGAGTGGTTAGCTTGGTGGTCTGCATGAGGCCGATGTGGTGGGTGGATGGTGATGTCGTCTGGGAGAAGTGGGACGCAGTGCTGCTACAGTCCTGTTCCTGTTCAGGCTGCCGGGATCCAGCGTTGCCGCATGATTCTTGGCGGGTGTAGAGCGCAGGTGCATGGTATGATGCTTGGTGTTCTGATGGCTTGGGGAGACACGATATCGGATGTGGTGGTGATTGGGGGTAGATGGTGTCGTAGCCTGCCGCACGATGCAGGCGAGGAGGGAATGACGTACTACATACGAAGATGCCGAGCGCGACAGAGTACACTATTTGGCGAGTCATGGTCCCAGTTTGCCGCCCAGGCGCCCTCTTTTCGACCGGCAATGAAGCAGCAGCAAAAAAACAGGAAGTGGAAGCTATTCTGATGTCGCTTTATGTGAGCCCAGATATAGGACCCCGCATGTCGGTAGCAAGAGGGTTTCGTGCGAGATTTTTGTATTCTGGAAAGGTTGGTTGCCGTATTGACGAGGGGGCTTGGTTGGCTGGTTGGGTTGTGTGCATCAGCTGCTCATTCGGTGTGGATGCGATTTATGGGTTTGGGAACACTTCGAGTAATGCTCGTTGGCGATCTCTTCGATTCGAGGTAATGCTGGAAAGACGAGGTGAGCTTACCGGCACGCCGAGATTTGTGTAGTGTAGGTAGTATAGTATAATGTTAAACTACCAGTGGGAGGAAAAAGCCCTCGTGAAATAGCTAAATCGTTGATACCGGATGGCAGTGTAGCTAATTCGGCTGCCTAGCGAGCTGCTTGCCCTGTCCGACGATATGCTGTCTCAACTTCTAGTCTACGTAGCACAGACCCCCGCCAATGACGGCGACTTATCACTTGTTATCTGCGCATATCAGCCAATCCTATAGCATGCATGACCTGACCTATAGGTACCTACCATAATTGTGCGCCTCTGCAGCCTATCATTTCTGTGACCGATTTGAAAATGATAACCCGAAGATCACAACAGATAGAGTTTTAGATAGAATTGTTCAATCCCACTCAATACCTACACTAGTGTAGCACAGTTAGCTACCAACTACATACCTACCCATTCTACCTACCTAGGTACTTCGGTAGGAATTCGTGTCTGCACAGTGATCTAGCCCCACTCCCGCTCCCGCGTGTGTGTAGGAGGTATGCAAGGAATTGCATATCCCGTGAGTTCAGGCCAGGAGGCGGTGATAGCGCGTTATAAAATGCGAGCAGTATCAGGCCGGCGTTATCGCATGCAACGCCGCTTAGGTATGTGCCCGGAGCCTTCGGTGGGGTAACATACGACAGTCACGCTCTTCGTTTTGGTCTGACACGCTGTTGCCGATCACTTACACCCGACTTTCTCCTACGCCGCAGCGATGTCCTGACAACCCACAACTTTGTCAACAGTTCCTCGGGGAGTTTTGAAAATGACAAGAGTGGAACGTTGGTTTGGTGTAAGACGAGGTCTTATGTTTGAGTTACCTACACCAACATGAGACGACCCACGGCGCAGGAAACCGCTAGCCAGTCGCATACCACGAGGACATGTCTAAGATAATTATTGCTTAGCCATTTCACATCACATTAAAATTGAGATGTATGATGAGAGGGTGAAAGACATTATTAGCGTTAACTGGCATGAGGAAGTGTAGGCTAGAACATCGTCAACATATTTGTATACACATCCAAGAGCTTAGTTTATAATATCAGCCGCCTTAGCAATTTCAGTTCTGTTCCTAACTTTGTAGCCTACGAATTGGCGTAGAAAACTAGTAATCGATCCATGTCGCTAATATATATACTCGTTACTGTTTTGAGAACTGTTATTGGGTATATATCATGATATCCATATTAACCCAAACGAAGCGAAAATGACCAATACCTGCCTACCAGCCAGCGTACACTAGAGGGGACATTCTATACAACGAGAGTAACGACGAGCGAGATCTTAAAGGCTATTATAGAGTATTTCGCCCTTTCTACTCTTGTATTATAATCTGTAAATGTAAATATCTATTTTCAGATAGGATCGCTCTACGTATCATTTAATGTCTGCAGTCTCATACTGTACGACATTGCTTAGCTTCTATTAGGCTACTAATTATCCTTCATTTCGATGGGTCGCTTGAAGGCGAGATTGTTAATCGCTCGAGTGACGCGTATGGCTTTTTAGTCACCCTTCTGCGCCTTCTTCGCCCACGAAGGCATGATCTGGCGTCATACCTAATAATTTGGAAGAGGCCGATATATCTTATATGGAAGGAGACCCAAATTTTCCCACTGTAACACTATATTTCACTGTATTCTAATGTAATTAGATTAGAGCTTGCCATGTCCTAATACCCCTAGGGAGGTTCACGATGTGGTGCTACGGCACCCCGTACCGAGGTTAAATAGAATCAATCAATCAACCAATTCGCTAGTAGACGTGCTGGGCTAGAAACCCCTATTTCTTCTCGCCTTTTCAACCCGTTGTATCGTCATCCTTCTATTAGTCATTGAGTTTTGAGGTAGATTTTCTCGTCTCGGCGACCTTCCGCATCTGTTCGATGCAATAGTTGTTCCCTTCACATTAGGACTGCCATGTGTAAGACCGTAGACATAGTTGAAAGGTCAAACTCTCGACGCCTAGCCCATATCTCTTCTCCCATGCATGGCTTTGCTAGAATACAAACGAAACGTGTGGAAACGGAAGAGAATTATTTCCTGTGTCTCTCACCGGGTAGGGGGCAAACATTCACTAGCACTGTACACAATAGGCGCAAATCATGCCGAATACCGAGCTTGTGGAAGTGTCATTGCGCTTAAACGGGTTCGTTATGAGGGCCCAACATACTTGGTATATGTTACTGTTCGCAACAGATATAACTACGAAACCTAAGTTTAACTTGGGCTTACTTAGAACTGCGAATAGCCAGAGAATGAGCTAAAAGGAAGAATAAGCGCACACTCGGAAAGTATTCAATACATCGAATTAGCCGAGCCACTTTTCGTAATTTCCTCTACAGAATTTTTCTTTTTCTTTCTTTTTTTTTTAAAAAAAGAAAAGAAAAGAAAACAAGTCTGTTCGCTACCAGGTCCATATATCACAAAAATACCTACCCGTGCGGACCCCTTTTGGGGACATGGTGGAACTGACGTTTTTTGAGGTCACTCTGCTAGATTTTTAGGCATAGTGTTACATATATTGTACCTCAGTGTTCAGGGAATATTTATGGTTGCAATTGCATTCTTTTGTTATAATATTCGAACGGTCTGTATTTTTTTATTTTAACGTTGTTGTAACATTAGTTTTGTTCTAACAGAGCACAGCTTAAAAAGGTTAGAACTGAAGTGTGTTGGCCGGGTAATGTTAGGCTAGCCGCCAAGTATAAGAACTACATCACTGTAGTTACTTATTTAACAGAGTGACCTAAGATGGGCCCCTCCCCTATCGCCTATAGGTAGGCTAAATTTCCATGTTCAGTGTTAGCTGTGAAGCTTAAGCAAGACTGAGGGCGCGACGCATTCTTTGTAGAGTTCTGGTGAGGCGACCAGATAAGGGTAGATGTCGTTTTAGGTCTGATGCTGCGATGCAGTATTATCTACTTACACACATGTGCGTCGACGGATCCGTTTGTGAAATTCTCCGGAGGCTAAAACGTTGATGTGGTCAGCACCACGACCAAACAACTTTAGTGCGAAGTAGGCTCAATTGTGATTGATGGAAATTTGTTAAAAAGTTTCTCCAGGAATGGGGCCAACCCGGCTGATATCAAGCCCTTGTCTTCCCCAACTTCTTTTCTTGGTACCTTGCTCCACAAGTATCTCCAATGTTCGGGGATGCTTCAGCGCCATATGGCCTAGGTACACTTAATTTAGAATACGAGTGGTATCCTGTCTTCAACATCTCGTGCCGACAGTTCCGGGCTCGCGGGTCTGTAGATTCAAGCTGAGGAATATAGTCTAAACGTGCGCAATTCTATCAAATATGTTGAGCAGCGTAACGGAGGAACCAAGAAACATTAAAACATCTACACGATACATTGAAGCCTTCAAGTTCTGGGGTTTGGTGGCGAAACCTGTTATTCATATAACGAACGTTACGAATAAATAGGCCCTTATAAAAATGGAAACCGATATGCTGTGTCCACTGTTCTCCACGCCTCTTCTCTCAGATAAGATGGATAGACCTTCACATAAATATCCCAGCGATTTTTGAGAGTAGCTGTGTGAAGCTTAGATTAATCTTTTGAGATACCATATTCCGTTCAATGTAATCTCTGAAGATGTTTCGGTAACCTAGTTGCTCTAGTAATCGTGAGATTTCGCCGCCTGAAGATTGTTCACTCATCTCTTCAGAGTCTCTCACTGCCAAGTCCACACGCCACTCGCAGGAGCTCCATCAATAGAATCCATTATTGTCCCCGCGCTAGACTTGATCTCGCCTCCCGTGGCCCACCTCCCCACAAACTACTGTACACTATATTAGGGATTAGCAGCTGTGGGACATGCCCACTCAGGCTGGCCGACGGGGGTTTCAAGAGGGTTGATGGCATGCTTAGCATGTGTTTCCTAGCTCCATTACCTTTGGCATGGGGCGCGGCTACAAACTGTGGTGGAAATACCAAGGTTAATAACATACTAATCCGGGGGGAATATTGGCTAGGCATAGTTAGCCGAAGGGGCATCAACCATGTAATGTTGGGTCATTTCAATGAACCGGCCGATAGGCACTTTAGTGTTGTGCAGGCAGCGCTACGCAATAACATACATAACACCTATATCATGTACCCCTTATTATAAGAGTCATACAAGAGACCCTGCGCGGGATTCCTGTAGCAGGCTAAGCCCGAAAATCCTGCAATCTAGTGGCTGGAAGAATTATTGTCGCTCATTCATGCCATGATCTGCCTAGGATGATTGATAGGGAACCTGGTACCGCTTTCATTCTGTCCAGGTAAGTTTCCGGTCCAATTACTTGTTGGCTATTCATACGTAGTGGACCAACCATGTTCTGTGACCTTACTAATTTGTCCACCCCTCAGTTTCTGCTACGCCTCATTGTCCTATTAAACTTGAGCCTCAGCTGAACGGAGCCTGACATATCACATAGGTTAGCCCGTCTAACACCATTACTACCATTCCCGCTTGACACACAATTTCTGCGCACCACCATCTCACACCCTTTGCTCTGTGTCAGTCTGCCTAGGTGTGTCACAGCTGGCCACTACGATTTTAGCTAACGTTACACTATAGACACACGGCATGATTGGCAGCCTTTGCCATGCACTTATCAGCCTTCGACCTCTTCTTGGTCTTCGGTTCTAACACTGCTTGCAATCTAAACTTAGCGATACCTAAGTGGGAGCTCAGAGCTAGGAGGGACCGTCGTTCTACTTGCGGCAGGACGCGCCACGCCGCGGGCCCCTCCGAGATATAAGTCATTAGATTCCGTCGACGTGAACAAGATGTTAACCCAGGTGCCGATGCCGGTCCATCGGCCTGGTTCGAACGGAAATATCACGCCAGAAGTTGCGATGGATCTTGATTCAAAAGCAGTAACACCTACTACGGACAGTATTAAGACAAGTAGTAGGTTACGGGGAGGCGACACTCGAACCGCCGTGGTTGTCTACGGTCCTGGTCAGGAGAAGATAGTAGCTACCTTTGCGGATGTGTTAGGAAAGCCATTTCAGCTGGCCGACAGTTTCCAAGATGTTGTAGCGGCAGAGAAAGGGCTGGTACTTGGTATTTTAGCCGAAAGCGCGAGGATCAGCGTGGCTGCACGAGATCGAAACGCCATGGTCGTCATACATACCCACAACGTCGACCTCGGAATGCCTCCTGATACATATCTCTCTGCCCAGTGTGACTACGAATTCTTATATACCGATACCCTGTTTTTTCGCCGGGACCTGGCTCGTTTCATCTCGTTCACTCTTGGGCAGGTTAATCACCACGATACGCTCATGGCGAAACCTCGCACATTCTTTATATCGACGACATTCCCCGATGTCCGAGCTGCTTTGCCAAACATTGAGGTACTTACAGTTGGATGCGATGCGGTCGAGTTGCGCGTGGACTTGCTTAAGGAGCCCCTCGGAGACGGTACATTCGCCCAGATACCAAGTTTAAGTTACGTAGGTGAACAGATAATGCTCCTGCGGCAGAGGACTGAACTACCCATCATTTACACCACGCGGTGTACACAAGAGAATGGACGTTTCCCGATGGAAAATCCCGACTTGTTCTACGAATATCTCTACCGTGCGATTCAATGGGGTGTCGAGTACATTGATGTCGAAGTATGGCTTCCTGAAGATATACGACGAAAGCTCTACGAAAATCGAGGTAACAGTCACATCATGTCGGCTTTTCACGACTTTTCGGGTAATTTTAAGTGGCCGTCGTCCTATGCACAAGCCATCTTCGTTGAATCGTGCAAGTATGCACACATTGTCAAGATGATTGCTATTATAAACGATCATAACGAGAACTTTGAGTTGGAGTACTTTCGCTCCAAGATACGAGCTGAGTACCCGACATCACCCCCGTTTTCCGGCCTCAACATGGGTGAGACCGGCCAGATATCGCGGACATTCAATAAAGTCTTCACACCTATTACTCATCCCCTGCTTCCAATTATTGCCGCCCCCGGTCAAATGAACGCTGCCGAGATTAACGCCGCCTTAGCATCTCTAGGCCAACTTCCGAAGAGCAGTATTTACGGTATTATTACATCATCCTCTCGAATCCAGGTCCCTCACGCCCCCTTTTACGAGAAGTGTTTCAATGAGCTTGGCTTGCCTCACCATTTCTCCGTTGTCGAGAGGCAAACAAAGGGGCCTCTGAGTATCGAGGCCTGGTGCAATCAGAGATCCTTTGGAGGAGCATATCTGAACCCTGCTGTTTCTTTCACAAGTCTGATGCATCACAGTACATTTTTCTCAAAGCTTAGTAACGGGACAGGACCGACTCTCACCGAAGCAGTTCGCATGATAGGGATGGTGGACACCATCGTGGTTCAATCTGGTCCACCATCTTCTCCGGGATCTCCGCCCTCATCGACACCTTCTAGCCCCCAGCGCCGAAGCGAGTCCTCATTCGGTCCGACACCCAATAACACTTACGGGTTCCCCACTTCATCATCTCTTCTCTTTGATAATGCAAGTTGGCGCGGCATCCTTAGTACCCTCACGCGGGATCTTGCACCCTCGGCCTATTTTGGACGCACGGCTGTCGTCCTAGCTTCCAATGCTGACGACGCCGCTTCCGCTATGTATGCTCTGAAGGCTCTTCGCGTTGGAAAAGTATATACGGTCGGCTTCAAAACACCCCTTGCTTTAGCCCATGACTTCGAGGTCGAGCCATTCAATAGTCTCGAGAGCCTACAAAGAGCAAGGACAGTGGGTGGTGATGCTGGCCCCTTCGTCCTCGTATCCGCCCTTGGACCGGAGAAATCTAGCCTCGTGGGAATGCTGGTACGTCTCTTTGGAGGCGCAAGGGGATCTTCATCCCAGATCCGCAAAGTCTTCCTAGACCTGTCCGACGGCCCAAGGAAAGGCGACCCAGCCGCCATTGCTGAGCAATGCGGTTTCGCTGCATATGGAGTAGAGGACACCACTGCGTTTACTACAGTCGAAACCGTGAGGCTACTGGTCGGGCAAAATGTGCCGTATAGCTTCGTGCGCTTGACCAGTGGGAAAGGAATGTTCTGAAATTAACGTATTAGTTTCGTCTCGGCTTGGTGTTCGTGTTGGTATTTAAAGGTGTAGATCACCGAGGCTTTCCAACGACATTACACATCCTGGAGCGACGACAATCTCATACTACGAGGTAACCTACGAAAATGAAGTGTACATAGGAGGAATGGACGGTCTGCGACTAGAGTCCAAAGATCTCTGCGTTTAGCATTCTCGACTATGGCTCTGCCACGGTGATCCACCATCCACGACGCTGATAAAAGCAACTTGTATACTGAAAGGGGCGCTAATTATCGCGCAATAGCCTTCTCCAAAAAAATAATCCCCATACTACAAATCCGAACTATTCTTATGTATCTTACGCCGATACGTAGCGTTTATCTCAGCGCGCCCTTCAGGGATCTCGAATTAAAGACAACAACTGGTATCTTCGATGGCTACTGGGCTTATGTAAGAGCGTGTGCCGGTGGTAAAGTGACAGAAAGGGGAAATGGTGGTTCAAGAACAACTATAGCTGGATGGCGTGCACAACTTATGTATTATTGACTTTACCCTTGATATGATTATTCTAGCGGGAAGACTATTCTGCATTCGCATATAGCTAGAGCATTATTTCACGGAAAGTGATCGTTCAGGGAAAGTATTTACTTGTAACAGAGTCTTATTGGTGGAAGACAGTATTTAGCTCCAATCTGAGCAGGTGGTGTAACCAACTTTATCATGGTGATATATGGTTATTGTTGATCGAAGGACTAATTTTAAGTTATTTTCGGTACTACACCAAGCGAGCTGATAGTGACGTCGTATGGAAAGTAGGATATCCCACCTACATGCCAGACCTGCAGTTACATGATGTAAGGAGTAGACGAGCTATAAATATATTTATCTCACATCTAGGGATGGGGATTGGGGTCCTTAAGACGCGGGTATCACCGGCATAATTCACCACTTCAAGCCTTAGGTTTCGAATGGCGCTTAATGAGTAGACGCTGTGAAGAAAGGATAGATCGAGAATATGATCACTTCTGCGCACTAGGATTGTTATCAGTCTGCATAGTGACACTATACGATAACAATTAGGAATCGCATACATTGCGAGCTTTGCTGCTTCTTTCCGAGAAGCCAAATTCATTGAGCATATATACTAAAGTGGCCGCGATAGTTCCCTCATCTTCTGATCCCCGACCTTAAATTTATCTTCACGGATCTCGATCGAAAGTCTATTGTCATAAGACTACACTCACACACTCACTGACGAAAGGGGGCGCCGTCAAAAGCAAGGCTTTATGAGAGTCAATCTCCGCGCGGCTACGCATCCGGATTATGGACTAAAGCTGTGTCGATGTTCGTCTCTCATAGATATTTATTTAACACCCCCCCCCTCCTTTATCAAAAAGCACGCTGCCTTATTACCCTCTCTCCTCGCATGCAGTCAAAGGCTCGGAGCCCGGATAATACAGTTCGAAATAGTGGCTACTATACACTTCGTCCTCTGCAGTTCTACTGGGAAGTAGTCAGTGAGAATGCTTACAACCACGAGAATGGACGCTTCTAGCCTTTGCGGCTACAGAATAAGCTTCTCTCTCAGAGGTATACCTCAAGGAACGCGCTTAATAAGCTATAAGCTTCTTCCCAAACTTAAGAGGTAGTTAGGAAATTGGCTGCTTCATTGGTAAATAGCTTATGCGTGTCGCTTTCGTATCAATTGTATAGGAGCCCTTATCCGTGTAATATTGGGGGGCCAAGGACTATCGTGGAATCTAAGATGCCTGCACACTCTACTCTCAGTCGCACAATGGAAAATTTTAGTCTGCCTAATGATATGTGAAAGCTTCATATGTACAGAGTGACGTTGAAATAAATAAATAACAAGGGGCGTTTGCTGCCGAGCGCATGATCAGCATTTGGGGGCTATTGATGCACCCCAGACGGTAGTATCTTCCGTACTAGTGCCACAACGCCAGCGATACTACGTTGGGTTTTCTCGGTTCCGCGGAGAAGAAAGCCGTCGAGGTTTGATCACGTCGGCAGGCAACACACTCTCGGCGTCAGGCGCCCCAATTTATTGGACGGTCCCCCTTTCGGTGCACCCTCCGCAGAGTGTGCAGTGCGTTGGACAGCAAGAGCGCTCAGAGACTACCGTAGTCCAGGTACCTATACCATAAGGAGTAGGTCCATTCACTCATGCAGACTGCTGGTATCTATTGGTTGTTCGGATGTCATGATGGCGAATCATGACTTGCAGCGAACTACAACATGCTATCCCTATTGGGGCTATAGCTGTCCGAGCCGACATAATCAGGCATATCTACGTAGTATGCCAGTTGCTATCATTCTACGGATATACTTAGTATGATTACAACTTGTAGCTCATACACGCTTCCTCCACAGGCCTTATCGTGAGTCGTATTGAAAAAAAAAAAAAACAGGATGACATTCCAACCGTAGCTATCAGTACTGTATATCATACTTGGGCTATCTGGCCCCCACAGCGGCTGTATCCTACACTACGCTAGGTGGCAGACCTCACGATTCAGAATTTGGATCCTTGGCAATGGAGTCGCGCCGTACGCTACTAGTACCTACATCAGGCGGCGCATAAGGACATGCTGCTATGGCGATCAAATTAACACCATCCAGGCATTAAAGGTAGTGTATGTCGTCGAACGGCCGCAACTTGATTGAATCAGGGGACGAAAGAAGCCTCTTGACGAGGATAATCCCTAGCCGTAAGCTATAAAAGAAAGCGTTATACCCGTAAGCTGTTCCAGAACCTTTAGCCTGTCATCATGGCTCGTCCGATCTTTCTAACGAACAGAACTGGTGTCGATGAAGGCATGGTACTTATTGTGCTCGTGTAGGCAGTCCATGCGCAGGCGAGTAGTGTACATGGCCAAGCTCAACAGTCGTTAGCCTACGTACAGTATATAAACGAAACCTAACCTCAGGGTGTCCAGGGACCCGGTAATCCACAATGGCATGACATCTAGGCACTCGGTAACGCAGTAAGCATATTAAGGGTGCGGCAGATATATGTATGCCGCCTGCAGCTTGCCGGACGCTATCCGTACTTGTCTCTTATCTGGATATGGTGCGCAAGCGAAGCGAGAAGTGCCACCAGCATTTAGAGTACGGTAGATTACTTCTGACCATGAACCATGATACATAGTGTAAACTTGTGCATCTGAACGTTGCTACCTTTCACAAGCGGAAAAGCTTCGCCATACACTAACTCATAACACGCATTGGCTTCCCGTACTTGCATCGGCAATCCTCTCTCAACTCCGCGAATTGTGGCGGCACCGACCCGCCGTCTGGCCTATTATGGGCAAGCTTCCATGCCCTTCCAGTGGTCTTTTCCGTGAGGTTAGCTTGACACCTAGTAGTTGTAAAGTGGTGCTATAATAGTAGAATGGTATAGGAGCGTTGCCCCTGGCCTGGCATTAGCGCGCCAATTAGATCCCGGTTGCCCAGTACGTTTAGCACACCGAAGGTATTTGTCTGCACTCATTTGTAACCTGGGTATGAAACACCATTCGAAGTTCAGTATGGAACAGGCTTACTATTTGCAGCGGTGAACGGTTGTTTCTCACATGATCTGCTGTCATCGACAGCTTAAATTTTGGGTACTTCCCATATCCAGAATAGAGATCAGCGTTCACAGTACCCTGAAGGTGAACTGGATTCCACGCCAAGCAAGTCATTTATTATCTCCGAGTCCCGGAGTTCTGGATGTCATGCATAGGATCTTACTAGGAACGAGGCTTCGATTGATATAACTTAAGCAGGTTAGGTTCTAGAGATGAGCTGACTAGCGAAAACCAATCGCGCTGTTAGAAAGCGAACTCAACTCACTACAATAGATAACTCACCAGGTTCTGGATACGAGAATAAGGTGGGGGTTTTCAAAACCCACGATCCTAGTTCAACATAATACCGATTTACCGACAGATATTCACTATGCGTAACGTTCGTCTGGTCTACAGACTTTTGTGGGTGCAAAATCATTCGAGCCTAGCTTCTCGAACCAGAATCCTACGATATGACGCAACAGGTAGCACATATAGATCCAAGAGGCTAGTTTGTAGTGAGTCTTTTTTCATCTCCTGGTATTGTACCTACCGCTTCTAATCGTTCTCTATGTTACCTATCATCCTACCTATCATACCGGAAATAGCAAGCAACGGTTTGTTCCGCTGGCGGATAGGATACCTAGGAATTCTGCTCAAACAAGGAATTTCCTAGTTTTTCGCCTTCACACCACAACCGGACCTCGCCTTACATGGGTTGCCATCTGTTGTTGTATGTCGGAAAGCCGCTCCCGGAGTCTTGCGTAATAACCCTAGCAAGTTTGGAGACATGGGCCATGTTAAGGCCGGCATTTTAGACGACTCTTATATACTGCCCAGCATCCCTTTTTCCTTGGCCTACTTCTATAAGCAGCTAGTGGATCTATGTATGAGCCCTATCCTTCTTACTTAGTAGTTCAGCGTTCTTTGCGTTGGTTACACGTCGACGATCCTCCACCATCACGCCCTTCTGAAATCAACTTGGAGATAGAGCCTCGGCTGTCAAATATCCTTCTGTATTAGATGTTGCAAAGCACGGGTGTTTATTTCTGTCTTCAATTTTGATACATTTCTTTTTCTTCTGTCCTCTTTAGCAATTTTGACCAATATTGCATCCCTGCTCAAAGCCATGTACCTCGGATGCCATGTACAGTACACGTATACTACATCACTTGAATAACGCTTTCTCCAACGCGTCCATCCAGTGCATCCTCATCCCCTGCAACAGTGCTTCCCCGCTGCAGCCCCGCGCTGACCTTGCAATGGAGGTTGGCCGTGAACCCGGAAGAGTATAGTCAAGGCGCCGTTCAAGGATAGGAGTTAACCTAGCGTGGCGAACATGGAGCACCCCAGAGCATAAGCGCGATCTTGGGATAAAGTATAGAATAATGTACACTAGGCGTCTGTCGAGGGACCACATAATTTATGGCACGGGTCTGGCATGGGGTAACTTAGCTGACATTTATTATGTGAATCGCTTCCGCCAGACGCTCGTGTGAGCTCAGCTGCATCATAGCCAACTTCGTGATCTGCAAGTTATATGATGCGGTGATTGGTTGAGACACATGAATTTACACCAACAATACCCACGACTAGCATTGAGTATGAGCAGAAGCCCGGCGACGAAACGTACGCCCTCGTGCCGTTGACGGAGCCGAATCAAGTGTTAACCCAACTCTACGGTATAGCATTACGACCTCGTCCAGTCTATCAAGAATCTTCGATTTCCGCAGGAGAGAGACTTGCGTCCTCGTTCACGCAACTCACATCTTCTACACGAATTAGTGAACATGAGCTTGGCCCGCTCAGACGGCACCCATTCCCTCGTCATGTCGCGACCTCAGGTGGGCATTGAACGCTTGCCAGCACGCCGCATGAGCACTGAACCTCGAGAGTCGATGAATTGTAAATCCTGTCGGAAACGTAAGGTTGGTACCAACCAGGCTCCCAAACTCCTAAAGGTTCCCAATGCCTGCAACGTATCCAGCAGCCACGCTAACAATTGATCGCTGGCGACCAGATCAAATGCAATCGGTTACGCCCGTCCTGCGAAGCATGCCAAGTGTTCCAATGCCCATGTATATACGGTACGTCTTCTTGCTGGATTTCTCAGTGCGCTTGTTTCGGCCACTGATAGTTGCATTTCACAAGTACAGATGCTGTCCCTAAGAAACGAGGGCCTAAAACAGACGTGCTTGAGGCCCTGCTGAAGCGGGTAGACGGCCTAGAAGCACAACTCAAGGACCGGAAGAAAACGCTAGGCAGCTCACTAACCACAGAAGAGCCACAATGTGCGAACACAGAGGTGTCGGATAATAACACCGAAGCGCCTACTTCGGATTCAATACTGGCAGCTCCCACAGCAACGTCTGAACCCAGGCCGAAACGTGCAGCTCTCGACATATCTCGAACCTCTGAATCTGGGTCAGACACAGCCCGATACTCTCCTGCCATGACTAACGAGTCACCTCCTGCTATTCCGTCGGATGCCCTCCTCGATACGTATTTTACACGTTTCCACGCAAAGCCTTACCATATACTAGACGAGGCATCTGTTCGGCAACGGCTGCGGCTCAACCAACTACCACTGTACCTGGTTCATGCTATATACGCCGTTGCTGCTAGGTAGGCCACTAGCTTACAGGAGTTTTCGATTTTGTTGCTGAATGAATCCAGATATACACTACATCCTACTGGGTACCAATCCGCTGTGACGTTAAGCGAGGATTTTGCTTCTATGTCTAGAAAGGAGATTGATATTGACGAGCCAGTCATTGATACTCTGCAAGCACTCCTTCTCCTTGTGATAGCCTACATCGCAGCAGGAAAGGGGAAGAAAGCCTACATGCTCCTGAGTATGTAACATTTGCCTTGGGAGTATCTTCCCAGTGCTCGAGTCTCAATTAAGCTAATTCATTGTGTAGCCAACGCGATTGGTATGGCCACGGCCCTCGAGTTGCACCGCGAAGCAGATCCAAATGACCCCATCGCGCCTCTAGAACGTGAAATGAAAAGACGATTATTTTGGTCATGCTACCTACTCGACAGATTTATTGCTTGTGGTTCGAAGCGTCCGTGTCTTATTGGCGATAAAACAATTTGCTTACGGTTACCATGTTGGTTTCCAACACCCGGCGGCCTACCGATTGAGGGCGAATTCTTTCAGAGCAGTTCAAATCTTCACTCTTTGCAGGGAGGTGGCAGGAAATTCCAAGGGGGCAGCGCAATGCTCATTGATATTAGCCGCGTCTTGGGTGTGACGAACCGTTACCTCGCGGCTGGAGGAGTCAAGGGCGACTCACATTTCCCATGGCACACGCTCTCAAGCCTTTCAAAGATAAGACAAGACCTCGATATTTGGGCATCTGGTACAGAAGACGTCTTTTCAAGTCTAGACACGCTATTCGGGCATCCAGAATGCACTGTTTTAGTGCTCAGTAAGCTCATTTACCACTTGATTTATTGCTTGATCTATCGGCCGTTTCTGCCCATTGACCTTGCAGAACTTGCCGTGACAGGTCAGCACCAATCATGGCAGATTGAGGCCACAAATATGTGTTTCCTGCATGCCAATGCGATCACCGAACTGGTAGAATTGGGGAAGCAGACGGGGACCACTGAATGGCCAGCCTTTGTAGGATACTGCCTCTGCACTGCCGGCACGGTTCATATCCACGGAGCACAATACAATAGGGTGGGAGCAAGAGGAGGCGACATGGGAACTTTTGCCGCATCTGCGGATTTTCTTTCACGTGAAATGCAACAACTCAGCGAGCTGCGGTACGCGTGGGTAAGCGTGCAACATCAACGAGAGGTCTTGCAGACTGTCTATAGCGCCCATGCGGAACTTGTCAAGCGACTGGCTACCAACTCAATGCGCTACTCGCCTGCGTTCAATCTCGAGGATTTCTTCAGCCGCTACGCAAATGTTACGGGCCCGGGAGGAGAGTCGTATCACTTTGATGGAGCCAATCTGAGCCTTATGGAAGTGGTCGTCGACTTCACTGCGGACACATACACGGGCCACGACTTACATGCTCCCCGAGACAATTGTGAATCCGACCGGCCAAATCTCAAACGGAAATTTCCAGTCAGCCCAAGTCACACTCGGCCCGAGCCCGGTAATCTTGCGTCGTTGAGTGCCAGCATTAACAGCCCAACGTCCATCGGTCCACCTGTACCAAGCGTCTCTTCTCGTCGTTTCTCGCTCGCTACCGGGCCCCAAAGCTCGCCTATGGTACGCGTGACCCCCTTAATACACTCACACTCAGAAGGACAGACAATAAGCCAAGCACGAGATTCGATCGCAGTTCCCTTGGCAAATAAAGTACCGGCAACACCAGCGTTCTCAGCACAACAATCACATCAAATGCCGAGTTTCCTGGGCAACTCTGTCTCTAGCCCACGCAATTTTACAACTTCGACTCAAAATACAGACAACGGTAGCAATGGAATAGGTCTCAGTAGCTATGACCCCATGTTTGGCACAGTGCCTACGAACACGTTCCCCTCTCCTGCTCCTTGGCAGGCCGAAGACGACAGTGGAGAAGGCGCTGTAGAAGCATCTACTCCTGCCGCCAAGAGCCACGATGGCAGCACCGCCACAGGGACTGCAGAAGAAAAGGACCCGTTCCTAAGCCTGCTAGAGCAACTTGCCGAGAACGAAAACGTCATGGGGCAAGGCAATGAACTGGATTTCTTCCTCACCGCTGCTCAAGGCTAACGTACATGGGCATTGATTGTGGTTGAACATCATCGCCAAGTCCTTCCAAGCAAGGCATTATGAGAAAAAAAAGAGAAAACGAAAAAAAAAACTTATGATCCGATTGTAGTATTAGGAAGCCGGCGTTAGCGGGCAAAGTCATTCTTAGTTGGGAACATGGGCCGGCAATTATTGCCCACTTCTCACTTACGTCTCGGGAGCATCATTTGCATTAAGGAGGTAACTCATGGATGACTAAAACGAGGAGGGTTATGTTTTGGGCTAAGCATCAAGTGTATATAACTCTGGCCGGTCATAGGATGAAATTGCTCGTAGATCAATGATACTGCAATATCGTGAAGCAATATTATGCCCAACGCTACCGAAGCAGATAGAACTGAACCATGCACAGATCACTTCATTCTCCTTGCAGTGCTTTGGGGGCCACCTTAATGCACTTTAGGGGGCGAAAAAAATGTCCAAAACTAGTACACGATCAACATCGATGTCCGATGTGGAGGGTGTGTTGTGGAAACACATTCACGCCATGCGCACTTCTGGTTGAACCTTGCCAAGATCCATTTGACAACTGTACAAGCAAGCAGCTTGCAGGCCGTACACTACACTCCATGCTCTGTAACAAAGGCCCATCCGGTCTAACACTAATGAAGCACTCAAGCCGATCGTAAATGCCCTCAGCAACTGGCAAGATAAAGTGATACGAGCTAACTATTAGCTCTCTACCCTAGATTTCAGTTAAAGTGCTTCATGCGCAGTACGTCGATATACCTGTCACAATCAACTTCCAAGCTGCATGTCCGGTCAACCGAGATGTAGGTACATGGGACGCTTAAGCACCCACATGCATCTTTATCATGAGACGGTCTACCTTTAGGACGGACCGGACAAGCGCATACAGCGCCCTAATCCTAAATAAACCCTGCCGTTAAAATAAGCACCCCTGTCAGCACCGATCTAATCTAGTATACCGGCAGGTATTCCAAAAGCTTGTACATCGTAATGCCTAAGCGTTCACGCATCCCAATCCCGTTTTTACTGCAATACAACAAGCGACGTGAAGCATTCGATGCTTCATCCTCCACACCGCGTTCTTTCTTGCACCTCTTATACTTTTCCATTCCAAATAAAACAGGATTGTGCTCGAGAAATTCGACAGCGTACGGAGCACCACCCCCAGTTCCCGGCTCCACCACAACTAGTGTCGAGAAACCCACAACGAGCAACGGTCGTCGGCAATACGGGCCGCTCAACGAAAAGAACTGGAGCAATAGTCTAAATAAACGAGGAAGACCCTGAAGCCATGTGGTTCTCAGACGCACCTTGTTCCTTTCTCGGCCAGGTACCCTTGATAGATACATCTGACCAAGACAAAATAGTGGTTTCGAACGTCAGTGCCACTTCCTAATCATCGGCCCCTGTTATAGAAAGTTACACATAACTAACCAACCACTGTCCGAATATTTTCGATCTAATGGTAATGCACGCGATGGTAAGTAGAATCAAGATTATGAAAATTATCACTCCTTATCTAGGTCTTGGCGTCAAAACTACTCTCTAAGAAGTCGCTGTTGCTACACAGCTATCGGCATACTAGGTTAGAGAACTACCTATATCAGATGAGAAAATTGTGCCTCACTTTGCCTCATTCAATGCCATATAGGTGCAGATCACACTCCGGGCAGGCAAAACTATGCATTTTGATCCTACCTACCCCTATATCAAGAGGGGTTGCACCAGTAAGACTTCACGATGCATACAATATGACGAATGCCTGTATTGCGAGTAGTTTCAAGTAGGTACTGTATATGAAGGTTAGTTCCTGTAAACATTCGTCTCTATTCCTACATCGTGTTGTTTAGAAAGGAGAGGTGGAAACGAGTCTGTTTTCTTACGACGTACGTGGCAGTGGTGCTATAGAAGGTTGAATTAGCAGACGAAATGAGAGGTACCGAACCGGCCGGTTATTAAATAAGGCTCTCAGACATCCGCACAATACTTTTCGGAAAACTTGCGGGTAAATATAATATGATATAATCATGTGCTCTATCTATATGAATCCAACAATTGGGACAATTGTAATGCAAATCACAGCTATCCAACACATATAATCTGGTAGCAATACTTTACTGCGTTGTTCCCTATTGCCGCGTTTGTAACATATAAATATTTCTAGCTAACAATACCAGAAACCTTATAGACCAGGGTGAGAACCTCACGCAACTCCTATGAGATGAGTTTGGCAAGAGTTGCAAATCTAGGAATCGGCAAAGATTTCCATACGGGAGTGAGCCTATTCCCAACACGACAGTTCTTCCACCATCATCGACGGAGTTCCAATCCATCTAGCCCCGGGTTGAAATAACGCATCATGAACCTTCTTCCATTCCCTGCACGCGTCTCCGTCAGCCTCACGGCCGACATAGAGCAGAGCAATGATTTCAAAACGGAGATAGATATATTATGCCCGTGTAGACAGCAGAAACCCGTGAGGATGACAAACAAGGCCGTCCCAACTCTCACGTGCCCAGCGCGTAATATAATTAAACGCATCCTGGTATCTGGGTATAAGCAGTCGATCATATGTACGGTACTTGCCGGCGCCTAGCCAGCAGCCCACTCAAAGTTCTAGACTCGCTCGCTTAGGGCAGGCACATCAGGACAGCACGCCTAAAGCTTATTTCAATTCCCTCGAAACGTACCATTCGGCTAGACCTCAGAAGAGAGGCACTCGTAATACATCTGTTCCCATCTCAGTTGGAATTTCCAAAACACTCGTACACTGCTATACCGTTAAATGGCAGGTGTTATGTACTGAAGCAGAGTGGCTTGAGTATGAGGTGGCTTATGAAGGGTTTACATAGCCACCCTGTGGCTATATAAGCCAATTGTATAAGTAGTCAATCAATGTTCAATTGCGTCCCATTATCGTCGTCTAGGATCCCCATTGAAAAGTCGCGTAATTATACTAGGAAGTGTAGGTTCAGCCGATCTCCTTGTATAGGGGAAGGTGAGTACCCCTATACGCCTGAGCCTACTCACATTGTCCCCTTCAGCACTTGACATTTTGCCCTAGTGGTATGTTCATTGCGTGCCTGAGGTATACCATCTTCACCTTTGTGTGCTTCCGGGGAGTGGATTTAGCAGTGCTAGTTTTCACCCGTCGCCTTTTCATACCAGCTCACCAGGTTACATGGCATATATATGTATTACTCTAGCGTTTGCAATGAAGGTTATGATTTCGCCGAATACGACGGTTCGTATAACCGAGGTCAAAATCCGCGTCCACGCGTGGGGGTGGCTGTTCTCTTATCTACCCGCGGACTCTAAACACTACTTCGCATCTCCAGACCTCCTTAACCGCTAAGGGGTAACCGGAGCAGGGACCGCCGAACGCACAAGACACGCCCGTACGGCTAGAAAATGGCTTCTGGGGCCACTATGTAACGAAATTTGGTTAGATAGCAGGACAGCTCGCCACGTCTTATGCCCCTCGGGAAGCTTAGAAGGGCTACTACCTAGCCTTCCTCATGACGTTAAACACAAACAATCATTCAAACATCTCTAGACGTAAGATGCCGTTTATAGACAGACATTAGAATAGCGAACAGGGCGGTATGGTTCCCAGCAAGTAAACACATGTAGTCTATCAACGGCCAAAGCGGCGCTTAATCTTATTCCCCTTTTCATATACTTTGACTTTTCGAAGCACGGCAGCGACACTCTTCCATGATGATCGCCGTAAGATTAAATTGATATCTAAATCTCTACATCTATAAACCTCTCGATAGCGCGCCCCAAAAATCCCGATGATGCCAGAAGATGCTCTTACAAACCCCGATAACTTAACTTACACCCCGTTGCGTACCATGCCATCACCAACCGAACTGTTCACAGTGAAGTTCAACAGACGGACCGTCGACTCTAATACAACTAGCCGTCGTGTTTCGCACGGTATTCACCAAGCCCGTAGGACCGCATGCGGCAACCAATACCCTTTCGTTTTTGGCCACCGACATTATCGCTTCGCGGACTGAAGCCTCGATATCAGGTCGACCATATGTGATGGGAAGGCTGAAACCGCCAGTCGTTGAGGGAGTCACCTCTATAGATTCATCTCCAGATAGTGTATTGTCTTTCTCCAGATCTCTGTCGCCGAGAGCTACAGAGGATGACCGTGTGCTTAGCTGCGGCAACTCTAATTCCTTCTCTAGGGAGGAGGTCGGTTTCGATTGTACGGCGGCGAATATTTCCGGCGATAATCGTGGGATGGGGGCAGAGAGCGCTGCGATCGGCTCGATCGTTTTGGCCTTCGTTAAATGAATCTTCAGACCAATCTTAGGCGCGCATTCATGCGTAAGTAGATGGTGTAAATGCTGCGTGAACCAGTCTATATTTTCTGAATAATGCCGTCAGTAATTTCGTTATAACAAGCGAGGTCAGATTCACACGCACCCCGGCTTCGCGATGCCCATATGAATTCAATCTTCTTTGTTGAATCTGGACTCAGCCTCCGGATCATATCGGCCGCCAAACCAATGGTGAAAGTCGCACCTGATCCGCCTGCCACTAACACGACTTTGTCGTATTCCATGGGGTCCGGGAATGTTCCATATGGTCCTTCGACCGATACTGCGAGGCTGGCACCTGGGTTCTGGCTGGCATATCGGTGCAGGTCTCTCGTAAACCCACTGTGTGTGTTGATGACGAGCTCCATGGGCTCGTTGGCTACTATGGTGAAAGGATGTGTCTCAAAAGAGCGGATATGCGGTAACCAGACATAACAATGCTCTACAGAAAATTGGTCAGCATATATAGTTGGGGCTTATAAGCGCGTTTGGGGTACTTCAATTATTTTTCCTTCTTCTAGGCTCAATTGCCAAGAAGTTCAAACGACACTCTGGGTAAACGTTGGTTTACTTACTTCCAGGCCTCGCACGTGTTATTGGTTTCTTGATCACGACGCGAGTACCACCATTCGGCAGTGGGAAAATCACAGCTTCATTATTGATGCTGTTGTAAGCCAAGCGGACGACCCGGACCAGCCGATCGGAGAGCCAGAGGGAGGCAATTAGAATAGTGACGATCAACGCCCTTTCGCTTTCGAGATTTGGTCGGTGCATGCCTAGAGTGACAACAATAACCACGAATAAGGCTAAGTGAATGACATAGAAAAGTTCGTACTTGGCTCGTTGTAGAGTCATTCCAGCAAAAACTGTGAAGAACATGGCGAATCCCAAGATGATACCGGCTGTGACGATATCTTCACGAAGAACATAAGTCTTCCCACTACTCATGAAATAGTATGTGTATATTGCGGCATCTGTATAATTTTGGCGTTAGGACTTGTGTTCTAAGCTCTGGCTGTCCCGGGTTGGAGCGCAAGTGAGGGAACCCCTGTAAATGCGGCTGTCCTGTAAAAAACACAGCATAGGGACGAGAGAGTCAACGCCCAGATCACTTACGCAGAATTGTGTGTAGAAGGGTAGTATATCCAGCTATCTGGTGAAGGCTATTAAGCCGCTCATATGAATAGACCGTGAGGATTGCGAGAGGAGTGTTCTTGAGTGCTAGAAAAACTACATAGTTGGTGTCAGTAATTAGTCTTTTAAGCAAAATATGAGCTCTAAAAGCAATTTGCGTCCATCAGAAGTAGAGGTAACCCGGAAGAGGGTCCCTTCTTCAGTACTGGGCGAAAGAGAGCGGAACTCGATATAATACTTACCTACAAATGCCAGGTTTCCGGTTGCCATCCTACAGTGAGCATTAGCAGAATATTGAATACTCAAATGTCTCCATAACCTACCATCCGAACCGCGAAGCGATATTTGAGATTTTGCTGTAGTCAACACGGTAAAAGGTGAAGAGGGCGTTCAACGCTACAAAGGCGAATACAAGTGCGGCATGCCCAACAGATGTAAAACCAGAGAGCTGTCTAAGAAGGCCTCTTCGAATGGTCCTGGATCAGCTGTTAGCATAACGATGTATCAACAATAGCCTTTATGAACACACCTTGACAATGCCACAATAGGATAAAGAATCATAGACCGCGACGCACTCCATGCTAGGCGGCGAGTCCAATGGCCCACGATGAATATGGCAATAAGGGCTGTGAGAGATATGGCATAATATGACAAAATCTCTACATTAACCTTTAGTCGTGCTGCCATCCACCCTGAGTTCGAGCCAGAGCTCCCAGAGGCACCAGAGCGTGGAAAGTTTGAAGACGAAGACGATTCCATTGCTTTGATATGCAGAGGTGTTTGATCGATCTAGGACTATCAACACAAGAGGTTACCACTCTTTAGCAATGTCCGGAAAGAACTGGTCTTTTTTGCGAGGATGGCCAGCTATGTATATCACCTATCGATTTATCAACGCTGGGGCGGGTGTAGATACTTATGTAACCGTTCGAGGCGCTCCTGGAAAAGGGGGGAAAACTTCCGCTAGGGCCGGAGAAACACCTAGGGTCACGCCGGGATATGGTTATACACAAAGCGTGTCTGTTCTCTTAGCTCTGGTTCCTGTAATATTAATGATCCCAGACATGTGAAGGTCAAGGGGACTAGAGGTCATGCCGCGAGGGAGCCCATGAATTCGAATATACCTAGTCTCGTACGACTGGAGGAAAGACTCGAGGGATTCCTTGACCGCTGCAGGTCTTGGAACGCCACGATGAGATCAATTCCCGGTCCTCCATGTGTAGAGGGAGGAATGTAACATGATTTCAAGGGATAAAGTTTATTCACGCTTCCCCCAGAAGGCGACAACGGTTGCAATAGCCGTTTTGACCCCAGATGAAGATAAGGCAAGTGATACATCGTACTCATGCAGCAAGTAACTTCCTAAACAAGCTCAAACAGCCCCAGTGGTTTTGGTGATATGGCGATGTTGAGCACGACAGACCAGTGAACGCTCCTAAATCGAGGTCGCACGCAATGCTCGGAGCATATGGTGGAAAACATCCCCCCCGCTGGCTAGAGCAGCATGATTAATAGCATGTGTTAAGTTGTACATGTTTAGCTTCGATCCGTGTCCTGAAGACCGAGCAGTGGTATTGGATCGCGGACCTGCTTGCATTCGTCACCGGAAGCAGATGTTAATCTCAGAGGCTGTTTGTAGGAGCTCTAATCCTGGCTTGTGGCGTAGGACGCCCATACACCGGAACCAGTAATGAGCCATAGATTGATACTGTATGCCATCATGCCTGTAGTTACACAGGTCCGTGAGCGAGCCGCAGGTACAAGTTTTCGGTGCTCTTCCGGCTGTAAGTAACCAACCGGCTCTAGGAAACGTGGGGGGACGGTAGGAATTTTGCTTGAACAGCACACCATATGTTTTAAAAGTGCCATGGAGGGCACTTGGTGGTAGTAACGATACAATGGGTACGGTAATATGGATAAAATACTGAAGGATTTATTCATGCTAAACTGTCTACGGACGTCGCACAGCCGGTATTCTGCACTAGGTATTTCCGCTTTGAGCCATCGGGCACACGGCGATCGGTGGATCGGCCCTCCAGAAGACAGCCTCATAGAGCTAGTACAGTAGGGCAGAGAGAAAGACGAAACGGCCATCTCTGCCAAGCCGGCCGACTAGTTCATTCCGGCTACAACAATATGACGATGGAAACCCGCAATTGCAACCATCGGACTGGTACTTAAGCGAAACTTAACCACGAGTCCGGTCTCATCCGGGAAGTTACATTGGTCCTCGGTATGTCCGTGTTAGTTGCCGGCTTATGAATGCATTATTAAGACAGAGCAGCACGAATAGGACGAGGCTTTGTCACCAAGGTGGTAAGACAAATCGCAACCCCAAATCATACTTGATTGCTCGATGATATGAAGCCTGTGGGGAACCGTCTGGGCTGTGCTTAATCCAGTCGGCGTTAGATAACAGAATGGCGCCTCAAACCATGTTTTCTTCGTCCACCAAGTTATTCTCCTGCCGTTTACGCTCAAACCAGAGACCCTTCGACGTCCCTATGGAGCAGGGTAACGACGAGAGGGGGCAGAATGAATGGAGAATGGAGAATGGAGGAAAAATATATGAAAATCGGGGCAACGGCTTCGTTTGGTTTAGTATATAGTGTAAGGCTATCAATGACACGTGGCACAGACGCCGCTCCACTCCTCGACATGGGCATTCGACGCAGTTCGAAGTCGAAGGTGCCCACCAACTCCATCTGTCAAGTACGGTATATTATGAGTTCCCTGCTGCGTGACGAAGAGGTGGGTCGCAAGCCGTGACCTGACAGCTCGTTATCTAGATTCCCATGCATACACTACACATAGTGTAAGTACACTACATGCGCACGGCATCGCCCAAGCTTTGCTATGGGGCCGCTGGTTCCACAGCCTGCCGCCAGGGGACGATGCAGGAAGCTTATCTAAGGGCTGACATACTATGGAGTAACAATGAGGATTGGGAAAGGATCCCGCTTCCTCGCCCCAAATCAAGGCCGGCAGGCAGATGGGTTCTACGGAAGAGGTAGGTATGATATGATAGCCTACCCAGTCTTCCACGAGCAAGTTTTCCCAGGCATTAGCATGAGTTTGTGCTGCCTCGGCCTTGGCTGCAAGCCCATCGCGGCGACATTTAGATAATAACCCCTGCTGGTCGGGTCTCCCAAGGAGCTGGTGCGACCTCCACTCTCATGCATTCTTATTTTTATCACATGCGTTTTTCTCAAGAATGATCTTGGGTTTCTAATCTTGAACGAATTAAACGTCGACGGATGGCCAAAAATTTTCGTCGCCAAGGATGTAGTTTCAGATCTCCGATGATCTTCAACAGCTGTAGGTAGTTGAGGCTTGCTCGCCAAGTTTTACGTGATGACGTGGTTTTCCGCGTACATGGCATGACGACGTCAGATTTGGAATTTGAATTATACGTGTACACGATCGTTTCACCATTGTACCGAGGGAAGGGAAGGTATGAGGGACAGTGTATATACTGACGTCCCACGGAATTACTTCTACAACATGGAGAAATTCGACCGTTACAGAAATCACATGTTTAATAGCTTGAATACTCGCTTGCTGCACCCCCCTTTTTTAAATTTTATTTCTTTTTTTTTAAGCTAACTACTTAATTAAAGCTTTAGTTAAAATGTCTAGATACCTATGCGTATGCTCGTAGTTTAAATCCGTTGAAAGGGCCAAAGCATTAAACGCTTGGTTGACAGCTTACGCTAGCTGTTTCGTAATTGATATAATAGACGAATGATCGTCCAGGCTAGTCCATCTGAGTAAGAACTTTCGTATGCATAGCATCGAGAGATCTACACAGTAGTGTTCTTTTCGGCAGTGCTAGTAGGAGGGAGGTTTAACCGAGTGTAGAAAGGCACAAAGGACAGTGTCTAAAAGACTACTTACTCTAGATATTACCTACCTCTATTAATTCTACAACATTTGTGTTGACCTAATTGGTTCACAATATTCTGAAAACCAAGCTTTATAGTTTATCTCGTCCACCATAGAACCAGTGGTTTGGGTCTCGGCAGTTGGACCCTCGGCGACTACCTTCTTGGCGCTGGCCCGACTGGGCGCCCAGGCGTGGGGGCCAGATGCAGAGTTACGGCACAGCTTGGCCGTCATCCGAAGGTTAATATATCCTGTATATGCGAGACATTATGCTTGATTATGTGAAGTAGTTGCATCATATCAGATTCCAATTGCAGCCGACGTTGGATGCAGTCAATTTATCTTAATATCTATCGATCTACACTCTCCCGATTCCCAGCAGAATCTGGGGAACCCTGGCTTGATCCCATCGTCATTGCGCGTCTTCACTGCCGACCGTCCTGTGGTGCCAACTCAACCCTTGGAAGCGTGGTAGGCTGTAGGAACCGGTCAACAAGCGCTTCAATGGCGTCTCTATCAGCGCTCCTTTCGGCGAGAGCCATGAACTCATTCTGGGCCTCGAAGATGTGAGCTAGGAGAGCCCGGCGGTGGTTACGGTAGGTCTGGGTTCGGGCAGTGACGCGATCTTCGACCTCCTGCTCGTCCACTGCTCTTATTTGCACTCTGATCTCGTCTTCGGACCGACTCAGTTGAGCTCTGTCGAGCTCACGCATTAATGTCTCGATCCGTATTTGCGCTGTTGAATTTGCGTTCCGTAGATTTAGCACAGTGAGCTGGGGTGTCTGCTGCTCGTCAAGCACCGACGCAGTAACTTGCGTGATGATCTTGTCGAGGACGGCAGGCGTGTCGAGGATATCGTCAGAAAGGCCGAGAACATGGCCTAATCTGTCTATCCCTCGGTAGAGCTGGTTAATCTCTTGATTCGTGTTCTCAACCGCTTCCCAGAATTGGACCAGGGTAGGATTATCCGCGACAACTCCTCGAGCCCACCTGTTTCTGTACGTGTCTCTCGCGTCCCTAAGCTCCTTACAACGGGCTTGGAGTTCGGTGAGTGGTCCTTCAAGTAGTTCGTCATTCCGTCCAAGTGGCAAGGCGTCGCGTGCTTGCTGAAGCTGGGCCTCGAGAGCCCTGATGGTGTCGTCGCGTTTGGCGAGCTCGGCCTCTAGCTCTAATATCCGCCTTCGAAGGCCTTCTGTGTCGCCAGGGTCTCTCTGCAATGCGGCTTTGAGATTTTTCTTCTCACGCTCAAGAGACTTCACCTTGTCCTTGCATCTTGCCCACCCAGCTTCCAGTTCTAAAATACGCTTTCGAAGGCCTTCGGCCGCACCTTTTAGATCTTTGATCTCTTTCTCAAGAGATCTAACCTTCGCTTTACAGTTTGCTCTTGCAGCCTCTAGCTCTGCTATGTGTTTTTGAAGAGATTCGGTTTCTTCGTCGTTAAGCTGTCCTTTAGCTGCAGCCGTATTTCTCAAATCCCTATTTTCCTTCTCGAGAGACGCGAGTTTGTCAGTAAGACCTTTGGCCTCTGCCATGAGTTTCACAACGTCGCCTTTAAGGCCTTGTTCTCTTCCTCTGCCGTCCATCCTTTGCTGCCGAAGCGACTCAAGCTCATCGTAACGTTTGGAAAGAGTTTGACGGGCGGTCTCGAGATTTGCCTTTGTGGAATCCAGTTGTTTTTGGAGATCGTCGACACGACGATTGCAATTAGAAAGAGCGTCGTCGTCAGCGTTGGCATTACCCTGTGGTTTTGATTTCTCACGTTGGAGTTCCTCTCTGAGCCCCTGAATTTCGTTCTCTAGTTTGCCCCCGTGCTGTTCACACTGGGCTAATTTTTCTTTGAGCTCATTGTTTTGGTTTCTATCATCTCCCTTCTTGAGGGCCCTGATTTGAGCATCCTTTTTGGCGTTCATCTGCGCTACTTTCAAAATCGTGTTCTCGTGCTCGGCGGCGAGTCGATTGAAATACTCTATAGGTACAGCATCCTTACCGACGAGTTCAAATTTCAGGCCCTCAAGCCATCCACCCTCTCGGAGAGAGCGGACTTTATTGGCAATTCTTTCCTTTTCTTCGTGTGTCACGGGACTCTCCTTTGCTTCCTCCAACTCGGCGATCTTTCTTTTGATTTCATCCTCAACGGAATCGTCAACTCCGTCAGCAGTGTTCCAGAGACCTTGACCGTGGCCCTGTAAAAAATCTCCTTTGGCTTGCTCGGGGCCAAAGCCTGGTGTGGGTCTAGCAAAACCATCGCCGTGACTACTTGGAGGAGCTTCAAATGGATTAGATAGGGCGTAGTGGATTATTGGTGGTGTTGGAGGACTTACTAGGATCAGGAGAGCTGGTCGAACTAGACATATTGTTTTGAATGGCGCATACGATATGGAATCGATCTTTTGGTGAATTTGTTCGTAAGGTTATTAGTTCTTGAGATAATCTGATCTACCCGATGTCGTTGTATCTTAAGACAATATGTTGCTCTGATAGTGCTAATAGCTAATGTTACCAGAAAAGGTACAACTACGTGTTTAAATATACCTATAGGCAGGAAATACCATGATTGAGAACTTGCTAGACAATCAGATTTTCATATAAAGAGGCCTCTTCGTGGAATAATTTCTTGTCAATATTTCTTTCTTCTGTATAATATTATACGCGCAGGTCTCGCATTGACGTTCTTTACCACAAAGGCATTAGAAACGCACCTTTCAGATTGACAAAGATACCTAATAAGGCATTGACCCAAAATACAACAATTTTAGAGAATAGATAGTGGTGGAAAATGTATGCCAATAGACATATGTGATTCATACTGTAACCCCCCTTTTCGCCCATGTTTCTCTGCGAAACTGCTAACCTTGAAGTGCGAGGTAAGCGGCTGAAACAGGGAGAAGAGGAGGAAGGCGCTTATCGAGAATAACATTGAAAGCACAATGAAACGTACATACTCAGGCATCCCCAAATACTAATGTTCCAAAAACCTTAGTGCAACAACAAGTATTTATCACGCCCCTATACCTACGTCTCTGACAAGCAGCTTCCAGAGGACACGTGGACGTGCAATGAGCAACGTTCAGAAAAAATCATACCTCATCGCAGGTACCAGTCGATTTAGGGTGTCTACAGTCTTCACATTGACCAAGGCTTACCCCTGGTTCTGTCAACTCGCTATTAGGGGTCACTGAAGGGTAATATGACTGATCATTATCGTAAAATTTATCATAACATTCTAGTTTCAGGGCGCGTTATCATGTTTCGTCTAATCGTTCTATCATGAGACCGGCCACCCCACCAAACCCCCATCTAAGGTACGAATGAAAAAAGACCCAACCCTCTCGTCTGATATTGCTTCACTAGACCTCAGTCCCAACCCATCTGCCAAAACAATTCGTAAAGATCGAAAACAAAATTGGGAAAGCCCTACATCATAAACAAATGACCACCTCCTCGTAATGTCATAATCATCAATCATCTCCATACAGTAAAAGACCGCGGATCTGCTAGCTGAAACGACGAAACTTATAATTGGAAAAGGGGGATAGAGGGGGTATTCGTCCGCTCGGAGAGAATATATACGTTTGCGTAGGCGTACTGATTTAGATATCGCTCTGATTTCCTGCCTCCATTGTTTCGGTGTATCGGTCAACTCCACGCTCGGTCATCCCGGTAAACAATCTTTGGCCATGGTCGAAATAGCTTCTCACCAGAGTTCATCCCTATCAACCATGCCTCTTTGTGGAGGGGGGGTGTAGTGATTCACCCTTCTGGGTGAGTAGGTACTCATAGAGGTCTTCATATTCATGCGACTGTAGGTCGGGCTAGGGCGAGCAACCGGGAGTTGGCTAGGCGCTTGATGAATCGGTTGCAGTGGCTCTTGCGACAGCCTGCGAATGGAGGTCTCTGGCCAGGACTGCCCTAAGGCTCGAGCAGGGAAACAAATTAGAAGTAACGTAGTCGCAATTAACGTGACCCCCCCATCAAGAATCAAGAAGAGTGTCTCATCTTGTGCGATGGAGCTTTGAAACCCTCCCGCGACCTGTATAGTCCAGTATACCGTTCGCAGAATAACTAGGGCAGTCGTACTGGTGAACGCTAAGGTTTTTTTTTAGCTACCAGTTAGTTTTCGTACCTTGGAGGTGTAGTGTCTCGTACCAGCTAAGAATAGTCTAAATAGTGCGCTCGTATAAACAAAGGCAAACTTCGGGTTCAACTCGTGTTGTCTTGTTCGTAGAGTAATTGCGAAGAGGATGCCGTGAAGCACAAAAATGGCAAGGGCAAGGAGCTGAACGGCCAATCCGGCAATAAGGACTCGAACACCTGTCTCAACCTTGATACTGATTAGTAGCTGGTGAGAGGAATATACGTCTAGAGATTTACACACTGCAGTGGGAGCGTCCTGAACTGTTGAGACTATTGAGCCAGCAAACTCTAAAACAAGAGATACTATAGTCAAAACGGAGAAGAGTAGCAGGTACCAGACAGGTCTCCAACAACGATATTGGTCCCCGTAAACCGCGACAATGCGAGGTACGATCCAAAACATAGCGCCGCAAATACACGTTGGACCAAGGGTCGTTCCGACGAGGAAGATGGTGAAGTCGATTCCGTTGTTATGATGGCTGTGTAGCAACAACCGGCCAACGTAACCAACAACCTCTAGAGAAAGGCCCGTGGATATAGCTGTGGCGAAGCCTAAGCTCTTGTACCTAGCACCTAGTGCTACAGCTATGGGGATGAGAATCGCGAAAAAAGCGAGGAGGATGGCGTTTCCGGTGAGCGTGGGCGGTACTCGTAAGCAGTTGGCAGAAATGCAAGTGATAGAACTAGCCATAGCCGTATCGTTTGCTAGTGATCTCTCGAAGACTAATGAATCAAGGTTGAAGCGTGTTTGACATAAGAAAGGGCGAGTCGCGGCTGATGCAGCAAGGTTGGGTCATATTGGTAGTTTATACGTAGGCACTCAGGAAAGCGAGGGAAACTCTCCGTCAGATGAATAGGAATAGCACATAGTATCCTGGACGGACGGTGAATGGTGCTCGCCTCTGCCCGATCAACGTGGTGCAAGCCTAGTGATGGAAGGGCGAGAGCCCGCTTGCCCCCCGGCCTAGCACGACATGGTAGCACTGACTGTTGGTGGTCGTGCAGCGCACCAAGTCTTGGGCGGGCAACAATCGACGGAGCCCGAAGATGTTCATCACAAATTATAGCTGGCACCGGTTAGACAACAATATCATGAACCCACCGCAATACAGCTTGTTCCGCCTTACAGTCTCTTTGAGTCGTTTCTCCGGGAGGACAGCAGGTATACCGATTAAGAATAGCACAACAGCCTGAAGACTGCCAACGGAACCGTCCCGTGTTTGCGCCGCGGCGCAGAGGTAGGTGATAATAATCCCTCAACGGTGCCTTCAATGAAGATGTCGAGAAGAGCAAGGCAGATTGGGGGCGGTCCCGACGGTGCGGTTCAACCCTGCCACTAGTCTAAGCGGCCTATCATATGAAGAAACCAGGATTTAGAATCGCGGCTAGACTTGCATATAAGTGGTTAAGAGACGAGAAGCCCGCTTGGCAGCGAACAAACGCGATCCCATTCAAGCAACTAGCTTTTGTAGAACCTCAACCCTGTAGACGTTGGTATGGCCTGAGTCGACGCTGGTCTACCTCTCCGTGGATGGCTGAGAAGCCGACACCTGGGAGAGTAGATGGGTAATCCAATTCATCCATCTACAGAATTGTAGTACCGGTATACATTGTAAGTGCACTCACTACCTGATGTTTATTCGCTATTCTTTTCGCAGCGTCAGAGTGGACACACTGGGTTCAAGGTTTGGCGGATCGACTTAGCGGTGGCTTAGCCGATGGTCAACAGATACCAACATGCATAAATCTACTTGCCAGCTGTACAAGCCAAACAGTAAGCTAGTACCTACCGAAAGTACCTAGATGCCCGAGTCGGTAAAATCAATGTGTGTACAGAGTGGGTTTGGAGGCAGTCTGG
Source organism: Ustulina deusta (assembly GCA_023159155.1). Classification (NCBI taxonomy): domain Eukaryota; kingdom Fungi; phylum Ascomycota; class Sordariomycetes; order Xylariales; family Xylariaceae; genus Ustulina; species Ustulina deusta. The sequence continues at coordinate 1,406,406 of JAJNNX010000003.1, read as the reverse complement.
TGGACGTCTCCATCTTACACTACATATGGTCAGGTGGTAAGTACAACACCGAACATGCCCGCATGCCAAGCAACATGAATAGGTAGGTTTGAACGAGGGCATGTTCCTTGGGTTCGGGAGGCTGCACGAGAAGACTTGGGTGGATGGCGCGGATATTTATGTATTAAGATGTAAATAATAAGAAATTATGTGAAATCCGGTAACCGGGATACTTGCGTTTAGTGTGTTTAACCTAAGTAAAGGGGTGCTAAGATTAGGTCCTTCTAAGCATCAGCATGTCGAGGTTCACGGTGATGTCAACCACTGTCTAAGTACCCAACTTGGTAGACTTAGGTAGTAAGTAGGTTGGCCATGGTGTTTTCATTTTGCAGCATTCCATTTTACCCACAACACAACGCCCTGTTTTATCATTTGCGCAATGCATTGTTAGACATTGTTAGATCCTTCCTTAATCCGGTCGTTGATTGTGGCATACACTCATTCCTCAAGGGTGGCGGTTAATCGACCACGGGCCGCAAAAGGTGTTATTTGAGTGTTCCTAAATTCAGGCTTCCCGATTTGTAGCAAACGGTATGATACCGCGTGAGGGCTTTCCGCGTATCAACCGACAGTAGCACCAAGCACCACTATGTATACCATTTGCCGTGTTTCTCCTTGCCGTTCCCGCACCTCGGCCGGCCGTCTACAGCCACCCTCCCGATGGTTTGTTTCTAGTCGCTACGTTTCAACCGCTAGTCTGCGTGATACTGCTGAGACTGACCCGAGACTGGGGAAGTCTATTCGTGACGAGTATGCTTGCATCAAAGATCACTACGGTAAGGTGGTAGCAGTACCTTCTCTGCCTTGTCCAATTATCCCGCTTACCGTTTGCTTCTTCTTACTCCTTCCCGGCCTCGCTGACGTCACATCCTAGAGACACCTAAGCTCCCAGTCGTTCTAGCGCATGGGCTGCTAGGCTTCGCCGAACTTCGCCTCACGCCTGGTTGGTTACCGCCTGTCTACTACTGGCGGGGGATTACCGAGGCTCTCAGGCGAAATGGTGTTCATGTCATCACTACAACCGTACCCCCGTCTGGGAGTATCGAGAAGCGCGCCGAGAAGCTCGCTCGTGGGATTGCCGATGCCGCTGCCGGCCGTCAAGTCAATATAGTCAGTAATTCTCCGAGTCGTTTTCTTCTTGTTCCGGCTTGGTGAATGTAGAGTATAAAGGCTCCCTTTCCCTTTCCCTCTCGGGTTAAAATCATGTTTTGGAAGCTTCTTACGGTTTTGATACATTCACAGATTACCGTCAGAATGGCGATTACTGACCCCAAGTGTTGGCAGATTGCGCACAGTATGGGTGGACTCGACGCCAGATATATGATATCTCACCTTCATCCAGCCAACGTTACAGTTCGGTCCCTCGTCACTGTTGCGTCTCCTCACCATGGGAGTTCTTTCGCCGATTTCCTATTTCAAGAAATCGGCAGTGACCGTCTGCCCAAAATCTACAAGCTTCTGGAGCGTGTTGGCGTGGAAACAGGCGCCTTCGAGCAACTGACGTCTACTTATATGATAAACGACTTCAATCCCCGGACTCCCGACGACCCAGAGGTCAGCTACTTCTCCTACGGTGCTAGTAAGTAACATCCCAAAGTCCCCGATTTTCTCCTTTGCGCTGGTTGTTCAAAGGAGGATATTCTCCTGTCTGCTACTTTTGTACCCTGAAGGTGTTGCAGAGCAACTGATGACCTTAAGTCTTGAAGTGATGAACCACCTTCCACTGCTCAGCCCTTTCCGGCAGTCTCATGGTGTAATATCTCGGGTCGAAGGGCCAAACGATGGTCTGGTTAGTGTCGCGAGCTCCCAATGGGGTTCGTACAAGGGCACTCTAGTCGACGTCAGTCACCTTGACCTAATTAACTGGACGAACCGTTGGCGATGGATGCTACGAAGTCTTGCTGGGATAAAGCCAGGGTATGTAAAATGCTATGCCTTCCTATCTACTATTGCTCATAGGTATGTAGCTTCAATGCTGTCGCTTTCTATCTCGGTATTGCCGATATGCTCGCCAAAGAGGGCTTTTAGCAAATAAATTGGGATTGCATGCGGTCACCACGGTTATAAGTAAAACAGCGAAGAACCTTCGATCGCATCGTCACTCAATGGCTTTGCCCCGTTCAATGTGCTAGCTTCGTCGGCCCGGCGCTCCACATCAAACCGGGGAAAATATTTTGCCATTCTATCATTATCATGTTGTTTTCAAAAGCCAATGTTCCCCTATTTGTTCTCCATGTCCAACATTTGGAGTATGCTGCTGGAACGACTTGTACCCCCTTGCCAGGCACCACCTGTGGGGGGGTACATTATGCTCCTCGAGCCACCACAGGATACTCGTTGTTACGTTCATCTCGACTATCCCTGGCAGCTGCTCATCCTAGTCTGCCACTGCAATGCTACCCTAGTCCTGAACAACCTGACACGTCCTCCGCTAGGCGTCGTCTTCCACACGAGGTGTTATTCTAAACCTTGATGTGAAAAATACATATTATACAACCCAAAACTACAGAGGCGTGTCTCCTCCGTGGCAGGAAATATCCTAAAATATATCGCTACTTACCTAGAGGACCTGCCGTGTAGTCCGATTCCTATCCTCGAATACCATTGCGTCGTTTGAAGGGTATGTTGTGCCGGCTCTCATCAACGCACACTGGCTCGACTAAGTATATGTTCTCCCGTCTGTGAACTGACACGGCAAATTGTTGTCAGGATACGGAGGGAAAGCAACACAACCATTTGTCTAGCCAGAATAAGTACAATATAAAACCCGATCTGGAATTGTGAGCTATACTCTCTCTATGAGAAGGACAAATGATTCGACATGTCCTACTAAATCATTCGCGCACCACTACCTATCACTAAAGATTATACATATATCTTGAGTCAAAGCCAACGGTAATCTGACTGGTCGCACGTCGTAATCATTTCATGCGTCGGATCATCCTTAACTACGTGGACTCCCTACTTCATGTTCATCTCACAGCCAGGGAACTGTAAATTCGGGATAATACAATCGTGCACCTTCTTGGGCTGCGAATGGCCTCCAACACGTCCGAATACCACATAACCCCCTGATACTGTCTGACGGATTTATGTGAATCCAAGTAGTTCGATGTCCCTGATATAAACACCACTAAGTCATCGGGCTAGCTAGTCTTCGCCATCACAAATTCCGCCCGGTCGCCAATGTCATGTCCGATATACGGGCGCGAGGGCAATATGCACAGCCCACCGGCAACGGGGAGATGTGAGGGGGACCCAGAGAGCATAATTCAAAGACGTGGATACGTACAATCCCACGGCCATGTCTAAGACAACACGCGGCATGCATCTTCATTAAGAGGGCAAGCAAGGCCTATGGCGTAGCGCACCCGGAGAAAGTGAGATACGGAATGAAGCCATGTCGATCACGGTCACACGGCGGTCTGACAACTGACCGAGCCCCCGACGCGGTCAGCGTGGAAGAGCGTTTCAGCACCCTCCCCTCCCCTCCCCTCCCCCTCCTCTCCATCTTCGCCGTAAGGCAAGGTGTGTTACACGACTCTCGGATCGCAGAACCGATTACCTAAGTGCATGCAAATTCGACAAGTCCTCCCATCCATCCCACCCTTCGGCGACGGGAATTCTAGGATTTTCCTCAACCCTTGCCAACGGCAGTGACTGACGTACACTCCTTGTCCCAAAGGTGGCGTCCTTACCTCCTCCCGGATACAGAACCTCTCCAAAAAGGGGGCGTGAAGAGGGAAGGGTCTCGGAGAGCCTTTTGCCGAAAGAGTACCAGTGTAATCTGTACGGTACGTTTGGTGTAAGGTAGGCAGGCAGGTGGGCGTGTTTAATGGCTTGCAGACGGCCTTGGCTTACCGTGACATATACTACATGCCTACCGAGAGTACATGTGTAGTAGTAGGTAGTGTACACAAACTCCACGCACTATTATGCGCCGAGGTAGGGATCCAAGCCAGCAGACGGAACTGTAAATAGCAGATACCGTAAACATATATGTACGGTCCTGCATCAATTGCAACATTATGATGACTACCCGGATAATAGCAGTTGCCTATCGTCCCCCTCGCCTCACTCTTTGCTAATGGGAATGGGTGTTAGTAAATTTACGACACCCCCCCCAACAGACGACAATGGAAAGTTCGTGAATGATCTGGCTGGCCGTTCGCGGATCCCGGAGAGCAATGCTGCTGCTGCTTAGGGCAGAGTCTCATACATGACTCAATAGGGTGGTAATATCGAGTCAAGCCATAGACAACTACGTAGGCTAGAGGTAATGCTCGGCGATTAAGAAAGGCTACACCTATACTACACCACTGGGCTCCTAGGCCGATAGGATGGGCAGGTACCTATAAGTATTTTCTCATTTCAAGTCCCCGTCCTCGTTGCCCAGGCGCTTTCCTCATTTAGGCTGGAGTCCATCCATTTTTTTCAGCTACACTAGAAGCAGAGCAGCCATGGGAACTGGATACAGCCTCGAAACCGCTAACTATTGCCCGTTGTGCCTAAGAGGCAAACATTTGGCAAGGGGATTATGTTTTTCCTATGTCCCTCATCAAGGCTTTCTGTGGCACATCGTGCTCTGGGATGATTGGCGATCTTCTGGTGAATAAGAGTCGAGAAACCACCCTGGTTGAGGCCAGGTCGTGAGACAAGCTATATCTGCCGCGAATCTGACCTCTTCTCTGTAACCTTCATCTCGAATTAATGGATTCATCATACAGTACCAAATCAGGTTCTTGGCAGTGCCCTCGCCCGACCATGCCACGCAATACACCGAGAGAGACAACGAGAGTGAAAGACGAGAAACATGCAAGTGTCCACACACTAACTAGCCCTGTCCGCAAATTGGCTTTACACCCACCAGAGGCACAGAATGAAATGGAGGAACGTGGATCAGATCTAGAACGACCCATTTTGCAGAGCTCTGCATGACCCCATGCGGCAACCATGCACTCTAGTCTAAAACGGACAGACACACCCATTCACGGCACCACAAACAGTAGGAGCTGTACCAAATAAACGCTCTTTCCGGCCAATGCACGGCCAAAACGAAAAACAACCCAAAAACAAGAGCATCTGACAAGCCCAGGGCCGCCAGTTACCAACCAATACGTGAAAGTCCCGACGTACGGTAGCCGTAAGAAAACGAAAACGCGAGTCAGCCCATCGAATGTCCATGTCCTGTGGTGTAGGTAAACCGTGGCCGTAGAAATATGTAGAAGGTGTGAATGGCCTATAGCAACCAAAGACTACCGCAAAGGGACCTGTCTTCCATCCGTAATGGGACGCACTTGGCCAAGCCGTCTTTCACCTTATATCTCTTGTCTCACCCCCTAGCATTTAATTCGATAGCCTTTCCCCCCCCGCCTACCTAATATAACTAAGCATCGCGTCTATCAGAACGCCTCACTCAACCCGCATTTTGCCAGTCCGGATTACCGGAGGTGAGATGTTTTTTCATCCTTCGATTATCAGTCGCTTGAAACAACTAAAGTGTTGTTGCTCCCTAAGGGCGGAAGAGACCACTCCTTCGATGTAATGGGCGGATCGTCTAACGCGGACACTGCACCTGCCTTGGTCGCCGGGTGCTCGGAGACTCCACTAGGCTCCCAAGGACATGGCAATGTGGCGAGCGGCTTGAGCACGGAACAAGCGTCCCGGCCGGTTTCTCACCCGGCTGCGACGTTGAAGTCCGGGCAAATGCAGACGTTGTGGATCTTGAGTAAGCATAATAAGAAAAATCCCCCCTGATTGTAGTCACGGTCGAGCGAAAATCACTTCCCGTCCTTCGAAACTCTTACGTGTACTCTCGAGTCCCCTTGGTTGTCCGGTTAAAATGGCTATTACTGACCGTCAATGTTGAAAGTCTTCAAGGGCCAACCGCAGGACCTCCAGAGCACACGAATAACAGAACTGTATATCGCCTTCGATGAAGATGAAAGGAGAAATGTCACGATCCAGATGCAAGGAGAGCATCCGAACTTTAGGGCCCACGAGGTATGGAACCAACCGCTGCCATGGATGAGACCGAATTATTATAGACGGCTAGCCGTCTCAACGTTCATGACGACGGGAAGGGAACTGAACATGCGGGTGCGAGACGCTATCTGGGGCACGCCGGTAAGCAATGCGGAGTTGGACTACAGTTGTCAGAGCTGGGTGGGAGACGCTGGTGAGTGCTTTTCCCCTCGGAGGCCTTGCCATCGTTTTGAAGTCTCCTTTCATGTTTCTTCCTCTCGTTTCCTCGCCCTCGTCAAGGCGATGGGACATCGTATTCCCAGGTCGTGGGCTGAGAAGCCTCCTCTATTCCCGCGAATTCCTGGATTCCTATGATCTACTAACCTGTTGGGACAGTTACGGCGCTGCAAGATGCGAACCTAATCACAGCTGAGGAAGGTGATAACGCGCTTAACGGGATGGTCAATTACATTTCGCAAGCGCCTTGGCGGTAACCCTCGATATTGATTTGCGATTGAGAAGATGGTCCGGGTGAATGGTATATTCTCGAGAGCCCAGGCAACGCAGCGTTGGGAGAACATCTCGATAGAACGTTGCCAAGTATCCGAATGATGCTGAAACTTGGAGCATCTGTGGCCATAAGCGTCAGCAGGTCTTGGAACAGACTCAGGCGTGGGCAAAACGAGCTGGGTCGAAGAGAAGGAACTTACTTGCCAGCACACGAAGGACAGAGATGAGGCGACCTTGCAGTGCCTAAATAACCAGCGCCGCAGTGGTTGAAAGCTTGGAGCGAAACTCTCGTAAGGATTCCGGGAGGGCATACCTGCATCCCAACAGTGCTGGAGAGGTTGACGCATACGAGGGAAAACGGAAACACGGACTGGATGTAGGGACAAACCAGGGGAACACAACGGAGACATAATACAGGCGAAAGGAGGCTCTCGACAGGCTCTTGTCTACTGGAAAGCAAGTCGCAGGCTCAGGGAGTGATCACGAAGGTCGATCAACGCCCATAATGTAGAGGGCCCTGACCATCACAATGCATTTTCTATCGGCCAAATCTCGAGATGGATGCATTCGAATACCTTCGAGCTGGCAAGACTCTCCACTGGCGGCGAGGGGGGGAATCATGAAATGAGAATGTATGCTTGATTGAACTCTCCATAAACTGCGTGCAGACCAGGCATTGTCTGGACAAAGCGGACACAGTGAAAAGGCGCTATGGAACATACTTAGTAGGTACTACCTAGGTTAGGTCACAGATTCTGATACTAGGTACTCCTAGGGTTCCTCTACCAACTCACTCAGCTTGATCGGGGGCTTCCATGGGACTTCTTGTCCGTACCTTAAGTGCCTACATATGTATTCCTGGTACCTATTCTGGTTACCTAAGTCCTGGTTGTGGGCTGTGGCGATGCATGCATCAGATGAGATGGATTCTGAGTAGATGTGGCTTACGTATTACCCCTTCCAAACCTATGCGACATGCTCTCCAGGTACCTCCTATGCCTAATTTAGGTAAGTACTTATAGATAGCGGACACTTTATTAGTGCTGTATTAGGCAACGGCAGGATGCAGCTTCCGCAGCTGATAGGACCCAAAACATGCTATGCCAACACTGAGGTCCCTAAGTACCTCTTATGGTATTTATTCTGTACCTAGCCCAGCACTGTACCTACCGAGGCTACGTAAGCATTCCTCGCAGGCCGCGACAAAAGCATAGCCCCAGATCCCTGAAAACGACCGGGTATCTATTCACGTCTCCAAGCCTCCAAAGAGACCACCTCACTATCTACTTTCCGTCCTTTCTTCCTCGCCATCAACCTTCCAACGATCTAATTCATCTCCACAAGAGCCCAGAAAAAGGAGTTCTTCGTCATCAATGGACAGGTAATCTCAGAATCAAGGGTCGGGAACACTTACTACCACCGGCGACGAGACCGCCAGCCCGCCGCCCGCCATGGCTCCCCTATCACGCTGGAGCGCGGCTCTGGGTGCATTGGCATCGTCCATCGTCTTTACCCAGGCCGAGCCCTCCGCGGGCGACTACTATGTCCACCATCTGCCTGGCGCTCCCGAGGGAGATGTGGTCAAGATGCATGCTGGGTGAGTGCACTCGGGCTTTGCCTGCACCGTGTCTATGCTTGGAATTGCGCTCTCGCCGCTCGTGGTGCTGACGACATAGATAAAGTCACATCGAGATCACCCCCGAGCAGAACGGAAACATGTTCTTCTGGCACTTCCAAAACAAGCACATCGCCAACAAACAGCGCACCATCATCTGGCTTAATGGAGGACCCGGTTGTAGCTCCGAAGATGGCGCCATGATGGAGATCGGCCCCTATCGCCTGAAAGATGCCGACACCCTGCAGTACAATAACGGCAGCTGGAACGAGTTCGCAAACTTGCTTTTTGTCGACAACCCCGTCGGTACCGGCTTTAGCTACGTCGACACCAACAGCTATGTCCACGAACTTGATGAGATGGCCTCTCAGTTTATAACATTCCTCGAGAAATGGTACCGTTTATTCCCCGAGTACGAGCATGACGATGTGAGAAGCCCAGTCCCATCATGATTCCCTAGAGTTCACGCTAACATGATGTCATACCAGATATACATTGCCGGAGAGTCTTTTGCCGGACAGCACATCCCATACATTGCCAGGGCTATCCTTGACCGCAATAAGCAGCCTCAAACTCAAACGCCCTGGAACCTCAAAGGACTCATGATTGGAAACGGGTGGATAGCTCCCAACGAACAATACGAAGCGTACATCACATTCGCCTATGAAAAGGGACTCGTCACAAAGGGCTCGGATCTCGCCACTAAGCTTGAGGCCCAGCTTCGGGTCTGTCGAAATGATATGGCTTTAACGAGCAGCAGCAAGGTCTCCAACAGGGCCTGCGAACAGATCCTTTCCGATATGCTTCGTTTAACTCAAAAGAAGGGCAAGAACGGCGAGAACCAGTGTATCAACATATACGATGTCCGTTTGACCGACACGTATCCCAGCTGCGGTATGAATTGGCCACCTGATCTTCAATATGTCACGCCCTATCTACGCAAGAGCGAGGTTGTGACAGCATTGCACATCAATCCCAATAAGAACACGGGATGGTCCGAATGCAACGGTGCAGTTGGCAACGCGTTCAACGCGCAGAAATCGCAGCCCTCTGTCAGTCTCTTACCAGACCTTCTTAAGGAAATTCAGGTTCTGTTATTTTCCGGCGCCGAGGACCTCATTTGCAACCATATGGGCACGGAGGCATTCATTAGCAATCTTGAATGGAATGGTGGCAAAGGGTTTGAGGTCTCTCCGGGCAACTGGGCACCGCGACGCCCCTGGACTTTCGAGGGAGATTCTGCTGGTTTCTGGCAAGAGGCCCGCAATCTCACATACGTGCTCTTCAACAACTCATCACATATGGTTCCCTTCGATTACCCACGTCGAACTCGCGACATGCTCGATCGGTTTACCGGTGTTGATATTAGCAGCATCGGTGGCACACCCTCCGAGAGTAAACTGGACGGGGAGAAGCTTCCAGAGACGACGGTGGGCGGGGTGAGCAATCACACCGAAACAGACCAGGCCGCCAAGGACGAGGAGCTTAAGGCCGCTAAATGGGCTGCCTACCAGAAGTCAGGCGAGGTGGTTCTCGCGATTGTGGCGATTGGCGCCGCCGTCTGGGGATTCATCATCTGGCGCGCTCGAAAGCACACGGCTGGATATAGTGGTCTACCAGTCATGGGCGATCGGAATGGCGGCGCCGGACTCGGGGGTTTCCGTAACAGGCAGGCAAGCCGTGACCTCGAGGCTGCCGACTTCGACGAGAACCAGTTGGATGACCTACATGTTAACTCGCCGACCGATATGGAGAGGAATCACTACAGCATCGGCGAAGCGAGTGACGACGAATCGATTGCCGAAAAGGGGGGGTCCAGCGCAAAGCACGCCAGCGGGTCATAGAAGCGGCTCACACCAGACTAGGAAATTATGACAAGATTCATTTCTACTATCGTTCTTTTTTTGTTCAACTCATTATGTAGGTATGTACACTCGGGTCGGCGTTTATTTTTATGTCTCTTTTTTGCAGGAGGGATATGTTTTGCGAAAAAGGAAGAGAACTGGGGTTAAGCATGGGTGGTGCTGACTGACCAGTCATGCGTGAGCTTTGGCAGAAACATACACACCATTAGCCTGACTGGCTAGGGCATGGAAACGTGCCTGCTTCCTGCTACCTGTACTTAACTAGGTAGCTCATTGGTCAGCCATTGGCTTCCTAGATCTGTATATTTGTATATCTGTATGGGGACGACTATCAATACGTAGATGGTATATATTTTTGGCGCTTTCTACATGTTCTGCCATCATGTGGCCGCCCTTCTGTTTCTCTTACCGGTATGACCTAACAGTGAATAGCAAAGTTAAGTAGTTCGGCAACTTAGAGACAAGATTAAATACTTTTGGTATTGCCTTCTCTCGTTTTTTTTCTCCCATTATACCATGCTGTTTTCCTCAACCCTTTCTTAATATTATCCAATGCTGGAAAGCGAACTTGACATAATGTTCAGCGAGAGAGATAGAAGAGTATGTATATCCATTAGGTACTGCAAACACGAGATGCCCACCTAATGACAACCAAACCAAAACATCTGTCTACCTACCCAAGTTCGGCATCTTTCCGTACTTATGTATGAAGTACACCCACGTACCCACGACCTAGAAGATCTGTCCCGAAAGAACTATTCGACGCGTCCCTTTGACGGACAGGAGCTCATCACCTCAACTATATATCAAATTCCCAGCCAGCTGCGCTGTTTATCCATCCGCGCAGATCTGTCTGCTATATGCTAGGTACATAGACAGCTATCTATCCGTCCTAGTTACTGCTACCCGTTGCGCGGCAAGTAGGTATATATGTAGGTGGGGATGTATGTGGGTACCTAAGTACCTCCCTACCTAATATAGGTAATACAAGGTATGCACTTACCTACCTCGTAACCTTGAGACACGCCACAGAAGGTTCTTTCATCCCGTCTTGGAATACGAGATACAAGGAGAGTTAAGGAAGCGGGACGGGTGAAGACGGCGATCAGAGGCCCGGGCGGAGTCCGAGATGGTGGGCGTCGATAGCACAGGGGACAAACATGAAATCGAATGAATACCTTTCTACGCCCTCGTTCACAAGCCCTGTGTACATCGCACGAGGTCGGTCATGAATACCAGTGGGGGCGCCATCGACAGGTAGGTATGGATGGAGCAAGCATAGCTGGGCGATTACTAGTCCATCCTAAAATAGTAAATTATCAAGATAGATGGTGGTCACGAAGGGGGTTGAAAATCCTGCGAGGAAAAAGAACAATGGTCCTTTAAGTACGTATCCTCACTCTATAGTCTAACCTACACGCTACAAATGTAATTCGCGAGTAGTCATATGATTAATAGATAACATTAGAGTCACATTGTGAGCCCGGCAAGTAAAGAGAAATTAGAACAAGCCAGGCCACGCAGAAGTAAAGGTGTTCGCACACTCTCTACCGAGACACCATCACAACCTTTTTTCATGTTATGGAGAGTCATGTCCGGACGTAGATACATGGGTGTCCAATAGTAAACATCTGTTTCCGACCATCCAGCCCATGTGCGACCCAACTCTAGCCCATATCCGATGATGCTACCTAGTGACTGACTCGAAATAAAACGACTCATCATGGGAATCTAGATCAAACTTTCCGTTTGATATTCCGACCCATTTTGCACCGTACTCCACGCTGTAAAAACAGAATTCGTAAGCATGCAATGATATAACGAGGGGGTATATTCGCTCATTCTACAACGTGACTGGTGATGGGTTACCATGGGAACCTATAATCATCTGTAAACCCACATGGTGGATTTACGTATATTCCGTGTTCTGATAACAACGGAATAGGTTCAGCTACCTCGGTTGATACGCGACACCTAAGGCTTCATTCATCATCGAGCTCGATAATGTTTCGTGGTATGGAAGGCTTGGGAGCCGCTTTAGAAGTAGCCCGCGTGCCATTGTCGTCGCTCTCTGTATCGCTGTCGTCGTCCCCAGCCGGATCGTTAGCCTGCCAAGATCCATCGGCATATACGGTGATGGATTTGGTCCGCAGTTGCTTGTTTTGCTCTAAGCAAGTGCGAATCTCCACAAGAAACTCGTCGATGTAAAGGCTATACGGACGCGCGTCACCGTCACAGAATGGACACTTCCACTTATCCACGAATGATGGCTCTTTTGGACACTTGCAGTTCGGACCAGCACAGACGCACGGCGACTTTTTCCCCAGACGGGTATTTAGCCAATTCTCGAGGTCAAAGCACTCTAGATGTTTACAGGCCATTCCACGAACAGGAACCTTGAATATCGTAGCAGTGAAGGGGTCGGCGAGGTCGATGGAGATTCCATCATTAGGTATCTCGAGATCATTGTCGTCTCCGGTCAGGTCGGACAGACCACCAGCCAAGCGCTTTTGGATCACTTCACGAGTCTCGTTCGCCGGCCTGCTTCCTGAAACATGAACCATCTGGAGTATAGCGCTGTGACTTAGCACTTCCACTATCTCTACAGCAAAATATGGGGTTTGCTGTTTGCGTTGCGTATTTTGCGCTAGGATGGAAATTGAGAGAGTGTTCACACCCAGGCGTACGAGTGAAGAGATTTCAACTGGGAGATCCTTCGAATGGTGCTGTTTGCGCTTAATTTCGATGACCTGGTCATTCAAACTCAGGAAAATATGATCCGGCCAAGTTGTTTCCGAAGTTACCCACGCATGGTCGGGGATAGGGTCAGTAGTCATGGACAAATTGCAACACCGCGCACGAATTCGAAGAGATCCATTACTGAACCAATTTACGGGGAGCACTTCACCCGCTATCTTCTCATTTAGCGCGAGTTTTCCAAGGACTATATCTGCAATATTAAATGTGAACTCGTACAAGTATGCCTGTGGAGGAATCGGAGTTGGCTCGAGAGCAAAACCTTTAACGGCCTGATAATGCCTTTCGGAAGGAGCCGCGGAAAGTGCCCTAGGAATACGTTTCGGGCTGCGCAAATGAGCCTGGTGAAGAGAGTGATCAATAGATCTCTTGTCATAAGGTGTATGGGGATAATCTTGTAGATTTATCCTCAGACCAGGAATTGGAATTAACCGGTCAATTGGCTGGGCTAGTTGTCGCTGTGGCCTGACTAACGAGCGGCGCACATTGCTTGGTTGAATTATATTTACGGCTTGAGGGGAGAGCGACGAGTCCACTGGACCAGACTGATGCGCCAAATTTGAGGGCACCGGGACAGGGGCTAAATTACGAAAAGGTGCGGGAGAAACAGGGTGACTGCTGGTATTCTGAAATTGGGTTGAAAGCTGCCCAGCCGGGGGGACTTGGCCCGGTAGTGAACGTGTTGTTTGGACAGGTGAGGGTCGTGGACTGGGTGCTGCTCCAGGCTGAGATCGCTTCCTCTGCAGATACTGAAACTGTTGGAGCTGCTGTTGCTGTTGCTGCTGCTGTTGTTGTTGGAGCTGGAACTGCCAGCTAAGCTGCTGCTGCTGCTGGGCACGGTGTAGTGGGAGAAGGTGGTACTGGTGCTGCTGTTGTCGGAGATTCTCAAAGTGTCGTTGTTGAGCAATTTGTTGTGTATGGAGATTAGAGGTTCCATATTGTCCTTGCTGGTGGATATTGGGAGATTGGTATGGAGATGTAGCTATCCCAGCTGTTGGACTACTTGGGAGAACATGAGGTGCTATAGCCGCAAATTGAGGAGTAAAAGTTGCAGTTGTATGTGGGATTACCATAGGTTGCGGATTTATCGGAGAGTAGGTAGGTGAGGGTGAATGGATATTTTGCCCGTTACTGGGTATTACCCTTCCACTATTGGGTACTGCCCTTCCGGTATTTATCGCCTGCAGTGCTGGCCTAAATCCTTGTGTCATGTCGGCTTGTAGATGTTCACTGACCATAGAAGGTGTTGAGACACCTGAAGAGTGAGCTGTTGACGTAGGAGGAATTGACGGGCTATGACTAGAGCGCACGTGAGAAGTACGCTTATGTCGAATGAGCGACTGGTATTTTTTAGCCAAGCTAACATTATATTCGTCATATGTCACTCCTTCAAGCCGGAGTGAGTAAGTTCCATCGTCGGGGCTCCGGTGTTTCTCCTGGTCGACCCTGAACAGCTCGTCGAGTAATACGCCAATAGGCTGATCCGGGGCCCCTAAAGTCCTTCTAGATGCTCGAAACACAATAGACTGTAGAATTGGGGAGTACAGGCGGAAATTGTTGATCAGCTCACTCATTAGTAAGGGATAGCCTGCCAACGAGTGTTCATGGTTGACGATTGACCATCTTCTCGACACGCAAATCAGAAAATCCAGCACCTGATGTATTGTCCGAGCGTAGAACCGATCGAGTCGCAATGTGCCCAACGGCATAGGAAAGTTAGCAAACCATCGTAGGATCGTCTCTCTCAGCTTTGAATTGGCCTTAAGAACTGTTCCCATGATTCCAAAAGCGTTATCCACAAGAGAAGTATCGTGAACGTTCTCGTCGCATAACCCGTGAACCGAGGCTTGACTTGCCGTCCACGAGCAAAACAATTGATGCAATGCAACGAAGAAAATATCCCCGTCGCGGCAAGCTTTGATCAATAGAAGAAAGCGTGGTCGCTCAACAGACTCCTCCAGGCCGTGCTCCCCGCCCAGCTCTTGCAAGCACGCATCCAGTTGGGTTTGAGCCCTGTGAGCCTCGAGAAAGGCAAGAGAGTTGTTCCTATAAAAAAAAAACCGGTGGATTAGTCAAATATTGTTTCAAAGTAACCGTATGATCTGACGAAATGGGGCTAGACACATACTCAACTCGCCGTCTCTTCGGCGCTATTGACTGGGATATGTCTCCTGGGACGGAACCAGCATTGCCAACGCCTATCACAATCGGGGTCGGTGTATTAAGAGCCATCTCTTCGGCTGACGAAGCGGCGGGGGGTGAGTGAACTTGGGTTGTACCCTGGGGTGAGGCACTCTGACCGTTGTCCGCTGGAGAGGCAAGGTCTCGGCTCTGAGGCGAAGATAGAGGGTGGAAGTTCACATGGCTATCGAATACAAAGTGAGCTTCGGTTGTGGGCGGGTCGTTGTGAGGGCTGACTGGGCATGGGTTGCTAGTGTTAAGGCTGTCGCGGAGAAGCGATAAGCATGGGCTGGGTTCGTCGCTCGGTGCTGGTGAAAGTAGAGCGGGATCGGCTAACGAGGTCCTACAGAAAATACCTTTAGCTGCGAGGTGATCACAATGCAAAGCGAGAGTGCTGGCAAAACAAACGGCTTACGGGAGTTGTAGCGGGCCTACTGCCGTGACTAGGTCAGACGGCTGCGAAGGGGCAGGCGGTGAGTTTGAAGGTGCTGGCGGCGATGGCACTGGCTGGTGAGGAGATTGAGCTGATGATTGAGGCTGCAGTTGAAGATTATGCTGAGATTGGCGACTAGGTTGACATGGAGGCCGCGACGGAGGATGAGGTTGAAGTCGGGACTGAGGCTTGGGCTGAGGCTGAGGCTGGGACGACGTCGTCTCGGTGGTCGGCGTCGCGGCAACCGGGGCAGCGGCCACAGGTGGCGGTCGCGCAGGACGAGGAGTCGGCTGCACAGGCGTCGCGTTGGTCAGCCACGAGGGTTGTCGACGTCCCACCCAGGCATTCAATGTCGAATTCGAGGCAGCAACCTGACGGCCGTCGAGGGCGGCGGGCAGGGCAGGATTCTGGCCATGCCCTCTCCCCTTCCCCGGCCCAAGGCTGGCGACAGTGCCTCCCGCGGGCGCCATGGAGGTTGTTTCGTGCGGCGTTCGCGTTGGACCCTGTGCAGATCTCGTCAGGCGGAGACATCCACCCAGGGCGGGCGGATGAGAAACCGGGCCGGCCGGATTTGAGCTAGGTACCGTGATTTGTGTCGAGCCTTCATTCAACGGACACCCCCCCCACGACGCGAACCGACTTGCACGGGGAATGCAAGTCCCTCCGATCGAGAAAACAGTCCAGAGTAGCGAGTTGTGCGAAAGGCGAGAGAAGAGCCAGCGGTGTCTCGCGTCGTTTGTTCCGGTTTTGTCCCGCTAGGAATCAAGCATGTGCAGAGAATGCAAGAATGGTCGCGACAGAGAATGCCGTCGAGCCCGGAATGCATGTTACCAACAAGACGGCCTACATACCCACCTACACTAGGTACCAGTGTCAATGGGTTAGAGCATCTTACAATAGACCTACCTTAGGTACAGACCTAATCTTCGCGAATTTACACACCCAACCCAAGATATCTTATCCAGGTAGGTACTGACGAAGGCAAGTTTTCTGGCCGTCTTCGCAACTTCCATGCTCGAGAATACTTACTGCGTACTGACCTATGGCTACCCTGTTTACCTTGCTTACCTTCCTCCGCACCTTCCCAAGATACTGCACTCGCGGTTTCACACACCTGGCAACGACATCATCATCACTAATCGGGATTTTCAGCGCTCGGTCGCGGGTGGGTCCGTGTAATGCGACATTGAATCGGATGCGCATGCATCTATCATGTACCTAGGTACCTTTTAGAGTCCGGCTCTGTATAGGCAGGGACACTAGGACAGGAGCAATTGGAAACGAGACGGCCGTCAGTTTGTACATGTATGCAGCGCACAGGTGTTTATTTATATATTCCCCTGGTAGAGGCTACCGGCACTTCCCTGGCTACAGGGAACCTATATTACACGTTGGGCATCAGCCTGGTGGTCCGTCTGTTGCAGTCTCCGTGGTCTCGGCAGGTTGTGCCATGGCTCTGGGAAATGTGAACCGGCCTACCTAGTGTAGGTAGTGTACTAGTATACTATGTAGCCTCGATAGTAGGTAATAGAGTACCTCACCTAGGTATCAAGGATACGCCTGTTATAATATATCCTCTTCTAGTGTTGCCACTTACATGCCACGCAGATAAATGATGCGATTGTGTAGAGGGAAGCAGGTCGAAAACAACTGGGGTGTGTCGGTTCGCTGTTCACAACATCCATAGCCAATTATACCAAGGAAATAGATGAGTCTGGTTTTAGGTGGCCAACTTAGAAGCTGTACATACATATTACCACGTACCTCAGAACAGCATGCATACATGTGGCCAACTACTATGATGAATAAATATACTGCACCTACCTACATATGTAGGTAGAGATACATACTTTTACCTACAGAGTACCCCGAAGTAAGTAGGTGCCTAATTGTGTGCTGCAAGTTTCTACCTATAATGCTTGGTTCCATTAGGTACCTCACTAAACCTACTACTACCTACCTAGGTACATCTATGTTATTGGCCAATGCGAGAGCTGTACTTCAGAAAAGCCTGCAGTGAGCCTGCCACCATTAGATGTACAAGTAAACCATGGCGCACCTATGTAGTTTTAGTTTAGTGGCTGGCCCGCAGGCATTATATACACGTAGGTGTCTATACTAGGTACTTCAAGTGTATTTCATCTCCTTGTCACATTAGCAGCAGAAGAGTAAGTAATTCGTCAAGAAGAGCCCCCTCTCCCGGCCATTCTCGGTTTCATCTTGTTCTCTCGCGTATCAATATTCGTTCGTAGCTTGTCTAGTCGTCGCTCGGACTGGCTACTCGCACTCTGCTACCACCGGGCCAGTAGAGTTTAGGTTGCACCCAAAAAGGGGGTCCGACAACCAGGAGGGGAAGGGGAAATTGAGAGACCCTGAGACAGCACGAGACGGTCCCGACCCGATCCCAGCAGTCATAGCGATCGAGCCCACAGCCCAAGTGTTTAGTGCCCCCGGCTTTATCCTCTGGTAGCTATTCCATACTTCTCTCCTCAACCGTGTTTGTTGTTCGTTGTTCCCGCCTGACATCGTCAAAACCGCCGACGTGGCGCGGCGACGACACTGACGGCGACGGGACGAGAACACCACGAATTGCCCACCCACTGGCCACCTGTCGAGCTCGCTGCACTAATCAACCGCTCCCGACGTTCGGCATAATCTCCCTACCTATAGGTACATACGCTATCTAGTATTGCATTGACAAACCCGATCGCCACGGCCAGCACACAGACCTCATTCGCAGCAGCATCCGCATCAGCATCTCCTCGCTCCTGTTCCTATTCTCGTCGCTCATTCGGGGTATACCTACTGTACAGTCCCAGCATAGCGTTGTGCATTGTTTGTTTGTTCCTATAGTCGAGTCCGTTCTCTCGCCAAATACAGTTCGCCAACTAGGTCCCGATGCGTTGCGCCACGCTTGAGCATTACGTCCCCATCTAGTATCCGTGGAGTTACACCAGCAGCGTAGAGACCCCTTCCCGTAGTGGCCCACTCCTATTGAGACCATCCATCCCCTTAGGCGCCCCTTAGGCCTTAGCCCACCCGTCGGAGGCGGCTAGCTTCCCACTCTCCTCCGCCGGCGGCTATCTATCACTTCAAGTCCTCCCAGCTCCCATGGTTCACCCTCTATCCTCTCCATCATATCGCCGCGCAAATACTCCCATCCCGACCTCGGCGTTGTCCGAAGCCCAGAATGGCATCGAGGCAGCCTGCCGAAGGGCGCCCTGAAGTGGGCGATATCCTGGTCGTCATCCGTGAGTCGTGTCTCGGTGCCTTGTCGTCCCGCAATCCTGCGTCTGCCCTCACGAGTGCTAATAAACATCGCTGCCGCTGCAGACGACTTCCAGGCCAGGAGCTCTGATGAATTGAGTCTGGCTAAGGGCGACCGAGTAGAACTAATCGAAAGAGACGATGAGTTTGGCGATGGTTGGTTTTTGGGTCGCCACATGGTGAATGGGAATAATGGCCTATTTCCTGAGGGTGCGTGCCCCTGCTGATTCGTTCTTCTGCGTCGACTAAACGTTGCCCGACAGTCTATACGAGGGCAGCCCCTAAGGGCATCACAGCGCCTGTCGTCGTACTGAAGCCCGCTTCAAGCCCCTCTCACGCACACCCCTCTAATGGTGCGCTCGTGGAACCATCTCAACCACCAACTTCTGCTCCCGCTCCCGCTCCCACTCCTGCTCCCGCGCCGCAACCGACACCAAATCCTAACTCGACCCCTTCCCTGCCTGGCGGCCATAGTCCAGTTACGCTTCCTTTGAGCGCCACGAAGCAAGAGAATAGGTCTGTTTCTGCGCCGGCGGCACAAGTGACCAGCAAGCCTCCCAGTTATGCTACTGGACACCACACCACAGCGCATTTTAATCCTGCATCAAGCCAGGACAGCCAGGTTCTTCACGACACGCTAACTGTCATTAACGAACACATAACTGATCTCCACTCGTCCCCGCAAAATGGCAACACGCACCATGCGACAGACTCTGGTAGCGAATACAGCTCTCAGATGCAAGACCGGCTCTCGTACATTCAGGGTGAGGAAACGGATGAGGAGGAGGAGGCTCCGCATAGCCGTGCAGAAGTCGAAGCTTGGACCGCCGATGACGTAGCCGAGTATTTGTTCACAATGGGAGTCGAGAAGAAACATTGCGAAGTTTTCCGGGACCAGGAGATTGCAGGCGAAGTTCTTCTGGGTATGGACCAATCCTCGCTTTTTTTAAAGGCTTTCGACCTGGGTTCCGTGGGGAGGCGCTTGAAGACCTGGCAGAGGATAAAGGCTCTGCAAGATGAGGTAAATGGGCATGGTCTTGCCATGCGACGACAAACATATGGTAGCGATGCGGGGTCGGAAGATTCTAGGGCAACTGGCAGGAGGAGGAGCCGAACCAGCACTCTAACAAACACCCAGAGGCTTTCACCCATAGAAGACCGCCCGACTTCGATTCATGCCAAACGTCTCTCCCAGACTCCCCGGATAGAAGCTATGACACTAAGTGGCCCCGTTTCTCCGAAAGGTCTCCTGGATAGTCCCACCAGGCCGTCTCATCAGAAGAGGCCATCAGCAGCTTCTGTGCGGGACCTTCATCATTCACGAAGACATTCTTCCACCGATTTTCGGTTCACTGTTAATCCTCCCGCGGCCACTACTGGAACTCCAAAGCTTTCCAGCTCCGGGACCTTTCCACAGACCGAAGCATCCCACAAAAAACAGCCGTCTTTTGACCGAAATTGGACAATGGGGGCCGCGCCCACCCAACACCCGCCTCGCCCATTGTCCTCGACGGGCTTCCAAGACATCGTCACCGCATCCGATGCCGATATTTCCCAAGATTCTACCGCCGACCTTGACCGTGGTTATTTCTCCGGGACGGAAATTGATGGGCGCCGCCGTAACGTGCTTAAAAAGCGCGACAGCCTCGTTTCTCACACTCTTCAATCCAGCTACGCTGAACAGCAACGGGTCAGAAGTGCAACGGCACTATCCAGGCGTTCCCATTATGGAAGCGTCAGCTCTACTCGAGACACGACCCCTCCATCGGCTTCGCAAATGTATTACGGCACAAGTGGCGACCACCGTCGAATTACTTCTACTACCACCACAGATTCATATCGGCCACCGCCACCAGCCAAAGATGGCCCATCGCCTACGGTGACGAAACTTGATGACGCACGGGCCTCCCCTACTACGCTAGGTGCTCGGCAGGGCGGCCATAGTGACTGGTTATCGAATACTAGTGGTAGGATCCCTGGGTTTGGTGGGCTGCGAGCCTTATCTGATGCTGTTACCGGCGCCGATCGCTCGAAATTTGGTTCGCCAACTGACTCCAAGGATTCGCCATTACAGTCTCCGGCCAGAACCGGCTCCAGCACTCCTTCGGCTGGCCCAAGCTTTGATCTAGAGTCGCCTGACGCGGGAAGAAGCCCGTATTCAACTACAACGGCTAGCAGCCGAAAAAGCGGAAAGAAGACAAAGAAGGAGACAAGCGCGTATCTGCGCGGCCTGCAGAAAATTGGCCCCCGAGATGCCATGAAAGATGCTGATTACAGCGGATGGATGAAAAAGAAGAACTCGAACCTTATGACCACTTGGAAACCACGCCTCTTTGTTCTGAGGGGAAGGAGACTCTCCTATTACTATTCAGAAGATGACACCGAGGAAAAAGGACTAATCGATATCTCCTTCCATCGAGTGCTGCCGGCCGATAATGAACGCTTGACTGGTCTACATGCTACCTTGACAGGTGCTAGCAATACTCCGATGACGCCTGCGGACAGCAATCTTCACACTCTTGCTGAGAGTGACGCAGCTGCAGCCGCAGCCATTGAGAAAGGGACTGATTCAATGTTCATATTCAAGCTTTTGCCGCCTCGAGCAGGCCTCTCCAAGGCTGTCAACTTCACCAAGCCAACAGTACACTACTTTGCGGTACCCAATCTCCAGCAGGGAAGGGCTTGGATGGCGGCGTTAATGAAGGCAACCATCGATCGGGACGATAGCCAACCCATGACCTCTACATACCAGCAAAAGACTATTTCTCTCGCCAAGGCAAGGCAGATGCGTCACCGGCCCCCGGCACTGATGAACCTCGACGAGAAGATAGAAGAAGGCGCACAGGGCGACGACGATAAGAAAGGCGGCTTGGGCATCACCTTTGGTGAAGTCGATAGTGCGGTATCCGGTTTAGAGAAGTCGGGGGCGCAGAGTGCGACAGGGAGTGCTGCAATGCTCAAGTCAGCCTTCAACAGCGGACCAGGCGATTTAAGCCTGACGACCTCACTCCAGAGCGCCTAATCTGTGGGGTCATGTGGATATACCACCGCCTTCAGCATTTCATAGAAAGCTCTAATGGAATACGACACAACGCCAACTACGAGAACACGCCACTTAGGTCTTTGGCGGGCTGGCTATCACGTCAATGGCTTAGCGGCAGAGATCTCTTCCCTACTATCCAAGTACTCTCCCTTCCATACTTGACGATTTGTTGTCAACGGGCGCGCTCTTTGAAGACGTAGTCGTGGGAAATTGAAGAGATGGGAGAGCAGTTATTCAATTAACCGCTGCGAACGGTATGTTCCTCGATAGAAATGAGTGAATGGGAAGATTCGTTGAGTATGATGGGGCTCTTTATTCCTTTGATCCCCAATAACAGTTTTAACTACACGCGTGCTTACGAGATCAGGCAAGGCGGGAGACAGGTCTCCTTAAAGGGCCAGGGGAAGAATACTTAAGTTACCTACCTACTACTTAGTCAGCAGTCCATAAATAAGTCTTAATACCTATATTTGTACGAGTATAATATTGAACTACTTCGTCAGGCTCTTAGGGAGAGCGAGGAGCAGAACTCCAGAGATAGATAGGTTATACCATGCTAGATAGTACAGTGGTGGGAATTCCAGCTAAACCATGCCGCTTTTGACCTGAATCCAGCTAGACCAGTCCCCAAGCTTGCAGAAACTAACAATAAACATGCTTATCACTGTTGTTGTAGGAAAGAATGCTCTCCCGGCCTACTGCCTTAATGTAGTACATAGGCATCCCACGTATATCTCCTACCTATTTGTCTATGAACTAGTGTTGTTGATGATACAGGCTGAACGAGGGTGTCTTAGCACATCTCTTTACTGAATTGGGACGTCAACGTTGAGTTGCAAGATGCCATGTTCGGTGCTGACGCACGTAACCCAGGTAGACCAGGGTGTGTTTTAGGGGACATAGCTGGCAAGGCTGGCAAGGCTGGCATGAATAGTTGCCCCTCTTCTAGGGAGCATTGTTATAATCATTTCCCTACCGTTGTAATCTAATCTTTGACGAAAGGTCGCGCCATCATGGCTGATGGTGTCAGTGCCGTTGCATCGGTCATTCAGCTAGTCTCAGCAACCACTAAGCTTGTGCGAGACTGACTGCACTGATGTTGCCCACGCGCCGGCTCAGGCTGACGAACTTGTGGTCGAGGGTGGTGCGCTAGCCCCCTTGATGCCGAGGTTGAAGAAGGACACCAAGCTGCTAGACGACTTCTAACACTCCTCAATGGCTTCAAGAAGCGTATCGGCGACTTCGCTCGCAGGTTGAGACCCGGTAGCTCGCTGCGGAGACTGTCTCGAGATGTGTTGTGGCCTCTGTTGGAAAAGGAGATGGGCGAGGTCATGGAGAGAGTAACCCAATTGAATGGTCTCATCACCTCATAGATAACCTTGAGGTTAAAGATAGCCGGGGGAGCGCCGGCGGTTCATCGACTCACCCACACGCTAGTTGTTGACCAAGATGACATGGAATTAAGCAAGGACAACATCATCCCAACAGACCTTTTGATCGAGTACTGCAGCGGCCTCGTCGTCATTGAGCCGGAAAGCAAGATTGTGAGGTTCGTTCACTCCATAACACAAGAGTATTTTGAAGCTGAGGAGAACACCCCACTGTTCGCAGGCACGGAATCAGGGAGGTGCATAACGCAACGCCGTTCCTCCAGTCCGCAGTCTCGTATTTTGGCTAGCACTATCACAAGATGCCATTCACATCCCGACTCCGTAGACGACGTCTAAGTGCACCGCGCCGCTGTGTCAGCTCTTCGTACTGTCCCGAGGAAATGGCAGGTTTGGCCTGGAGCTCATCGCCCTGTCGGAAATCTGAACGTATTTGCCATAGAACTGGGGGGTTTCTACGATGTTGTCATGCCGAATGATACTGATGCGGGCGACGCCTTCGGCCTAGAAGATACTCCTCTAACAGTTCAGCGGTTCAAACAGCACACGAAGGGACCGGTCTTGCACAACACGGCGGAGGATCAAGCTCAGTAGCGGCCAAGATAACGCTGATCGACACCATCGTCGAGAAAGATGTCGATGGTAAGCTCATCGAGGGACGCGACATATACAAGGCCAACCCGTTGATAGTAGCCGTGAACGAATCCGAGCATCCCGTCTTCCAAAGGGTGCTGCGCTACTTGGATGCGGTCGCCGGTAACTCCATTTGGAAAACCCGGCCGACGACTGATCGCTTGCCGAAGACACGGAGATTGACAATTCGTACCGATTCCAGCCAAAGACAACTTTCATTGAGGCCAAAGTTATCCACGGATTAAAAGTTATCACGAAGTTTTTTTTACAGAAATTAAAAGGGATGAAGGAGTTATTTTCAAAACTGAGTATTTGTAGACAGGGACCGAGAGAGATAGAGTCGGGATTTTTTCGGGTGAACAAAAGTAGACTAGTGGTGGTTATGGTATGGTATACCCCTGCAATGTTCCATCAAACCAGCTCAAAAAGGTTGTGTAGTATAGTGGTGAGTACAATTCGTTGTGGCCATCTAGCTGTCAAGCTCCGAATAGACCCAGGTTCGATTCCTGGCACAGCCAATTGTTTCTGAATTTCTTCAGGAACGAGTTTTTTTATCCAATACTTTCTTTCCCAACTACGAAATTTTACTGTCTCCCTTTTTCTCTATCTTCCTTTTTCCTTTTTTTTTTCTGGTCTTCCGATATTAATTATATGGCGTTAACATCATGACGAGCAAATCGCTCCTGCAATGAGCCATGTTCTAAACAACCTTTATCTAGGACAGGAAAGCTTTTGGCTGGGCAATGAATGAATGCACTAGGAAATCTCGCGCTTAAAATCGTGTTTTTTCCCCATCCCCCTTTTCCGATTCTCGTTGGTTGCTGTCCTATCTCTCTGTTCAACACAGTCAATCCTCATGTCTACATAACAATAATATTTCTTCTCCAGACATTTGATTCCTGTACAAAAAAAAACCCTCTTTGCTTTTTTTTATAGGTTCCAGCAGGATAGCCTCCCACACCATAGAGGCAAGCAAAGTAGAAACAAAATGAGCACGTAAACAGCAAGGGGCAGTCTGTATTAAACGATCAAACACTGTTACACTCAGTGGCCTTGGTTTATTACACATGTTGTGTGTACGTACGTCCATCTACAGATTTCGTATAATCATGCCTTGTAAAACATCCCAATTGAAGAAGGGTTATAAAAAGTAAACCAAAAAAAAAAAGGCAGAGAAAGAAAGATAAAGATAACATGAGGTAGACAACCTGCCTTTGTGTCTGTCCCCTGTGGCCATCATCGGCCGAAACACACCAATGGCCACTGGTCTTCTGCCACTCCATGCCCGTACTTGATAATTGTCTCTAGGGCCATGAACTTCTCGATGAGCGCCAGCGAGGTATAGAATTCGGCGAGCGGCATCCAGATGTCATGGAGCTGCATGCTGTTAGGTAATTCGTTGTTTAAGTAGGCTGAACGGTGCATGGGGTGCATCATGACGGCAAGCCGTCTCTACACTCAGCTGTTCGAGGCTCGGCGTGCCGGGGGTCTCTTGCAGCGGGCTCGCCCTGCCGGCGGCTTCTTGGCGTCTACGTCCAGGTCCGTCAGGTCCAAAATGCTTGCCAGGTGGTTCTAGCGTGACCGAGGTGATAAAGGAGATGTCTAGCAGGACCAGGCGCTCTGGGCGAAGCTCCTTCTTTGTTTTTACATATTTGGCGTTTCGGGTGATGGTTCTTTTCACGATCCCCACTACCTGGTTACCTGACGAGTTCGTAAAGCCGCTGAGCTCGAGACGAGTGGCTCGCCCCTGTTTCAGCGCCCGGGCAAGGTGTGTGAGATGCCGGCAATATTGATGACTGTGCATCCTGGCTCCCACATGCATTTTCCCGCCCCAGTCGGGGGCCGAGTTCCACGGGCGGACGCATACGTTGTGTGGATAAGGGGAGTTTGGCCACCCGCGCGAGACAGCGCCTAGAAATAGACATGTGTGTACTAGGGGAAACTTGGGTACGCAGGCCCTGCAGGGCGTTTAACAAGTCACGTTTTTCAAGATAATTCTTCTTTGTGGCAGCTTTCTTAGGGAGCCTTTTCTCCTCTGTGAATGCTAGGTATTCTTCTTCTTGACCTCGGACCCAATCATCATTGGATATATCGCTGCCAAAAGCTGACTCGAAGTTGGGATACTTTTGGCTGTCTTTGAGGTAATTGGGTTAATATCCAACGTAGAACTATCCCGGCTGGACGTCCGTAGTATCGCTCTATCTACCCATGAAGTACCCGTGAATGGAGAGAAAGCAAGCCAAAGGGGACGTGGAAACATGCGTTTACCTGGTACCATGCCCAGCATTTACCTCGAACCGCCGCCTAGTCTACCAAAAAATGCACGAACTCGATTCTAAGTCTAGCGTATTCCGGAACCTAGACGAGATGTCCACCTAGCTGGGGCTAAACGACCCGAAAGGGCGGGCTCCTACGGCTAGTAGTAGAAATAACGATCGGAAGCGGCAAGCGCTTATTTATTTGCTTAGATATCAACACATAATACATATGATGTTGATGGGCCAGGTAGGACACTGCTAGAGTCGAAAAGTGCGGGTCTAAGTCAAAGGGGTCCGAATGACGACTAGGTAGTTGTCCTGTCTTTCCACATATGTCTATATTCATAAGTGCTAATTACTCCTATTGGCCATTTGGAAACCACCGGGAGAACCACATTGGTCCACGTTTAACTTAAATACGGCACGTATAACCAACGGTTCGTGCATTGGCATATACTGATCTGCGAAAAGGGGTTAGAAACCCAACAGATTCTATTCTTAATACGAGACCGACTGAGCTGGGAAAGTCGAGAATATAGCGCTAATGATTGTTATCTCGTGTAATACATGCAGAGTACCAAACAAGACACGAAAGGCACGAATCCCCCCCTCCCCCCCCCTCCAAAAATCAAACACCGTTGGTGGGGGGTCGTGATGTCTTGGTCACAGATTTTGTTGTGTCGGCAAAAACAACGTTGCTAGTCCATTGTCAGCAATAGCAGCTTATATACTCCGTGACATTTGTTCAACAAAAACTTCAACGCTGTTTTCCAACGGTTAAAGTCGATCGATCCCATGACATACATCACAACAAATCACGTAGCCAGAAAACCAAATAAGTCAGACAGGAGCAGGGCCTAGGATCTCCATACCCTATAGTCAAAATTGTATACAGCGTCTTGGGATATTAGTGGCTAGCAGGGCAAATAGCGCGAGGGTATCTAAAATATCAAATCTATTGCTAATCTAACAGTAGACTTTTGGATTTGAATTGAAATTTTGGTGCCAATTGGGTTGGTATTAGCGTGGAGAGCCGAAAGGCGCCAAAAGCTCTCTTCATCCCTCCATCGTGAACACGGCTCCTGGCGGAGCTAGGGATAGTCCGGAGAGGCCCGCCACCTCGTCGTCGATGTTAGTGAAATTGAAGAGCGCGTAAAGCGCGCCTGTATCCAGCTTGCTGGACTGTTTTGGTGCTTATAGAAGGGCCACGGCACCAAGAACACCACCGATGGCCGCGGCACCGGCGAGGACGCCAGTGGGTCTGGCAGCACCGGCTGTGGGGATTGACGTGGCAGGGCTGCTAGTGCTGATGCTGATGCTGATGCCGGTGCCTGTAGGTGTCGAGTAAGGGGTGGCGGAGACGGTGCCGTTGGAGGGGGATCTCGTGATTTTGCATAGCTCGCCCGGGTGACTGGCAATGGAGTGGATGTAGCTGGTTATGGAAGCACCCGCTGCTCCGGTAGCAATGCACTTCGTGATGACGCCGTCGTATGAAGCGAGCTCGGTGGCAGCATATTCGAGGAGGCTGGAGCCCCATGTCGCGAACACGGGCAATACCGACGCGGGCAGTTCATTGGCGTAGCTGCATATGGCGGACACGTAGTCCTCTGGCTTTCCTTGGGCGTTCAAAGCACCTGTAGGGAGATCGAGCTCAGGTGGGACCGTTGGAGCAGCGGCGAAAAGGCCAACTATGGAGCTCTCGCATGCCGGGTCGGGAAATGTAGTGCTGGTCTGAGCCATGGAGGCGCCCGTGAAGGCGGCTACGGAGAGGAGGACCTTTGCGTTGTACATGATTTCCGTTGACCTGGGTAGCTTTAGGCTTTAGGGTTGGTGGCTGGGTACGTGGACGGGTGAGGTGCGGCGGGGGATAGGAAAAGTGCAAAATATACGGAGGCCATGGTAGATAGTTTTATATCCAGAGCGGTCCTCGGTGAAGAGGAGCATACCCATGACTGCATTGGCGCCAGGTTAACAAGTACAATACCTACCGGTATATCCGGTGTGTCTAACAAGGATGATGAGACGGAGGCTTTTCCGGTCGCCTCGAGCTGCAGATTTGGGAATCCTTTCCGTCGGCTTCACGATTGCTCTCGCACATTTTAGACAATATTTTGTCACTTCTATCTTCAAGGAAGCAGAAGGTGGAGGGAGGCGGAGGGCATCATCCAGGATCCTGCAAAAAGGACCAGGGTGATTCGGGATCTTACATTGTTCCGGATTCTCGCATGTGAGTCCGAGAACCCGCTGGTAGACGGATCAGGGCACCGAGTATTCAGCAATTATTGTGACTTGGTCTCGCTCAAGATCTGTGTTGGCTGTGACATGTCGCGCCAATTACCGTGTAAGTAGCAACTGTGCGTTATCTTCTTATTTGATGAAGCACAAGAAGGACCCTCATTGAGATCGATGGGTAATTACCGGAATAGGAATACCCTGTCCTTTGGAACAGCCATAGTCCTAAGACAGCAGACGAGAGACCGACTTAAAGAGGGTCTAGTTTCATTTTATTTAGATGCCATTTTCTTGCCTAACGTAGGTTTCTACACAAGTTATGCCGCTCTCTTGTTAACATAAGCTAAACCCTCGACTTCTTTGAAGCACCATGTTTTCAGATACGTAATGAGCTACACTACATTCACGGTAGGGAACCCTGATATAATGGGGAAACTGAGGGTGTTCCCATGGTTAGCAGGGGGTTCGACCGGGCTGATGATACCTTGGCAACCACACTAAGTAAAGAAACCATGTTGACAAGCTTGGCCTGGTTTCTCAAACTGTTAATTTGTCGTATTCGTAAATCCCTTTGATTTGAATAGTCCCGAGCTCTGTAAGATCGTTATGTTGTCCATGGGTCCTGACATACATCAAAGGGTATACCTACAGGTAGGTATGGTTCATTCAGTTGGAATAAAATACAAGCAGAGAAAAGCAGCCTTTTGTACTTGTAGAATGGGAAGGGGGGAGATGATATAGCGAGCGATAAGATAAGCAAGCCAGCCACCCAGTCGTGCCACCGAAGAGAACCAGCCACATCTTGCCAACGCCACAATGCTCATCCAATCACAAGATGATCATGATGGAAGACGACAGCTTCCGTTTCTACCTTATGCAAGAGATCTCAGGCAATTGAGTTATCCCGAATCCTGCAACATTTCCATGAAGAAGACAAATCACACAGGCTTCATAATCTAGAACGCTCTGGTGCAGAGTGGGAAGTGGCTGAAAGATAGGGGACGTGAAAACGCAGGTAGGTAAGCAAAAAGTGCCTGGGCTCCTATTTTACGCCTGCATTGATGTTGGGTCTGTTCTAATGCTATAGGCAGATTGATTGATTATAATATATCATCCCTCATATCTCATTGCACGTTAGTGGATCTGTGAAAAAGACTCAACTGCTCTTCTCGGCACCTCCCAATACATCGAGGAGAGTGAGCTTGCCTGATGAGAGAGGACAGAGCACTTGCACTCGCTCAAAGTCCCGTCTCCACGGACAGCCCTTCCTGAACCATGAACACTCTCTTCGGCCCATTCGAAGCGACAACGAGGTCTGCGGTGCTATTGTGTTCGTCCCGCTCATGGCAACATACAACCCCACGCCATATAACGGGTTATCTCTTCCGCCATACCCATCATTACACGACAAAAAGTCATCAGCAGCAGCAGCATAAGGTATCAGCAGCATTCCCTCATCAGGGTCGACGATATTTAACTACTCCCAAGAAGACATCAGACCCTCTGCACATCCTCTTCTGCGGGTCTGACGACTTCAGCTGTGCTTCGCTGAAAGCGCTTCACGATGAACATGTCCGAAACCCTGACCTCATCCGGTCTATCGACGTCGTAGTGCGCCCAGGCAAGCGCACTGGTCGTGGGTACAAGATTGTCCGGGATCGTCAGTACACTATTTCCCAAAGCCCGCTTGAATTTTCTCTCCGCACTTAGTGCTGTCTTTTCTTCGAGTCTCAAATCCCAACTCTATTCCTGTCATTTATTCAACCCACCCACTCACTCACTCACTCACGCATTCATTCATCAATCGTACATCAAAAACCTAGTAGCACTAATGCCTCACGACCCCTATAGCGCCGGTTCGAAGCTTAGCAAGCAGTCTCGGTCTCCAAATCCACGAGAGGGACACATTTACAGGATGGAACGTACGTCACCACACCTAGGAAGGACATCCTAGGTAGTCAGTCTGCCCAGTCCACCTCTCTCCATCCCTCCACTATCCACACATCACGTTCACGCACTAACAAAAAAAAATCCCAGATGCCCGCCAAAACCAACCTAATAATAGCCGTATCATTCGGCCTCTTTGTGCCCCCACGTCTCCTCCGCACGGCCAAATACGGCGGGCTTAATCTCCACCCCTCCTTACTCCCCGACCTCCGCGGCCCGGCCCCGCTGCAGCACACCCTCCTCGCGGGCCGGGAGATGACGGGCGTATCTCTGCAAACCCTGGACCACTCCGTCTTCGACCACGGCGTGGTCCTCGCCCAGACGCCTCGGGACCCGACGGACGCCCTCGCGCTCCGCATCCCGCCGGCCTGCACAACAGTAGCCGCGCTCCAAGCCCTGGTAACACCCATCGCAACCCAGATGCTGATCGACGGTCTGCGGGCAGGTCTGCACGTGCCGCCGCACGAGCCCCAAGGCCAGGACCCAGACCCCGCAGCAGCACCTCTGACCCACGCGCCGAAGATCACAAAGCGCGACCGCCAGCTCACTCTCCCGATCCTCCAAGCATGCGACGACGAGGAAGCGCGGATCCCAGCCGGGACTGCACCCGGCACGCTGACCCGTCGCCAAGCGGCGATAGGCCCTCTATGGTTCCTCTCGCGCGACCGCCAAGGGAGGCAGAAGCGGATCATCCTCGAGGCAGTAGTAGCAGCAGCGGAGCCAACGACGACGACGACGGGGTTATCGCGGACCAACAGACCCAGCATGATGGCATTTCCCACCAAAAACCACCACAACACCACCAACACCAGACAAGAAACCCCGTCTCCTCACAAGAAATATCTAATCCCATTCGAGGAAGAACAAGAAGGGGATCGACAACAGCAGCCCCGACAAGAGCAGAACGGGTCCGAACAACAACACCTACCAGGCGTGAATCTCATATTCTGGGACCTCGCCGATTCTCCTTTGGCGGCCCCGAGAGGAGTGCACGATGGTTTATGGCTGGGAAATTATCGTATTCTCAGCCTCAAGGTAGAAGGGGAGAAGGCGAAGCCCGCACGGCAGGCGCTGCACAATTTCATTATTAATTGATGGCTCTTGATCGCTCGGTTAGTGCTAGTATCAGGTGAGGAATAAAACATGTAATTGAAAGAGTAACGGAGGTTATGGGGTATTATAACAAGGCAAAAGGAGTATAATTGTGTAAAAAAACCATGTATCATATTTGTGGCTTGGATACTATGTTATCACAATCAGCATGGGCCAACACTGATAATCCACTTATTGTAATGTCTGAGGATTATAAAGTCGTCACAAGCATGGGAAGAGCTACTGCATACAGTTGTACAAGTCAATTGGGATCTCGCATTGAGACCCGGAGATGAGACGAACTCCTAATCATACATCAGCATTCAATGCCCACAATCACCACCATGTTTATGGTGGGACATTGGCGATTCAACGTTCCTCCGTGCATCTGCCAACTTTCAACATGAACCCGTTCCCTTACTTCCTCATCGTCGTCATCATCATCGTTATCATGGCATGGGCTTTCCCATCAACCAAGACATTAATTAAATTATAGTTTTTCGATCTTCACTACCTTGTTTTGTGATTTTCTTTTGATACATTGTCGGTACACGCACAAGCGAAAGTTGCCCGATGCAAATGGCGTTGACAGCCGCATGTTTCGATGAACTGCCAGAGCCAGGAGACGTTGCGTCTTATTACATGCTCTTGCGATGCTTATCGTCGACGGAGCTAGACTCGCTCGAGGAGGTCTCGGTTTTGGTCAAGATGTTGTCATCCTCCGCGGAGGGGCCGTGGACACTTTCCTCGAAGACGGGCTCAGGTTCATTGAACTCGAACTTGGTCTTGAAGTCGTGGAGGTGGTTGGAGTAGCCACTACTATTGGAACGACGACGGGCATTGACGAAGTTGAATTCCTCGTCGACAATTTCCTCGCCCACATTACCCCTGGGACGGTTAGAGACAAGACGGATTATAAGGAAGGTATAGGAGGTGAGCAATATGCTTACCAATTGCCCTTGCCCGCGCCATTCTTCTTCGTCTTCTTAGGGTCAACACCCTCGAAGCCGTTCTTGGCAAAGAATTTAGGAAGGCTATCATGAGGGAGGACGGTACCCTCGGCGAGGCCGGCATGGTCCTTGTCGTTGTATTTGTGAGATCGAGTCACTGCAAAACCATCGATGACATGTCAGCAACGAGTCTGTTGTAGCAGTGATGGAGTCCCAAAGAGGTTATTAAGAGATGACTCGATGGAAAAGGAAAGCCGAAGTACATGTCAATATGCAGTAATAGGGGGCAATACACGTACTTTTAATGATGTTTGTAGTTATAGGTAAGTTCAAGCCGAGACGGTGATGACGAGGGATACCGATGACGGCGAGGACTAGATGACGGACGATATTGAGAGAGTGGGATGGTTTTAAATCGGTCGTAGATGGATGACGAGAGAAGACACCTTGTTGGATGATGGAGGACAAAGGTGGGATATGAGGGGAAGATGTACTAGGAGAGGTAGTGAGAGATCCAAGTACAAGTATAGTTAGGATGAATATCAGGACGACGGAAGGTCGATGACAATTGGTCGAATGTCGAGCGGAGAAGTGTCGATCCAATCCAAACGTTGCTCGTGATAATTGTGGTGTAGGCAGAAGGATTGCAACAATTGGTGCGAGGTTGGTTTGCTGATCTTGGATTCCGGTTGGGGATGTGTGTAAGGGATATGTGTACAGGGTAGGTACTTGATATTGGTTGTTTGATTGGAGTGTTGGAGGATCCAGGAGAGAAGAAAGAGATGTGGGAGTTGCACGACTCAAATACTGAGCAGCTTCGGTGAGTCAGGGCAGCAAGTACTACGATAGGTAGGTATCGTAAGAGCAGTACCGACCTAGTAAGAGGCATTCGCAGAAGCTACATCCCTAGATCCCTCGAATAACCTGATGTCCTGTACAGTATAGGACATCACAGTATACGGTCGCACGCAATCTACTGTGCGGATAGGGATGACGATGCGGGTAAGTACCGGTCAGTTTTCAGTTGTTGTCCGAGAGAGCGCTGTACCTCGTCGGTATCTTCCGTAGGGATATGTGCTGGCTGCTACACCCTGTGACAGCTGCTGTTTGTAGAGTCGCACGATGCTTGCGGGCGAGGTAATAAGGAATGGCGAGATTGTCGCGTGACAGGCAACCCCTCAGCAGACCTGTCTAGCGATTGCCCCATCGGAGTCTTTCCAGAGGCTTCGAGATCCGCTACAAGCAACAAATAGCGTTTAATATTTTGATTGGCGCCGACATGTCTCATGTCCGAATAACTTCCAGCTGTTGTCCTTCTTCGCCATTCCTTGCAGTGCACTGTGACTGAATTGGGGAATTGCTCAGTTGCTGTCCTCTAGGTATTACATCATTAGGTAGCCTGTCAGGACAGTTTTCGCGGCAGTATGGTGAATTGACCAGCACACTTAAACTCCATGGCCGACCTATCTAGGTATTTCGACCTCCCGCCTCTTGCGTTCTCTTTATCTGTGTTAGATAAAGGGTTACTGTATCTTGTCGTCCCTCACAGAAAACAAAAAGCATGATATGCAGAGCCAATCATCCCACCTGTCCACGCTACATAGTGTGCAATACTGTGCTGCCCATGCAAACCTTAGGCCCACTTCCCCAGCTTCTGCGGTAGAGTCCCTCGACTAGGCCGAAGGGGGGCAACAGTCAATGCGGGGGATTCCCCTCTCCAGAACCCAGAACGGTCTGCTCAGACAGCTGACGAACGCCCCGTTCCATCCTACCTACTACTTAGGTACCAGGTAGTAAAAAGGGGCCTTCTGGCATATTAGGTAACCAAAGGCTAGACTCCTATCCTGACTCCTATATCGGTGTCCTCATCGAGCATGACGACACGTGCCGGCTCCGGCTTGTCATCGAGCAGCTAGATTCCGCGTTTATAGGCACCTGACCGATACTAGAGCATGTCGGATGTAAATAGGACCAGATACGGATGCCCGACTCGGTTTCTTCGCCAATTATGTCTATGGGCTTGCTTGACACTGCTAGGCGGGTAGACTAGGAGCCATAGTCCCGAGCAAAGGCTTGACAATTTGGACATCACCCGACCTGGAAATAAAATGTAGGTACCGCTCAAGGTTATAAACCTTGTTACAGTATTCACCGTAGTACAGTATGCTGCATGCCAGGAAACGGCAAGGTTGGGAACACGTAACAATAGTGGTAGGCGCTGCAAATACTGATACTTAGCCATTTCCAATTCGATATTTTGCCCACCCGCACTGACCATCACTAGGAAGATCGAGATCACCTTAGCTTGCTGCATCCGTCGGCCCTAGATAGTCTCTGTTGAACGAGGAACCATACCGCACTTAAGGTGTCAGTGTTCCCTCGGCCGGATTCGACCCATGTCAACTTTCACAGTTCCCCATCGGTAGTCCAATCTGGAAGCAATTGATAGTTCTTGCCGTTACATTTCCACTATAGCTTCCTCGGCGCCATTTGCAGATTAGTTACAATAGAACGGTCCGTCTAAATTATTGTACAAGCTGATGATTACAGTATAATAAGAGGTGGTCTACTGGGCAGCCAAAGAAGGCAACTGCAATTGCTTCAGAATTACCTTCACCCACACTAATCTGGAGTGGATGGCTCTATTTTTCTTTATATCCCTACCCCCACATTCGGAATCTATGCATGCATCTTATAGTACATATTTATGACTTATCAAGGCATATAAACACTGTGATAAACAATTGGCAGACAGGAGTGGCGTGAGTGTTGCCTCGTCAATTGGTGGAGCATCACCGCTTGGCTCGTCGCTTTCCGATATCCCATCCCCAGGATCTCAGCACCCTGACGACCTTGGGCGTCACAGCAGCCGTCAAGGGAACTCTAAGGAAAATGAAGCTCTTGTGAATAGCGTAGGCGAGAGCCAGTTGAGTACCAAGACCTATTATTATATCAATGGTGCTCTCATCAGCCTATTTTAGGAGGGAATAACCTACTCGCTTCTGACCTGTTCCTCTGTTCGGCCTGCTCGACACCCCAGCCAGTCACTTCAACCTGGGCATCGTCATGGGACTGCTCCTGCTTGGCCTCCTTTAGTGCCGCCCGGTATTCGTTCCATCTGTTGCGGATAGGCTCGGGTATGACCTTCGAAACGTGTGATACTAGCCAATGTTCGAGCTCACCTTGATTGAGTCAGCAACGACTCCTTCTGGGTGGTTTATTTTCTCACCTATCCTTTCCGTGCCAACAACACGAACCAGCAGGAAACAGAATGGGAAGTCCAGCACGCTAAGACCAAGATACACGCCTACGGCAGCCCAGCCATATTCCCTGGATAGCTTCTTGAGCCTCGCCGATAAGCCTTGGGG
Source organism: Ustulina deusta (assembly GCA_023159155.1). NCBI lineage: Eukaryota > Fungi > Ascomycota > Sordariomycetes > Xylariales > Xylariaceae > Ustulina > Ustulina deusta. The sequence goes on along the minus strand of JAJNNX010000003.1, from coordinate 1,370,864 downwards.
TTGTTGTGTATTCGGCTTGCTCGGATTGGGTTTCGAATCTCGTAAGCGGGAGGTCTTGTGGAATGATCGCTTATTCGTTCGATTGGGGGATTGGTACGATCTATTCATTAGATTGGGGATTCTCCGTCTATAGTTGCTCCTTTGGATGGCCCTCCAGACCGGGATCCTCAATCCCGGCTGCTGCGGTATTGAAGAGAAGACTCGTCGTATACATTGGGCTTCTAAGCTGAGCGCATTCCGTAGACCAACGGCATTGCCGGATGGTTGCAGAAGCGGGCGAAGAGTACCGAGGTAAGCCCGTATCATCCTGTCTTGCCCTTTTCCAAATCTGCCGGGTTTCGATCGTAGTCTGGGAATTGAAGCGCTCAAAGAAAGCCAGGATTTGTCGGCAGCAGTGTTGACGCAGGAATAACGGTAGGATAATCGCGTGACCACGAAAAAAAGAGAGCTGGAGGTTTGAGCTGGTCAATGCAGTCTAGGAGCGCCCAACAAATTAAGTCATATATGGTTTAGCAATAGAGCTTGGGTCTCTTGAGTAGGCTTGTATGCATCTAGGTGTGTAGATGATGGTGACGCGACAATGAGGCTGCTGCTGCGCATGATCAAAAGTTCTGCGCAAAATTTTGGATAGCTCAGGTAAGAGCTAACATCGGCCTGCACGGTGATGCAACGAGTGTAGCGGGACGGTGTCTGTAAGGACCCGACATGATCCGGGCTCACACTTGGCCGGTAACGCCGAGCTCTCCTTGCTCTTAAATCCGAACATTTTCCTCGGTAAGTTGCATCCCGATTTTGTATCACAATTGTCCGGTATTTCAAAATGCTTTGGTCATTGAAGTGCTAGGACATTTATATGAATAAAGACGCAGAACTCAAATAAAATTTGCGTGAAACAACGACGGCCGTGCCGAGTTAAGACTCTAACTCTATAACGCTGTATTTTCAAAGTTCAGAAAAGGGGAAAACCGAAGGCAATTAATTGATTAGGTTTGACTCTTTGATTCAACGTTAGCTGATAAAAATTACGGCAACCATTGCTACGATAGTCTCGACTCGGCTTGGGAACATGATTGTTTAAGTTACATCCCTCATACTTTGCATTTTGAAATATTTCAATACCTACCTCTGTCTTTCTATGGAGGAACTGGGTACCGTACTGGGTAGAGTGAGTGACACAGTAAGACCTGAGCGAAAAGACGTGTGTCTGATGAATAGTGTTAGAGTCCACTACTCTAAACCGTCCAAGGAAGGCAATCGAGATTTCATGTGGAGGTAAAAGGCATATCCATTTGCAGGCGATGCACTTACTACCTAGTTGAGAGTGTTCTGTACTGTATAGAGATTCGCAGTTGATGGAGTTTGTGTTGATGTAGACACCATCATGAACCATCCAACGCACATACATCCTCGACGGAAGATCCGTTGGCTCACTGATTGCCGCAGTTGGATGAATTGTTCTTAGTTGGGAGAACGGCGAGTTCCGAGATCAGCATCGTCTTAGGCGTAGTCAACAATCCTTAGGTTCTATCATCAACACATACCTTGATAGACGTAGACTTAGAGCTAGCCTACCTAGTTAGGTAAAGATGTGCTGCGGCTATCCATTACAACTGAGAGATGGTGGTACACGAAGAGCGGAACAAGAAGCAACCCGAAGTTCTCATAGGATCAGTCTGTGGGACCGGGCATTGCTCTACACGCGTGCTTCATTTGAACTGCTGCATACTATTTTGGGTGAAGGTGAATTGTTCACTGCAGTGTCATGCTAGCTGTCCTGCTATAAGTAGATACCTATAGGTATACTAGTATAATCATGAACAAGAGCCCTGACTCGCCTTCCACTCGGGCCGGGCGATCCGAATCAAACGTGCCTATCAACGTTATCAATCAGTCCACTATGGAATGGCTCGAACGGTGCTTACCCCTCCATCATGCCCCTCATGCGGTCCCGAGCTGTGGCTATGTAAACTAGATTAGGTTGGCGGTCAGCATCATAAATGCTACACTACACACACATTTACAGTGCTGACTCCCGAAATCCGCCAGAGACCCTGAAGATCCCTAATAATGCTCCCAGCATGCATTGGAATTAATGGCATCCACGCGCTACGAACTGTATCCCTCAACCAGCACGGCTAGATCGTACTCATAGCGACAGGCCCCAGAACGAGAGGGACACAAACACCAGCACAGCAGACAGGAGCCTATCTAGCGCAGATCTACATCTGCCTATACCTGGTTTGTGAAGTGAGGTGACATACGATGTCACGTAAGTGCAGTAAGCCGCTACGCTTTCTACCCACTAATCATGATTAGACTAGAGCTGCTGCATTGGCATTGAAGATGCGGCATCCAATGGCCTGCCGGCATGAATGTCAGCTTACCTTAGTAAACTCTGGCTTCTCCTCTGGCGTCCTTCAAGTTCAAATTGTACATTTCCCCAGTCTCTGCATTCCTTTCTCTCCCTCTTTTTCTCATGGCAAATCCCTTGTATCAGTGTCAGCCGCCACCTGTCTGTAAAACACCGGGCGAGGAAAAATGAGTGAATCGTTTGACTACATCGTCGTCGGCGGCGGTACATCCGGCCTTGCGGTGGCAGCCCGCCTCACTGAAGATGCTAATGCTCGCGTTCTGGTCATCGAAGCCGGAGCCGACCAGAGATACGACCCTGCTCTAGAAACCCCAGGTCTTGTTGCTGGTGCCTATCGTGACGATCGCTTCATATGGCCGTTCCAGTCAACGCCACAGGTACGGAGTCTTATGCGGCCATCTGGTGTGCTGCTAACAAACGTATGGTCATTAGGCCGAGCTTCATGGTCGCCATCTTCGGCAGGATACCGGCAAGGTCCTAGGCGGCAGTTCAGTGACAAATTTCATGATGGCAATGTTTCCCTCGCGCACGAACCTAGACACATGGGGTAAAATGGGAAATAAAGGCTGGTCTTTCGACGATCTCGCTCCTTACTTCCAGAAGTTTGCGACATCACACCCCCCGAGTCAAGCTATCCGTGAGACTTTAGGAGGCCTATCTTACTACAACGACGATCTCACAGGCAACGGCCCTATCCAGCTCTCCTTCGATGACCAGTACTCAGTCATGAATGAGAAGTGGTTCAAGACCTTCGCCGAACTAGGACTGCAGATGAAGTCGGATCCCAGAACCGGCAAGGCTATTGGGGCATTCCAGAACTCATCAACTATCGAAAGTGGGAAGAATACTCGCAGTTCAGCTGTCACCGCATACTACTCGGACGAGATCGCCCAACGGCCGAACCTCAAGGTACTTATGGAAACAACGGTACAGAAAATCACCACAGAGACCCGCGACGGTCTGGTCGTGGCAACTGGTGTAGAAGTTAAGGACAAGGACGGCAAAGTTACCTCTATCGCGGCCAGCAATGAGGTAATCCTAGCCGCGGGAACTATCAGGACACCACAGCTACTAGAATTATCTGGCATCGGCGACCGCGACCTTCTCGAAAGCCTCGGGATCGACGTCCTAATCGACAACCCTAACGTTGGCGAGCACATGCAGGATCATCTCATGACTTCACAGCAGTTCCCAGTGAAGAAGGAGTACCCGTCCGCCGACGGGCTCCGTGACCCAGCCAAGTTCCAAAGCGCTTTTGAGCAATATGCATCTACGAAGCAGGGCCCGCTAGCTGGGATGGGAACCAGTGTTGCTTACGTGCCTCTCGCGGATCGCAATGGTGTTATGACCCAGGCCGACCGCAAGGCCCTCTTCGACAAGTATCTTTCTAGCGCGCCTACGCTGAACCCTGTGCAGAAACGAGAGTTCAAGCTAATACGTGAGCTGCTCGAGACCGAGGAGGAGCCAGCCATCCAATACCTGTGCTTCCCGGGGTCCCTGACTGTGACCCCGCATCCGGAGACTCTGACGGACATGTTCACATCTCATGCGCCGTACGACTGTATCGGAATCATGTCTCTGCTCAACCATCCTTTCTCGCGAGGAAACGTACACATCTCCTCAAAGGACGTCTCGGTCCCGCCGACTTGGAACCCCAACTACTGCACCCATCCGCTCGACCTCGAGATTCTCGCACGCACGGTCGGGTTCGTCGAGAAGATCGTCACCACCGCTCCATACAAGGACATGATCGACCCGGAGCTCAAGCGTCTGCCGGATGCCACCGGCGACGACTTGGAGGTGGCGAAGGAGATTGTGCGCGGGCGAACGGTCTCCTGCTTCCACATTGCCGGCACCTGTCGCATGCTGCCGTTAGAGCTCGGCGGCGTCGTCAACGACCGCTTGATCGTGCACGGCACTTCCAATATTCGCGTTGTCGACGCCAGTATGATCCCCCTGGAACCGCTGGGCAATATCCAGACGACGGTGTACGCCGTCGCCGAGAGGGCCGCAGATTTAATCAAGGAGAGTAGAAAGACGGCGGGCATCACCCTCCCCATACGCTAGACCCTATCTAATTAGACAAAAGGGATAGAGAGGTGAATAGATAGCATGATGAATATATGCAATATCCATAACTAACGAATAGCAATAAAAGATTCAAGACAAGCATGATTCATGTTTGCCCCCTCCCTATTCATAGTCTTTCTTGCCCGCGAGAGCCGCGTAGAGTCCCACTCCAGGCGCCTTGAGGCAACGTCCTCTCCGCAAAAACTATACGGCTTAGCCACAGCACCAGCTAAGCGAGCCATACTCAACATACATTCTATGCATTGCCCTTATTTTTCACCGGAAGCAGGACAACTGGAGTGAAACGAAAGGTTCTTTGTGTCGCCCCCCTTTTTTTTTTCTTTTTCTTTTTTTCTTTTTCTTCTCCTTTCGCCGTAGATACATCCTCTTAATTAGGAAACCATACGTTTCTATTTGAGCGTTATCTCGCGCCAATAACCTCTGTAGCTTTATATTAGCTATTGCTTCACATAGCTGGCTGCAGGCCGTCCTTCCCCTGGTCCACCTTGGGAGCGATGCTCGAGCGACTGTACACGAGCGGCGAAGGCGGTGGGGATATTGGTCTGTTGGTTGGTGTTTGTATGGCTTGGTTTCTAGCTAGGTCTGGATGGGTAGTAGGTAGGTCAGTCTGTATAGATTAGTTTGTATGGATAGCTTATAGCTCTTCAAACCGAGAGCTTCCTTTTGCTTCTGGTAGGGAGGGCGCCTCGTGTACAAAAAAGTGCACAAGGTACTATGAAGCAAAATTGTCACGGCGGCCAGCCCGTATGCAGTTGTGCCAACAACCTGAAAAGGTCAGCAATACTCCAAAGTAGGAGTATCCGGGCGCCCGTACGGATATATACACCTCCGAGTACGATCCGCGCACGCCAGCGTATATAGCACGACAAAAGTTCAGCTATATAATATAATATATATAAATTATTAGTTATACTAATAAAATAATATTTTAAAGCATAAACTAAATCAAGAAATAAAAATTAAAGCTTAAAAATACTTCAAAATACTACAAAACGTTATTTTTTGCCATCGACGAGAGTTCACTTTTCGTCAATAGTGTTGTTATAGGAGACCAGCCTCAGTTTATGCCAAAACTATCCCCGCAGGCCACTCGGCCACAATAGCAGCATACGCATAGATCAACGAAATCCACCTCCGGGCAGGCCAATACCGATAACTAGCAGCTTTGTTCGGCCCGTTGCTAGTCAGTCAGCAGTGAAGGATTACATGTATGTATGTAACGATACCAACTGAAACGGCTTAGATCTGAAGGATGGAATGTTACTAAGTTATCGAGCCCAACAAGCAGGTACACTAAAAGGTCGATGCGAGTTTGTGGTTAAATACCTACTTAGGAATTCGGTAGCTTAATGTAGTCAGGCGAGTGGGATTATCCTGAAGGACGAACAGCTGTGAGACATCGTATCATACCTTGTTGAACTTGGGGGGTGTGCCGCATCCTCTTGTTCTCTAGATTTTACCTAAGAGCTACGCAGTCAGCCAAGCTCTTAAGACGCACCTTTTTCTGTCGCTAAATATTGACGTAACAGCTTTTAGGACGCTACCCCCCCGGGAGTATGTCCCCGTGGTTTGCTTCGATTTGTGCTTTTGTTATGCGTTGCAACGTGAAATTGGTGTAAGTGTATGTCAACAGTCGCTAACCAAACTTCAGAATTTACTACTACAGGGGCGTCTCCTGTATACCACTACACTATTCTATCTCTACATGATTAGACTGGACAAGCAGAAATAACCCAATCCCCAACGCCTAGGCATGACATCATCGTGGTCGGATCCAACACAACTGGACAGGCTTCGTAGTACATGTAGTTATTCATGCGAGTCCAAAAACCTAGGTCTTGTTCCATCATTAGCCTCTTGACGCCCATTCACAGGATAACTCTGTGACCCATGCTATGCCTTCGGTCTATTACTCTGGAAAACGTAACAGAGCGACCGAGACCTAATCCCCTGTACGTCTCTTATCCCATGCGTTATGAAACACTAATTATGGCCGGGCGACTTGCGGAACGACCAACCCTCTCTCTCTCTCTCTCTCTCGCTAGTACCCTAAATCCCAGTCCCGCACATGTCTAGACTCGTCGTATTGCACTCCATCGTTTGCATTGTCTGTTTGATCGTCGCTTCCCTAGACGCTGATCTGCGACATGCTCGGGCCACGGACAGACCCACCGCTCCGTCGGAATTCTTTATATGCAAGCACCACGGCGGCAGCGAACGTGGCGAACAGAAACCACATAAAGACGAGGCCGGCTTGGATTTCGCGACAGCGCTTCTCTGTGTCGCCGGAACCAAAGGCGATCCAGTCGGACGGTCTCGAACCCTATGGGAAAACAATACTTGTCAGCAATAGATCAATCGCAATGGCTCGGGGTTGCTCTCTACTCACCAAGTGGGCGCAGTTGGCAGTAGTCAGCTTTGCGGACAGGACTATTGCGCCGATGAAGGTGAAGAGCGTAGAGAGACCATCCAAAGCAAGCGCGACAATGGGTATGGCTACGGCAGAGACGAAGTGCGCAACAAAACTGTAGATGACGGCGATCCACGCGAGGGCGCACACGAAAATGGCGAAGTTGACGGCAGCAGTAGCAGACGATGCTGCGTGCTGGGTGTTTGCGCGGACATTGCCGAGAAGGGCGGTTGCGATAAGGACGAGGAAGAACTGCACTAGGCGCAGGATTGAATTCATTATGCTCCTCATAGCGAAGGAGTTCAACAGATAAACGTAGTCACTGTTCCAGTCGTCTGGATTTGTTGTCGTATTCGCGGGGGAGCGTGGACGAGGTGAAGTCAGGTGGGGAGAAGGACAGGCAGCTCCAGATTAATCTCGGCGGTAGCGATAGGATGGAGGATTAATTGATAAGAGCCGACGAATTAGTTGAGGGGTTGCTGTGACAGATTTCTTTTGTTGATTATTATCGGTATTATGAAGAACGGTCGTGGTGCAGGAACAAGGGTCGAGGGCCGGGAGTCGAGGGTCGAGAGAACAGCTGGAGCGAGTGAACGGGGTCTCGACTAAAGTTGATGCGACGACGCGAATATGTAGTAGGTAGGTAGCTGCTTGGATGATAGCGTTTTGTGGTTACTGTTGTTGTTTACGAGGACAATGCGACAGAGGAGAGCGATAGTATGGTTCGTTGAACTAATGAAGTGTAGTTGGACCTGGATGAGATGAGCTTCTCAATGATCGGATCCGGTCAGGGTCGTTCTTTTGTTCAGAGAATGCCGAGCGCCTCGAGACTACCGCATTCCTCGATTAGAACTTGACCGGCGCTAATAGCTTGGCCTGCATTAATATGCAGCACAGACTATATTAATTTAACCTTAATCTAACTAGCAATACGTTAGCTAGCCACTTATTTTATATAGGTATATTACTTTTCTTTTATAAAACTTTAATTTTTTACTTATTTTTTTTGCTTTAATACTAACTAAGTGCAGCACTAAAACTTTACTCTATTAACCCTATTATTTAGCTTAGCCCTTTAATCTACTAACTTTATTAGTTTAGCATTCTAATTATATAAAATCTATTAATTAATTTTGTTTATAAATATTTTATATTATACCTAATTTATATAACTAACAAAATATTTATAAACTTAGAAAACTAAACCTATTTTAATTTTTTATTTTAGGCTAGCTAGACCTATATTTTTATATTTATATACGCCCCTTAAACTATTGCTAATTACTATTTTAGTATATTTATTTTATTTTAATATATATTAATAAATAAACATTATTAATATTAAAGCATTATTATAATTTATATGCTTTTTTAGTTATAGTAATATTTATTATTGCTATATTGCTTAAGCTTACTACTTAGTATATATATTAAATTAATAAAACTAAAACATATAAGCTATAGAATTATTTATACTAAAAAAAGCTATATTATTGCTAGTATACCTAAAGAATACCTATATATATTAGTAATATAATATTTAATTTTATTAATTATAAAGCTTATAAATATATATATATATATATATTAATATTTTATAAATATTTTAGCAGTATATTTTTAGTAATAAAACTAGGTTAACGTTTAAAATAAATAGTAAAACATATATATAATAATAATTTAATCTATTTTTAGCTAAGTAATAAGATTATTTTTAAAATTAAAAATATTTAGTAATATATTTTAGTATTATAATATATTACAACTATTTAAATTATATTAAAGCATTTATATATTATTTTTTTATATAACTTAGCTTATTTTTATTATAGCTAATATAGTTATATTTTATATTAAAGATAGTAAGCAATTAATATTTAAATTTAAAAATATATTAGTATAAAACTAATAATTATTACTAATAATTTATATAATATTAATATTTTTTAATTAATTAACTATTTTTATTTTTAAACTATTTATATATAACTTATACTATTTATATATATTTTTTTAATATTTTATTTTAAAAATATTTATAAATATTTTAAAATATTTTAAGAATTTTTATTATTATAAAAAATTTATTGCTGCTTTTTAAAATAGTAATAACTTTTATAATTTTAAAGTTTATATATTTACTTAGCTAGCAATACTAGTTATTTAACCATAACTATAATAAATTAATACTTTTAATACTAATAAAATAGTTATTATAGTTATTTAAATAAATAAAAATACTAGTTTTTTTAAACAATTTTATAACTAAAGCTTAATTTTTTGCTATAAAAGCTTTTTTTTATATATTACTAACAATATAAATTGCTATTATATATTTTATATTAACTAACTACTTATTAAGCAACTTTTTTATTTTATTTAGCTATTTTAAATAAAAATTTAATTTTTTGTATAGCTAGATTTTAAAAATCTTATTAAATCTTATATCTAGTAATTAAAAATAAGCTATAAAACTAAACAAAATTATTACTATTAAAATATTTATATTTTTTAATACTTTTTTAACTTATAGGGTTTTATAAAAATTAATTATATTTATTACTAATAAATAGTTATTTTTTTTAGTATAAGCAGCTAGGTTTATTTTAATTTATTTTTTAAATAATTTTTTATTATTATATATAATAGCATTAAACTTTATATTAATATTTTTATAATATAATAGTTTTTTTTAGTAAAAATATTGCTTTTACTATAAAAAATAATCAAAAGTTTTAATTTTTTTATATATAACTTATTAGCAATTATTACTAAGACTAGCGTTGCTTAATGTTTTTTTTACCTACTTTTATTGCTTTTTCTTTTAATTAATTTAATATTTATAAAATTATATATATAACCCGTTAAAAACTTAAAAAATATTAAAGTTTTATTTATATTAATAATTAAGTAATAAAAAAACTTGCTAAAACTAATACCTTTAGCAAAGTTGCTTATTAATATAATATTAAGCTAAAACTAGTTATATTACAAGTTTTTTCTAATAAATGTTACGATTAGTCAAGTAAAGCTTCCATAGCTAGTTTATTAATACTATAAACAAAGACTCTAAGCTAAAAAAGAAAAAAAAGAAAAAAAAAAGTTAAAGTTTATAAAGTAAATAGATATAAACTTTATATATATAGCTGCAAAGTTAAGTTGGTCCGTACGTAAACTTTTTATTTTATTGCTATATAGGTCTAGAATTTTTATAAGTTTTGCTAAAATTATACTAATTATTATATTACTTTTTTTTAAAACTAAAAATTTAAATATAGTTTTAATTCAAAATTACTAATAATATTAAGTTTATATAGTTTTTTTATATTATATTGCTTTATTATTATTTTTATAATTATTTATAAATTTATTAGCTATTATTATATGTATTTATTTTTGTAATTTTATAAAAAATCTAGAAGTTTTTTTATAAGTTTTATAAAATTAGTTAAGTTTAATTAATATATTTTTAAATTTTTAAATTATATATTAAATATTATTAAAATTATAGTTTTTTTAAACAACTTAATATTATAACTTTTTATTTTTTTTATATATTTTTAATTGTTTGATTTGTTTAACTTTAAATTTTGCTTTATTATTAATATTTTTTACTAAAAGCAATAATTAGATTTATTAAAATAAAAAATTATTGCTTATTTTTTATAATTAGTTAGCATAGAACAGGTTTTTTATTTTATAAAAGTTAAACAAATTAAAAATATAGCTAAATTTTTGTTTTTTTAAAATTTTAAAAAGTTTAACTAATTAAAAGTCCAATCTAATAGTTAATATTTACGTTACAAAACTTTTTTTTTTTAAAAAAATTTTATTTTTTATTTTAAAATTTATTAAGCATTTTTTTTATTAGTTTATAGTTTATATTATTTTTATATAAAGGTTGCTATATTATATATTATTTTTTAAATATTCTAGGTTTAGCGGACTAGTTTAAGCGCTTATTGCTTAGTATTAAAATTTATAATAGTTTTATTAATATTTACTATTAAAAAGTTTTATATTTTAATTTTTATTGCTATTTTTAGTAATAATATATTAATTAATAAATATTATAAAAAATTATATATAAAATCTAAAACAAAAAAATAAATATTTTAATTGTTTTAGTATTTATTAATATAAAAATAAAATTATTAGTTTAGTTTTTAATTAGTTAATTTTACTATTTTTTAAATTTAAAAGTAATAAGCGCTACTAAAATAATATTTAATATTTATAAAATTATTAATTATTATTATAAATTTAAAAATAAATAGTTTTATATTATTTAATATTTATATATTTAATATACTAAAAAATCTATATAGATTTTTATAATATTATATAGCTAGCAATTTTATAATATTTATTTTTTTACTAAATAAAATTATAATTAAATAGCTAAACTTATTTATAAATATTTATATATAGTTATAACTTTATTAGTTAAGTAGTATGTTTTTGCTATTTATTATTATATGTTGCTATATTGCAGCTAGTATAAACAATAAATAAAAAAAGCTAAAAGTTTTGTTTTGTAGTATTTTATTTTTTTTATAATTGTAATAATTATATATATATTATTTATAATTATATTTTAAATAAAACTAATAATATTTTTGTTTTAATATTTTGATTGTTTTATATTAACTTTGGTATATAATAATTAGAAATATATAAGCTTTTTAAATTAAAGCTATACAAAAAAAAATAGTTTTATTTAAAGTAACCTTAAATATATATAGTTTTTTGTTTTTATTTTTTAGCTTTTATAACTAGTTTTTTTGTTTGATTAAGTTTACTAGGTTAGCTTTTCGGGAAGTATTAAATAAAAGGTCTATAGTTAATATAGGATTTAGTATTTTATTAGGCAGAACTAATATTATTATTTATTTTTTAGCTTTTTTAGTTTTAATTATAAAAAGTTTAGCTGTTTTTTTTAATAAAATATTAACTATTATATTTTTTTGTTCTAATTAATATTAAAAAATAATATTAAAATTTAATAAAAAGTTAGCTTAGTATATTTATTATATTAATAAAATCTATTTATTTAAAAAATATAATAAAGCTTAATAATTAGTTATTATAAAAAACTTAGTTTTAAAAAGCTCTAAGTAGTAGTGTTCTAAAGTTTATATTACTACTAAAAGTTTATAGTTTTAAATTAAGTAAGCTTGCTTAATTAGTATTATTGTTTTAAAAAAATATTTTATAAGTTTTTAGGTTATATTTTTTTATTATTGCTAGATAATTTTTTTTATTATATTATATAAAATATTTGTTTTTATTTATATTAATTAACTAGGCTTAAAAAAAACTAAAATAAATATTTTATAAGCTAGTAGTTTTATATATTTAAAAGCTTATTTTTATTTTAGTTTTATTATAAATAGTTTTTTTTTTTTAAATAATTAATTTAAAAGAACAGCAATTTTACTAGTATAGTAAATAAATATATAAATATAATTATAAAGCCTAAAAAATAATTAAATTAACTTAATATTTTTAAAATTATTAAAATTTTAATTTAGGATTGCTTAGATTTTAATAAAGTTAATTCTAATTTTTACTTTAGTTTTTATAACTATTTTTAAATAATTAATAATAAATATATTAAAACAAAATTTTTTAATATTTTTTTAATATTTAGTTTAATATAAGTAATAAATTATTTTTTTATAATAGGTCTAGTACTATTTTTTAGTTTTAGAATAAATTAAAATATTGTTTGTATAAATATTTGCAAACTTATTTAGAAGTTTTTAAATTTGCGTGTTAATAAAGGCTTGCTACTAAATAGGTTTTATTTTTAAACTAAAAAATAAAACCTTTTATTTTTAAACTAAAAAATAAAACCTTTTATTAAAATATTTTTTTGCAAGTTTAAAAAAAAAAAAATAATATAATTTTATAATTAATAATAATTAGTAAAAAGTTTTAATAATATTTAGTTTAGCAAATTAAGTAATATTGTAATAATTAAATATAGTACTACTAATATTTAAAGCTAGCATAATTTAATTTTTTAAATATATATTTTTTTATTAATAATTAATTATAAACTTATGTTTAATTAATTTAAATTTAAATATAAATAAAATAGAAGTAATATTTAAGTTTATATTTTGTTTAATAAAATTTATAGCTAGTAGTTTATTTATAAATTTTTTTTTAAATAAAATAAACTATATAAATATATAATATTAATAAAAGCTAAAAATATATTTTTTATTATTAAGTTTTAGTATTATATTAAACTTTAGTTATAATAATAGTAAGGTTTTAGATTTTTTTTTTAAAAAAAACTTTTTTAAATATAATAGCTAAAAAAATAAAAAGCTTTATATTAATTTTATATACTAAAAGGTTTTTTTTTTCGGAAATAAAATCGGTTTATTATTAAAAGTTTTTTATAATACTATTTAGTTAATTTAAATCTATTTTTTTTATAAAATATTAATTATTTTTAATTATTACAAACTTAATTATAATAAGCTTTTTTAAAGTTTTTTTAGCTAATTATTTTTATTTATTTTAGTAGGGGTAATTTTAAAAGTTTTATATAATTTTTTTAATAGTAGCTTGGTTTTTTTTTTTTTTAGAAATTATTATATAGACTTTTTTTGTTTTAGGTTTAAAGGTTTTAGGTTTTTTTTTTGTTTTTTTAGTTTTGGTTATTTTTAAAATAATTGTTTTGTTTTTAAAAAGTTGTTTTAATATTTAATAGTATTTTTTTAACGCTTAATTATATTAATTTATATTTTTTTATATTTTTAAGTTTATATTTTATTATTTATAATTAAAAAGTTTAACTATAATTATTAATAAAAATTAAACTAATAAAAATAAATTATTTAGTTAGATTAATTATTATTTTTAAGTTTTTATTAGAACATTTTATTTTATTAACTATTTAATACTAATAATAATATTATAATTAAAATTAATAATTTAAAATATTTAATTTTTAAATAATTAATTATTAATTTTTATAATATATATTAAATATTTATAAATTTTGCTAACTATTTTATTTTAGTAGTTATAAAACTTTTAAAGTTTAGCTAACTAAACTATTTTTATTTTTAACTATTGCTTAATTTATTATATAAACTTATAGCTAATTATTAAAAAAATATAAGCTCTAATTGTTTGAATGGAATGTACTGCATATTTCTAAGGCAGCAGTACATGCCTGCAAGGTTGGTGGAATACAGTCTATTCACTATATGCCACACTCAAAGGAGGGAGAGAAAGGAAGGAAATGGGTAGGTGGGAGCCCCCTATATACCCTTCCGTACGGAAGGGTCTGTAGGTGGGTCCTAGCCGGACCCCTTGGCCTAGACCCCTTGGCCAGACCCCTTCGTACAAAGGGGTCCGTAAGTGCCCTAGCTAATTGCGTACGATTAATCCAACACTAATATTATATAAAATTAAAGTTTTTATTTTAATACTATTAATTTATAATTAAGTAAATATTTTAAAAGTAATTAATTTATTTTAGTTATATATTTTAGCTAAAGTAAATAAAAAATTAATAAAAAAACTTCTGTTAGTTTTACTTATTTTTTAAATTAAATAAACTATTAGAGCTATTTTTATTAAAGCTTTTTTTTGCTAATTAAATACTTAAAATTTTAAGTTTTTAGTTAAAGCAGTTAATTAATATATATATTTTTTTTTATTATAAATAAAATAAGTTTTATTATTTTAATAAGCTTTTTTTTTTTTTATAGTTAGTATTTGTTTTAATTATTTTAAAATAAATATTTTAGAACTTTTAAAATTAACTAAAAATTAGTAAGCCGGTTTGCTAAAAACTTAGTTATTTAAATTAGATTTTTATTTAGTCGAACTAACAAGCTTAATTTATTAATAATTTTTATAAGCTTGTTTAATATTATATATTAATTTAATAACTTTATTAATAAACAACTTATAAAAAATATCTAAATTTATAAAAACTTTATATAAGTTTTTTTTTAAGTTTATATAAAAATAATTTTATAATTTATATTTTTATTATAATTTAACTAGTTAATACTTTTAAACTAAACTATTAAATATAAAAATAAACTTATTAATATTTTTATTAATTATATATATATAAACTTAAAATATTTTATAAGTTATAACTGCTTAATTAAAGTTATAATAAATTACTAATAAAACTTAGATTATTTTAATAATATTATTAAATAGTTTTTTAATTAAATAAAAATATATTTTTATTAATTTTTTAGTATGTTTTTTTAACTAGTTTATAATATATTAAAATTAATTATTTTTAGTTTAAAATATAGTAATATTTTTATTTAGCTTTTTTATTAATTTATAAACCTAATTATTAAATAGAGCTTTATTTCTTGCAAACTTATTAGAATTAGTTTTTTATATTTTAGCTTTTTTAGTATAAGCAGGGTTTAAAGCGCTAAAAAATAAACTAATAAAATAAAAAACAAATAAAATAGCAAAACTAAAAAGTTTAAAATTAGTACTTTTAAATATACTTTTTATTATTAAATCGTAATTATTTTTTAAAAGTGCTAAAGTAAACGTATTAAAAAATTAGCGCTTTATTTTTTTTATTTATTAAAAAAGTTCTGCTAGAACTAACGTAAAATTATAAGTTTATATAGCTATAATATTTAGTACTACGTTTTTAAATATATTACTTATTTTAAATAGTTCTAGTTCTAGTTTAGATTTTACTTTTTTAAGTTTTAACTTTTTATTTTTTTTAGATTTTTTTTTAAGTATTAGTTCGCTTAAAACGTTTATAAAAAAGTTTAGTATTTAATCTTTTTTTTTTTACTAAAAAAAAGATTTTAAAATTATTTAATAATAAAAAGCTAGCTATATTTAAAAACTAGAATTGTTCTAATTGTTTAAAAACTAAAAATAAAATAAAAATGTTTAAAGTTAAGTTTTTTATAAATTATTAGTTTTTAAATAGTATAAAAATTAAAAATTTTATTAAAATTATATTAAAGTTAAATTTATATTATAAAATATATAATTTTTTATATTAAATATATAATTAAAAAAAAAAGTTTATTTATATTTTGCTAATTATAGCAAAATAAAAAATATATATTTATTAAATACTTATTAACAAATAATTAGTAAGTTTAAAGTAATATTATAATTAATTAAATAAAGCTTTTATAGCTAGTTTATTAATATTATAAACAAAGATTTTAAGCTAAAAAAAAAAAAAAAAAAAAAAGTTAAAATTTATAAAGTAAATAAATATAAACTTTATATATATAGCTATAAAGTTAGGTTGGTCTATACGTAAACTTCCTATTTTATTGCTATATAGGTCTAGAGTTCTTGCGGGTCTTACTAAGACTGTACTAACTATTACAAGAAACTGCAAAAATATATTAATATAGCTAATTATTTTTTTAAGCATTTTTATAAATATATATATAATTTAATAATAACTAATCTAATAATGCTATAGGAACCCTTTAAACTATTTATTTAAAAATATAAATATATTACTATAATTGGGGTAAAAAATACTAAAAATAACTATTGCTTTTTATTTAAACTAAGTAGGTATTATTAATTTTTGATTTTGTTTTGTTTAATAGAATTCTTTTTATAATATTGCTTCTAATTCTAGCTAGTAAGAACTAAACTAAAAAATATAACTACTAAAGATCATTTTTTGTTATATTTATTAGTTAGAAATATATTACTTGCTAGATATTTTAAAATATATAGTAGCTTTTTAAAAAAAAAATCTATAAAAGTTTTTTTTAATAATAAATAAAGTACTAATAAAAATCTAACTTTTACTTATTAATATATATTTATTATTAATATTTAAATTAAATAAAATCTAATAATTTTTAATAAATAATAATATTTTTATTTTTTTTTGCTTTAAATAATATTTATAAATCTATTTAATAAGCTTTAAAAAGCTATATTTAGCTTTTATAATATTTTTTTTTATTTAATTGCATAGTTTAAGTATAAGTAGTAATATTAGGGCTATTTTAGCTAAGTTAATAAACTATATTAATTAGTTATACTATTAATATTATTATAAATTTATATAATTTAACTAAAATTAAAAAATTTAGCTATTTTATATGTTTTAACTATAAAACATATAATTTAGCTATATATTCTAGCTATAAATCTGTTTAACTAACAAAAATTAGCACTATATAAACATTCCGTTAAGAACAAGCATATTTGTATAATATTTGCTTAGGTAAATGTTCTCTAATTATGGTCTAGCAGAAAAGATTATTGTATGCCAAGCTATTAGCGCCGGTCAAGTTCTAATCGAGGAATGCGGTATCTCAGGCAGGTACCTACCGGGCGAATGAGGTCATAGGCCAGTTTTGGATGGTATGGCCGGTGTACACTCTACACAGCACTACTACACCTAGACATTGCGCATACCTTAAAATAACAATATGGTAGTCATATTCTAACTTATATAACGCTTAAATTTGACCAATTATTTATTCTGCCTTGGCTTACATATTTCATGTTATCTTCTGTCTTGTCAGTAGGCAGACAATAAAAATAAAAAAGGATACATGTTACTGTAAGTAATAAGTATACCCATCCAAGATGGTTGTGTGGGCCTCCCGCTATTCGCCACTGCTTCATGCATGCCCATAGCAACAATCCTCTCAATAATTGGCTTCCTGGGTACCCACATTTGGCCCCCTAGCAACCAGATCGCACACTACCCCCACCATACCCGGAGGACAGCAGTGGCAGAGAGCCATCCACCCACCCAATCCCATGAGCCGCGCGCCAATCTCATTCTCAGATAGCCGCAAGAGTGATCACAGCCATTCACTTATACACACCTGTATTTTGTTCTATGATACGACACTTGGCCGGCCTGTTTCTAGCAAATCGTAGATCCTAACGGACTGTCCACCACATTTTGTTGTGCGCCGATCCCCCCAGCCTGGAGCCTTTCTATCGCCTTTTCGGCTTCTTTATCCCACTTGGTCAAACCCACGATTCCCCATTCAAGAGCTCCCACGATGTACAGAGCCACGCAATTGCCGAGCCAGAGCCCCCCCAGCCCCCAGCCGTGGAATGCGAGGTATATGCCCGTCGGCAATGCACCGCCGTAGTAGCTGACGAGGTTGACGAGAGCCCCAACCCATTGCTTCCCCATTCCTCTCAGAGCGCCCCCGCAACTCCCATTCAGCCCGTCTGCGATCTGGAACAGTGCCACATACGGCATCACCTCTCCTACTAGCCTGACCACGCGCTCGTCGTCGTTGAACATCTTGCCGAACACGTTCCTTGTGCTCATGAGGATGGCTAGGATGATGGTCCCGTTCAGGACCGAGAGCACCGCAGCACAGTGGGCCGCGTGCGCTGCATCCCGTGGTCTTTGTGCGCCGAGGAGGTTGCCAATCCGGGCGGAAGCGGCGACACCTAACCCAAAGGGGATTGTGTTGATGATCTGATCCACAGTCATGATGACGGATTGTGCGGCGAGTGGAATTATACCTAATCGCCCGGCTGCCAGCGCCACAATCTCGAAAGCCCACCATTCAGTGCCAACTTGGACAACACCTAACAGTGCTAAGCGCGTGAATGGCCACAGGTGCGAGATGGCGAGTTTCGGGTTCAGTCCGCCCCAACACTCGTGACCACGGATGAACACCGCATAGGCAACGAGCAGAAGGAAAGACACCCAGTAACTAATGCCAGTTGCGATTGGTGCCCCGTATAGCCCGATCTCCAGTCTGTGGACGAGCAACCAATTCAAAAACATGTTGAGCGGGGAGGTGACCAGGAGAACGTAGGTTCCCGGTTCATAAATTTCTTGTGCCTGGAGATACTTTTTCATCGCCTCGAACCAAACATACCCGAGTCCTCCTGGAATGAGGATCTGGAGGAATTTAGAGCTCTGGACACAGATAAACTCTTCCTGCCCCAGCGCTCGGAACAATGGCTCTGACATGCCCCATATTACGGCAATAATGGCATACAGAATGGTAAATACGAAAATTCCTCGTTGCAAAAGAATTCCTAGGTCGTGTCGATCTTGCGACCCTGTAAAGCTACTGGATGCAAGCGTATCAAGTGCTGTTGTACCGCCTAGGGCAACCAACCACGCGCTCGCCGCTGCAAACATGTACGAGAAAGCGGCTGTAGCCAGAGCTTCCGGCGAGAGTCGTCCAACAATTAGTACAGATGCGGTTTGAAGGCTATTCTGGAGTGTGTATGCTAATATCACAGGTATTGCTGCTTTTGTCAGTATCCAGATTTCTCCGAGCCATTGTCGATGCCTCGGCCCGACCTCATCCTCATGTCCACTCGTTGGCTTCAGTAGTAACGCAGTCGACTCGGTAATTGGGGTTGAAGGTCGGGATGGCGACCGTAGAGTCGACGAGGACGAGGATGCTTCTGTCATGTCGTTTAATGGCTCTATAGAGATCAAAGGGCCACTCGTACTATTCCTAAGTGTTCAATTTCTCAGGGTAGATACACGCCTTCCACACAATCTTTGGAGAGCTGGTAGATTGGTTCCAGGCATAGATCGAGTTCGGCTCAGCGAGGCAGTGGCGTACCTTTCAAAACCCGACAGTTCTTTACCAGCTGCAGATCCTTGTCTTTATATTTCGAGCATCGAACTCCACATCCTACAACTAGGGATTGATCAAGGAAAGCACACTGGATGCATAGGCTATGCAGGGATGAAAAGAAGAGATAAGGGCGGATCGAGGGATATTCATTACATTGCGGAAACAGTCATGATTTCTAGATACTCTGACCACCGTATAGCGACTTATCGTCTCCCTAGATTACCCCAGTCGTATCTGGAATAGTTCACGCCTTTACGGTAAGACAGTGATCGACTAACCAAAACCTGAAGACTATAGTCCGGGAATAGGGATAATTGACACTAGAATCAGGAGCAGAAGAGAGTCGGTTGGATCTCGAAGTCACGCTATGCATATGCCAAGCGCCACTCCGGTGGTTGACGTGGAGTTCCGCTTCTTCCCTTTGGGCAGTCGATGCGGTCAGCTTGCGGGCCCGGCGCCGTGTTATAGGTTGACGGGGCCGAGTGCGTTATCTAAGACCAATGGAAATATGTAACTTTATTGTTCGATTCCTTTTCTATTAATATTAGATAGGCGGAATTGGGGGCCTCCTTGTTAGATAGAGAGTTATTCAAGAGGTCGGCACGCATCGAAATGTGAACGCTGTTACGACTAGATAGACTGGGGTCCAATTGGACAGACGACGACGTTGCTTCATTGCTTGGGGTCCTTCTGTTGGAGCTGCCAAAAAGCCACACCATGTATGAACTTGCATCACCGATGATTCGCTAGGCTTGCTCGTGTTTCGTTTTTATTAACATGCGGATGTCTGCAGTACGTAATTGAGCATATTGCGCTACCTGTGCATTCGAGACGACACTAGATATTTTTAGTCATATCATTCTCTTCTGCCTTTCCGTCTTGTGGCGCCAAAATATCTAGACGTTTTAGGTCTAATGCCCTCTCTAGCTCACCAATTCTTTTCGTTCCCTTTTCTTCTCTTTATCTCATCTCTTTATCTCATTTTAGCAGATTGAGATGTTTCCGGTTGCTGTTCGATATTGATTCACGATATACGGCGTTTACGTTCTTAGTCTTTTGGTTCCGAGTGAAAGAAACGCTAAATATTCGTCATCGTCAATACCCGAGCACTTGTTTAACCCGCTACGCTTTTCAGCATCTTGATTCCACATACCACGTTCATAAAATTTCTACCATTTAGTTCCGTTCTGGGTCGTTAGGAAGAGACGATTCTCTCCGCGGCGCAGATACCTGTGTGCTTGCGGCCCAAATCATACCGGCACTCTCTACGATATTGCTGGCTACATCGTCGCATTTGGTGTGAGACAATTGAGCCGCTCATTAAAGTATGGCGGGATCATGAAACTTGATCAAATCGTTCGTCGTTGTTCGGTCCCTGGCACCGTGTATTGTGGTATTGTCTGTAGGACGCAAGATACTAAGATATCGCACTGACAGGAGTAATCTCGCATGGAGTGTCCCCACGGATAGCAGTATTAAGCATTCTATCTACCTAGCCTAATACTTGACTATGTTGTTTACGATGTAGGCTAATGAGATGTGCTTTCTCCTTCGCATAGTCGTGCGCCACAAGTCGCTCCTCCTAGCTATGGGGGACTTGAAAGGCGATAAAACTAGAATCCGTCTTTGATAAATCTATGCTCGAAAATCCGGACGGGTCTTCATATCTGCAGGATCTACCCATTGAATTCGAGAACTGTCTCCCGGTCCTTTTATGTCACAGCTATCCTAACATCTGAACGCACAACGACTGATTGAATCGACCACGATGATTGACGATGAAGCCTTTACCAAGTACACCCGGACAATATGGATTTCAACATAAGCACGATCGTCCAGTAGTCGATAGACTGGCTATCGTCAACGACTCTCTGTGAAAGAATTTCGTGGTCGCCGTCACTAGTAGTCCGTTTAGGCGGATGGTTCCTTTTCAGCAGATGATTTGGATACAAGACATTCATGGCCCCTTTGGATGCCATATGGCCTTTGCTCGCCGACATGATCCCGCGTATGCCGACCACGCAGGCCGACATCGTGGATCACGGGAATAACCCCCCACCTCCTCCCCATCCCAACTGCGGAGAACCCGGACAGACAGGCTGATTTGCCCGGCTAAATACACTCGCCGCGTTGGACGGAGGATCCGAGCGTCGTCTGGATAGACCTCTCCCGGCCGGAGAAATTTCTAATGCGGTACCAAGCCGCAACAATACGCGAATACGTGAATACGCGGAGGAATACACGAAGGAATACGGCGATATGCAGTAACATGCAGAGTAATAATACGCGGAGAAAAAAAAGAAGAGAAAAAAACTATAAAATGGATCGCGACGCCCGCTACTCTCACGAGCTCGCACCCGCTAGGGAGCCAGCCCTCTCCCACTCCTTTCCACGATGAGGTTATCAAAGGTAATCTCCAAGGCGAGTCTGCTCGCGGCCATCGGGCCCGCAGCGTCAGCTCCGGACAGTGCGGGCAACTCGACCTACTACAACCCGGTGCTGCCCGGCTGGCACTCGGATCCGTCCTGCACGCAAGTCGACGGGACGTTTCTACTGCGTGACGTCGACGTTCATCTCGTTCCCGGGCCTGCCGGTCTACGCCTCCCGAGACCTGCTGAACTGACTGGAAACTGGTCAGCCACGCGTGGAGCCGCGAGAGCCAGCTCCCGGGCGTCAGCGCGAACACGGCCGGGCAGCAGTCCGGCATGTACGCCGCCACGATCCGGCACCGCGACGGCGTGTTCCACGTCATCTGCGAATACCTGGGGGCGGGCTACCCCTCTCTCGGGGTCATCTTCACGTCGGCGGACCCGTTCGACGAGCGGACCTGGTCCGACCCCGTGACGTTCCCGGCCGAGCGCATCGACCCGGACTTGTTCTGGGACGACGACGGCAGGGCGTACGTGGCGACGCAGGGCGTGGTCCTGCAGGAGATCGACCTCGCCACGAGCGCCCTCAGCCAGCCGCCCATCCGCCTCTGGAACGGGACGGGCGGCGCGTCGCCCGAGGGCCCGCACCTGTACCGCAAAGACGGGTACTTACTACCTGCTGATCGCCGAAGGCGGCACGGAGACGAACCACTCGATCACGATGGCGCGGGCGCGGGACCTGAAGGGCCCGTACGAGGCCCTACGCGCACAACCCGATCCTCACGAACCGCGGCACGGCCGAGTACTTCCAGACGGTCGGCCACGGCGACCTGTTCCAGGACGCCGCGGGGAACTGGTGGGGCATGTGTCTGACGACGCGCTCCGGCCCGGCCTGGGCGATCTACCCTATGGGCCGCGAGGCCGTGCTGTTCCCCGTGACGTGGGACGCGGGCGAGTGGGCCGGTGCCGCAGCCCGTCAGGGGGCACCATTGAGCGGCTGGGCCCTGTCACGGGGACCCCGCCCGCGCCGAGGATTGTGCCCGTTCCGTCGGCGTGGGCCGGTGCGAAGATCAGACTGCTGATCCAGACTCTGAATTCGACGCATTATAGTCTGGCGGCCATGCCCGCGGGTAACCCGAAAGCGAAGTTGGTTATCGGCACGGCCTCGGCAGGACTTGTGAGTGGTGGAAAATGGCTCCTTTGTGGGCAGTCTCGTGGGCGCCTATGCCACTTTGCAATGGAGCCGGGTCGGGGTTTACTTGTCCCGAGGGCGGGAATGCTTATTTCAGCCGCTGGAGATAGATATACTGGTGAGGCGCAGTATATATCTGCCACGGAGAGTATCCAGTTTTAGGACTGCTATGGATGGGGTAGAAGCAGTGATTCGACGTTGGATGCGAGAGCACGAATCATATAATAAGAAGAGTGTGTCAAAAAATCCTCATATCTTTCCTTCTATGGTTAACACCGTTTAGTATCATCACTCTAGTGCCATTCTGCCCTCTATGAAGTCTAGACTAAATCCCATATCTATATCAGATGCTCTATAAGCCGTAGCCAATGTACGTCAAGTCAGTTGAGATTGCATATTCCAAAATCGCGAAAGTCGCTTCACCGAGGCAGTTACTGTTTCTCGAGTTTGTCAGGCGTCACCTGGACAATGGTGCCCTCACTGTCCGAGATTCGGGCCAGCTCCGCATCGATAAAGGCCTGAGGCCGCGTGGGTTGAGTCATCTCTTTCTTCCCGAAGACAAACCACGAGGGGTTGCGAAGGAACATCTCATCCATGTCCTCAAGCTTTCGACCAGCTGTCTCGGGGTAAAAGAAATACACCACGGGGAAGAAAAACACACAAAGGATTGCGAAGACTACATGAATATAGTCTGCTGTCAGATTTTGTAACAATGAAGTCGAGTGTGTATGTGAAGGGGAGAACTCACTCAAGAAAAACGCCCACTGCAGATTGTCGATGCCGACTTTGGTGAATTGCACCACAGCGAACCCTGTCACCCAATTCGTGGCAGTGGCTGCACCGGCGCCGCGGGTCCGCCAACCTATCGAGTTTACTTCAGCTGCGTAAACTTTGGAATTAAGCGTTAGCAATATGTCCTTATAGGTGAAGTTCTGGAGAGGTCTCAGACGTATGTGGAATTTATATGGTATGGGAATACCCAGAGCGGGATATAATGAGCTAAACGAGAAGAAAACAGCGGTTGCTGCCACTCACCCCAAGGGATGCCTGCCCAGGTTGGCGCAAATACGGCATGGTAGATGACGAAGAACGCCACTGTCACGTTGCCGAACTAGGATACGATTAGACTCCGAGTCTCCCGTCTAGGATTGACAACTACTCACTATTTTCATTCTAGAAGGGTCTTCGTGACTAGCCTTCAACGTTAGGGACGATATGAGATGGCAGGCCGCCATGCCCAATGAACCATACAACATAAGCCTTTGATTATTAGTATTATGTTATATACGAAAATCCTGGGGACAAGAACTTACTTTCGCCGTCCGAGACGGTCGACGACAGCCAGACTAAGGAACGCTGCAATGAAATAGACAGTTCCATTCACTGCAGCAAGCAGTTGACTTGTCTGTAGGCTGAACCCGACGGTTTCATGGAGTAACGTTGGTAGGTAGAACCCCTGGACAGGAAGTTAGCAGTAGGACATACGCCAACTAGGTGAGGGTAGGCTTATATACGAGACTATTAATCCCAGTGAACTGCTGCATGAATTGTGTCCCGCAGGATAGGATTAGGCGCCGGAGATTCTGGGTCCTGTCTCGATTTCGGAGGACGTCCAACAGAGGCACCCGATGAGACCTCTCGAGGCGGATAGATGCCTTGATAGAGTTGTAGTCGGCTATCACCAAGTCGCTGGTGACCGATTCGCCGGTCAGCTTCGAAAGCACCTGCTTTGCCGCGTCGTCTTGACCCGCGAGTAGTAGCCACCTCGGACTCTCGGGCACAAAGGGTGCGAGCGGGAAGATGATTAAAGGGAAAAAGAGCTGAATCACTAAAGGAAGCCGCCATTGCAGCCAACCACTGCGGAAGGACAGCGCATAGTTGATCCAGTTCGCCAGCGCGAAGGACGATACGTTGGAAGACGCACCAATGACGAGCAGACGGCCTCGGAGATGAGGTTTCACACATTCTGCCAGATAAACCGGTGACATCGTCGAAGTTACGCCTATTCCGATGCCGTTTAACGTCCTTCCTATGACGAGCTGGGGCAGACTAAACGCGGAGGCCTGCAGTGAGGCGCCTACCGTGTTCAAGATATGACCTGCTATGATGGTCTTCTTGCGGCCGAGTTTGTCGCCTAAGATGAAGGCAATTAAGGCACCGACGAATGCTCCAAGCTGGCATGAACCAATTACTGTTAGTCGGCTCGCTCAGATGGTTGATATTGGCAAAGGTACAAGGGAGATGCAAGACTTACGAAGAAACTACTTGTCACAGCGCCGGAAATACTCCCATTGTTGATCTCTGGGAAAAGATCCAAAAAGTCTGGCGACACAAGAACACCCGCAAATACGCCCTTGGACAATACATATGAGTTGCAGCACTTTATCACTATCGTCTTAGACTAACCTGGCAATACCCAAACCAGCACGCGGACACTGGAGCTAATATCAGCAATCCGTCATTCGACGCTGTTGAGTAGGTTTTGATATACTGACTGCCATCGATCAACGTTACTAAAGCAACTAGTCGGCCGCCACGGACCTGATATTTTGAGGCGATAACCATGGTGGACTGGAGGCTTCACCCCTTGAACGCTACAACGATACGGCACGTATGCTTGAACTCCGAGCAGGTTAGGAAGAATGGAGAGGGAGAGATTCTGTTTTATAGTCATCCATACCTCAATCTCCTCTTCTTCTTCCTCCTCCCCCTCTCTTGCTATCAATGCAAACAATTTCATATCGGACTCACGATGCCTGGGTCATTTGTCTTCGCAACCCTAGTATCACGATAAGTTCCACGCCGGATCACACATTACCCACAAAATCCGCCGACCGCGGCACTGGTCCCGTGAAATACTGTTGGTTGTCACGATTACCCAGGCCTTTTTACAGGGCCCAGGGCAAGGGGAATGAATAATCGCACGGAATGCTTGTTGCTCAAAAATTTTCACCGCCCTCCGGTTGTGAGTGGGCTTGCTGCACCGAAATGGAGACTACATAGGCCACCTCCATATCTGACCCATTTGATAAGGCAGGAAGAAGCACATTACGACGCATCAAAGCGAATATTTTCAGAGCCGCTTTTTTTCGGCAGATGGCGGGTTAATCGGCTCATCTTAAAATAGTGGAGGTTGGTTTATACATGGTCTGTTTTGAGGTGGTCTTTGCTCTCAAGACTCTCTCAATGCCCTGGGTGGTATCTAGATGGTCATGCCTAACGAGTTGAGTGTCAGCTTTAACTGTTTACCATTGACCTTAATTTTATCTGCGCAGCGCGTGATACCGCCGACTCTTACGGTGAAACTGGGGTTGAATCAGGGTTATGTGTATCGTTCCTGAGCAGTCGGAACATGAAAGTCGCTTCGGTCTACGCCTAGCTTCAGGAGCTATAAAAAGGAAAGGTAGAGAGTGAGCGGGTTGTGACATGTTGAGTTCAGAAGAACAGGTCTATAGGAAAGAGGAGTTGCCATCATGAGTACCGAGCAACACCCACGGCCTGTCTTTGCTGTGGCTCATGGTAATAGGGATGCTAATTACGGCATGTGTCTCTTCCTGAGGTTGTGTTAATTGAAAATTTTATCTTAATAGGACTGTCAAAAGCCACTCTGCTCCAGCTTGAGGAAGAATAACGAGAAAAAAAGAAAAAGAACAAGAAAAAAAGAAAAGGAAAAAGGATGCCTTGGTGCGTGAAGACTTGCCATCACTGGCTGAATAAGGCATACTCGAGTGACGTGTAACTCTCGAGTCGCCTAAGCGCCATTTCTTGACGATCCCGGAGGCGTTCCTTGTTCGGGATACAGAAGATGTGGCAAGATATGTTACACTGCCCAAGCCCGACTTCCTCAGCTTGATTGCCAGACGTCCTAGGCATACCCAGCCCTACGGGCTGATTTCGCGGAGGAGATCCTCGCTAACGAGACAAGCGTCGAGATCGACGGCAGAGGCTAATTCGCCTAACTTGCTTCACCTTTGCCGACCTTACCGCTGCCGCCACCAAGGTGACACAAATGTAGGTCACCTCAGGTCGTCGCTTGTTTCAGAAATGCAAGGTATTTCTTGATTGTGGGGGATGAAATGCCTGTCAATGGGTGTGTAGCGTCACATGTCTTCCAGCTGTGCCGGGAATGTCGCGATCTCTCATACACGTGCCTCACGGTATGGCCCTTGCATATAGGTTCAAGCTGGTGGATGCCGCTTATCTCATAATATGCCCCAAGAGGTTCGCTCACTTTTTAGAAAAGAGCTATACGATGCTATACAACGTCAGCGGACGAATCTCGCGTATGCTCGCTTCCTGTTCTTTCCGAGGTTCGCCGCCCAGCAGATATTTTGGTCCTTGATAGTGCCATGCGACCAACTGAGCGATACTCCGTTAACACCTCTCTATGGCAGCAGTGATGACCGCATGGATAGGCACGTTAACGTATCTATAGAATCGTGGATGTCAGGAGTATCCGTATGGGGGCTACATTTAGTGATGACATGCCGATACGAGCGTAGTACCGAGCTATAATGGGTAGTGTCCTTCGCTGTAATGGTTCTCAGTCTACCTATAGCTCTTCCTTATCCGGAATCAACGTCGTTGGTGGGCTAAGTGGAGTCAAACGACGCCGGTCCTATTCTAGATTCTGGCCATTGGGGTCGTCTCGGACTGTGCCTCACGGCAGCAGTTCAAACCAATATGCCCTCCAAGACGACCCGGCCCGGGTGTGGATTGGGTATCAAGCGTCGACGATGTTACTTATCCACTGCGACGTCACGAATGTCACAAATAGCGAGTTGAACCAACGCAGATCAATGCTCGCTTCGCCTCGGTGGCCGGCAAACTGATAAGGCGAACAAAAGGAATAGCAACGAGGTGTATAGAGTTTTACCAAGGTGAGGCTGGGCCACATTGGCTCCGATTTGATCTACAGCATCAATACATGGCCATAGCCGCGACACGTACAACGAGACAACCGGAAGGCCTAGCGTAAGCAATCGGACCGAAAGGGGATATTGACGACGTTGGTAGTCGAGTGCCAGTGGCTGAGTGTGCCTGATTTAGTTCGGGCAAGAGACGTTCCATGCAAGGGACAAAACCGACGTGCTGTAGTTCCAAGCACGTTGGAATGTCATGCATAGCGGGAAGCATAGATTTGCTGCAGCGGGCCGATCGGAGCGTATATCATCGAGTTTGAGGACTGGTTGGCGAGTATAGCTCGAACGCTCAGTCGAATGATGATGGGGGCGTGGCCGAGGGGCGCAATGAGTTTGGATGTCCTGTCTGGTCCAGATAGACGAGCCAAGGACACATCGATGCCGGCTGATGGCACATGCCAACCATGATATACAGTCCCGGCACCATGCAACGCCAATGCGACGCTGGTGGCAGTAAGCATTTCAAGACAAGCCACGCGGTCGTGTGGCATTCCTCCGCACGGGCGTGGGAGCACTAAAGAGCGGGCAGTCGATCTTAGGCGAGCCACTGGCCTACATAGAAGCCCTGTCTGGATCTCCCAGACATCAGGTATCTGGCGTACATACGTGGAGTGCTATGGCATCATCGCAACCAGATTCGGGTTCCAAGACAGCTATTGTCCTACACAATGAAGATAGCGCGACATCTCTCTCTCGGTAGGAAAGGATAAGAGACAAGCTGGAAGGTGAAGAGAGCGGATGTGGTAGACCGCCAATTAGGTCAACTATAATTAAAGATTAAGCGCTGAGTACGAAGGCTGTGATGATGGTGATGTTATTGGTTTTGGCTTATTGCAGGGTCTGCAGTCATCTTGCGGGGACTAAAGTAGTGTCCCCAGTGTACTGTATACAGTAGCGTGTTATGGGTTAAGTACTTACCTAGTCACATGTAGGGAAGAAGGGAAAAGGGAACTCAATGACCAAAAAACCCCACCAAAAAAAAAAACGCATGCTACCTATTACTAGGGAGTAAGGCACCGAGTCAGGCACTGGTACCATAAAAACTTAGGTTGGCTTACAAGACAGCGGCATGTCAGTACCCACTATACCACCAGGTAACATCACCTTGTTGGTACCGGTAAGTAAGGTACCTACATATGTAGACTACCTATTATCTGGCAAAGTAGGGCGGGCTCTAAAAGGGGTTTGGCAGATAAGACAGGTCAGCCAATTCCAATTCTTGCATGACTCGAGGAGGAACATTACGATACGTTATGCCATCTGAATAAGTAGGTACCTAAGTACCTAGGCAGCATGCTCTACTCGCTTCCTCGGAACAGTACTGCTTGGGGGAGCTGTACATTGTAAAGTGGCATACGACTATAACTCGGCGTTATGAACGTCTTGTCATATCACAATTAGTAGGGATGCATATAGCAGTGAAGTCTTCTTTTTGTTATATTTAAAGGATCATGTTGCTTACACAAAGGATTCTAAAAGGAGACAGCCAGTAGTATAGCCAGGAGCTGTATAGGTAGGGTAGTACTTAGATGCATGAGTTCATCATCAGCCCCCAACAATGACCTCACCAGCAACCCCTTTTGAGTCTCTCGAGTTGCCACCGGCTCGCCTAATCGGCCAGGTCGCGCTTATTATTAATCGAGGTAAATTGATTTTTGCTTTTCTCAGCAGAGCGGCCCTTACCTGGCATGCACACTATCTTGACTAGACTACCAATCTCAGACATGCACACTATGTACACTAGATTGCCGCCCCCATCTTCACCATCCCCTCGGGCCGCTGCCGAGCGCTAGATGTCCTGTGCACGTTAAATAGACGCGGCGTTGGAACGGACAGATTGAAACATACCTAGGGCCGGGTGGTTTCCCCTGCAGACAGCCGTATGCCAATACCACTCCTCCTTCCATGTCACAGAAAACGGTCTTCGATGATGAGTTGACACAAGTCGGTCAATCCTCAGATGATACCTATGACAGCCTACCCACCTACGACATGCGTGTACATTCTCTAGTGTAGGTAGTTGGAGGAGCTCTTAGCAAAGCACAAGCGGTATTTCCAGGCCGCACCCTGCTGCATCTCTGGTATATAAATAGGACTTTGCTGCTTATTACTCAAGTGGGCGTTCCCGCGCTCGGCAGCAAGGCCAATAGGTGTTGAGAAAATGCTGTCTAAGCCTCTCAAGTCCGCTTCTTAGACACCCCACCTGGTAAAAGTGGGCAGAACCCTGGGACTGCAGCCGATTGTTCGCCAAGTGTCCTGCAGGTAAGATGACTATCAGCCAGGAGGATTCGACCAACATACGGATGGTCCCTGTCTCCAAACGGGTGTGGAAGCCGAGAAAAGATGTTGACCTCTCAAAACCTAACGGCCAGGCTACACTGCACTGCAAGGTGCTCTCGCTCCATGCCATCGGTTTTCTGGTCTGAAACACGGAGTGAGTGCCCCGAGAGAGAAAGCCTTATGGCGCTGGCTTGACAAGATCATCGTAAGAGGGAAATAATAGAATATGGACACGTTGGCCACAGGATAGGCCAAGGGGTCTGCCTTGGGGGGAAGCAACACCAGGAAGTCTCCAGAATCACGCCGTGTTGTGCGTTGCTGATCATGTCACTCACTGCCGGTGCTGCTCGATTGTATCATGAAGATTAAGCTTCGACTGCTTCTGCTATGTGTTGTCTTTTTCGTGTGCTAGCTGATGTAGATAGACCCCAAAACCCCAGCATTGGGGGATCCTCTGCTCGCACCCAGTCGGGCTCTCTCCTGGACCGGCTGGATCGATTAGGGATCTTCTACATTATATTTCGTCAACGGCGGCACATGCACACCCCCGACCCCGCGCCTGGCGCCTCGCGTTACTAGGAACGGGTGGTTTGGAGCTGATAAAGTCCCTACCTACACTACATCGTGCACACTAGCGTGGGTATACCAAGTACGTGTAGACCAGAAGCCAAGCTTGCACGACGCCACGGATGGGTTTCCGGATTCGGCACTTACAGGCGCCTTACAGGTACCTGTCTACCATTGTTCGGCCTGTAGCGTGCAAGTACAGCAGTGTACCGTTCTGCGCAGCTCTCGCCCGAGGTGCCGGTAGTCTATTCGGAGTCATCCATGAAGCTCATTGATCAGCTGGCAGTGCAAGACATAATTGCACACTTGCATAACCCTTTTCGCATGCCATGATACGACTGCAAGCCAGCTGTGCTGTAAAGAAGAGTTACCAATAGCAGGTTGCCCGGCAAAAAAGAGGCACTCCTCTGGGTTGCCTGTATGCAACCACAAGCTGCGCCTTGCTTGCTGGCGATCAGAATTAGACCCTGGCAGAGCTGGACGATGGCGAGGTACTCGTGTACCAACTCGACAGCACTCGAGAGATGGGATGCGTGGGCCAACTCTGAGACTACACTATCCCCTCAATGGCACGCAGCTAGACTCGTTCTTGACGGCGACAGGATAGCGTTGCCTCCGGTCGAGCGCCGAAAGGTCTGCCGAGATGGGGGCTTTCTCGCCAACGTCTTGTAACTTGGTTGATCGATATACTATGGGGAAATTCTCCCGTCGTCGACACCTGGGACCGAGGCGTACGGGCCATGTCCAGCCATTCTTCGCTGTGATGCTGACCCCTGATGGTGAAACACACCAAGATTTGTCTCAGCCATCCTGTAGGCATGCCCCTCGTCAATCGAGTCCCTTCCACCCACACTGCCTACAGTGGTACACTACACTACACTCCCGGTACACTGCCTTGGGTACATTGCACACCACACCCACATGGCCGGGCAGCTGCCGTACCAGGGAGTGGAGCGTACGTCCGCTACAGAACTGCACAGAACTCACTATACCTAGGTGGTCACTAACGCATGGGACCGAGGTTCCGCCTCTTCTAATTATGGCAGTCCTGGCACGACCCAGTCTCCCGGATGCGGGTCTTGCCTTGTGTGTGTGCTCGTGATTCGTGACGCTCACACCATTCAAGGGACCTGTTCCAGGAAACGCTTGTGGAGTTCCTCCTCACCCCACCGTCCCTGGGTAGTGTACCACTGCACGGCAGGACACTGCAATACCGCCATGATGGCGGCGTCGGTCGGGCACGACAATACCAGATCCCTCCTGGCGGGGTTCCGGATGTGCTGTGCAGTGTGTTGGTCGTCCAAGTAACACGCGACTTGTTTGAGGTTGTCGAGAGGAAGATGCAACGGTGAGTGGCCTCGACTGCAATCGTCGTCGCACAGTTGGTAAAGGAGATTCCGCCTGTCAAGGCCTGTCCACTCGGTCTGGCGCGCGCGCGACCTCATCTCAACCCATGCAGGCATCTCTTCCAGCTGACAAGGGTGCCTCATGCCCATCCATGCATGTCCATCTGCACGTACAGGCCTGCAAGGCAACGGCCCAGCCTGCTCTGCCCCAAGCTCACACGAGTGCGGTAGTCTTGAATTTGGTTCTGTTTTTATTTTAATTTTTTATTCATCTTCTTGTCAGCTAGTTTTCCTGTCTCGTTGTCCGCACTCGATCGGCCCTAGATCTGAATATAGCAATGTCACGCAGCCTACCGTTACTTCTCTGTTGGTATTTCCGTCCCATTGCAGACGGAGACACTGGAAACGTGCCCTCCCAACGTTCGCAAACTACTATCCAGGCACTCTCATGAGAAGGCTGAATAGCTCGGTTGCCTTTCTTTATCCACACCCCCGTCGACTTACTCCCTCTCACAACCTATTCTAAAGTCTATACTTTATTTATCAAAGACAGGGCTGTGCCGATTACTATTTGGTTTCCATTTTGAGCCAAAGCCTGTGTCTTGACGTCTCTTTCGAAACTATGGCCGACTTGAGATATATTATGGACATGGTAGACGATGAAGACCTTGGGGATGATAAGTACTCCCGTCGACCTGGTGCTTCCGACTTGGCTCGTAGTCCCAATCCTTCCTCCACAACCAAGCAAAGTAGTGATAGCCTTCCATCATCGACGACTGACACAACCAAGTCCCAACCAAGGCGGCGTGGCCCATTGAGTCGGTCATCCAAATCTACAACGACAGTGTCGCCTACAACGGCAACGGCGAGCACAGATAAAGCATCACCATCCCGTCTCCCCCTTGTTGAAAGAGGAAGTGTTGATAGCACTGAGTCGATGGATCCAGCTGGTTACGGAAGTTATTCCCAGAGTTCATCGTCGTCCAACATGCCACCCTCTGGTCGATCGAACGTGTCCTCGAGGCCGATGTCGAGTGTCCCAGGGGAGAGTAACATCCCTGTCAAGCTGACACCAATCACCGGACGTGTAAGCCGGGCTAAGAAGGGTGTGCCAGTTCACACGTGTGAGATATGCAAACCACCAAAGGTAAGTCGTCATCCACTCTCGTTAGCTAGGAGACTTATTAATCATGCCTAGACATTCACACGAGCCGAACATCTTAGGTAAGAGCTCTTAAGGATAGGAGTTCATGTACTCGGCTCCTCTCTAACGCTGCTCATAGACGACATCAACTGAGTCACAAGCCGGCTACTTTTCAGTGTCATTATCCCGGCTGTGACAAAGTCTTCCATAGGCAGGATTTACTTACGCGCCACACCCAGAGACAGTGAGTCCTCAACATATTAACCCTGTATAGGGCAGATGTTAACTATGCACGGCAGTGAACAAGATGACAGGTCAGGCACGGACGTGGCTGGCGGTCCGAGTCGTCAATCGGTAGAGAGGAATCCGTCTATAAGTAGCTTCGCTCAAACCCCTATGCTACATGGCACCGGTTTGCCTATAGCGGATGAATTGCCCGCAAATTCATCTTATCCTGGCAGCGCATCGCCTTATTCGACAAGTCACCGCGGCAGCATCTCGGGGCAGGGTCCAATGTCCCCTTCCACACACTCTCCTCGCTCTCACTCGACAGGCTTCTCGCAGTCGCAGGGTGATTACATCTTGTCATCCTCTGCTCACCATGTGCCTACCTTCGGGATTCACCCTTCAAGTATGGATGGTTCTTCTTTTCACAGTAACTCCTACGGACTGGGTTTCGAACCACGAAGGTCACCTCCGTATACTTATCTGGGCTTGGAGGGGCTCCCTAGCTTGACAATACCTGACAGTAGTTTTCCAGGTCATCTTTCTCAAGAGTCAAACTGGCCCTCTTCAGCCTCTGATAGTCAGTATTCAACGCCCGACCGAGCTATGATCCGGGGCTATAATTCGCCGAATGCAGATGTCCCTACCCCCGACATCATCTACGTTCCTCACCAATATCCTTCGCCTCAGCAGCCTGTCTACCAATCAGTATCAGACTATCCCACCTCCTACGATGATACCAGCTACTTCGAGCTTCAATCACACCAATTTCCTGTTCGTAGCCCGACCCCACCGACCGTTACGCTTTCCGCTCAACCGGTTGAAAATCTAGTCACCCTTGGCCACTCAGTACCGAACGCCCCGGCGATACTAAGCCGTCAGAAAGGACTGGCAGCATTACTGAGTCCATATTCGGACGCTGCCTTTCTGACGGCCTTGGTCCCATCGTCGGCCGCACTGAACGCCATCCCCCGCTACCTCGACGTATACTGGAAGCGCTTCGACACCCTCTTTCCACTCGTTCACCGCCGGAGCTTGGAGACCTCTGCCGATCCTGTACTGCGAAGCGCTATGGCCGCTTTGGGTGCGCAGTTTCTCCAAAGCAAGGAGGATCGCATCAACAGTCACATCCTGCATGGCTTTGCATCCCAAGAAGCTCGACGTGTAAGCTGAACCTCATTCTTTGCCGTGTTAAGTATCAGAAGCTAAAACGTCCCAGCGCCCTCAGTGGAACGTCCATGTCATGCAAGCGATCCTCCTGTGCGAGTTCTACGGCCGGTTTCGAGGGTCGAGGGCAGTGGCCCGCCCGTCGGAGCCCTTCCAGTCGCTATACTCAAGAGTAAGTAATCCTTTTCCTCCCCCTTTCTTTTACTCTCATCTGTTGATTCCCTCACATGCTTTACTCTTCAGGATCATCTCTTTAGTCTTGTTCTGTCACCTTCCAACAAATATTGGCACCAATACTCAACGTCTTCCTCACAGGTGGCCACCTCTCAAACATCGGTTGATCACGACAACTCCACCAGCACCAGCCATCGACATTGGGATGAATGGATTATTTCCGAATCTCGCCGGAGACTTCTCGCTGCCTCTTTTGTTCTTGATATTCACACATCCATGTACCATGAGCATTCCACTTTACATCATTTCCTTACTCCAACTCCCCCCATACCCCTGACGAAATCCACTCAGCATCTTTGGACAGCCCAGGACTCGGAGACATGGGAGGAGATTTTGAGCGCCGAACCAGCCCAACTTAACCCAGTTTCCTTGGCGGACGAAGAAATCACCACCGATCATCTCACCACGGCCCTCCCATTGGACCTAGCGGTATATCTAGCCTCGGAGACACTTCGCTTGCCACGCCGATCGCCCGCTTCAACCATGGACATCTCTGTAGGCCTAGATTTAGACTCAACGACGCGGATGTGCGGCTTATTCTCCGGATCACCAGTCGCCAACACCTATTTAGCTCTGCATTATACCCCTCTTCGTGACCTCCTTGCCGTTATCGGAGACAGCTGGCTATTTTCACGAAAACTCCTTGATCAGGAAGATTTCCAACGCCGCAAAACCATCATTAGATCATGGAGCAGCAGTGTCCACGCGGGGGCTGCTACAACTTTTGCTGCCAAGGCTCTTTTGGCTTTCTTTGATACTAATAATAACACGTCTAATGATCAAGAGTCGACGGAGAGAAACCAGCACGGAGGGGGGTGGGCTATGTCGGAGATATCAGATTACTGGGCTCTGTACGTTTGTGCCCTCATCTGCTGGTCAATCAACCGCACGACGAGGGGCGGCATGGGGCGAGGTAGTGCTGACGGTGCTGGTTTCTCACCCGCCTCTACATCTAACAGTAATTCCGCCCTCGGCAAAGCGGAGAGCGAGGCTAAAGGATGGTTGAAGATGGTGGCGGGCCTGAGCCCCGAAACGGCCATTCAGAATGTGCGAGCTCGGCGGGAGGCCCTCGGTGTTGTCGCGATGGTGCGGGTCAGACTCGAGAACGAAAGCATTGGAGGCAAAAACAAACTCCTTGTCGATGCTGTTCGTGTGCTGAAGTCTCTCGAGGATGAACCGAATAGGGCACGTTTCTGAGGGGCGTGTGTGAGCGGATGGGGTTTCTGTCCTTTTCTTATGGCCCCCATTTTCACTTTCCACTTCCTTTCTACTTTTATCGTTCTATATTTGTTTCTTCACTTGAACTTTCTCTTTCTCCTTACTCTCTTTCTCTCTCCTTTCGTCCAACTTTTTTATTTTATTTTCTACATTTCATCATCTATTTACTCACTTCGGCATATATATAGACGCATGATGGGAGCGGATACACCACTGTAACATTATACGGCATACATAGGGGGAAGGGTCAGGTCATGATCAAGAGACACGCATTGGACTTTAGTGAGCGAGGGCGTTCGTGGAGGGGATATGCTTCCCCTTTCTCCATACCCCTTTCTATTTCACTCTTTTTTCCTTGCTTTCTATACGTAGCGGCATGAGACGACGACGGGAACGATGTATGATAGTGTTTTGACTTTTTCTTCCACGAATACGAGAGGGGGCGCGCGGAGGACACGCAAGGTCGCTATGGAGAATACCATCCTTTACCTTCTTCCTAATTTGACCCAATTCCCGACATGTCGCTTCGGACGTTAGTCCCGTTCTGGTTTATTAATAGCTTTTATACCCACACGTACAGTAAACTTAGTAAATAGGCAGTAGAAAACAAGAAAAACGATGACCTGCGCGTTATCCTTCTCGTCGTCGCCTAACGTCGGGAGCCTTATCTGAACAGCTTCCAGGTCTATACGCATGCATGGTACATGGTGAGAGTAATGGCGGTCTGCAAAGCTCCCTCTTTCTCGCTCTGGCTCCAGACTGCCAAGGGAGCCTGCTCGTCATGGTTCCGCTTGCTGTCCAATGACGTATGTTGCCGCCCCTGGCAGATAATAAAAACTGCTCCAGAGAGGAGCCAAAAAAGGGTACAATTTGGAGATGCGTACTACTGGTAGGTATAAGTATATAAGTACAACCAACGGATGATCTCGACATGTTACATAGCACAATATATATATGTATACGACCCTGCAAAAACAAGACCTCGGCTTCGGCCGTCAACGTGTCGTCGGACAATGTCGTCGCGAATACTACTGCTACTGTACCAGGTATGCACGTGTTGTAGCCTAGGTAAGGCAGGGTGACAGATTCGGTACGTTGATCTTCGGGTGTAACGAGAATAAAAAGGCTCTCTCGCACAGACATTTATTTGTCCTCAGCTCTTCAAGCGCGTCGTCGTCGAACAATGCCACACAACAATCAAACTTTTCTTTCTCTCTTTTTTTTTTTTTCACGCGGTGTCGTCCAAGTAAACTTTTAGCTCCCTCCTTTCTTCTTGGCCGTTCGTTCGTCTCTATCAATCATAGCACGATCAATTCGAATTATTTATGATTGGAGCTAATGTAGGAGGTAGGGGGTAGCGTGTATTGAAAAAAGAAAGAAAGGAAGCTGGGCCAGGTAGATGGATCGTGATGCATGCGAGTCATAGTGGGCCCGGTATACCTGGTCTAGGTACACTGCTGTCAACATACTACAATTCAAGGTTGTTTGTATTAAGCGGTAACACCTAAGCAAAATACTTCCCTGATCCATGGAAGAATGATAAGGTAGAGACATCAGAACTCACCTATACTACCCTAGGTACTGACAAAGGTGGTACACCTAGGGAACAGTGGTTACTTGGGTAGTCCGCGACCTGTCGGGGCTCTAGGTAATACTCTAAGTACCGACATATTTGTGTAATAGCTACTCCCTCCTTACCTCCCTCTTTGCAGCGGGAGGAGGTGCTGAGCTACAGCAGCAAGTACCTACAGAGGCAAGGAGGTAGGCAAGGTACCCACCTGTAGATATGTATAGTGGGGTGGACGGCGTCTTTGGTGGCCCATGATTGCGAACTGGTGGGCGGGCTGCAACTCAGGCATTTGACCCTGGTCTCCCTTGTCATCATACGCAGTACCGAACTAAGCCTTTCAAGTTCTCCGCGCTTCTAGCTACGCACAAAGAAGCACTAGTGTTAGGAGCTCTTCCCAGCAAGCTCTGATAGCCTGCCTGCTTCCTGTGCATTCCTCCCATCTATCCATCGAGTTACCTGCTCATCACCATTTTACCTGCAGTTCCTAGGTAGTATCCCTAGGCCGTTCGTGTTTACAACAAGCGTGTGCCCGAGAAAGAAAGAAGGGGGGAAAAAGACAAAAAAGTTTGCCGTCTCTTTGTTCTATATCGTCTGTATTTGTTTCTTCTACACCTCGTCTCCGAAACCTGCGACTATGGGAAGCTTTGTTTTCAAGTGGTAAGTCGAAAAACCACAACCTCTGGATGGCCAGCGACATCAGAGCAGACAGAAGAGCACATCCATGCTAGAAATAACCGATGACCGACCAGCTTGTTCTCTCTGTCCCACAGCCTAGGATTGCCTGCTTGTCGCAAGCGCGCCTCGTTCCTTCGCCGGATCCCTTAGCTGCTGGGTCTTTGTCACACTCTGGCTGTCGCCTTGCGGCCACAATTGCATAGTTTGCTAACAGGTTGCTCGTCGCTGCTCTCGATAGGGACCATCCTGCCACCGAAGTCTACGTGACCGGCACTTTCGACGACTGGAAGAAGACCGAGCAGCTCGAGAAGACTGGCGATAGTTTCGAGAAGAAGGTCGTCCTACCCGACGCTTCCAGCAAAATCTTTTACAAGGTTCGTCCCTTTATCTATGGTCTCTGCATCGCCGTCGTCCAACTCTGCTGCATTTCTTGCTACATGCGTCTGTCCCCTCGATGCCAACCGTGTTCACCGCCATGCGAGTTTGCATCCAGCCATAATCCTGGGGGCAAGGCGCGGCTGGGTGGTCTGGGACCGCCGGGGCGTCGACCGCTATTTCCAGCCTACCAGCATCGCCCAAACGAGCATTTTGATTGCATCATCATCGTCGCCCATCCCGATCTCGCCCCAACCACCCAATTGCTGGTCTACGCTCTTGCAGTGCGAGGCAAGTTGCCTAATGCATCTCCGGGTGCATACATTACAACAAGTGTATGACGCAATGGGGGCAGGGAGTTTCCAAGTATTCCCTGGGCATCCAAGTGGCTCGAGCGGTGATCCTGATAGGCCAATTCGAGTTCCGTGCATGCCCAAATTGAGAACTCTACCATGGAAGACCTGCACGCTGAGGCAAGCGCTGTGTATAAGTCTCCGGGATACGGTATACCTGATGATCATGTAGGCATGTGATGTGCTTTCCACCCGCTATGCCTCTGCCGGCGCAGACGCACATGGACAACCTCTCAGACAAGGCAAGCTAGCAAACAAGTACATTGTAGCGGGGCCAGCGTTCTCGAGGCCCTACGTGCATGCATTCTAGCTCACGGGAGTAGATTGCGGGCGGAAGCTTAGCTGTCTTTCAGCCTCTCTATTTTGCTCTCATTCGTTTGTCATGGTTGTTGGCCTCGCGTATTTCCCGCATGCAGGGTGTGTGCCGAAGTGTAGTATGCTGTACTAGGCTCTGTGTCTTCTTTTAAGCCCTAGCCCGGAAGTTTATTTAGGGCATCCTCACACAAGATTCAGCCCCCAAACCCGACTGCTTTCTTCACCTATAACTTGTCTCTCTTACCCGGTCGCTTGTCCGTACTAACTCGCGTCTTCCATCTAGTTTCTCGTTGACGGTGAATGGGTAATTGACCACACCGCGCCAAAAGAAACAGACGACAGCGGAAACGAGAACAACGTACTGACGCCCGAGCGGATTGTCTTGGAAGCTCCCACTACGACTGCCATAATGAGTTCCGCCGCGCCGGATTCCACCACGGCCGCCCTCGCCGCCGATGTTCCCTTAGAAAAGAAGGAGACTACCGACAAGGGCGAGGAAGACGTCAAGGATGAGAAGGTTGTAGAAGCCGAGAAGTCCGAAGTGCCTGGGACTTATCCCGAAACACCTGCTGCTGAACTCAACGGTGACGCGGCCTTCGGTGTCAACCCACTGCCCGCTGCCGCGGGTGCTGTTAATCCTATCAAGCTTGCGCCTGGTGAGAAAGTGCCAGAAGGACTCGCTGCTGAGGGCACTACCAGCAATGTCAAATTAGACCCCGAATCCTATGAGAAGAGCGACACACTTCCAGGTACGTTCCTACATGAACGCGACGAGTTCGCTGCCACACCTAGTAATTTGACATGTTAACTTGAAATAGGGGGTGTTCCTGTTATTCTTTCTTCGGCTGCTCCGGAATCCACTACTGCTACTCTAGCGGCTGATGCCCCCATCGAGCCCAAGGTGCCCGAAGTTGTTAAAGAAAGCCAGGAGAAGGCACATGTTGACCCCGAGGCGAGCGCAGTGCCTGAAGAGGTCGAGGAGAAAGCAGCTGTTGAGAAAGAGCTTTTAGAGAAAGTTAAGGAGGCTCCATCCACCTCCGAAGGTACCGCAGGTGAAGGGACCGAAAAGACTGAGAACGTTGTTACCCCTAACGAAGCTGCCGCATCTGTTGTCGCCGCTGTGTCTGCGGCTGCTGGTGCTGCTATTGCAACTGTTCAGACTACTGTTGCTTCGGCTGCCACACAGCTCCCTGATTCCGTCAAGGAAAAGCTGCCCGAATCTGTTCAGAGCACAATCGATGCCGCCCAGAAAGAAGAGGTCAGGGAAGAAGTTTCACCTGAGGCGCCTGCCGAAGTGAAGGCATCTATTACTGAGGCTGGCACATCCCCCGAGGCAGCCGCCAACACGGAAGCCGTTGAAGAAAAGAAGGCTGTTGAAGCCGAGCTACTGAGTCAAGTTAAGCCTGTTGATTCGGCTGCAAACGGGGAGCCCCGTGAAGAGGTCTCGCCCGAGATTCCCGTTGTTGTTAAAGAGTCTATAGCGGAGTCGGGAAGATCCCCAGAGGCCGCCACGAACACGGAGGCTGTTGAGGAAAAGAAGGCTGTCGAAACCGAGCTACTGAATGAGGTCAAGCCTGCAGAGACGGCTAGTGAATCAGCTCAGAAGGAGGCCCCTGCGCCGACTGAAGCTCTAGCTACCCCGGCAACTACGGAAGCGCCCGCTACATCAGTAGCTGCTACTACTACAGAGACCCCGGCCGCTGAGCAGAAGACGGCGACAAACGGCGCTAAAGCTGCTGTTGACCCAACAACACCCGCCAAGCCAGCAGAGGATACCACTCCATCCAGCAGCAAGGCTAGCGACAGCCCGGCAACTGGGGAAAGGAAGAAAAAGAATCGGCTCAGCGCCATGTTCGGGAAGGTTAAGGCGAAGTTGTCACACAAAAATTAACAGGCCTAGGCACAGGCTTCGTTACTTTTCCGTCCGTGTTTCCGGTTGTTTTGGTCAAGTTGATTTCCTTTGAAGCTCATGATTCCCCAAATGCGTCTCCCACTCTAGCAGATGACGATGGCGGATCGCATCGCGCACCTCAGGCATCTAATGTACATACATAAAAACATCTATCGAGACAAGCTTGTTTGGACCGGTCTCACTCGAAGCAATAACGTGGCCAAGACACGCCATATCATAGGCCGATGTTTCAATCGCCGTTACCATCAGCCTCCTGTTCTGTGCAGCCGCGTGTATGTAAAGTTATTTGAGCTGCCTTGCAATAGCTTTACTTGTCATTTATAGTTGTATGCGAAGGACATCGTGTGTGAGGGATGCTTGAAGTAATGCGCATGAAGTAGTCTGTGGTAAAGGACACAAGGGCGGCTACATTAGACTATAATATTTATTATTGAACTGTTTTGTTTTCCTAGCGCCATAAGTGACATGACTGCCAGAAGGAGACTTGAGCTAGAAAGATGAATTTACAAGCAGCATGGAAGATGTGATATTTTGCTTCAATAATGGAATTACATTAGCCAGTACACTAGGGAAAAGAAGCATAAAAACGAGAAAAAGGAGCTGGGAAAGACAAGAATTCTGACCTACCTAGCATTTAGTAATGATATCTGTCGCATGCTACAGACATAAGCATATCTCCAGCCCGTCTTCTAGGTACCTGCACGATCGTATGTTAGTCAGCTGTGGTTTAACTGGCTTAAAGTGGGCACCTACCGAAGGTTGAAGCCCACTGGGGTCATGGCGTCGATTGGAGAATTCGTAACACCATCCAGCCACTCTCGTCACCACAGTACAGCCTTCTGTAGGTAGTGTACCTTCTGTAACATACACTAGTGTATGTACCTAATGTCCTTAGCCCCGCCAAGTCGTGACTCTTTCCTCGGGTCATCCTAACTTTAGAACCTACTGCTACCTCTGACTCCCTTCCGAACCGGTTGTCCCAGCGTCCTTGGGGTCCGTCCTGTCGGACCCTTCTCTTCGTCTTCGTCAACAATCTCGGGCCGTTTGTCTATCGATAATAGACGGCAGTAGACACAACTAGTATATCACTCCTCGCTCCAGAGATACTAACACGTCAATCAACATTTTGTCACGACGTGGTGTACAAGTATCCAACTCGTCACCACCACCTCCTCATAACCACCATGAGCTCTGGTGGTTCGAGCAACCTGGGGGCTAAATCCCTTTCGACTCCGACATCATACAGCTCTTCCACACAGCAGATATCGGCTCCTCAGTCTAGCTTCGAGTCTAGCTTGCGACGATCCGGTCTGTCCAGTCCGTCCTTCCCAAATTCAGCCGGTCCGAGGAAAGGACAGGGGTCGAGGAAACAGCACCGGGGTCAGCGAAGACCAAACGGGAACCCAGATGATGACGACGCCATGGCAGAGATCGTAAGCCGACATGAGACAGCAACTTTGTTTGTCCGCAGAATCAAATCACTAACTGCAGTGAAACAGAGAGCTGTCCGGAATGCCTCGAGTCGCCGTGGACAAACTTCCATCACCCATCTTCTGGACTACTCTATTCCCTCACGTCACTACCAGGATCACCACAGAGCAAACCGCCGTCATCCGACGTGGAGTACTGGTTCCGGCTATCATGCTGCAGATAAGGCCAGGTTTGTGACTGCCATGATCCGTTGAACCTCTTCAAGTTGAGTGCTAAGACGTGGTGGGCAGATTCGTCCATGCCAATTACCGCTTCGTAGTCTCGTCAACGGGCGACT
This sequence comes from Ustulina deusta, assembly GCA_023159155.1. Taxonomy (NCBI): domain Eukaryota; kingdom Fungi; phylum Ascomycota; class Sordariomycetes; order Xylariales; family Xylariaceae; genus Ustulina; species Ustulina deusta. The sequence goes on along the minus strand of JAJNNX010000003.1, from coordinate 1,327,767 downwards.
ATAGCTCCCAGGCCGTCGATGCCGACAAGCACCTTGACTGGTCTGACGTGCTTCAGATTATCGCATCTTCCAAATCCCAAACGACGTCCTGCCCCATTTGCTTCTGCGATCCCGTGGCCGCTCGCATGGCTCGCTGCGGCCACATTTTCTGCCTTCCCTGCCTCATGAGATTTATGAATTCAACGAACGATGAGGAACCTAGTCCCAGGAAAGAGGCGCGCTGGAAAAAGTGTCCCATTTGTGAAGATTCATTTCGACTCGCCGAAGTTCGACCAGTTCGTTTTTACGAGGGCCAAGAGAACCCCTTACCTGGCATTGGGGAAGATGTCGTGCTACGACTGATGGTGCGCGAGGCGGGCTCCACACTGGCACTTCCGGATGAAGGGGGCAGTGACGTTGCAAACTTGAGCGAGGATGTTCCGTGGCATTTCGCCGCCAGCGTTTTGGATTATGCTCGGATCATGAAGGGGACCAACCAGTACATCGTCGAGCAGTTCGAACGGGAGATAGAGGATCTGCAGAGGCAAGCCCAAGAAGACGAGCTTCAGTTTGGGGTTGAGGAGGGCGATTGGCCGCAGCGGGCTATAAGGGCAATCGGCACGGCGAAGGACAAAATGAAAGATCAGAAGCCGGAGGCGGAATCTATCACAGCTTCAGCAACGTCGAAATCCAAGCAACCTGCCAAACAGAAATTCCATTTCTACACTGCGCCACCGCACCTATACTTGTCTCCCCTCGATATTCGCATCCTCAAGACAAAGTTCGGCGACTTCTCAAACTTCCCGTCGACTCTCCTTCCCCGGGTTGAGCATATATCGGCCGGCCATGTAGTAGACGATGCTTTGCGAAAACGAGCGAAATATTTAGCTCATCTTCCTCAAGGTTGCGTCGTGAGCTTTCTGGAGTGCGACTGGACCGACATAGTACCTTCCGAGATCCTTGAGACGTTCTCTAATGATCTAGAACGGCGAAGAAAATTACACCGAGACAAAGCTGCACAAGAGGACCGAGAAAGATTACAAGCTGAGCGCCTAGAGGCCGCGGCCATCGGTCGCAGTACCCGGCGCCATTTCGATAATCTCCACGGAGACAGTTTTGAACCTACTCCCGTGATGAACTCGGACGACTTCCAACCCTTAGGCCCGCCGGCTGGGACATCACCGCCCACCCCTCGACCGGGCTTTGAACGGCTTGCTGATATGTCTACGAGCCCGTCAACCTCAAGGACGGTGTGGGGCACGCCGGCCGTTCCCGTCTCCCCCGACCTTAAACCTGTTCCAGAGCATCAGGTAGAGGACGGGTGGCTCAAAGACGACGATTTCCTGGGGGCAGCGGAGATGGCTATGCAGATGGAAGCCTTTGGTCTCAATGGCGCTGGCGCGGCCACAGGGCCAAGCGCTGCAACAGGGGCCAGTAGTGGCAAGAAAAAGAAGAAACAGAAAATCACATTAATGAGCACCGGTGGTCGCCGGGGCACATGATACGAACAAGATGGCCAATATTGAATTAATCTTTTTATCCGAGAACATCAGAACGCAAAATCATCCTGATTGGCAGTCTGAAGCATACTAACCGTAATGCTTGGCGCATGCCTGGGTTGCACTGAGCAATGACGCCGATAGTAACAGCTCAAAACTCGGGATCGAATACTACATAAAGAAACTCACTTTCGAGACTACATAACCTGAATACTATTTGGCACTGGAAATACTATTAATCTAAGCGAAACAGAAGCTAGACAGAAGCCGTCAATTCCTAAGAGACAAGATATTATAGCTTCGTCTTGCACTACTTGTAGCTTGTCCGCTGTTCTTAACCATCTTCTTATCTTATCTTCAGCTCCCCGCTTGTTAACCAATGATATAGGCACATATCCAGATATATAATCCAGGTCGGGTCGCATGTTCTTATGTATACTAGGTGGTACCGACCTACTTACCTACATATAGGTCGTCGTCTCTCATAACAAGCACGATATTTTCACACTGATTCGGTTTTACCTGATTACTTAACAGTATATACACCCCCGAACCTCCCTCACGCAAATCGGTCGAGAAAAATTAATTCTTTAGATATGGAGGATGACGATGAAGGTCTCGTACCCCGCCTAGACATAAACCCTCCGCTATTCAACTCAGCCAACCCGTGGGCCACTACGCTGGAGCATCTCCGAAGCTTATATAGATGTCCCTCCACAGGCGCGGTTACAACGCGGACGGCGCTCTTGGGTCAAGGATTTCCACATGATGAGGGCGTGCATCGCTTTGCATTCTTTGACACCGGGACGCATCGCGTCGTGGGGAGAGAGGATTGGGAGAGGGGAGACGGGGTTGGAGACGCGAGTCTGAATACCCTTGGTTATAGCCCTATCCCGCTGGATGTATATCTGGGATTCATACGGCAGATCGACCAGGAAGGGCAGGGGAATAGAGAGATGGGGGAAGAATCAGAAAGAAAGAAACCGTTCATCGTCTCTGTCACTGGCACACCCGATGAAGTCGCCGAGTGCTACCGTCTTATATCGCGCGCCGCCCCAGAGTTGGCGATGGTGGGAATCGCTATGGAGGTTAATCTCAGCTGTCCCAACATCCCTGGCAAACCCCCGCCTGCATACGAGGGACAGGCCTTAAGAGCGTACGTGAGACGTATTGCGCACGTCGTGGACGAGACTAGGGTTCGGATCCCCTGGGGCCTGAAAACGCCTCCTTACACGCATGCGGGACAGTTCGAGATGTTCGTCCAGACGCTCCGGGATTGCGCTGTATTGAGAGGGGAGAATGAGGGTGGGAGTAGGATGGTGTGCCCTGTTAGTTTCGTCACGGCCACGAATACCCTCGGCTCATGCCTCCTTCTCGACGGAGGCGAGAGCGAGCAGAAACTACCGTCCCCCGCATTACCCGGACTAGGCATCGGAGGCGTGGCCGGCGCGCCGCTGCATCCCCTCGCGCTTGGGAACGTCGCGACGCTCCGTCGCATGCTGGACGCCGCGCCCGAGACGAGACATGTCGCGCTGCTGGGGATCGGGGGCGTTGCGGACGCCGCCGGGTATAGACGGATGAGGAGCGTTGGCGCGGCTGCTGTTGGAGTCGGGACTGCGTTGGGGATTAAAGGGCTTGGGGTCTTTGGGGAGATTGAGAGGGGTTTGGGTGGTGTTTGGGAGGTTTAGGGAGAAGATACTTGGGTAGGTACTTAGTAGGTAGGTATTCTTGGGCACTGCTGGTGAATTGGTATCTTCTAATGTGTTTATAATACCTAGAGTAAGTGTAGGCACATGGAAACATAAAAAGAAGTTAGGCATAGAAACTGAATCCATACGTGGTGCAGTTAGTTTAATTCGGTTCTCACACAAAACAGCACGGTGAGCTGTGCTGTCAGTAGGATCTCACGAAATACCTCGCACGCTGGCGTCACCCTCCAGTAATTATAGTCTACCTATATCGAGTATCAGTTTTGTGCTCAAACCTATACCAAAATAACTATCCTGCTTTATTTTGCCTTCATGTATAGGTAGTTGTTGGTTTTCGGTGGGGGGTTTGTCTTTCTTTTTATTCCATTAAGATGAGGAAGACAGCGAGTGACAGTGGCTATATCATACCCCTCACGGTGGATTCCAGGGTACGTAGACAATCCCCTCTACACATAACATCAATATCAATCCCAATTGCTACATTACCTAGGTCTTGTTAAAAAAATCAAGCCCCGGGAGCCGAGAACCGGTGTATAGTGTTTTATCGGGTCTAACTACCTACTTTCGCCGGGCTTCATCCTCCACCATCGGAACCACCGGGATATCCCTTCCGGCTATGAGTGAAAACACTCCATTATGCGGTATGTCTGGTCTTTTATTACTCGTTCTCTCCCTCACGAACAACTCGACACGGGGTTAAAATCCATCGAATGTGGTGAAATGGGGGTATCCGGATCTCAGAAAATAGAATGCTACGTCGGGAAGAAAAAACATAGTAACAAACATATGTCTTCACAGCCCGATCCTCGGATCACGACGAGAGCGAGTCGATCGCCGACGGCGTGAGGACGAGGACGAGGACGAGGCGGTCCTATGTCGAGCGCGCACGGGCACAGACGCGGCGCTTCTTCTCGTCGCGCGCAAAGCATTGGATCATCCTGACCCTGATCCTCCTGGACGTCGCCGGGATCCTGACCGAGATCTTCATCGCCCTCATCACCTGCGAACTGCACCGCGCCGACGAAGACTGGGTCGCGCCGACACAGCGCGGGCTCACCATCTTCGCCCTGACCATGAGCTGCATCTTCATGCTCGAGCTGGCGCTCTCCGTGTTTGCTGATGGCATCAAGTGAGTCCAGTCGTCCGTCTATCTACTGGTCAGTTTTACATACGTCGACACTATTATTATTTTATACCCAGAAGATTTTCTCGCCGGGGTTGAGTTCCGGGGGTAGCATAAAGAAAAAGAAAAAAAAAAAAAAAAGTCTGATCTTTAAGTAATGACTGCATACTTAGGTCAACCCGCTAATCGCTGCATGCACACCCTTCTTCCTAGGTTCTTCTCCAGCTGGTTCCACTGTCTGGACGCCTTCGTCATCGTAGGGAGCTTCACGGTCGACCTCCTTGAGCACGGCATCGCCGAGGAGATCGCGTCGCTCGTCGTCGTGCTGCGGCTGTGGCGGTTCGTCAAGATTCTGCAGGAGTTCTCGGTCGAGCAGGAGGAGCTGACGGAGGGGCTGCGCGAGCGCATCAAGGAGCTCGAGGAGCAGGTTGGCGACCTCGAATCCCGGCTGCGCTGAGATTACACCGTCACTGTCTACACTACACTACGTGTATGTATACTATCTAGTGTAGGTATTCTAATTTCCACCGCCTGATATTACCACCAATAGTCTGGTGGAGCCTTACCGTGTCTTTTGCTTCGTCGCCCCCAAGGTTCTGGAACGAAACACCTTGCCGGCGCGAACCTTAATTCTGAGTGAGCTGCTTGTTGTGGACGAACAGGGGCATTAACTTCTATCTAGTCTTCTACTATTGATACAAACTATCTATCTATGGCTGGCCCTCCTTATGGCACCGTATCAACCCTTTTCATAATTGTAGCCTAGTGTAGGTAGTCTTGCTTGATATTCATCTACACACTACACGCCAGGGCTTATACGAAAAATAATCACAGCTCCATTCCACCCCTATTTCTTGTTTATTTTGTTTCGTCTGTTCAGACATGTGGTGTTTTATTGGCCCAATTGGCTTGTCCTCACACCACCGGTTAACGTAGTGCTGCATCTGGGGCCATTCTCTCTTCGTGATTCAAGGTTCTCTCTCGCCTACACTACACTACACTACGCATACTGCGCACTTCCCCTGACTCGCACCCTTGCCCATCTATACACTAGGTATTAAACCTTGGTCATCTCATCTCAAATTGGCTGGCGACGACAACGTGCCAAGCAGAGACTTTTCATCGATGCGAATCGAAAACGTTGCATTAGCCAGGCGGTGCAGTAGTAGGTATTGCCAGCGCATAGTGTGCATTACACTCGGTAGTAGCGCACGCTGCAATCATGCCAGACCAGGTCTGGAGGGTTGCGGCCAATAGACAAAGAAAGCAGGTCTCGGTCTCCGATGCATTCCACGAGTCTCTGCTGGCTGGGTCGGACGAGATTTGGATCTGCTATGCTGTAGTATTTCACTAACACCCGCGTAGGTACTTATGTGCGACCTAGAACATCGGATTGATCGATCAATCATGGTGTGGGAATACCTACCCAGGCCTCAATTCCTCGTTGGTTTCGTGTTGGTAGTTAGTTAATCCCATCCAATGAGATGATTTAGACTATGAGACACGGTCTTAGTCTAGCCGCATCTGAGACCATCCGAACTACACAACAATGGAAAAGTCCCACAGCCTCACGACTTATGCACATGTAGGTACACACTTACATGCCACTACCTACCTACTGGGTAGTACCCGCATTCCCGACAGCCTCCATCATCTGTTCACCGTTATCCTTGATCTGGGGCAGTCACGTTTTAGACGGGTTTGTAGCCGTATTGAAACATTTGAAGAGTCCCTGCATATTATGTACGTAGTTCGTCGCCCAAATTCGTCATGCTGCATTGACTACCTATGCTCCGGATCGCGCACAGCGTAGGCGACTGGACCGCGACAGCGATATAGAGACTTGTACAACGAGCTCTCCTCTCGCATGTCATCTATAGACTTGGAAATATTGCCAAAAAGCCAACATCGAGCTCGGCGATGAGTGATCGATCAGGCAGGCTCGTCCTCCGCCAGTTCCATTCTCGGCGATGCGCAGCCATTCCTGGAACTCGTTGCCGTACGATTCGTACATGCGCGAGAATTCGTGCTGACCTAGCCAAATAGCAAAATGGCGACCCTTAATTCACACTGTCTCATCCCTGTGGATGGCATCGATGGACCGTTCCCTTATAAGGACTGTATGGCATACTGCTGGCTGGACAGCATTACGGAGCCATCTACTCCCCCCCCCCCCCCCCCCCCTCTCAACCTTGGGTGAAGAAGCCGAAGCAATCGGGAATATAGACATCGCATGTAAGTACAGCCCTTGCGGCATGACCCATAGCAACCTACTTAATCTCGAGCTACTAGATGATCGTTCCTGCACGGGCGAAAGGTTCCGTCTCGACAAGACATACGTTATAAACAGGGAACCCGGCTCGATCCCGGCCAACAAGGACCGTCGTCTCACCCTTTCCCTCACCCTTTCCGTCTCCGGTGGAAATGGCTTAGTCCGGGGATTTGTTATTACGCTCAGAGAGCGCACCCGTTGCCCGGACCAGATCCACACCGTCATGGACCGGCTTAACTTAACCCGGTCCGTAGTCGAATGTAAGGTCGGAAATGAGATATTTTGCCGAGGTGAAGGCCGAGGTGATCTAGATATTGCGAAAGGTCACGAGACCGTTGAGAATAAAGACCAAGAAAACAAGAGCACCATGTAAATGTATGTAAATTATGTTGAGCGATGAGGCTCCTATATGAACGATAAGCCACCACCGTGTCCTTCATGACCGACTTCTATTCAAACCCCTACAGCTTAGGACTGCATCTTCTCCGCTGCAAAATTTCCCAGCATATCCGCAGTGGCACCGCCTAGTATTTCGAACACAACTATGTCCACCTTCACGGTTTTGAGGAACCAGTTTCTCAAAACCACTGCAATCAGCGAGTCTACTCCGCACATGTGCTGCCAGTGTCTTTGCTCGACATCTGGCTTAGCGGGTCGTTGGACCCTGTAATCTGACCGAGATTGGCGAAGAGGGGCTCCATCCCGCGGGCGATGATGATGTCACTCGGGACGTCGAGGCCCATCACCAACCTGTGACCGGCTTGCGTCGAACGGGAGATCTTTGTTGCAATGACGATCTAAGATGGCAAACACTTCAGGCTGAGACATCAGAAGCATTTGTTTTATCGCCATGAACTGCATCAGGACCTTCTGGTTCTCAACGGCATACCCCTCTCCGGCCAAAAGGCTTAGGTTGAGAGAGATTGCCTTCTCGCCCTGGCTACGTCTGTATCTTGCCAGTTCGTCCTCGAAGGCGTTGGCCGCGGAATAGTTGCTTTGCCCTTGCGATCCGATGATTGCTGCCACTGAACTGAAGATGACAAAGAAATCGAGATTACAGTCCAAAGAACGAAGTACACAATGGTAACACCAATAACAAGGGACTATGTAAATTTCGCTCAGCCCAAGATTCAAAGACGCGGTGGGATTGTATGGCATCCACCCACCTCCAAGTAATTTTCTCAAGACAGTGCTTTCTTTGAGGCTCTCGTCAATTCGCTCTGAAATGGCCAAATCAGTTGTTGTTGTAAGTAGCATTGTCTCCGCATCTTTCAAATCTGACCGAGTTTGGTATTCCAGGTCGGCGGGTCTTTGGCCGGATTGATGCAGGGCATACGGCTAAAGCGTCAGGGTGCCAATGTCACAATCCTCGAGCAGGACAATCAATCTGAACGGTCGAGTCACGAGGCTGGTGTCGGCTTTGGACAGAATGTCGAGGAGTTTTTGCGCAGATTCGATGCGACCGGTCGAAATATATCTATCACAGCCGTTACTAGGCATTTTGCATATTGCAAGCGACCCGACTTCCTGTCTACCAAAAGAGGACTGAAGCTCTCTAACTGGCTTCTTCTATACCGCATCTTGCGAGCCAACTTCGATCGTCTTGTCTCGACCGCCTGCCCCGAACCCCCGCAGCCGTCCTCAGAGGATGGGAACGCCATATATCTAACGGGGAAACGTGTCACCGGACTCGAATATTCACATGGTACAGTGAAAGTGTACTTTGAGGATGTTCACAGTGGCAAACAGGAAACGATAGATGCAGACTTGGTGATTGGAGCTGACGGCGTTCATTCGACGGTCCGGAAGCTAGTACACGCGCCGACGCTTAAGCACTATGCGGGATATGTCTCTTGGAGAGGTAGTGTTCCAGAGAAATTGGTCTCTGAAGATACCGCCAAGTACTTTGAGAACCGACTTGTATTTGATCTGATGAGCCGAACTTACATTGTATGGTGCGTACTACCTTCCCCCTCCCCTTTCCTGGAGCTTTCCTTCGCCCAAAGCCTAACTTCCGAAAGAATAATGCTTCTAATTGATCCGTTCTCGTAGCTACGTCATCCCAACCGAAGACGGTAATGTGGCGCCGGGTGAACGACTGCTTAACTGGGTCTGGTACCTACTACAATGTTGCCGAGGGCTCGCCCGAGCTGCGCGAGTTCTTTACAGATATTCACGGCAAACAACATCATAACACGGTCCCACGGGGACTCGTCCAGCCTGCGGTTTGGGAGCGAGTGCTCAAATCCAAGCTGCCACAGATGGTAGACCCGTTCGCCGAGCTACTTGGGAAAACTGAAAAGCCCTTCATCACAAAGATCAACGATGCCTTGTGCACGAGCCCTAGTTTCTACAACGGCCACGTTATACTGGTCGGTGACGCCCTCACTACTTTCCGTCCCCACGTCGGTGCTGCTACGGAACAGGCTGCACGCCATTGCCTTGCTATGGAGAAGGTGTCTAATGGGGAGAAAGCACTCGCCGCGCACAATCGCGAGGTTGGCATCCACGCGAAACGCATGTGGCTATTCAGCAGGATTGTAGGCGAGTTTAGACAGGGCTCGATGTTTTCATTCCTCAAGGCTGTTTTTCTCTATATCGCGTTTTTAGTTAGAGTCAAACTAGGATGCGCTAAATTGTAAAATAAAGTCCTGTTTGTGTGGGAGGGTACCAAGGATAGTGTATACTAGGTAGTAAATAAAGCTGCCCCTTACGGTGCCTGCAAGTCAAACTACCTCCATCCCATGAACAACACCGCTGTCTACCTCACAATACTACATGTTGTAAATTAGGGAAGAATCTAAGTATAAATAAAAAAAGGGTTGTTCAGTGCAGGGAAAGACCTTTCTGATGCTGCTGTTGATATTATTCAGGCTGTGAGTTTTGGTTAAGATGATGATATGAGCACTATCAAGAGGCAATTCGGCTACTTGACGAAATTGAAGTCGGCCGGTCAACAGATTCTCCCAGACGAGGTGTGTCACTTTATTTCTCTATCCGAGAGCCCTAGCTCATCCCATTCAGCTCTTCGGCTTTTTTTGTCGCCGGCTACGATACTGGTACATGTGCTTTCTCTTATAAGTGCCTAGGTATCCAATATTTCTGGCACATCGAACCCATTAGATTCATCTATGTCAGAGATGGCTTAGCTATACTTTCTTATAGATTGATATAATCCAAGAGTTCTTCGGATGTGTGCAGACACATACAAAGCTACAGCACGAAAGCAATGAGACCCTTGTCTAAAGGGATTTTAAAGGTTGCGTGCGGTTCTGTGTCAAGGTTGTAGGGAGTTCGCAGAGCAGCTCGCTCGATTTACGGGACCAAAGTATATAAAATATAAAACTGAGAATAGAGTGCGACTTGAAGCCTTGAGCTGTGAATTATAATTGACCGTTGAACCCCAACCGTTTTGAGAACGGTTTCCCTCTGCATAAATAATGCATAAATACAGCGAGGTCCTCACTGCAGTGCATCTACGAGGTGACCTCCCTATCACTAGGCCAACGGGCATTAGGTACTTCGGGGTCAAACACCCCATGCCACGCGAGCCATCTGCTTCGGCAGGTAGGTACTAAGCTAGCGGGCCGCATCATGTATTGACAAACCTACCATGTCTGCCCCGGAACATCTGCAGGGCCTAATTGGGTTTATGTTGGACCCCTGCTCGCGCCAAGATATCCGTGCTCTTAAGACGCCCTGACTCCTAAAACCTACTCCATCATCAGATGTTTTTTGACCTTACCTACCTACCTCCCTATTCTCCTTTTTTCCAAGTTATCTACCTACCTACACTCGCTTGTACACGCTATAGTTAATCATACTGCGCTCTTCAGCCATCGGTTCTTGACCAGTATACCTCCCACCTAATATTATTCTCTTCTATTCTCTCGCTGTGTCATACTTCACACATCATATCCCAATAATTGCTGTTGTTATTGCTGCTGCTGTTATTGTTGTTACCGTTATTGTTTAAAAAAAGTAATTAAAGTCATAATGAAGACCCCATATATCCTCTCCATCGCCGTCCTGGCCGCCGTCTCCTCTGTCTCGGCAGACACCACCACCACCACCGCCGCCACCACCACAACCACCGGGGCGTGCGCCGCCGAGTCCATCCTCGATGCCTGCCTCGACACCACAGAGGGCTACCTTACCCTCTGCGAAAGCCAGGACTTCAGCTGTCTCTGCGACAAATACACCACTATCATGACGTACGCGTTCCCCACAAAGCTTTTCTCAATCGAATAAAAAGAAGAAGAAAAAAAGTGTTGTTGTGTATATATGTTGAGGAGCATGACTAAACGGACCCATAGCTGCTTTGGCAACTGCCCTGACGACGACCGACAATACGCCGTCGACAGTCAGCGACAGCTATACTGGTGAGTTTCAACGTGCTTTTTTTCTTCTTCCAATTCTAGTTGGCATATATTGAATTCCCCCATTCCATTCCCTCTTCCATCCATTCATCTATAGTTTTGTCCCCCCCCCCCCTTTTGGCAGGCCCATATATATATATATTAAGACGTATTTCAAACGCTTCATACCGTCCAGTACTTTCTAAATTTTCATTTTTTTCAACCTAAGAATTAACTAACAAAAAAAATTAGTGCAAACGCAAGCGCATTCGCAACTACGACGACGAGCGCCAAATCCCAGACCGCCAGCACCACGCCCACGCCCACGAGCTCGGGCGCGGCGGACGCCACGGACAGCGCCAGCACCACGCGCGGAGACGCCACGTCGACCGGCGCCGCTGCCACGACGTCTAGCGGAGCCGCGGACATCGTCGCCGTGGGAGGACAGCACGGCGGGGCTGGGTTGTTGGCTGCTTTTGCGGGTGTCGTTGCTGCTGTACTCTTGTGAGTGAGTGGGTGAGTGAGCGAGCGAGTTGGTGAAAAGAAAGGATGAAGGCGTTGAAATAATGTTGTTGTTTGTTGTTGTTGTTGGGTTTTCGTTAGGTGCGTGCATGGTGAACGAGGAGACGTGAGGGCGTGCTGGTTTTTGGAACTTCGAGACTGGAATATATGGTTCGGTTTTTTTTAGTTCTGAGACACATTTCTTTCCTTCACTTATTCGCTGTGATGTGAGCGAGATAGGTCTGTTGGAAGGTTGGGTGTTTGTCGGCGTGCGAGGTTACGGATTGGGAGGGTGTGAGCAGGATCGAAAGGATATCAGAAGGGGGGGGGGAGGATGGTAGAAAGATGGGAGAGAGAGAAAGGAGCGTATCGTCCCCATTTAGGTCGGGAGAATGTCAACCTCTGGTGCTAGACTGGCTGGCTTGTACTTACGGATCGATCATCTACCTAATATCTACCTAATACCTACCTAAGTACCGAGACGATTACTTGGTTCAGTGTCAGCTTGAATCTATATGCCGTGTATGCATGCATTCACACGATTGTGTATCTCTTCGTGCCTGTCAGTCTTAGTCATTACGGATCACTTTTTAAACCACCGCGATTTGACATGGCCAGGCCCATCTTCCGAGCCTTTTCCCGCGTTCACCGCTATAAATACCAACTATATAAAACCTCGTATCCAGTTCCGGGCTCTGGTGCAGACGCAGACGGGACAAGACGAAACACGAGGCCCCACAGAAAGCGTTACGCCGAAAACAGGACCAGGGGGGCGACAGCCAATACAGACCACGTCCGCCAGATCCATGGCAGTCGGGGGATTTTCGCATCGCGTCCGGTACACGGACACCGGACCTTGGCTAGAGAGATATCAGGATATCCGAGCCGTCCGGCACAAATCGCCGCGGGATGTGATCGGGTCCCGGCATGCTCCTTCATGCCCCTGTCTGCTGAGTTCCCCATGCCGCTTTTAGAGTCGTTGATGGCGGACCACGGCTTCGAGAGTGTAACGAGGCCGAGGTGATGGGGACATTATTAGGCAGCCCTCCTTGGCGAATTTGGTGGATATTTGGTTTGGGTTTCCCCCCCTAATTCCTGACTTTTTGGAAGTTGACAGGTGAGAATGATGCTGAGGTGTTGTTAAAGAATTCTTTCTAAATCAGTCTGTGCATGCTTGCTGTAGGGTATTGATTATAGATATGGTGATAGTGTCCTGGCCTATTAGTAGGTAAGAGAGGGATATCTACGTCGAAATTAGAAGCCAAGATATATTAGCGGTATGGTGGTATACGAAAAAGACTACGCGGACTATATCAGCGCCAACGGATAATTAGCTATAATCAGTTTGTATGTCTAAGAGAAACATCAGTATGTCGGCTTGAGGGATGGAGGATCGTGATAGGCATGCCCTTTCAGATGCCTTGTCCAACAAAAAGGAATCCGAGAAGCTAATATGCACAATTCGGCCTGTTGGGCGGGGAATCATCTTTTCCAATCGGAAAGATGCGTAGGGATAATTGGTCCTCGCGGTCACACATTAGGCGTTGTGAGAAGCGGACAAATGTCTGCCTATGAGATATCCAAGTACGGAAAAAGGCGAGGTTGAAGTCAAAAGACAAATTTGTGCTTCTAGTCCTGTTGCATACACTCGAACACCGCATATATGTACAATGGTCCTCGACAAATGAAACGGTGGTCTATCGTGTGTCGGCCTGCGCTTTCTGTCCCTTTACTTCCTATACCACATCCGTGTGATCCTGGTTTGTCTCATCTTCCGCTGTAGTTGGAAGATACCGTACATCAAGGCTTCGCTCGTGGGGGGGCAGCCGGGGACGTAGACATCGACGGGAACAATGCGATCACAGCCCCGGACAACGCTGTAGCTGTAGTGATAGTAGCCGCCTCCGTTGGCGCAGCTTCCCATGCTGACAACCCATCGGGGTTCTGGCATCTGATCGTAGACCTGGCGCAGGGCGGGAGCCATCTTGTTTGTGAGTGTGCCGGCGACGATCATGACGTCGGATTGACGCGGCGAGGCACGGAAAATGATTCCCAATCGATCCTGGTCGTACCGCGGGGTGGACAGATGCATCATTTCGACGGCGCAGCAGGCGAGACCGAAAGTCATGGGCCAGAGGGACGACTGACGTGCCCAGTTGGCGACCTGATCGAGGGTGGTCAGGGCATATTGCATGACGCCCTTCTTGGGCTCCTGGCTCGCGAGCGGCACTTCCTTTCGCTGGCGGGCGAGGCCGGCCGGGGCATGAGGCGTCACCGATGTGGCATCCTTCTTCGACGTCGTCGAGATCGGGGCGACGGACTGGAGAGGGACGATGCGCGGGGTTGGGTTCGCTAGACACGATGCGGAACAGATCACGATCAGCCTCAATGGACCACATATGGCGGCAACGGTGGCAAGGCGGGGGTTGCTTGTCACAAACCTCTCAAAGCCAGCGTGGCTGCCCTTCTCGAAGACGCCAGCATCTTTCTCCGGCTCCCGTGAACACGGTGGATGTCGAGGACGGACAAGAAGAAAGGCCGCAACGGTCGTGTAGGATGGAGTGGAGAGGGGTTGTTGTGAAGGCGGACGGGAATGCTCGAGGAGCTCCGACTCTGGAGTTAATTTGATTCGATCAGTCGCTCATGCATTCGCCTCGCGCGACCCGAGCTCTTTCCCTTCCGCTCAATTGACGTTGACGACTGGCTGCAGGTGCGATTCGCCGCCTCGCTAAGCAGGAAATGCTGTGCTCTGAGTGGTCCAAACAGCCATCGGAACCAAATTTTCCGACATCCGATTCCCCATGTGTCGACCTCCCCAGCTTGGGCGGCTTACCCCGCCCAATCATGGAGCTCTCTTTCCAATAACCTTGGTTAGGGCGTGGATGGGCATCAAGATCTCATCCGAGCCTTCCCTCGAGGTTATGTAGGATTAAACAACCATTGCCAGAGTTCTAATTTTAGCACTATACGTTGCTAGATCTATCTAATATCGCCGTCCCCTCTCCCGATCCACCCCGGAATTGTTCCATTTCGATTATATAGCTCTCAGCCTTCCTCTGCTCTCCAACCGACTTTCCCACTGGTATCGGCGTCTCAGTCTACTCTCCAGACGGACTTGGTGTGTGCACGCTCAGATGCTTCCCTGTATTCAATACAGCATTAGAAGGAATCTCCAAGCTAAATAAATATCCATGTCTTTCATTATTTCAAGCTCGATGGGTTGCAGCTGTGACGTCGAAGTTAACTACACGTAGAATCTTGTGACAGTCACATCAACAGTAGATTTGACAGGTGGTTGCTTCATTTCGCCGGCGATTTGGGAAACTTGCTAGCAGGTTTATTACTTTAAGACATGCAGAGGTGTGAATGCCTTGTCGCTGGAACGACGAGGGAAAAGGATGTGCTTGTGGAACGTAGTGGCTGGCACGAAGCCACATAACATAAGCAAAACCGGTATGTCTTTGCGAACATTTAGCACGAGTTTGTGGGCTATCACAGCAGCCATATTTTATGTTATGCAGTGATGACTCGCCGCGGTTAGGGCTAGACGACCGGTATTGGTTGGGTAATATATGTACATGTAAGTCACGAGTGCGGTTCTGGCACTGGTTGGCTCGCTTTGCGGAAATGCGGACCAGCTGGGTGCGTCGGTCAGAGGCTTTGGAAGTTGGAGTAAAGAACTGACCAAACATCTCATTGCACGTGATGGTTGATTGAACACGAGGTTGCTGACTAGGTTGAAAGGAGCCATAGGTAGTAGTTGTAGGAGGGCCGTGACCTATTTACACCGACACTTCACTTATATTCTCTCGGATTATCCAGGGCTCTGTCGACAGCCTTGCCGAGAAGAGTGTTTCGTGTCTTCCAGTATCGGCTAGGGCCTACTGATATGTGATTGAATACGTATATAAAGCGGTGCACTGCCAGGTTTACGCTATAGGGAGGACACGATGGTCGGTGGGAGCAATATATCAGGTTTCATGGTAGAATCAAGTGGTGGGGATGGGATGATGAAGGATCAACTCGATGTTGTTGACGACTGAATTTACCGAGGGAATAGCTGATGATGCTAAGACCGACAAAAAGTCGTCCAGATCAGTGTGTGGGTGCAGGTGTAACCGCGCCTACGGATATTATATGTAGGTAAGGCCTCCGAGGAGCGAAGTACACTTCTAGCACACCTCAGGTGATTTGTGCGTGCAGATGACACAACTGTTGTGACTTGCCGTCCACGCGTGCTGTCATCGACCACCCCACCACGTGTTTGAGAGCTTTAAATTTTTCTAAAGAAAAAAGAAAGAAAAAAACTTTCTGCAAGAGGGTGATTTAGTATGAATAGCTATTTCATGCTCTATAAGCAGGAATGGGAGAGAGATGGTAAGAGAAAAGGTAAACATATCTTGTTGAATGCCCAAAGAGCTGTAGGTAAAACTGCAGCGATACAGTGCTAATATACAGTTCTTTCACAGCACACTGTTGCAGGTTACCTATTGGAACTTGAATGCATCCTCGCCCTGGAAATCCGGGGAAAGGCAACTTGATTCCGGCTGCCGGCCACGGATGAGTGGGGTGGACGTAGACTAATAAAGGGAGCTAAGCACACTGGGCTAGGCTGTCCCTAGCCAGGCGATCCGACCTGTTGCATTTGCGACGTCACTGCCCGTCCTCCTTTTCCATCCGAGTCCAGTCGAGTCCAGTCGAGTCCCGATCAACTCCCGAACAGCGACGGACAATCTGGAAGCGCGGGACATGTCCATGTACCAGTCACACACGTCGATGCATGCACCGAGTCCTCCACCGAGCGCTGCACCGGGTGTGTCCCATCTCGTCGTTGATCGTGTTTTGTTTAATCACAATCATCGTCATCAACCACCTGCCCCACGCCACATGCATTACTGGCTCACTTGGTTGCTTGGCGGCAGACAGAAAATTTCGCATAAGCGATACCGTTCGTTAGGCATATATAATCCCTACAGTGCATTCATTCAGTTCGACTCACAGTCACAATTATTGAAGGTAAATGGACTTCATTTCAAGACGTCTTGGGGTTTGCCCTAAAGACGATCAGAAGTAGAGCATCTATTTCCTTCGATAGGTACTTGACCCGAGACAAAGGAGAACGAACTGCTGGATTTGCGATGGACCTGAGCCGTACCTCCAGTGCCTGGATACCTAACGTCAAGTACCCATCTTTACCTGATTTGTCCATGTACAGCGCAATACTGCATGTAACCTGCCGCTGACATCAGCCGCACTCCCGTCACTACTACCTACCTCCCACCTACACACACCTACCTCCTGTACCTATACCACTACCTGCCTACCTATAAATACCTACTCTACAATTATTTCACAGGCATTCACCCCTCCCTTGCGCGTCCAGGTTCAAGTTGCCTACCCTGCCTCTGCTTTGCCTGCCTACTTACAGCACACACTCTACCTGCACAATTATATCTACTTACCTAACCTTGGTTGTATAGTACGAGGTACATAGTACCGCTTCTGCCCGCACCCAGCTGGTCGGGCAGTGAAACCCCAGAGCAAGAACAAGGTGTTGTTCGTTTTCGTAATACGTAGCCACTCCCCACAAGCCTCGTCAGGATTCCATTCCTCATCGGTGTAGGTACGTGTATTGCAGGGTATATTGCAGCATACAATATACCTAGATAGTGTAAAGTGCCCAGGCAGGTAGTACAACATATAACATACTTACCTACCACATCCCATACCTAAAGTACTTAGACCTAATTAATAAGAACCTCAGCCACCTCTCGTTCTTGATCCAACTGCCACGATCCTTTTCTGCATATGCATCAGGACCCAGGATACACTCCCTATACAGTACACTACCTACTATATATTACACTACCTCAGTACACTACCTCAGTACACTTCAGTTCATACCTTGACGTCCTGGCCGCGGTCCAGACATCCCAGCATCCTGACATCCTGACCGCCTGCATTGCCCCCCCGGGTCCATTAGGACGGATTCAAGCATACCTACTATATCCGCCGCGGCCGTCTTCGACAGACAAATCGCGCAGCCACTCTTTGTCAAGGCCACGCTTTTGGTTGTTTCGTCTTTCTCCTCTTTGTGCTCCTGTTCTCCTCAATCCCTCGATCGCCAAGGGTACCTTGCTAGCCGATTCTACTGCCGCCCGTAGTCTGTCCTGCCTAGCTCCTTTCTCCTGTTCAAGATACAGTACCTGACTACACATTGTCGGTGGGCCAAAATCCCCCACACGAGGTAATCCTAAGTCAAAGGTAGGGAGGTATTCCAAAGCCGAGGCCCACCCTCGTCACCGCACTAAATCTAACAATCTCGCTAACTAGATCCCCGGACTGGCGAAAGTACTTGTGCCTGAGTTGGCGCTTGGGTCTGTGCTTTGTGTATGACCGGCTTTGCTTTTGGTTCCCGAATCGAGACCAGCGCATCGGCATTCTGGTCGACTCATCATCTTCAAACATGTATCTTCCTATAAACCCTTTCTTGCTTGTAGCGTAACGACCACCCTTGCTTTTACTCCTCGTGAGCCGTTGGCTTCCTATACTGCGTCTCTGGCCACATTCTACTGGGTATATACGACGCCTCAGATCCCGGCATGAACTGATGGCATTTCCCGACCGCGAGGGTGGTTCTCGAATATGAACTCACTATTGTTAGATAGGGGGTCGGCTCATAGCTATCCGGACCGTGGCCCCGTCGTGTTCGCCATTACTACGGGGACCCTCGTCTTAGCGACCGTCTTCGTTGCTGCCCGACTAATCTGCCGCAAATTCATAGTTCGGCAGGTGAGCTGGGATGACTATTTCATTGTCATCGCCTGGTTTCTCGCCTTTGGTCTCAGCTTCGCCATCGATTACGGTGCCACCAAAGGACTTGGTCGACATGACGCCAATATCCAGGCCGACGATTGGGACCCTCTTAGGCGTTCTGAATATGCATTTACTGTTCTATATGTGCGTCCTACTCTAAACCCTGACTGTGAATATTTGGCCTGATATCTTGTAGAACCCGGCCCTTATGGCTTTTAAAACATCAGTACTTGTCTTCTACCTCCGCTTGTCAAAAAGCACGCAAAAGGTACTTCGGCTAGCTTCGTGGGCTGTACTCATAATCGTGAATCTAGCTGGTACCGTATTAACCCTACTTAACATTTTCCAATGCCGCCCTGTGGAAGCTGCTTTCAACTTGACCGATCCCCCGGGACAGTGTATTCCTCTGTTGACAGAGTTTATTTGCTCGGCACCCGTCAATATAGTCACCGATCTCGCAATCCTTGCCCTCCCCTTGCCTGTTCTGACGGGCATGAGACTGCCCCCGAGGCAGAAGATTATCTTGATCATGACTTTTGCTCTCGGCATCTTCGTTACCATTGTGGATGTGGTTCGCATCTATTATCTTCAGAAAGCTATTAGCGATGCCTCCTCTTCGGCACTTTCCGGTGACGATGACCTAAACACATCATTTGGGAATTCGCCTGAATTCGCTTGGAACGCCTCACTGGCGCTTTTGTGGTCTGCAATTGAGGTGAACATTGGCATTGCCTGCGCCTGCATTCCAACCCTGAAGCCTTTGATCATTCGCATCCTCCCTGCTATGCTCATTGACCCAGACGGTAGTACCCGCCGAGCGTCTGAAGCGGCCGATGGAACACCTACCGTACAATCCTGTCGACACGAATCCACCGCTGCGGCACCAAATGTTGCTCAGGATGGGCTTTCTACCTCGAGCCGAAATCGTGAACCCGAGAGTGATTACGATGCGCAAATATCGGCATTGGAGTTCCTTACGACGCCGGACATGGTGATAGATCGGAACCATCCCCTTATAACAAACACAGCGACTACAGGTAGTCTAGAAGTGTCAGGAGTGTATTTTGGCTTCGTCAACATGCGGAAACCCAAAAGCATGGTCCGAACATCGGTCAAGGACTCGTTCAGATACTGCACAATAGTTTCGATCCTCTTTCTGCTATGGGGATTTTCGTACGGTCTTCTTAACACTCTTGCAAACGTCGTGGCTGAGATCTCCCACATGACTGTCCCAGAGACACTAGGCCTTACAAGCATTTATTTTGGGGCTGGATACTTCTTTGGGCCGCTTCTTGTTGGCGAATGGATTTTGCGACACGATGAACATCGAAGGCGAGAAAAGGTACGCAGGAATAGCAGTTTCGATGACAGCACAGGTGGCTTTAAAGCTACTTTCAGTAAGTCACCTCCTGGTTTGCCTAAGCCTTTTCGAATCAAGCTCGCCTCTACAATTAGCAACCTAACTAGAGTAAATGTTGACCTGTTTGCAGTGCTCGGTTTATGCATCTACGGTATTGGGACCATAATATTCTGGCCGAGCGCTGTGCTCACTTCGTTTCCCGGATTTCTGATCTCTAACTTTGTTGTGGGGTTTGGACTCGCTGTCCTAGAAAGTATGCAATCCCTAGTTGTCCATCCTGCACAAGTACAATAGGCCCTACTATAGAGCTTTGGCTACAGATGGCAATCACTAACTCTTTGGTTTTTCAAGCCGCGGCGAACCCGTTTATAGCTCTCTGTGGCCCCATGGACTATGCCGAAATGAGGCTTCTATTGTCACAGGGCGTTCAAGCCGTATCCACCGTCCTGAGTTCGCTCCTTGCTCAAAGGGTATTCTTCGTTAAACTGAGTACCAGCGAATACATCGGCGCATCAACTCTTGTTGATGTACAGTGGACATTCTTGGCTATCACCCTCCTTTGTGTTGGCTTAGCCCTGTTCTTTTATTACATGCCGTTGCCGGAGGTTACCGATGCGGAGATGGAGAACTCGACGCGATATATACCTGTTGATCCGAAGAAAGCTAGCTTCTTTGGTTTCCAACTGAGAACCTGGAGCCTGGCTTTGGCGGTCTTGGCTCAATGGACTTATGTTGCTGGCCAAGAGACAATGAGCCTCTTCTTTCGGGACATTCTAAAGCCCAACGTGAGATCAGCCGCGGCAGCAAGTGCAACAAACATCGTGATGGCCAAGGAATCGGGGAGTGGAAACGGCTTAAGTCTAGGGATTGATGACTATAATCTCATTGCTCGTACTGCCTTCGCGCTG
The DNA here is from genome assembly GCA_023159155.1 of Ustulina deusta. Classification (NCBI taxonomy): domain Eukaryota; kingdom Fungi; phylum Ascomycota; class Sordariomycetes; order Xylariales; family Xylariaceae; genus Ustulina; species Ustulina deusta. The sequence continues at coordinate 1,307,242 of JAJNNX010000003.1, read as the reverse complement.
TCCCGCTTTCTCGCAGCCTACCTTGCATACTTATCCCCAACTCATCCTAAGGTTCCGCAACCCCGGACTATTTTAAATCTCTGCACTGGGTTTAGTATTATTTCCAGTGTACTGGTGTCAACTATCCGTCCTGATAACCCCGACCTTCTTGCCATTCCGGTTATCCTTTTTTTCTTTTTTGAAGGGCCTATGTGGCCGTTGATATACACACTGGGGCTCCGCGGCCAAGGCAACCGCACCAAACGGGCAGCTGCGTTTCTTACCATGGGGGCATCAGGGCCAGCATTCTGGCCATTTGTTGGTGAGCTTACATCCTTCATTGCTCTCTACCCTTCCTATTTATTCTGTGTCTATCTGTAGCGGTCTATGCTTCTCCTACTGCGCTACGGCATGCTAATGGAATGCCGCACAGTATATGCCATCCACCAGAGAGGTATTAGCTATCAGACCTCCTTTGTACTGGTCCCTGCTCTCCTGGTAATCACGGGTTTCTTCTCTCTATTCCTCGATCTCAAACATGACGCCAGAGCTCTAGTTGATGCTCGTGTCGGCCCTGAGCAACAGCAAAAAATTCAAGATCGCGCAAATCGTGAAATGGATCTGGCCGTAATAATGGCAAGGAGACGGCGGGCGTCAGTGAACGGACTGGGCGACCCAGCTCTGGATTATATGAAGGCTTAATTTGGTCAAGATACAGGTAGTCGCTGTGACGAAAGATCAAGATGCTCCGAACCACCACTGCCGAACATCGGGAATCCAAGAGCAGCAATTCACGATGAGGCTAAAAAGGGCACCTGTCGTGTCAAACCACGAGGATTAATCAGATCAAAATAGGTCCCACGTATGACAGAGACGAACGATTTCGGACCTCATCCGTGCTCCTCACACTCGCTAAGTCCGCAATCCGAGCAAAGGGTTTCTGCCTCAAGAGCCAGAGTGGCGGCCTTCCACATGAATGTTTCTGTGGTTGAATGGGTGAGTACCGAATGATAGGCAAATAGCCGTAAACTCTGAACGGCCTGGCGACCTAATAGATTCGACCAGTATACAGACACCAACCACCTGATGGCGATCTTGACAACCCATTACTCGACTGCCCGGAACTACCAACCGCAGGATGTGGCTTGGTAAAATGCCGACATATCTTCAGACGGCTTCCAGGCGCAATTCCATACGGTTACGGCGACCTCACGACATCATATTGGTGTCTGGTGGGAAATTTAGTATTCGCTCTCAACATGTGAGAGCAATCATCTCTTCGAAATGAGATTCTCATGGGACCATTGCATAGCGTATAGTTTTGATACCCGAGTAGTTGCAGCTGCTCAATTGATTTATATGGTTTCCATACATATTTTCAGTCAAACTTATAAGGGAAAAGGTGGGTTTCTTTTCATGCCGGATTTTTTGTGTGTTTGTGCTTTCAAGCGTATATAGATACTACCTGTTAATTAGGTACCTACGGCTCTCTGCCTTCGTCTCGTGTACTAACCTCATCTATCTAATGGGGCGCGCAGGCGGGCGGCCCGGAAAGGTTCCATCCACTTGGGATATTGCTGCACCCAATCATAAAGGCTGAAAAGTGGGGTCACTACCAACTATTCTGACAGCTTACCAATCACCACTGCTCTACCCCAGGGTCAAGAGACCGTGTTGTCGGTTCAGTTTCTCTTTTCACTTTCACTTTTCACTGGTATCACATGACTCTTGTTTTCCCTGTTGGCCTTGGGCCTTTTATCCTTTTAGATACTTTTGCGTTAGTCGATGTTGTTTATTTTTTGACAAGTCTTCTACTCATACTATGACAAGTCCTCCGGGACTGCGAGTGTATGTTTACCATTTACTGTAACAATAAGTACCGTGTACTTCCTATAGAATCATGACATCTAGAGAACAACCACGTCGCGACAACATGTCGTTAATCAGGGACGACATGACATCCACCACGGCTGCGGAAGATACGCCGCTACTGCAGTCCGAGCGAAGTAGCTCAAGTCCTCCGACTTCCCTGTCGTCGGCCGGTATCAATAGACCCGAAGATGAGGATTTAGATATTGCGAATCAAACTGTCACGAAGCAAAGAGCCGTTGCTATTATTCTGAGCGTCTACATCCTTATTTTCTTGCAAGGTATTGCGCACTCTTTCCATTTCCCAACCCAACACCGCTGTCAGTCTCTTGAAGACATGATCTCCTCGTCAGCTGGGGTGTTCCTCGTTCTTATGACCGCTGGACCTAGTAATTAACACGTTCCGTTCTAACCTACCGTAAACACTAGCTATGAATATGAGCGGTATTACAATGGCTCAGTCCACCATCGCAGCTGATCTCGACGCCTACGAGAATGCCATGTGGTTTACCACCTCCTTCCTCGTGGCATTGTCGTGTATGTCGCCGCTCACAGGCAAATTAGCGACTATCTTCTCCCCCAGGAGTATGGTGCTGGTGTCATCATTACTATTTGCTATCGGGTGCCTGGTCACATCCCAAGCTCATTCATTCGCTGTCTTCATTATCGGACGTGTCATCACCGGCCTAGGAGGTGGTGGAACAATGGTCCTCGCTTTTATCCTGGTCTTGGAGCTCACGACAAAGAGGAACAGGGGCCTGTTTATTGGGATTACGTGAGTATAGATCTCTTGCTCCCCAAAGAACCAAACGTTCTGAGGTTGTCGGTGACTTCGGAGATGAAAAAAGCTGGATAATTTAGCGTCGGACAAAGGTCATTGGTGCCACGCGTCAGATCTTGCTAATCTGGGATGATCAGAAACGCCGGCTTCACCACGGGTATTTCCCTAGGCGCAGTTGTTTTTGGTGGCTTGATTGGAACAATCGGTTGGGTAAGGAGGCCCCCCTGAAAAAACGCATCATCTGGCTCAATCACTTACCATTACACAGAGACCCCTTTTTTGGGCCCAGGCTCCTGCAAGTCTACTGGCTGGCTGCGCGATCTTCTTCAGCATACCCAGCAGCTTAAGCTCGCCAGGTCATTCGAACGATAAGGACGTATCACTGCGTACCAAACTCAAGCAACTTGATTACCTTGGCGCACTTTTCTTAGTATGCAGACAATCGTTCATGTAGTTAGCCCGAGCTTACACAAGTCCAGACCGCGACCGTCGTTCTCTTTCTCTTTGGACTGTCGGGAAAGATCCAGCCCATCCCGCTCGGGTCGTCTCTCAGCGCCCTCATCATCTTCATTCTGATCGAGAAATACGTCGCGGCCGATCCTATCGTTCCCCTCACGGTCCTCCAGAATCGTGGCGCGTTGCTATCGTGTGTTTCTCAGCTTGGTTTCAGTAAGTCTAACTACTCTCGCAATGAATTGATCGTCACCGGGCAAAATGTCTACTGTTCCAACTAGCTGCTGTGCTCCATATTCTCCTGAAATCGAAAACGGATTCCTAACTCTGGACATTACAGTGGCCGCTCGGTGGACAGTGCTATTCTATACACCCATGACGGCGCTCGCCGTGTTCGGCTTTAACCCGGCGGCCAGCGGCAGTATTCTTATCCCTACCAACCTTGGATTTGGTCTTGGCGGTTTACTCGTCGGTGTAAGTTACCTCTTATATTCCTTTCTGAGCTCCTTCTTTCACTGTCGACCAAGCCACCAAAACAAAATCATCAACCAAACTCACACGCTCTAGGCATTCCACATCCGCCGTTCAGGCAGCTTCTGGGGCCCCAGCATTCTGTGCTTCGGTCTATTCGGCATCAGCCTTCTGGCACTGTCCGTGTCGTCCACCAAAGATACCCCGTTCGGTCTCTATATTGCCCTCGTCTTCCTCAACGGACTCTTCACCGGCGGAGCCCTGAACTACACCATGTCTCACCTCCTCCACCTGACAGTGCCCGAAACCCACTACGTCGCCACGAGCCTGCTGGGCACGTTCAGGGGGTTTGCCGGCAGCTTCGGCAGCGCGATAGGCGGCGGCATCTTCGCGCGGACGCTGCGGGGGAGTCTGGAGAGGGGCCTCAAGGCCCTCGACGGGAGCGATCACCTCAGCAAAGACCGCGAGGAACTCATCAGGAAATTGATAGGCAGCCCGCTGCTCGTCTATCACGGCGAGCTGCCGGATGCCGAGAAGATGGTTGCCGTGCAGGGCTACAGCAGTGCGCTTCGCGTTTTGTTCCAGGCCGCTGTTGCGCTGGCTTTCTTCGTGCTGATACTGCAGGCTGCTACGGGGTGGAGGGGCCCCACGGATAAAAAAGTTCGCGATCAGGAGGAGGGGGAGGAGGCCCGTGATAGCCTTGTTGGGTGAGATGAGGGTTCTTAGGGCTTGGATATAGTGAGCCGTTTCGACACCAGGCGTCGACTAAGTATAGAGAAACGGGAAACTGTACAGGCACGATAAGGGATAGTATATGTATATAATGCGGCCTAAGGCAAAGACTTTGGTACATACGAATAAAAGCTCTAGATAGATATAAAGAGGATAGATATCCTCGCTAAAGTTGTGGAAACTACTATCTATTGAATTTCGCTGGACCATGTATGTATGTATCCAAGAGGACCCTATTCTTGTACATGCCAGAACTTACAGCCAAGGTCAGAATAACCCCTTCCTACAAGCCCAGTCGGCGGCACCTGAACAATCCCCTCTTATGCATCCAGTATATTCGATAATTGCAAGACAGCCACGTAAGTAATCATGCGCAATGTCTCCCTAGCCGAGGTAACTTCATCAACCAGCCAGTGCCTCCAGCCTCAGCGCCAGAGCAGCATGCTTGCTTTCTTTTCTCTCCACCGACGCAAAAGACGCAAATCGGCCACCGACTCCTCGATTCGGCGGAAGTGCTCCAAGCCTCTGGATCCCACGTCTGTTTTGCTGTGCCTATCAGTCCACGGATCCATATCCTTAGAGGTATCTGCACCTCTGCGCCCTGCGGCCGTGGCCGTGGCCGAGCACGGGGGCCCGGCCGCGGAGGCTGCGTTGCTGACATGGGTAGTCCCATCATTTCTACGGTTGCTTGGTTTCAGGGCAACACTGCCGCGCTCGCTGCAGTCTTGCCCGTGGTGTGGTCGTGGTGTAGACGGCTTTGGGGTGTGGCCCGGAGGTGGCATGGCAAATGGATGGTTCCATGTATCATCACGGGCTGTATGCATCCCGGGTTGTCTGGTAGGCGCGGCGAGATAATTGCAGCTAGTTTCTAATGAATGCTCTGTCTGGTTCTAGTATTCGGTAATTTACACAAGCTAGTAGTCCCTGCTATACCTCACCCCATCTGTAAGGAAAGCTAGCTAAAGCTTTGAGGTAGCAGTGTTTGAGTATGGATAACTTCCCGAGAACCGAGGCGTGGGGTCTTGTCAATTTCCTCTGCAGATATCATTTCCAAAGAATCGGTATGGATGCCCCTTCATCTTGTTGCTGGGTAACAAGGTTGGGCAAGAGAGCTTATCCTACACACTACTGAATGAAGACTGGCTTGTATGCTGCGTTGGACAGCCTTTGTACGTTGGAATACTACCCGGCAGGTGGTTGGATATCTAGTACAAGTTATCACTCAGAAGATGATATTTTGACGCAGTTGTAGGATAACAATATGTAAGACGAAACGGTAAAAATGGCTGTTGTCGTGGTTATTGTCGGTTTTTCATTATTTAGTCCCATGTTTTACCGTTAACTACCATCGAATATTGCTGGCTCTACTTAGGTATTAGACTTCGAGATAGCTCTGGGTAAAAACTAAGAGGCAGATAACATGATGCGATAGATTAAGGCACATAGGGGACCAACGTAGACATTGACGATAGGGATTCATGTAGGCTAGCTATTCAACCCCCTGTCTAAATGCTGGAACTTCATCCTGTTAATATCTTGAGCGGTAAGCGATACTATATTGACAATCGGGCCTTCTCCTTATGATTCCAACCGGCATATACTTTGAGAGATTTATGTTTCTTTTACAGCTCTGAAACTAACCATTGATGCCCGAACGACATAGAGCACCGAGAGTCGACACCAACCTGCGCCTCTCGACCGATTTTAGTTACGGCGGCCGCCGATGCTCGAAAGCAACGGAGCCTTATGGTGTACCGCAGCCAAAACGAGACGTCGGATCCGGTGATAGCCGTCTCCCTATACTAGCAGCTGGGTGGGAAGTTTCGTTAGGAATACCGACTGCTGACTTATCCCTAAGCCCTATTGTACCCGAGCTGTAAGAGCGGATACTTCACAGGAGGTACTGGATAGGTAGGGAATCGAAGTACTTCGTACATCGAACATTTTATACTAATGAAAATATCCAAGTTGACATTCAATCATGTCGGCAATTGGAACTTGGTCGGGGTATTATTAGGGTTATAAGCGATCGGCGGCGTCCAGGGTCTTCGGCATAATGCAATGTCAATGCGAGATATATTACATACACGACCTACCTGCCTACACGAGTAGACACAGTTCACGCACATGTAGGTAGGTAGAGACCCCCGGTCACCATCTCACATGACGTGCTGTAATTTTGCGGCTGCGGCGCAACATACCTTTGCCTAGAATTGGATCAATGAGGCTCAAATAACAACACCTCGGCTACGTCGATTGACGCAATGGGGTTTTGCCACGAGACAGAGAGTTCACCCGAATCCCCGGATAAGAGCCCTATTCCATATGAAGGGTCCCATGCGAAGAGCTGTCTCTGATATATAAACCGATTTGTCTGAACGCGATCTGCAACCACGTCGGTAGTACCTCCGTAGATATGCGTAGACTCCCTAATAATAAAGTGGGCGCGAAGAGCGCGCTCAGACATTCTCGTGGGGGTTTGGCTTGGTCACTGCTCGGCCACGGGGGCTGACCCAACCGTTCAAGCGGGTGGCAAAGAACGGGCTAGATTATCAAACATGTCTCTCAGGCATGTATCTCGCATAGAGAAGGGCAGTCTACGAGACTTTGGGAAAAGCGCGATTCCGTAGCTCCGGAAATCTCATCCCGTGATTTTCCGGCTCGGATACACAGTGTCTACCCAGTACAGGGTTGCGAGCAAACAGCTCTCCTTCGTGACTCAGTTACACGATGGGTATACCTTCGTGACGATGGAGAAGAAGTAGACCAACTTCCAGTACGTCATCAGCCTGTCGTCATATGAATGTGTGCACACTGTCCGTTATCGCGCCGGAGGTCCTCTGAGCGCCCACTAGACTACCAGGCGTTTTTCTGGGGCATCGTGGATCTTCTCGCCATGCCCGAAGCAGTAAAAACCACAGGCAAATCGTTTATCGACAGAGATAGAGAGCTGCTCTCTGCGGGCCATTGGTTTTCTTTTGCATCCCTCTTGGGAAGGATTTTGCACGTAGTCCCTGGATCGGCCGAGATGTTACCAAGGACTGGTCATCGTCTCGTCACAAAAGGAGGGTTGGCCACGCCGCTCCACCGCGCTCCAGATGTCACGATAGTGTAGTTTTCTAGAGTCTAGTGTCAATGTTGGAGAACCACCGAGCTGGCAAGAGTGGACCATACCCACCAAGAATAGTTATTTGCGACCTAACTAGCGTCATGTGGTCCTTGGCCGCTCTTCGTGAAGGCGGATTTTATAAATATCATATGTAACAGGTCTACATCTTTCTTCACTAGGTATCAAGAAATTCCCGTGACAAGAATCCAGAGACCCGTAAAGACAGCTCCCCGCGCCGTGTAGTCACATAGTATATGGTGGTTTCTCCTCGATCCCTACGACACGATTCAGTCCCCATTCCATCCTGCCGCCGACCGTCACGATCTTACCGCTAGTTCACACAGTAATAACTTCGTCGTGGTATCACTATCGTGGGGCGTTTTGGATCCAACTACACTAATAACCCGTAGCCGCCTCGAGTTATTATTATTGTCCGTAGCGCATCGCCGCACAACCCGTGCCCTACGGCGAATTCCCTAATTTCGCTCCAAAAAAACAAAAAAACCGATCAACGATCACCTGGTGATATCCCCTTCTTTCACCATGGTGGAAGTCATCCCGGTCTCGTCTCAGAGGCAATTTCCGTCCGACGCAATGGAGACGGATATGGTGGAGCTGTCCAGCCGGCTGATGACCACAACGCTGGGCTCGGTCCAAGAGGAGCTGAAGAAGGAAATACCAGAATACGAAGGCGCTAAGAGTGCCGGCGAACTCCACGTACCACCTCGGCGAGCCTTCACCGCATCCAACTACCTGCTCCCGACGGCGCCCGTCTCGCGTACTGCCACGCCCTCCGCGGAGTCGACGACGACGACGACGACGACGAACCGCGAGTTGTTGTATTTGAAGGTGGCGTCCGCGGCAGCGCTGCTCCACCGCCTGCCTCAGCCGGGGCCGCCGAGATCGTACTCGGTGATGGACTACGAGCCGGTCCCGTTCACGCACCAGCCGGGGACGACGCTGCGGCTCTCGCACCTGCCGGCGGAGCTGCACTACGCCGTCTTCGGCTTCCTGGACCCGATCGACAGCGTGTGCCTGGCGCTGACGAGCCGGCACTTCTACGCGGTGCACTGGAACATCCACGGCAAGGTCTCGCTCGCGGCGCGCCGCGAGGGCCCCAACGACATGGAGTGGGTGTGGCGCAACGCCGGCCCGTTCCTGCTGCTCCACCGCGGCAGCGGCGGCAGCGGCGGCGGCGGTGGCCAGAACTCGCTCGCCTTCCTGTCCCCGCGCGGCCAGGTCTACTGCCGCAAGTGCCGCACCGCCCGCTGCGAGCTGCACAAGCACATCAAGGAGTGGATGGGCCCCGGCCTCGAGTACTGCCTCGTCACGCAGAAGTTCGGCCTCGAGCCCGGGCTGGACGCCAAGGGCTTCTGCTATCGCAGCTCCCCGAGACATCCCAACCGGTGTGGCCGCCACACGCGGAATCGGCGCGCCGTCCGCCTCGCCTGAGGTCGACAAGGGTTTGTGTGTCCGGTGGCGCGTTGCCCCCGGCTCTCCGGCTCTAGCTGGCCATCTCGAGCACGAGACGACGGCATTTCCCTCTCGCGCGGGCTGGTGAATCCCATCTGGTACCCCCCGGCTGGGTTATTTTGACACGATCAGTGTGTTGGTGTTAGTGTTAGCATTTGCCCTTCACAAGGAAGCGAGTGTCAGGGACGGAACGAAGCGTATCGGTAATCTCTTCAAGTTTCAAACCAAAAAAAAAAGTCGCCCAAGGGCTGGCTGGATAGAAGGCTGGCATGGGACTAGGTATCGGCATTTACGATGTAAAGTATTGGTTTTAGATTGTTGTTCACGTCATGGCATCTGCATTGGTGACCCTGTTTTTTTTGGGTTGTTTTCGTAACGGGACACCTACCTATTAGAGAGGTGGAATTATAGAGGTTTAATAAACCTACATACACTAGATATAACTACGTTACGGTACTCGACATTCATTTCATCGAGACTGGGACCGGGTTTCTGACATTCGAGGCCTGAAATGCATGATCCATGATATGGTATGACTATGACGCATATTGCATCGAATCAGACAGGCTATTTTTAATAATTTTTAATAAGCGGCATGCAATATTCTTCCCCCCTCGTGCCAACCTCCTCCCTGTACCATAGTAGGTACAGGTTTTGTCTCTATTCTCTCTTTTACTTCATACGTGTGCCGAAGCATAGGTACTGTAGCAGCAGTAAACAAGTACAGTACCGAAATCATGCGCCGTGGTCGTGGATTAATGACGAGTTTGATAAAGGTATACCAAAGAGGCGGTGTTAGTGAGTGCGCTTAGCCTTCATGTTGGTTCTAATCATTACATACTGCGAGTTGGAGCTATGCGTATTCCATCATGATATTTAGTAGGTACCTACTACCTCAGTATGCATTAGACATGGTGCATTAGAGATGGTACATTAATTTGTACAAGAATTCAAGTTTACCGCCCTTCTGCTTTCACATAGGTAGTAGATACCTAGAGGCGATAAGGGCATCTTCGACTTGACTCGGAAGTGTACCTATGGTACCAACTGGGTGCGGTAGAACGAAGGACTTGGCAATGCTAGCGGCCACAATAGGTAACCCATCACTCAATTTCCCCCTTTTATGTCAATCTCTACATTCAGAATGAAATTTATTTCAGCGGTTTCAAGTTTTGGTAGGCATTAATTGCTAACTTGATTCTCTACCTGAAGTCTCTCGGAGCTCGATGAGATAGATACGGTACCTCTAATGTGCCACCTACATTATGATGTAGTGATGAGTGATGTATTTGCAGATACTGGAATGTGTACTTTATACCTACTTACTGGCAGTACATTCCACTGGGTGTATAGGTATCTGATACTTCTCCCTCTCGTCCTCGTGCAAGCCACCGTGCAAGCCATGTCGAGATCTGATTCGTGAAGACGTCTTCCAACACGTGCTTAAACGTCATTTATGCCGAATTGGAGCTGTCTCTTTTATTTGCCCACTACTACTAGTACTGGGTATTAGATAATATTCACAACCATCTGGCCGTCTCTTGTTTCAACTAATGGACCGACTAAAGTGATAAGAGGGGCGACAAGGCGATTGATCTTGTCCGGCTGCAGTCCAACCTACCTACTTAATTACAGGTGTGCGATAGAACGATAATAATCAACCCATTTCTTATCTCGCCATTCGGGGATTGATTAGGTAGTTCAACCACAGCACAGCACAGCACCTCCTGCTACTAGTATACATAATAATTCTACGCCAACACCCGCACTCGCATCCACCACCACCATCCCTAACTTTTCCCCCGACTGGCCGACAGATGGTTATCCCTCGACGGAGACTCGACAGGTGACGTTTGCCTTCCGCTTTCCATCTCCCCTGCCCACACGCTGTCGACCCCCCCAAGTAATCTGCGACGCGACGTGACGTGTCCTCGGAAGTCAGGCCAAGTCATTCCATTCCTGCCTTGGACAACCAAACCGGTATTCTGCCTTCGTCTGACTGGCCGACCGACCGACGCCGTGTACTTGGCTGTTTGGCCAGGCTCCTTTAGGTTTTGGCATTGCTGGGCGCAGAACCCAAAATGTCCTCCCCCTCCAATTCATCCCACGCAGGCAAGCGGAAGCGCTCGACGACCGCCAATTCGGCCATGATGGATGACAACCCGCTGCTGCAGCCCTCCTCCCGGGATGCCTCGGGCGAGGAAGGCGACACAACTGCCCCCGAGACCGGCAGACTCACGCATCGCAAGTCTGACACCGCCACCGGCTCCAACCCGGCCAAGCGCCAGCGCGCCAATTCCGAACGTGCCTCCGCCGCCTCGGTTCTCGAACACGCCCATGCACATGTCGACCACATCGCCGACCCCGGCGAGCCCAGCGACACCACCGAGGCCAGCATCGACATCGCTGACCGCGTCTCCCGCAAGGGCAAGAAGCCCACTCTCTTCAAGGACCCGACCTCCCAGAATGGCAACCAGAAGCAGACGGCCGTTGCCATGTTACCCCCTCCTACTGGCCGTTTAATACACCCCGTCGGATACAAGACAAACCCTCCCCCTACAGGTCGCACCATCAGGGTGTATGCCGATGGAGTGTTCGACTTGTTTCATCTGGGGTACGTTGCTGACCATATTACTTGCCTGATATTTCCTCCCAACCCAATGTGATCATGGGCCATGCTGACTCCTTGCCGGAAATAGACACATGCGCCAATTGGAGCAGGCTAAGAAAGCCTTCGACAATGTATACCTGCTGGTCGGTGTGACTGGTGATGAGGAGACACATAAACGAAAAGGCCTTACCGTATTATCCGGACGAGAGCGCGCCGAGACCTTGCGGCATTGCAAATGGGTAGACGAGGTGATCGAGAACTGCCCCTGGATCGTCACTCCAGGGTTTCTTGAGAAACACCAGATTGACTATGTCGCCCACGACGATATTCCATATGGAGCGGATGAGGGAGATGACATCTACGCCCCTATCAAGAAGGAGGGCAAGTTCTTAGTCACACAGCGAACCGAGGGGGTCAGTACGACGGGCATCATCACCAAGTAAGGCACATAACTGCCCTCTAGGCTTATTTGCTAGGGATAAGTCCTTGATGTCTCCAGGTCGTATTAACGAGTTCTGTAGGATTGTGCGCGACTACGAGAAGTATATTGCACGGCAACTCAAGCGAGGTACCTCTCGCCAAGAACTCAATGTCAGCTGGCTCAAGAAGAACGAACTCGACTTAAAGCGTCATGTCCAGGAGATTCGTGATAATATCCGAGCGAATTGGACGACAACTGGTCAAGAGCTGAGCCGCGAGCTTCGCCAATACTGGCCCGCTAGTCGCCCCCAGAGCCCTGCCCCCGGCGGCCGTTTCATCTTCCCCACAACCCCAGGTAACTCGAACGGCGAAGTAAATCTACGCGAGGCTGCCATGGCCGCTGCCGCCAGGTCTCCGACGACACCCGGCCCGAGTGACAGAGCCCCTGCGCCCAATGATTTCATGACCGGCTACACACTCGGTCTCATTGGTGGTGTAAGATCTTGGGTATGTTCTTTTCATCTAGTCCCTCATACCAGCGTGGAATAAGAAACGGAGGAGGTTCAAGATTGCTAACGTCATGGTTCTTGCTCTAGATGACCAAGAGCCGCCGTAATTTACGCGACAGCCGGCCTGCTAGCGACGATGACTCAGAAGAAGGCGAAAGCGGGTCAAACGAGCGCGGGCGTCCAGTCGCATCTGCCAGCTAGCTTCACAGACCACTGTTACACCTGCATGTTGACGAAGATAGAGACGACTCAGATAATGGAGGAGGAAAGGGGAAATATGTGGCGGGAAGACAAAACCATAAGCACTCGCACCATGGCCATGGATCTCGGGGGAATTCTCTATAAAGACGAATAAAGAGGACTTTGAGAGTGACGAGGACGGAAGAGAGAGGGAGGGAGGGTCTGGGGTACGAACAAATTCGAATCAGGGAAACGAAAATGAGGATTCCATTATACGGAAGGAAAGAAGAGCGGGTGCCTTCGTCGTCTCTTTTTCGGAGGTCTATCTATCTATCTGGGCTTCAGTTGGGAGGCTGGTCTTGCGTGTGCGTGGGATACATAAAAAAAAAGATTATTAAAAGCAAAAGGGGGCATAATGGGTTTCTGTCTCCCTCTCACATCCAAAGAGTCGGCGTTATCCTGCAGGGAAAATTTTTTCTATTGAACAGAGCGCTTGTAGTGCGTGGTGTTTTTGTATTATTATTATTATTTGGTGTAGGTAGTTCAGTTGTTGTCATGTAGCATAGTGTAGGACCTCTCTAACCTAGGCGGTCTGGTCTGGTCTGGTCTGTCATTGAGGCAAGAAAGAACGAACGAAAGAAAGGCTTGCCCTCTGGCAAATGGCCGGATGCCTGTACTGCGAGAGTGGCCGATCAATATCGTGGCGAAATACTGCCTAGCCTAGCCTACCTAGCCCAGACTTTCATGAGAACGATCTGAGTGCTGAGTTCCAGGCCGCACACCCACAAGAGGCGCCCCAACACCCGCTGGCCAAGAGATCAAGGATGCCTAGACAGCGACTGGGGAACAGTTTTTTACATGTTATATTATAATATAAGTTACACGAATTTTTATATTAAAATAAATTGCGAGTATGACAGTGGATGCAAGTAAATCGGATATAGACAAACCATCCAAGGTAACAATTTCTTCCCCGCCCTCCCCTTTTTATCCCCCATCTACCGTATCCCCCTCTGTATCGAATCGAGTGGTAGCAACGCAAGTCAATACAAACATGCAGCAGCAGTAACCCAACGTACAAAAAATGTTGGTAAGACCATTCCACACAAGGTCTATCCACTTGATTGGTTGGGTCTTTTTGTCACATTCTAGGGCGTGAGCCTTGCATCTTGTCTGCCCTTTTTCTTCTTCTTCTACTTCCTGTTTCTGACTGTCTTTTTCTTCATGGACTGATGATATACAAGCGAAAACGGATTGGGAGAGGCGCGTTTTTTGGTCCTACGTCGCGTGACCGACGGTGAGTAGGTAAGTAGGATATGAGAATGTTGAGGGGGGTTTATGGTAGGGTAAAATGAAAGGTTGCACGACGACGATGGTTTGAATCTTATATGCCGATCCAGATGACACTGATGACGACGTCCATGCCTTTACCCTCGCCGCCGTCGTACTTGAAGCTCCACATGCCGTCCGTCTTTTCGTTCCAGAAGGCCTGAGTTGCCGAGTGCATACCGCGTCGACCTACGTGAGGCTTTCCGTCCGTGGCCGTCGCGGAGGGGGATTCGCTGCTCGTGCTGATACGGGGTTCATCGGCCCTGGAATCGCTTCCACCCTTGGACTTGTTGAGCGCCGAGGTGGGCACCAGGTGCTGCACAATGGTACTGTTGACGACGTACTTGAAGGTGGGCGTTTGCGAGCCCGAGGGCGTAGACTCGGAGATGACAGCACGGAGGATAGAGTTCTGTCAGAGCGAGCGGGCCATCGAGGTTAGTGCTTTGTATAATGTAGATACGAAAGAAAGAGGGGCGTCAATGAATGCAAGGAGAACAAGAGAGGGGTCAAAAAAGGGAAACGTACGATGATGGTGGAGTTCCAGCCCTCGACCTTGGAGTGCTCGTAGTATTCAGCGCTCCCGACGGCTACGTGGCAAGCCTATATTGTTGTGATTGTTCTTAGTCCGCTGGCGCAGAATGCGATGAGAGGGTGATTCAGGGATGGTCCGGGGGAACGCAAGGCGACAAACATACGTCCATGGCGATTTGCCTCAGTCTGGTAGGGTTGATGGGCTAGTCGCTACAGTTAGCCAGTTGTCGACGGAAATCGTGGTTCTCCTTGGCCGATTGCCGGCAGCGAAGAGTCCATCCATACCGTATTGGTTGTTGAAGCCATCGTGTGCACGGGCTGCGGAAGCGGCTCTTTTCGTTGTAGGGCAGGAATACCGGATGAGGGGAATTGGGTCCAATCTTGCAGGTGGTGGCAATGCAAAGCGTTGGCGGCGGGCAGCGGGTTTAGTGAGAGGTGTAAAAATATTAGAGGAATACTGTTGCCGTTGGCGTTATTCGGGGATTTCAAATGGGAGGTAGTTTTCGAATGCTGGATGTGATTGTGAAATGGAACGCATCGGTGAGTTGTACAGGCAGCCTTGTGTTGAGAATAGGTTCAGCCTTCTCCCCTGTATTTCGGCGTTTAGTGATACCTAATTTTGGCTCGAACCACCGCCATGAGCCGACCTGTACATTAGGTTTGTTCTTAGTCACCATGTCGTAAGTGCTGCACGCCCCGCTGCAGGTGGGTAGAGGCGCCTCTTATCATGTGCAGGTAGATAATCAACACTGTAGCGAGGACCAGCCTCAAGGGACTAAATTGTTCTCATATCTCTGTCTCACCATTCCCCCGATAGTACTGTGTACCAGATACCTCGAGGAGGAAGGCACTGACTCGCCCGGGGTACGCGGGGCAATGAAGCACGCGAGGCCTACCTTGTTTGAGACAATACCGGTATCTACCTCCCTAGGTAGTACACATAAAACCCAAGTGCGACGGATGAATACATAAGTGCCAATACATAATTTAACCACTCACATCCACAGGACCATGCACGTGGGGGCTTCGCATTTCAATGCTCCCGCCCATGTTTTCTCGAGCTAGGTATCACCTTGGACCTTAGCTGTCTCCAAATTTTCATTCTCACCTTAATTGGAATGGTTGAACTGCTCAAGCTTGAGTTTATTTCGAGGAGGAGAGTGATAACCGACGGCTAAAATTATCAGCCTTTCTCGGCCGGGTCGAGTTTTATTTACGCGTATCTTACCTCAAACCAATCATCCAGCATGTCGAGCCAACCACTTCTCCAAATAGCACCCGGTAAACAAACACTCGATTGTTCCAATTCCCTCGCTAGGCCCTAGACGACGCGTAGTAAAGTTAGAGTTGACCGACTAATCCATCCATTTCGATATCTAGGCAAACGAATAGCCCTACCCACCCGAGTTGAGCCTAAGGTTTTCTTCGCCAACGAGCGCACGTTTCTCTCATGGCTTAACTTCACCGTCATACTGGGCGCCCTCGCCATTGGTATGCTTAACTTTGGCGATCGCCCCGCCTTCATCTCGGCATTCCTATTCACCGGTGTTGCCATGCTTACCATGATATATGCTCTCTTCACATACCATTGGCGCGCCAAATCAATAAGGGTCAAGGGCCAGGCCGGCTTCGACGACCGTTTCGGTCCCACTGTCCTGGCCATCATTCTATTATTGGCCGTCGTAGTCAATTTCGTTCTGCGCATAAGCTATACTGGCGCCGTGGGTGGCAAGAAAAACTAGGAGTGAGGCGGGAGAAGAACCGGTGATGTTAGGGATAGAAACTGCCACCACTATAATCGCGACTCAA
Source organism: Ustulina deusta (assembly GCA_023159155.1). Lineage (NCBI taxonomy): Eukaryota > Fungi > Ascomycota > Sordariomycetes > Xylariales > Xylariaceae > Ustulina > Ustulina deusta. The sequence goes on along the minus strand of JAJNNX010000003.1, from coordinate 1,290,986 downwards.
CATGCGAATACCAACGACGTTTTGTTGATCTGGAAGAACAATCTAAGTTGGATGGTTGTTGGATGACCCACGGAAACAGAGATTGTCATGGATAAGAACAATGGGCGCCATTAACGAAATAGTAAGAATGTTGGTGGTACGATGAGCAAAGGCAAACGGCTTTGTACATAAATTCCAATGGCACGGCGCAAGCTATGTTGCTGATTGAGGGTACTGGGCATCGTGGTGTTCGGCTTCCTTAGGGACGCTCCTGAGGCTAATTTTATAGACTGAACATGGTCTTCAAAAACATTCGTATTAACGATTGTCGTGGTGCCACATGTGAGCTGCATTTGAATTTTATTTATATTCACGCCCATAGGTAAGGGTGTCTCGGGGTTACCTTCATTTCCATCGCATCGTACAACATATTTTGGCAGTTCAAATGGAAGGCAATCTGGTGTATCGCGTTGTTGATCCTATGTGGGAGAGGTATTTGTCTGTTCTCCGTATCGTCTCTTCAGTTCTTCGATGGGTGATCTTGAGAGGAACAAACTCATGACCGGAACCCCTCTCACCAGTGGTCGGCCCTCAATAGCCCTCTCGAATGGTGTCTTCATGACCTCAAACTCGTCATCCTTGTCGTGGTCTCGTTCGTCAGCATACGGACCGCCAAGCACAGTCTCTTCGATGACCGTGTTGCCCTCGTCACGATTTTTCTGTTGCAATTCTTCGCCGAGAGCAATGTATTGGAACCAACGACCTGTTTTATCCCTTCGGCCCGCTTCACCTCCTGCGCCCTCGCTTGCAGACTGCTCTTTTTCAATTTCGCGCTTCGTGATTTCGGCAATGGAAATCAATTTTCCTGCCTCAGAACCCTTTGCTCGTAGGATTGAAACCTTTGTCTTCGATATGACCGCGCTGGACGTCGGTTCGATGGAGGAGGGTTTTGTCGGCGGGGTAAGATGCCGCAGCATGGCCGAGACCCTTTGCTGGATTTTCGAAGACGAAATGACGGACTGCAGTTGAACTTCATAACGGGCATCGATAGCACTTAGCACCTTCGCATCGTCGGAAGAGGAGGGCCATAAGCTGTTGGTGAGGCATTGGCGCTTGTTATTCGTGGTTCTGGGTTCTGTGCCGTTGTTGGTGTCGGCGCGCTTGCGTTTGGGTGCCGCAAATTGCCCGCCTCTGGAAGAGGTCTCCTGTTGCTGCACGTCGATGGTCATGGCGTCGTAAACTTAGATGCAAGCTGCCCCACCAGCTCTGCCATTTCTAATAGCTAAGGTCCGTTGGTTGGAGGTGTAATATTTGTTCACGAACTCATGTTGGATGGGGCAGCAAAAGCAATCAGCAGTTAAAGGACTCTTATCGATAGCTTAGCCTATGTACCAAGGTATACTTGTGTAACAAGGGTCTCAGGAAAGAACTTAGCAGGAAAACAAGAAAAAAAAAACAAAAAAAAACCTCCGATCCAATAGCTACAACCTACATACTGTAGATCTTTGCGGTTTTGTCCCGCCATCGACCCAAATGTGTGTTTTACGGCTGAACCCGTAGGTACATTATCGTGAGATAGGCAGTACAGTATATATGTATACATACTAGTAGTATAAGTGGCGACACGGAATTGGAAGCCGCTTTCCGTTGGGGAAAGCCTGGAGGCCAAACCTTCCTCTATTGGCAACGCCACGAAGTCATGATCCCTGTCGTAGCCGACAGCTGAAGCCTCCAGTTTCTCGGGCTGGCCGCCAAGCCTGCCAACTTCTTTAGCCTGCCTAAATTGGGCACAAAAAATATTGGCCAGATCCCGTACAGTTCAATCGACAACTGCTCTCCACCCTCAAACGCACTAGTGTAGAGCAGGGTAAATTTACCACTTGTGCACTCAATATGCAAATATCCTTCGGCGCATACCTACCACACGTTGCAGAATGCTTACTAAGAATAACTAGGAGAAATGATCTCATTATAATTAGACACGCCGGCCTATAGACTAACCAAAGCCACATTCAAAACGACCTCGAAGAGGTCTATTAGCTCCTCCACGGCAGAGGTAAAGACGCCAACAGGGTCCTCGAGGGTATCCATGAGCTCACGGGCGCGAGCAGCTGCTCGTCCATCAGACGAGACACAGGTGTATGTAGTATGCGCAGCGGATTCAGCGGGCACACCGGGAGCAACGGGGGCGGCAGGGGCGGAAGTGGTCTCTGTCTCCCTCGTCTCTTCTTGAAGATATGTCGATTTTGAGCCAAATATTGCCGAGCCCATCGTTGCTGTCCTTCCGAGCCTGTTGGCCAGGCTTGCAATTGGCCTCCAATATCTCGTTAACTGTACCCCACAAGTACTTGGAATCTATATGGGTACCTTGAGCAACCAGTGGTATATACGGGTTTGGCGGGCATCTCAGAACACTTGAACATTATGTGTGAATCGCCAGAAAACATAAGAAAGGCTCTTTAAAACAAGTCTTCTGTAGCTTGATACGTTTGCTAGGTATTGTGAGGTTAAAGATAGTGAGACCCTTAAAGGTTAGGTCTAAATTATTTGCGGTCAAATTGCAATCGTCTTCCGGTACTTCTGAATGGGGGATATTGCTACCAAAAGAGAAGTAGCGCCTAATATCTGCATTTTTGGCCAAGTCCACAACTCAGGGACCCATAAGGCGCCCCAGTCAACTGGGAGACGAGGTGGGGACCACGATTAGCCTACCTGTCGATGAAGGGAGCCTGGGCAACCACACTAAGTTGTTCGTTATCATTAATGTGCGACACGAGTAAGACAACCAGATCAACTACCGATTATGCAAGACTGGTGCGCTGCAAGGCATGCGTAAGAACCTTGAAGTGTATCGGTCTTGCAACAATCAGATATCTCAAAGGATAGCGGTTAGTTGAATGGATTGTTTATGTCAGTTATGCTCGTATAATTTAAAGAAAATAAAATAAAAGCTGGTTTCTTCCTCTTCGCAGTCTTGCGTGGCGCACACTAATGATACCGGCGCATTCACATTCAAGTTGGTATATGATCCCTTATCATGAGGTTGTAGCAGTAAGCCCTGAATCTTCCGCCCGACTAGAGAGTTACCTAGGTAGGGAGGCAATCGGGTACAAGGTTGCCTATCCCGTCTGATACCTATACCTATAGACACCTACCTACTAGTACCGAGCTTACTAGGTACCTAGTGTACTACCTAGGTAGTACTGGGACCAGTAATATTGCACAATGAATGCGAGTTCTTTTTTCATATGGTTACGATGCTTACCTAGTAGATAAATTTTTACGACTGTTCTCACAGACCAGGTTCTGAATGTGTTCAATGTATCGTTTGGCTTGGCGCATTGGTATTCCAGCTTTTCGTGTTGGAACTTGGTCAGCTTTAGCCAGTTTGTCGTGCACTTACTTACTTACACCTATTCCAGGATCTTTAACGTTAGTTTGGGTACGCAACCAGGGCTTTTAGCAGGGGGTGTGCAGGGGGTGTGTAGGGGTCATAGCAAGGGTTCGTAAAATTAGCTAACGCCACCCCTTGTATATACTTTACACTATAATTTGTATGTAAAGGTATAAGCTTATAATTTTGTCCGAAACTATAGCATTTAACTGTTTCCTTTTCGTAATAAAAATTAATATATTACTATTAATGCTAGATATTTTTAATCTTTTGCGTTTTTTATGTAAAATATACCTAAATTAAAAAAATTAGCAATATATTTTTATAATAGCTTTTTTTTAAGCTATCTAGCAGCTAGTTATATTTTTAAATCTATTAATAATCTAACTTTTTATATAATCTATTAACTTTATTTATAATTAATAAATTAAAATAAAATTTTTTTAAAATATTGTTAGCTAATTATATAAAACTATTGCTACTTATTTAGGTTATATAGTTTGCTAGGTCTAATAGATTTATATATACTTTTTTATATTTAAAAAGTATTGCAGCTACGTTATAATTAATACGCCTACTTATAATCAAATAAAGCAATAGATCAAAAAAAATTAGAAATATCGATTAGTTGCCTAGCATAATATTCCGCTGTTTTTACCTAAATTAAGCAGTTTTAAAAAAATAGCAATAAATATAGCAATAAAAACACTTGGCTATAACCGCCGGATCTGCTGCTAGAATATTTAGCTTATTTGTAGCTATAAAAACATTTGTTTTATGTTTGCAAGAGCTGCACTTAACAATTACCCCGAAGCTATTAATTAGTTACAACCTTATACAATTGCTTTTTTAAATAAGTGCTAGGCTTATAATAACCCTATATAAAAAATATAGATTACAGTCCATAATAATAAAAATATTACTAAATTTAACCTTATATACTAAAAAGCTAAAGGCTAGATAATCTAAGGTATAATCTATAAGTATAAAAAAAGCCCTTTTTTTATATAGGAAAAAGATATAGGTAATATAAACACTATAAAGTATTGCTATAATATTTTTTTATTAATTACTAAATATATATATTAATATTATAATATTATATTTTAGTATAATAATATATTTTTATATATAGCAAAAATAATAAAAATATTAGTATATAAATTGTCATGCCTAGCATACTAGGACTAGTGCACACTTACTATATATATATACTATATTTGCACCTATTTTAATAAAAAATCTTTTTTTTATAAACTTTAATTTTATAAACTAACCTTACTAAATATATAACTTATCTTTTTATATATTATATCTAACCTTATAAACTTCCTATTTATAATAATTCTAAAGCTTTTTTTTAAGGTTACTTATAATATATTTATATAATAGCTTCTAAAAAACCTGGATTATTAACTAAATTAATACTTTCTAAAAAAAAACAAATTAGCTATAAATAGCTAATAAAGCTATACTAATTTTTTTTTAAATAAAAGTTAAAAATCAGAGCTTAGTAATAGTTTAATACTTAGTTACTAAAATAATAATAATACTTTATAATTTAAAAATATTAACTAATTTTTATTATAATAAAATATTTAGCTTAAAATAGAATTTAAAAAAATAAGTAAATAGCTAAAAAAACAAAAATAACCTACTTTTAGATCAAAGGAATTTTGACTTACAAGCGTATATAAATTAATATTAAAATAGAAACTTAAAAAATATAAGTATTAAAAAAAAGCTAGAAATTTAAAAAACTTTAAATCTTTTAATTTTTTATACCTTTTACTTAAAATGCAAAAGTTAGCACTAAAAACAATATAACTTTTCTAATTCTAGCTTATTACTTACTTTTTTATTTTTATTATTATTATTTAATAAGTTAGATCTAAGCAATTTTAACTATTAATTATTTTATTATTATAAATACTACAATAATAATAAAAAATTAAACATTAACTTTAATTATTTTTTAAAATTTAAATATTTTTTGTTTATTATATAGTTTACTTATAACTAATAAGTTAAATAAATTAAAAAACTAAAATCTATATTTAAAAGTTTGCAAAAAAAGTTCTAATAAGCTTAAACTTAAATTATTTATATAGTTAGTAAAATAAACTAAAATTATAAAAACTAGTATTAAATTTTTAAAAAAAAAAAATATACTAAAATTATTTTTTTTATAAATTTAATTAAAAAACTTTTGCTAATTAGACTAAAACTTTAATTTGCTAATTAATTTTTTTTATTATAAGTATTAGCTAGCAATTAAAAAAAGCTTAATAATAAGCTAATTAAAACTTTAAAATATTTAATTAATATCTATTCCAAATTAAGATTTAAAAAAAACAATAAAGCAATAATAAAAAAGCTATATTATACTACTAAAAACTAACCGATCCGTTCTAATAAAAAATTATAAATTTTAATAATTTATTACTTTAAAAAAAATTAGTAATAATAAATATAATATAGTATTATTAAAAACTAATAACTTTTATTTTTAGAGCTATAAAGCTTTAATAAAAACTTTTATATTTAAATATTAACTAAACTAATACTAATAAACCTTAAAATTAGCAATAATACTAAAGCTTTTTTAAGCAGAAATATTTTAATAATAAAGATTATTTTTACTAAAGCTAAAAATACTATAATATAATTTAGAACTAAAATAATTATTAGTACTATAACTAACTAAAGCAATTTTATTTAAATTAGCAACCCCCTAATAATTATATACCTAAAAAGTTATTACTTCTTAAATACCCTAGCTAATATATCTCTAATATATTCTAAAAATAGCTACAAAATAACCCTAATAACCGCCCGAGGCAAAGTAGTAATACCTAGGACCTTTTCTGCTTTAATTATAAAAAAACAAATTACATTAATTATAACTATAAAAAACCCAACTAGTAATACTTACTAAAAAATCAAAAATATTAGATTTAAAAAATTTAATTAAATTAAAAACAAAAAAACTCTAATATATCTTATTATTTATAAAAAAATAACTATTATTTAAACTAAAATTATTTATATAATTTTTTAGTATATTCTAATAAATATTTAAGTAATAATTAAAAAAACAAAAAATAGTTTTAGTTTTAGCTATAAAGCTTAAGCTAAAACTATAGCTTTTTATATTTATTTTGTATTAATTTTATATTTTATATAATATTTATTTTATTAGCCCAAAAAAACTCTTATTAAAAATATTTATTAATTTAGATTTTTATATTAAATATAATTATATTAGTTATACTTTTGCTTTATATAACAAACTAAAAAAAGCTTTATTTTATATTTATATTTTATAATATATTATTAGAAATAGATTTCTTAGTTATAACGCTTATTAGGTTATTTATAAACTTATTAATAGCTATAAAGTAACTTAAAAATTTTAATATATTTATATTACTATTAACCAAAATAATTAGTTAAAAAAAATCTAGTGCTTTTTTTTTAAATTAGTTATAACTTATTAATTTGTTAGGGCTTATAAAAATAAAAAATATTGCTAAGCTATTATATATTTTTTTAAATTTTTTTAGTTAAAAGAATTAAAAACTAAAAAGAATTATACTAGTTTTAAAGGTGTTCCGCTAAAATTTTATAACTTAGCTAATTTTTTTAATACTAATAAAGCTAGTATTTTTTTTATACTCCAAACAAAAAAACTTAATAATTAATCTATAAAATAACGTTATAATATTTTATTATTTTATTTATTTATTAGCCCAGAACAAACTTAAAAAACTTTAAAAATAGCTTATAGAAATAATAGCTAATAAAAAGATATAAAAATTTAAAAGTTTAGCTAGAGCTTTTATTTTATTTGTTCCTAAAAAAAAAAAAAATTTAAAACTATATATAAATTATAAAAAATTTAACTATATTATATAGAAAAATTGCTATATTTTTTTTTTTAAAATTAATAAATAAATTTATATATACTAAAATATTTATTAAAATTAATTTTAAAAATACTTATTATTATATTTAAATTAAAAAAAAAATAATTAAAAAATAGCTTTTTATATATATTATAGCTATTATAAATTTTTAGTTATATTTATAGGTTTATATAATATTTCTGCTACTTTTTAGAACTATATATATAAAGCACTTAATAATATTTTAAATATATTTTATATTATATACCTAAATAATATTTTTATATTTTTTATAAATAAAAAATCTTATATAAAATATATCTAAAAAATTATTAAAAGATTTTAAAATACTAAATTATATACTAAGCTTTTAAAATATTAGTTTTATTAAAAAAAACTTAAATTTTTTAAATATATTATATTTAATTAAAATATTAAAATAAACTTTAGTTATATTAATATAATTAAATAGTAACTATTTTTTAGTTTTTATTATAAGCTGCAATAATTTTTAAAAGTTTATAACTTTTACTAGCGCTTTATTAAAAAATATTTTTAAGTTATTACTTTTTTAATTTAGTATTTAAAAAAAAGCGCAATTAGAACAAAAAAAAATTAAATCTTTTTAAACTATTCTATAATAAAAACTTTTAAAAAGTTCTAAAACTTATTTAAAAAAGCTATTTTTTTTATATATTTTAACTCTAAAAAATAAATATTAATAAAAACTAATTTTTTTAAAGTAGCGCTAGCAAAAAACCTTTTTTAAAAAAATAGTTAAAATAAATAGCGTTTTATTATATTTTATTTTTATAAATTTATTAATATAAAATTAAACTATAGAATTTTAAATTAAAAAATATTTATAATTATAAAATATTTTAAATATTAGTAGTATTATTTTTAAAAAAATAAATTATTAATCAAAATATTAACTAATTATAATAATTTTTAAATATTTATAAAAACTTTAAAACTAAATAAAAAACAAGCTTGTTAGTATATATATTTAGCTTTTTTTAATTTTATTATTAAATATAAACAAAGCAAACAAAATAGGGCTAATTTTTTATTGCGCCGACCTAATTATATAGGCAATTCGCCCTAAAATATTAATTTTTTTTTAATACTAAAAAGAAAAATTGTAGTAGTACAGACTAAGATTTTTAATAAATACCTAAAAGTACTAATAAGCAAAATATATATTATTACGTGTTGAGCAATTATAGAAGGCAAGGCTTTATTTTGAAAGCGAACTTTGTATTAGAATCTAAGTATGAAGAAAAAGGAAGGCTAATTTTATAAGGGTACGTTGCAGGTTTTTTATGGGTGGATTGGTGGGAGGTATGGGTAGCTGTCAGGTAATTGCCAGGTGCCGGCCAGGTGTAAGTCATGTAACCTAGGAATTGAAGATTGCGGTTTGTGTGGCTTGTGGGTTGTAGCTATACTACTGGCTACTAGCTACCATACCGTAACTACCCCCCCTGCAAAAAGAAAAAAGATGCGTCTGCGCATACTTGAACAAGTGCTTTTTAGCTAGAGGAGGGATGGCTTCGGGTATCTACTTGTTGATTTTGATCCGGGCCTTTATTTTATTACGCTATTAAATAGGTTTTTTTATATATGATATTGGAAGATTTTGTTGTATTATGATTTAAGTGTAGGGTTGTTTTATATATTTTTTTGTTGAGATTTTCTTACGTTTTTTGGCGTAGCCTTGTTGTTGTCGGGGTGTTCCTTGTCGAATTTGTTATTTTTTGCGGCTTTTAGCTATTTTTCCAACTTTATCGGCGGCCCTGCTGATTTGGGGTTTTTATTGTGGAACTTTTTTAGCGCCTTTGCGCTGTTCTTAAAGTTTTTTGCCAAATATTATTTGTTGTTGGTGTCCCAGCTCTTTTAGTTGACTTGGTATTGTAGTTTTTTATAGTGTATCTTTGAGGTCTTTATTTTTATTATTATAAACTCCTCTTTGCTTTCTGGCTTAATCACTTTGTTTTCTGGGTTCTTTGCTTTTTGCCCTGGCAATGGGTTATTGGGGTATTTTTGTAATCTGTCGGCGTGGTATTTGTTTGTGGTTCGCTAGGAGAGGGGTACTTTGAGTGTAAAAGTATTGCTGATGTGCGCTAGAATTTTGAACGTTTGTTGTGTTATTGGATAGTTGAGCTTGTTGGACGGGCGGTCTGTTTTTTAGCTTTGTTGTTTTTTTAGTATAAATATGTAATCCCTTACGTTAAAGTTGGGATCTCTGCGGCTTTTATTGGCTTGTTGTGTTATGCGATCTTGTGTATCCTGCAAATACAACTTGGCTGTATTGACGAACTGGACTATTTTTTTGGCTTTTTTTTGTGTGTTTTTTTTTAGGGCTCTCTCTTGTACTGGTAATTTGTTTATTTCTTTTTTGGCTGTCTTATTTTTCTAATTGAAGTGGAACGGCATTGGGAATCCTATTTCTATTTTGTGGGGCGCTAAGCCTATAGACTCATGCGGTAAGGCTGCTTGTGTATGGTCTATGGCAAGTATCCTTTCGGACTAATTATTTTGGTAATGGCTTATATAAAGTTTCAACCTTTAGTCGAGATATTTGTTTATAATCTCTGCTTGTTTTACTGTTTTATGGTGTCCTGCTAAGGCTAAAGTGTGGGTTATATCTATTAATTTATATAGTTTGTCTATAAATGCAGATATGAACTGTGGTCTTTTGTTTGAGGTGATTGTTGCAGGTATTCCAAATACTCTAAAGGGACCCTTATAATATATGCGGGCTATATTTTTAGATATAGCTTGTACTGTATAAGGGATTGTCCATGCTTGCTTGCCTAACCGGTTAACCATTACTAGTGCATTATTATAACTATGTTGATTCTTGGGCATCTGTTTAAAGTCTATCATTAAGTATTTTTATACCCTATCAGGTATTAGGAGCGGGTATAATTTGCCAGGGGTCTTGTCTTTTGGCACTTTAGCCGGGCGGCATCCTAGGCAGTTAGCTATATATGTGTTATAATCCTCTATCATCTTTAGCCATTAATATTGTTAAGTGACTAGTTGTCTTGTTTTTCTTTTTCTAGGGTGTGTAGTTGGCATGCTGTCGTGTATTTCTTTAATCAGTTGCGTACGTAAGTATGGAGCGTCCGGAACAACTAGTCTGTTCTTAAAAGTTGTAAGTCCTTTTTCGACAATCTATGGGTTGTTTTTTGCGCCTGTTCTAGCCTTTTGTTGGTAAATTTCTATACCGGGGTCTGTCCTGTTTTTGTGCAGGATATAGTCTATCAATTGAGCGCTTTTTAGTTGTTCCAGGTCAACGCGGGGTTATATTTCGGATAACATTACAACGTTATTTTTCCAGAATGGGAGGACATTGTGTGTGGGTCTGAATAAGGTCATATGCCTGTATGCCTCTTTTTTCTTAGTCTGTGTTTGTAGATCTTTTTGTTTGTGGGATATTGCGTCTGTTACCATATTTTCTTTTCTAGGTTGGTAGGTAATTAAAAAGTTATATTTAGAGAACAGGGATGCCTATCCGGCTTATCTTAAGTTGAGGTGTTGTTTTTTGTTAAAGTACTCTAATGCCTTATGGTCCGTAAGGACTAGGAAACGGTTGCGGTTATTAATCAGTTCGGCTTGCTATTCCTTAAGTGCCAGGGCTACTGCTAGTATTTTTTTATTATGGATGCCATAGTTCAATTCGGTATTGTGTATAGTCTTGGAGTAGAATGCGATAGGGTACTATTTGTTGCTGTGTAACTGGGATATAGCTCCTGCTGCTACGCTGTCAGAAACGTCTGTCTCTACTTTGGTAGGCAGTTTGTAATCAAAATGTTTAAGAGTAGGGGTTGATATAAGGACTTTTTTTAGCTTTTGGAAGGCTTTTTTGTACTGTTTGGTCTATTTAAACGGTACTTCCTTTTTTGTTAAGTGATTAAGAGGAGCTGCTGTCTTATTATAATCCTTTATAAATTTTCGGTAAAAGTTATAAAACCTTAGGAAGGATTGAACTTCTTTTATGGTTATAGGTGCTTCCCAGTTATGTATCACAGTGATCTTGGCTGGGTCGACCTGTATACACCTATTCTAGGATCTTTAATGTTAGTTTAGGTATGCAACCAGGGCCTTTAGTAGGGGGTGTGCAAGGGGTGTATAGGGGTCATAGTAAGGGTTCGTAAAATTAGCTGACGCCACCCCTTGTATATACTTTATACTATAATTTGTATATAAAAGTATAAGCTTATAATTTTGTCCGAAACTATAGCATTTAACTGTTTTTTTTTTGTAATAAAAGTTAATATATTACTATTAATGCTAGATATTTTTAATTTTTTGTGTTTTCTATGCAAAATATACCTAAATCGAAAAAATTAGCAATATATTTTTATAATAGCTTTTTTTTAAGCTATCTAGCAGCTAGTTATATTTCCAAATTTACTAATAATCTAACTTTCCATACAATCTACTAACTTTACTTGCGATTAACAAGTCGAAATAGAAACTTTTTAAAATATTATTAGCTAGTTATATAAAGCTATTGCCATTTATTTAGGTTATATAGTTCGTTAGGTTTAATGGATTTATATATACCTTTTCATACCTAAAAAGTGTTGTAGCTGCGTTATAATTAATATGTTTATTTGTAATTAGATAAAGTAGTAGATCAAAAAAGATCAAAAGTATCGATTAGTTGCCTAGTACAATATTCTGTTATTTTTGCCCGAATTAGGCAGTTTTAAAAAAATAGCAATAAATATAGCAATAAAAGCACTTAGCTATAACTGCCGGGTCTGCCGCTAGAATATTTAGCTTATTTGTAGCTATAAAAACGTTTGTTTTGCGTTCGTAAGAGCTACACTTAATAATTACCCCGAAGCTATTGATTAGTTATAACTTTATATAATTGCTTTTTTAAATAAGTGCTAAGCTTATAATAACCCTATATAGAAGATATAGATTATGGTCTATGATAACGAAAATATTACTAAATTTGACTTTATATGCTAAAAAGCTAAAGGCTAGATGATCTAAGGTATGATCTATAGGTATAAGAAAAGCCTTTTTTTTATATAAAAAAAAAATATAAGTAATATAAACGCTATAAAGTATTGCTATAATATTTTTTTATTAGTTGCTAAATATATATATTAATATTACAGTATTATATTTTAGTATAATAACGTACTTTTATATATAGCAAAAATAACAAAGATGTTAGTACGTAAATATAGAATATACACCTTTAAGTAGCCTACCAAAAGCCTTAATTTTAACCTAATCGAGAATGTATAGTTCTAAATAAAGGACTAGCTATATTGCAACTATAACTTACAAAGTTTAAGCTTTCTAAAATTATGTATTGCTATTACTTATGCTTAGGAAGCTATTCCGGAAGACTTTTTATATAAATTAGCGTTAGGTATGCTAAATCAGCTACAAAAAGTAATTAAGCGTAATAGAAGGTTGTTAAATTGTTAAATAAACAGATTATTATATAAAATACGTATATTTATGCTTTAAACATAATACTATAATATTTTTAAAGTATTTAAAAATAATTTAAAACAATAAAATATAATTTAATTAATATATAAGCAGCTTCCTATATAAAAATATATATAAAAATACTTAAGGTATAATATTTAAATAATCTAATAGTTCTGCCACCCCGTCACCCGCAAAAAACCTTTTAATTTTTATATAATTGTCCGGCATATATAATTGTTCGATTTTTATACAGCTAATCTATAGCTATACACTTTTATTTAATATACTTTTTATACGCCGGTATAAAAAACGCTTAAAATTGTTTTTATATTAGCTAGTAAAGTTATATATAATATATTATAAAGATTAGTTATTTAGATCGTAGCATTAAATAATATAAGTCTTGTTAGGTCAAAAAGGTATACTAATATACCCGATAGGGCTAAGATAAACTATTACTTCGTTAGCTAATAAAATTATATGTAACAGAAATAAAAATTCATATAGAATAGTTATATAGCAATTAGGAAAAATTTAGAGGCATTAGGGGCGTCTATTATGCTGGCTAATACAGTTAGTTATACAAGTTTTATCTTGTACCTATATAAATACTATACCAACAAGATAATTAGTTTGTATAGTAGTGCTAACAGAACTAAATATAGCGTTAGAGTTACAGATTTAGCATAGGAAGTATAGAAATAGCTAAAAAACGCAGAATATGCAAAATACGTTGATTAGTAATGTTAGTGTTGTTAGTATTGTTAGTATTGTTACAGGTAGTGTTATAGGTATAAAAAATAAAAGGGTTAGCCGGTCTGTACAAATTTTTCAGGGTTTTTTGGGCTTGTACCTTCCCATACAAATTATAGTGTATATATACATACAAGGGGAAACGTCAGCCAATTTTATAGACCCCTACAACCCCCTTGCTATGACCCCGGCACACCCCCTGCTAAAGGCCCTGGTTGTGTACCTAAACTAACGTTAAAGATCCTGGAATAGGTGTACCTTCGGTGCTAATAATGTACCTGAGGAACTTGGTTTCGGTTATATGGAATTCTGACTTCTTGAGGTCCGCTTGTAGGCTAGCGGATCGCAGTCGAGCGAGGACTTTTTTCACGTGTACTTGGTGTTCTTCCAGGTTATTGGAATAGATAAGAATGTCATCTATGTAGGTGCTGCAGAAATCGTCTAAGTAATCGAACAAGGTGTTATTGATGTATCTTTGAAACGTGGAGGGGCCGTTAGTAAGACCAAACGGAAGAACACGGTAATGGTATGTGCTGTAACGAGTGCGAAACGTTGTAAGGTCTTCTTGTTTTGGGTGTACTTGTATGCGATGGAAAGCCTGCTTTACATCGATTTTGGTGAAAATCTTGGCTTTGGAGATATGCGACAGGGTTTTTTCGATTAGTGGTAGGGGATACTTATCTTTCTTAGTGATTTTGTTTAATTTGCGATAATCTATACAAAAGTGGAGTCTGCTATGGGGTTTCTCTACGAATAAGATAGGGGACGCAAATGGGGCGTTGTTTGGCTTAATAAATCTTTTGCGCAAATTGTTGACAAGGTATTTTCTTATAGTTTCTAATTCGTCCAATAACATTTTGTATAAGGGGCTGTAACTTAAGTCTTTTGGAGACTTTGCGTTTATAAATTCTATTTTGTGGTCTATCTGCGGGCGGTGAGGCGGTAGGGTATTGGAATCCATTTTGCTGAAGGTACGAAGAAGGTCATAGTATTTTAGGGGTATAAGTTCTAGGGCTTTTTTTTTGAGTTTTTTGTCTTCTTTTTTGGGGAACGGTTCCTTTTTAGACTTGCGTTCTTTGATTACTTTGTCCACTTAGTGGATGCTAGTAATCTGTATATTTTTGTAGAGGTTATTTTTCCGGACTATTTTTTTAAATGTTATGGCGCTTACTGTAATACATTGTGGTTGGTATTTATACTAACTAATGCCATTGCGTCTTAGCTAATATGTGCTAGCGGCATTGGACTGCTAACGGGAAGATTTGCATTTTTTGGATTTTTGCTTTTCCTGTTCCTTTTTTGTTTTTTTTTTTTTTTTGTAAGTGGGCTTGGGTGGAGGGAGAGGGGTGTTGTATAGCTTTTTTTTTATTTTGGCGATATTTCTTGCAGTTGGGTTACCTCTCTTTAGAATGTTAATACGAGGTTGTTGTGCGGTGTTGCGTGCCTGGTTGTACTGGTTTGCGGCTTGCTGTTGTTTTTCTTGGCGTTTTATATCCTTTTCTAACTTTGTATTTCTATGTTGTGCGTCCGTTTGGAAGGAAGGGTGTGATAATTATCCCTTAGCGTTATCTATTGCTAGGTTGTGTTTGTAGTCAGGTTTAGCTGGTAAGTCCGGCGGGAATACTAGTCTATTTTATTGATAGTCTGGCAGGATGTTGTGGGTTTGGAACCATAGCTTGCTAAGAATGACGTTGTGTTGTATGTTTAGTACGAATACTGGGATCTGTTGGAAGGTGTGGCTTTGGATTTTTAGGTTAATTAATAGTGCTTGCTTAATCAATTGCTGACCTTTGCTGTTGTATCTTGTCACAGGGCATGGCGGTATTTCTGTTACGGTGGGTTATAGTTGTTGTAGGACTTTTTTAGCAAAGCGAGTATTTATGGATATATATAGTCCGGCTCTTGTATTTCTGAGAGAATTATGAGTTGTTAAAGATAGTCTATTACTGTTTATAGTATAAGTGTATAGGAGGGGCTTTTTTTTAAGAAACTTATTTACTATGTTTTTTTTTTTATGATCCGGAGACATACTCCCTGGGTGGGAGTCTATTTTACCTAGGGTTACTCTTTTGACGGCTCGGCATGGTCTTTATTAGAACTATTTTTTGGGGCGGGCGTATTTAGTCTGCCATATTTTGCGAGTATGGTATTTACTCGGGTTTTGCGGTCGGCCGCCACGCTAGCCTTTGTTGGACAGTTTTTTGATGTATGTCCTTATTGCTTGTAGTTAAAGCATTTTCTTTCGAGAATTAGCTTTTTTATTTTATTGTTGCTAATCTTGGGGCTTTGGACCGTAGGTGCTGTGTTGTCTTTTGTATTTGCTCTACTTTTTTGGTTAGTGTTGTTATTCTTTTTTGTATTGTTCTTGGTTGCGGCAGGAGTCTGTTCTTTGGCCTTACGGGCTGCGTTTTTTTTTTGGTTGCTGATGTTCAGCTGATGGGCAATTTGAGTAGTGTACTTTATATAGGCGTTGAAGGTAATACTGTTTTTGAGATATTTGGATATGGTCTTATTGCAGAGGCGAATTGAAAGTTGATCCTTGAGTTTTTTTTTCTATTTTTCTTTATTAAGATGCATTTTACCGGCGAGCCGGATAAAGTTGTTTTTGAACTTGGAGAACTTATTTAGGGACTTGCCTTCGAAGGATAACCTTTTCTATTTTTTTTTGGACTTAGCGGTTTTGTTGATATTATGGTAACTGTTCTAGAGGTGAGTTAATAGTGTTGCGGAAGTTTTGATCTGATTTGGATGAGTATTTTTGAGGTAGGGCTGTAAGTTTTCTGTAGCTTTTCCCTTAAGACGGGACTTAATGTTTGTTATTTTTGTAGCATTGTTAGCGAACTAATTTTTATTAGTAGAAAGGCGGTTCTTTATGCCTCTGTGCTATATTTTGAACTTGATTTCGTCTTTTGCTGCGTTGTTATAGAAGGTGGTTATGTGTACTCGAGCGGTTTTGCGGGACCCTCCTTTGGTTTGTTCCGAGTGCGGAGTTGACTGGTGTTGGGCGATCAAGTCTACTACGTGCTGATTTGTTTTTGTTACTTGATTTTGCAAACTATTGCGTTGGGCGGTTATTGTTTTGAGTTTGTTTAGGAGTTGGTTGATGGTTTGCTGCTGGTCCGTCTGTCGAGAGGTATTTGTACGACGGGTCGAAGAGCTGGGGTTACCAGACTCGAACTTAGTAAGTTGTACTTGGAGATCTTTAATTAAAATCTTTTGACTGGTATTTTTGTTGGAACTTAAGTCAGCAAGGTATTTGCCCTACTTGAGGAGGCCTGTTATATTATCTTTGGTCTTCTGTAGTAATTTATGCAGATCTAAGGCGTGTTGAGTATTAGTAATTATTATAATGTTTTGTAGCTTAAATTTTTGCCACAAAGCCTCTGGATGATTTAGAACGGCGTTGAAGGCGGCCTGGTCTATGAGTCCTTTAAACATAGGGATTGCTTGTTTTATTTTTGGAGTGATTGCGCTAAAAGGGAAGGCGGGATTATTTCTTTTGATGTATGTTGTTGCGTACTGGTTAATTAGGTTTGTAGTTTTTTTGTTGAATTTTTTTCGCTTGTGATAGTATTGGTGGTTGGTGAAGGTAGGGTTAGTGATGGCCTGTTTAAATTTGTTGTTTACTTGGATAATGGTAGGTTGTTTATTTTTATTATTGTTGTGTTTGGCTGTAATGGATTGACTGGACGGGGGTTCTTGTATAAACGATATATCCGACGATTGTTGTTGTGCATTGGAGCGAGGTTTTTTATTAGGTTGAAGTATGCCTTTTTTAAGGTTATCTAATGAGAAACGTATTTTTTTGCGGGCTGTGCTTTCTATGTGGGCACGCTCTTTTGGGGTTTGTGCCATGCTGCTAAGACGGAAGCTAGGTTTTAGTAGATGGTTTAGGGTTGTATCGAGTGGTTGTAGTGTATGCTACGTATAAGTTGTTCAATTGTTCGGGAAGATATTTGAAGGTAGTCCTGATATGCTTTGTAAGAGCGATACTTAGATTATTATGTGTTGAGCAATCATAGAAGGCAAGGCTTTATTTTGAAAGCGAACTTTGTATTAGAATCTAAGTATGAAGAAAAAGGAAGGCTAATTTTATAAGGGTGCGTTGTAGGTTCTTTATGGGTGGATTGGTGGGAGGTGTGGGCAGCTGTTAGGTAATTGCCAGGTGCTGGCCAGGTGTAAGTTATGTGACCTGGGAATTAAAGATTGCGGTTTGTGTGGCTTGTGGGTTGTAGCCATGCTGCTGGCCACCAGCCACCATACCGTAACTTATACTACCTAACTTTTTAAAAAAAAACCATTCTTATATAAGCAGTTATATATATATAAATATAAATAGTTATAAGTAATAAGAACTTCTAAAATCTAAATATATTATAAAATCTATAAAATATAATTTAAAATATTTAATAAAAAGACTTTAAATATAAATTGATTAAAAAGTATATTAATACTAGAAAACCTATAAACTTTTAATAAATAATTAAAAAATCTTTTTTATATTATAAAAATAAAGTTTATATTTTTTTTTTAAATTTATTTATTTTTAATTTATTAAATTATATTATAATAACTTATTAGTAAAGCATTTTAAACAAAAATATATATTTAAACTACTATAATATAAGTTTTTTTAGCTAAAAATAAAAACAAATATTAATAATTATATAAATAGTTATATAATATATTTTAAATTAAAAGCAAAACATTACTAAAAATATAGCAAACTTAATATTTTATTTATATTTTTAGTTCTTATATAAAAACTATTTATAAACTTTATAGTTAGACTATTTTTAATTTTTTATAAAAATTACTAAATTAATTATATTTTAGTAATTATTAATAAATTTATTAAGTTAATATATTTATTTTTTATTAATATTAAAATAACTTTGATATAATTTATTATTTTATTTTATTAAAAAATTAAATATATTTATAAAAATCTTATAAGTATTATATTAAACCGTAGCTCTTTTTTTATTAGTTATTTCTAGTTAGACTTATATTATTATTTTAAGATTAAAAAAAGATATTTGGTTATATTTTATCCTAGAATTAATAGGCAAATAAAGCATATAAATCAAATAATTAAAAACTACTTTAAATACTTTATTAATAGCAAACAAACTAATTAGCTATAACTATTCCTTTAAGCATATTTTATAATTAATTTAGCTATTAATAGTATAACTAATAAGTTATTTTTTAAAGCTTTATATAACTATATACTAAAATTTAAACTATTTATTAAAAACAACTTTATTTTAAAAAAGGTGCTAGTAATATAAAAATAATTATAAAAACTATAAACTATTAAAAATAACTTAAAAAATTAATAATAAATTATAATTAAAAAGCATTAAAAATATTATAATATTAAATATAAACTTATAACTTATAAAATTAGAAATATAGTAATATTATCTATAAAAAACTTAAGTTTTAAATATTCTAAACTTATACCTAAGTTTATTAGCTTATTTTAAATTTTTAACTATATTAAATCGTAAATATATTGCTTTATATTTTTAGCATAATATATCTGTTTTTATAATATTTTTTTTATTTAACTATTTAAATTTTAAAAAGCTAATACTATATATAATTTACTTATATTAAACTTTATAAACAATTTAAATAAGTAAAAAATTAAAAATATAATAATAAAACAAATATATAATTATAAATTATATTATAAAATTAAATAAAAAAGCTAGCTAACTAAATATAACTAATAAATATTAGCTACTAATATTATAATATTTAAAGCAATACAAACTTTTAAATAATAGCAAAATTACTAAAAAAAAAAAAACTTTTAACCTAACAATTTATATTTAAACTAGTTATAAAAAAAAATTAATTATTTTTATTTTTATTTAAAAGTATTCTGCTTTATTATTTAAAAACTTACTATTTTTATAATTGTATTAGCCCGAAACTCTAGCAAATTAATAAAAATAAACCTATAAATATTTATATAGTTAAAATTAAACTAACTATTTTAAATACTTAATTTATGCTCTACTATTAAGCTATATATAAACTACTTTTAAAATTAAATTTTATTAAAATAAATAATATTTATATTAGCTATATTAACTAATCTAATAATCTAAATAATTTAATTAGTAGCGCTTACTACTATTTTTTATATTTTTAATATAAAATAACAAACAGTTAATATTTATAATATATAACTATAATCCTTAAATTAAAAATATAAAATATTTTTATAAAAATATATTTAATATTAAGCTAGCATTTAATTATATTAAATAACCCTACGAACTAAAAATAAATAAAAGTATTTATAGCGTTAAAAAAAATATGTATTACTATTTAAAACTATATGTTTTTTTATTATATTATTATTTAAGTATATATAATATAAACATTTTAAACCTATATAAATAACTAATAAATATATTATAAAACAAAAATAAAACTACTTACTTTTAAATTACCTAAAATATTAGTAATTTTAAATTAAAAACAATAAGTTATTATAAAACAATAAAATATTTTTAGCAAACAAAATTAAATATTAATAAATTACTAATAAAACTTTAAGAATACCTATTAAATACTTAAGCTTGTTTTATTTATAACTTTATAGCTATTTTTATTTAATTTAAAGTTAAAAAACTAATAAAACTAATTTAATAATTTATTTATATAAACTATATTAAAAAATATTAAGCTTAAAACTTAATTATATAATATATTTAAATTAATAAAAATACTAATATAAAACAAATATAATTATATTTATTAGCTCGTATGTTTTTTTGCCTTTTTAGTATTTATTACAAAAAAAAGCCCCTATTTTCTTTATTATATAAATAACCTAAATAAGCCGGCCAAAATTGGGCTAAGCTTTATTATAAATATTACTAAAATAGCGTTAATATATATATGCTCTATAGACCAGATTTTTAGTAGCCCTACGCCTATATGCTTTATTTTTAGTATATATACTCTGCTTGCGCATATAACGCTTATAGTTATAGCAATTATAACTATTAATTATCTTTTAATAAACTTTATATTAAAAGCAATAGTTATAGCAAATAATAAAAGGCTTATTATCTAAAAACAAAGCAATAAAGTTAGTATTAAACATAATAATATTAGTATAAAAATAAAATAAAAAAAAGTAAGAAATAATAGTAGCGAAGTAAAAGAGTAGCTAAAACTAACTAAAATAATAGTAGCAGTTAAAAAAAAAAAAAAAAAAAAAAGGACTAAGCTGGAATATTTATACAAAACTAGATTAGTTTTATAAGCAATTTATACGTAGCTTATGCTTAAATTACTAGTATTAAAATTTATTATATACTTAAATATATAATATATATATATATACTATACTATATATATACCAAAACTCCTAATTAATAATACTACATAAGTACTAAAGTATTTATATTAATAATAATAATAATACTACATATTATTAATATAATAAAAGTACTTATATACTTATACCTATAAACACCTAATTAATTATATTGTATTAATCGCATATATATTACTTTAATTCTGCATAAACCCCGTACTTAAATTACCCCCTATTTATATATATATACTACTTACTTATACTATACACCTTACATCTTATATACTTATATATATTAGGTTAGAAATAACCTAACTAAAAAAGGAAAGATAGTTATTATGTCTGGTATACTAGGACTAGTGCACACTTACTATATATATATATTATATCTATACCTATTTTAATAAAAAAATTTCTTTTTATAAGCTTTAGTTTTATAAGCCAACCTTACTAAATATATAACTTATCTTTCTATATATTATACCTAACCTTGTGAACTTCCTATTTATAACATAAATATAGAATATATACTTTTAAGTAGCCTATTAAAAGCTTTAATTTTAACCTAATTAAAAATATATAGTTCTAAATAAAGAACTAGCTATATTATAATTATAACTTATAAAGTTTAAGCTTTTTAAAATTATATATTGCTATTACTTATGTTTAAAAAGCTATTCCGGAAGATTTTTTATATAAATTAGTATTAAGTATATTAAATTAGCTATAAAAAATAATTAAATATAATAAAAAGTTATTAAATTGTTAAATAAACAAATTGCTATATAAAATATATATATTTATGCTTTAAATATAATACTATAATATTTTTAAAATATTTAAAAGTAATTTAAAATAATAAAATATAATTTAATTAATATATAAGCAGCTTTTTATATAAAAATATATATAAAAATATTTAAAATATAATACTTAAATAATTTAATAGTTTTGCTATTTTATTACTTACAAAAAACTTTTTAATTTTTATATAATTGTTTGGCATATATAGTTGTTTAATCTTTATATAGCTAATCTATAGCTATATACCTTTATTTAATATACTTTTTATATGCTAATATAAAAAATATTTCAAATTGCTTTTATATTAGTTAGTAAAGTTATATATAATATATTGTAAAGATTAATTGTTTAAATTGTAATATTAAACAATATAAGTTTTATTAAATCAAAAAAATATACTAATATATTTAATAGGGCTAAAATAAACTATTACTTTGTTAACTAATAAAATTATATGTAATAAAAATAAAAATTTATATAAAATAGTTATATAGCAATTAAAAAGAATTTAGGGGCGTTAAAAGCATTTATTATGCTAGCTAATATAGTTAATTATATAAGTTTTATTTTGTACTTATATAAATGCTATATAAACAAAATAATTAGTTTGTGTAGTAGTACTAACAGGACTAAATATAGCATTAGAGTTGCAGATTTAGCATAAGAAGTGCAGAAATAGCTAAAAAACATAGAATATATAGAATACATTAATTAGTAATATTAGTATTGTTAGTATTGTTAGTGTTGTTGCAGGTAGTGTTATAGGTATAAAAAATAAAAGGGTTAGCCGGTCTGTACAAATTTTTCAAGGTTTTTTGGGCTTGTACCTTCCCATACAAATTACAGTATATATATACATACAAGGGGAAACGTCAGCCAATTTTATAGACCCCTACAACCCCCTTGCTATGACCCCGGCACACCCCCTGCTAAAGGCCCTGGTTGCGTACCCAAACTAACGTTAAAGATCCTGGAATAGGTGTACCTATACACACCAGTCTACCTTGTCCGTTGTGGGGTGTGCTGTATTATGGGGTCATGGGTGGTGCTTCGAGAAAACCTTTCCCATTTGGAAACCTGAATGGAATTATGACCCACATCGGATGGTTTTCCCTGCTAGCCCCCTGCTCAGTGAAGTGTATACCTACCTTAATACCTAACATGCCTAGGCGCACGTCCCAATTTCTGCCCCGATATCCCTCCCTATTTAGGTTAGACCCGCAGTGCTCATTCTCGATGCTCACGTACTTTCACTCTCTAATAAGGTGATAAAATAAAAAGTCGCCCACACACACCACCCACACTCGCCATCTAACTATAGTTGCAGTTTACATTGTAGGTAAATGCATTAACCACACTAGTGGATTTTAGCAGTCCAGCCCCTTTCCCCTACTCTCTCCGAGGTAGCTCGTGTCACCAGGCTGTTCAATCACCCATCTGGGCCATCTCCCATCTCCCATCCCTACAACCTCGTACTCTGTACAATACCGACTACCACTTTTGCGGTCGCAACAAGTCGCGCAAGAGAGCAGGCGAAACAAATGCGATTCATTTGACTTTGCCTTTTCCTTTGACCCCTTCGCCATCCCAACACTCCCTGCTGCACTCCTAATAATACCACGTACATTGTTGCACCGTTTGTATGATCTTAGCTCCTCTCCTCGCATTCCTTCGCGACAACCAATCCGTTTCTCTTCTTCCTTGTCGTTCCCTCTTATCTCTCAAGTAGCCTTTCCTTTGCGCGCACGCGTTATACCCGGCATCACTCTCTCGGTCGCAAACTGCGGCCTCATAAACCAGAAAAGGATCCAAAAAATATACCATTGTTCTAATACATACGGTATTCCGTCTTTCCGTCTCCGTTGAATAGAGTGTGATTGATCGCCTTTGATCGCCCTGTTGATTGATTCCCCCGTCGTGGAACCGCCATCCCCATCATCTTGTCGCCGGTCGCAATTCATCCACCACCATCATTCTCATCCTCACTGAATCAATCGATCAATCAATCAATCAATCAATCAACGCGTCAACTTGCACAGCCACCAAACGGATACGGAATTCCTGTACTTTTACTTAATACTTCAGTTTTCGTCGACATATCTATTTTTATTTAATCCACGTTTTGGGCGCTAGAAGATCTTCGCGTGCATCACCTTCGGTGTTGTCGTCGCTGTCGCTGTTGCTGTCACCGTCGCCACCAAAGCCTCAAGGCCTCTGCCTGCTACTGCCGCAAGCACATCACACTCTCTTGCAGAGTACACCTGCTGCACTCGCTCACGGGGGCACTACCTCTCTGGTTTGTCCCTTCTGTCTTCTCTGAGTTGCACCCGTGCACCTTTTACACATTCATTTCGCCGGTGCTCCTGTCCTTGTCCTTGACCTGGAATTGGGCCTGACTCAGACAGAGTTTCGCTTGGCTTTGACAAATTGGCGGTGGCCACATCACCAAGAGGAATCCTCTTTCTCTCCGATTTGCCCCCTATTTCTTCCCTTTCAGCAGGTTGATCCACCATTGCGGTGTCCGTCAATCGCCAACCCAAGCCCACCCACTGCGCTGCACTGCACTGCACCTTGAAAGGGCCCCGCGCACTCTCGATTGGGCGCAAGTGTATCGTGTACAGGATTGGAACAGTTTGCCAGCCATAGAAATATCCTAGGTGGGCTGTTGCCTCAGCTTTCGCACGACCCGGATCCTCCGATCGCATGCGAGCTTGGTCCCCCAAGTGCGGATTACAGCAGCACTGTGGCCACCTGCAGAACGAGAATCTACCAGAGACCCCAGTCAGCACCCCAGTCAGACCCACCCGCACGTTACGTCAGCCTTGGCGTCAATCTGCCCTTTGGCGTCACACATCTGACACACATCTGCCCCCCCCCTTTTCCAGCAGCGGCATCCTCCAAGTTGTGTCTAGGCAGCAACCCAGCGCAGCACAGCCCTTCCTGCTGCGCTCCGACCACCTTCTGGCTTTGGCTTCCCCTATCAACCTCTACTAATACCTTCCATCATCCACCACCACCACCACCATCACAGCAAACTGGACTTGCGCCTCGCGCTTTGTGGCTTTACCTCCCATCTACAGCTACCCGCTTGGTCTTCACTCCGTGTCTTGGTTGGGTATGCTCATGTTCCGATTCTGGAATTCGGATCATAGGGGAAGTGACAAGACTCTACCAGTTGATCGGCCTATGCTCGACTTCGCCAAGTCAGTACAGCCTTGGATAGCAACGGACACTTCCATTACCTCCTCGCCACCACGGCCTCTGAAGCGGCGGAGGCAGAGTAACGTCGCGATAGCGTCGCAAACCACTGCTGGTTCTGTTGCGAAGCGGCCGAGGACAAGCGATGAAGGCCCTGCCACTGAAAATACGAGCTCTCCACGGAAGAGGGTGGCGCTGGACCCCGTGACCGAGAATGCGGCCTCTGCCGCTACCGCGTCGGGTCCAGTCGATGTAGAAAGAGCGAAGGAAGCTATTGAGGAACAACTCAGCCTCGAGATACTCTTAAAACACAATGAACTGCGTCTCATCAACCAAGAACTTGCCAAGTGCCAGGTTGCATTAGAGCAGCTGCGCAGGTGTCATCTAATCCCGTACCCAGTCAACATTCCCACGCCCGTGCAAATGTTGAATATCACCAACGGGTCAGGTCCCTCATTGCAACCCAAATCTGGTGATAAATTGCCTCAGTGGGCGCCGCCTTTTGGTGTCACCGATGGCCCTTATGCGCGACACTACGCCAAGTGGCTCATACCAGATCCCAAATTTGACGGTATTCAACCCGAGATGCCAACACATACTGATTCGTGGCGAGTGAGATCGGCGATAGAAGGCAGATCGACGAGAAATAGTCTCTCCGATCTCAATACATCACAGGGGAAGACCAGGCCGGCGAGGGGCACTGCAGGTCAGAAGCTTCAGGCACTCTCTAGCGGATATCCCCCGCCGAAAGATAAGAGTGGCCCTTGCATTTTGAAGCGGTCTGACGGCCAGACTGTGAAATTGGTTTGCATTGATTGCCACCGCGAGAACTTCTCAAGCACCCAGGGTTTTATTAACCACTGTCGTATAGCTCACAAAAGAGATTTCAAGAGCCACGAAGAGGCAGCTGTTCACTGCGGGCATCCTATTGAGGTTGCTGAGGTTCCCACGAAAGGCGCGGTTGTAGAGGAGAAGCCTGCTGCGTCTAGCGCCCCTCCTTCTGGCCTTGTTCATCCGTTCGCACGCGCCAACGCAATGTCCGATTCGGAGGCTTGCTTTTCCGTGGTGCGTCGTATTCAGCAGTCCTTGGAACTGTATCGTCAAGGGAAATTGCCCGGCATTTCATCCATCCCTACCGGTTCCGATAAACCGACAAGAGCTGCTGCTACGATCAAATCAACCTCAGGGTTTTCTCCTTCGACTAGTTCGCCCCATCTCTCGCGCTTGCTGAAAAGTAGAGGCTTTGGCGGCAATTTGGGTGCACTCGTCGAGGATGCTAAGACAAAGATAGATTTTGACCAGTTATCGTCGCCCACTGACGACGAGTCAGAGGATCGGGAGATGTCAACAACTCCCAGTGTTGGTGCTGCGGGTTGTCCAATTTCCTCACAGGCGATAACAGGCATGCGTGTTCCCACGAGGGCTGTCATGGCCCCAGTGTCTACTACCTCCCGTCCGTCGAGTAGTAAAGGTGCACTAGTGCATTCTGCGCCATACGTCACTCAAATCCCCACTCCCACTCCACGCTCCGCACCGGGACCTAGGCCAGAAATGAACATAGATGAAGACATGTTGGACGTAACAGAGTTGAGCCCACATACGGCTGTTAGTAACAATGCCCCGTCGCTCGTTAGTGACGACGGTGAATATGATGACTCCGCCGACTCCGATTCCGCTTCAGAAATGGACGATAGTATCGGTGCTGAATCGATCTCGGATGTGGATGACATCGATATGGACGATGATCATGCCGGCACTCAAACGCTACGGCACCATGGATCCACTGGCCCCGGGGTTGGTAGGGTGAGACTGGGCAAAGGCGATACCAAGCAAGTCAATTTCGTAGGTGCGATTAAAGAAGACGAAAACACGAAGCAGGGTCACGGAGGCATCGACATCGAGAGAATCCATTAATTAATACAGCTAGCCAGCTCTGTTTGAAGAAAGCAGAGACGGCGAATGATTTTACGAAACAATTTGTACGGGGAGGCCGATCCACCAGCATTGGTATCCCTTTGTTGGACTAGGGCTGTATTCTTGGAACCATTATCTTTTATCCGTACACATTGTATTACCTAACCCCGTATACTACATCTTGTGGGGCTCCAAGGGGCTGGTCATCTTCGTTTCTATGGTTCGTGGCGAGATATGATGGTGCCATGCTTTGAGCGCATCTACCCCATCAACCGCGGCGTAGCATGGCAGTAGTGAGATCTAGGTTGGTAAACCCTCCTCGTCTTGGCATCACTGCCTTATAAACATTAGAAGAGAGAGGAGGTCTAGTCGAGAGAGAACAGTAGCCAGATGGCCAGTATTTGATGTATAGCAGCAAGCATTGTTTCAAAATGTAATAAACGCCTATTTCGGCAACCCTGGTGCCTGTGTTAAGTTTTGTTCTGTTGTCGGCTTCTATCGCCATGACTACCAATGGCTAATCGATCCTTGGCCATCACTGATGTGCATGGACAATGACAGGCATCACGTACCATGTTCTATGCTCGCTGCATTAGGTCTTTCTCAGTGCTATCTATCTCGCACGAAAGGGAATAGGTGGTATCTATCAGATGGGTTATTGGCCCAAACAAAATCTTTTCTAGATGAATTTTTATGTAGGCACTGGTTCGAGGAGTGAGTGATGATGGTGATGACGGAATGAATGCCAGAGTAGCTAGCTGGTTGTCCGGGTGCAGGAGATAGGGATGACTGAGCAAATGACTTGTCTCACATATAGCTCCTCGGTGTTGTAAATGACACGGTCAACTTGTCATATTCAACTACCTACCTATGTAGGCAGATAGATAGATTATAGGGTATTTATATCTATCTATTCATTCATTCATTCATTCACCTTTACACATCTGTTCGCTATGCTAATGAGAGAATGGGCGATGATCTATCTATGTGCCTCGACAGCTTTTGCCACGAGTATATATTCTCGGGGCTAGGCAGGGAAAATAGACAGCCGGTTGGTTGCATTGTTTGTTCCAGATGTTTTTGTATTTAGGTAGGTATTTATTTATCTATTTGTCTTATGTTACTGTCAAATATTACCCGATATTCTTCGTTGCTTTGACTACCACTAACTAGATAGCTAACGCCTTGTCTGTCTTACCTATCTGGCAGATAGATATATATATATATATAGATATATATGTGCTAGGCATAAGCACGAGGCGCAAGACGAAGATTGGAAATTCCCGCTGAATCTCATTCGCTGTCTGCGTATCTGGATATGTATGTACCTTGGGATGTCTACTAGATTCGCAATCAACAAGCCCATGGTGGAATCTTCTCAAATACCACCTGGTGACAAGATAGGTTCTTAGCCTACTACATAGTAGCAGCATCGTATTGTTCCTTAAGGTATTCGGGGTGTTTTACAATTGCCTTGTTAACAAGCACCAATTCCAGAGAGCGATCAGTGCTCGGTTTGGGTATGTTCTGACAATCTGGAAGTCTCTCGTGGCGGTTCAGGGCGCAGAGACGGCTTGGGGACACCGGTGGTGTCATAGGCGCCGCGACCCATATTCAGCATTTGTGTGATTCCCTACCACATATTATGATTTATTTTGAACTTTTCCTACGTACAACGACAGTTTCGAGAATTGATGTCGGAACTTTAGTAGTATCATGACAAGAACTCACCCAACGTATTCTAATACGAATAACATAGCAATCGTTTCATCGAGTATATGTTCAAGTTCAAATGGCACAGAAAAACGCGCAAAAGAAACAGGAGCGAAAGTCTCCATGAAATCAAACCTTTTCTAAACAAGACATAAAACACATTCATTCATTCATATAGTTCCACACGAAGAAAACTCACACACCATAGCTATTATCCTCCAGAATTATAAACAATCCTCAAGGTAGTCTCTGTTCATTACACGCCTAATCAGCCTATTACGCCATTTGACGTTATCCTATATGTAAATACCGAATTCCAGCACGAACAAGAAGGAGAAAATGAACGAGTAAGCCATATCGAGTTGGGATAGCGCTTGAAGGTGATTTTGCCAGGCCATTTAAAGGCCCCTTCCTCTAGTCGAGAGATAGCAGATGCTAAGGATGGGGGAAACCAAATGCACAAGCAATGTAGACGGTGACTCTTCCCTGAAAAGAGAACAGTCTTGAGAACAGATCATTCACCTATATATAGCAACAACGGTAAAGCCGCTTTTGCCCAGCTGTAACACGGTGAGATAAAACACAGACTTCTACTCCTGGCCAAAGCCCATGGTCTCCTCAACTGCAATGGTCAACTTTTGCTGTAATTGTTCCAATGACTTGTAAGGGGGGAGGTCAAGACGGTTGAAACTATAAAGAGGTTAGTTAGACTTGCCAAGTACATGAGCAACACGATAATCTGAGATTGGAAACGTACCAAGTGTGGGCTTTAGGTAAGTTTCCAATATCGCCAGCCTTTTCAATCGTAAATCTCCTGGGCCCATCGCTGCCTTGGAGGTCCTTGAAACCGTTGACGGGAATTCGTGACGTTCCGGTGGCAAATTGCAGCAATCTGCTCTTTTGCTCCCCATCCCAGCTCCTTATGGTTTGCCAGAAGAACTGGATTACTTCGTCGTTCTCCGTATAACCACGGTAATCCGTGTGCTTCTTCCAGTCGTCCACATCGATCTCGGCAATACCTCCAATCAGGAGTTCCAACTCACGCTCATCAAAGACGTTGATGAGATCATGAGGGATGAGCTCTTGGAAGCCATCTTTGAATGCTTGAAACTGTTCGGCAATACGCTTCTCGATGCGCCACTTGACCATCAAATCAACATACTCCTTCTTGTTCTCATTCGTCACATCGATATCACGCCCGTTAGGGATGAGGTCCTCGACCGTCATGACACCGAAACGCTCGTCTTCGGTAGAGAAAGTCTGTTCCAAGATGCCTCCAGAAATATCATTATCTAACATCCACTGCAAACTCCGATGGAAATCCGCATCCACACCTTCCATGTCGGCAAGTTGGACAGCTTTGCCAAGTACCATCTTGTAGAGCGCTCCGATGAAGAAGGCATCTAGGAAGCGCCGGTGGAAGATGGCGAGCCCAACCACACGACCTATAAACTTGAAGTAATTGAGATGTTCTGGATTGATACCAGAATGTGGGTTGATTTGTAAGGTGTAGTTGTCATGGGCCGAATACTCGAAGAGACAATAAAATGGATTGAACATCTCATGCGATAGCAAGAAAAAGAACTCTCTTGACAAACCACCATAGTCCAGACCGTCTTCGCCGTCAAATTTTATCATGAGGCGCTTCTTGAGATCCGTGGCAGATTGCCGCGAGATCTCGGCAAAGGAGTCTTCAAAAATGTGTGATCTTCGGACCTTGATATGACACTGGCCGGAGAGAATGCGCATGGCTGGTTGGGATCGGAAATAGATCAATTTTCTTCGGAAATCTCGCTTGTACTGGGGGACATTCTGGTCTAGAGAGGACGGTAGTCGTGGGTCGTCCCATGTTGTCGTCTTGGTGTTATGGTCCACGAAGTATACACGAGCTGTGTTAGTGAGGCGCATCTCCCATCCGCTGGGCAGAGGTCCGAGCTGGGATACGGGCTGCTGCTGGATAGTGCCGTTTGCGTTGTTCTGCCCCCCGTACATCCTAATATACTGCTGACGCCGAGGGTCCACCCACGTAGTCGTGCGAGTATTGTGGTCGACAAAGTAAGGGCGCCCTTCTGGCGTCCACCGCTGTTCCCAGCCCGGGGGGAGCTCGCCGGTGCCAGGACTAGTAGCACCAGTATGCATCATAGTGCTGTTTTGAGCATTCTGCTGAGCACTTGCTTGTTGCTGTTGTTGCTGAAGCGTGGGGGAGTTGGCACCAGTACGATCCTCTGGAAGAGTTCGGTTCTGGTGCCGCTGGCGCTCTACCTGTGTGGCCGCCTCTCGCTCTCCTCGAGTATCTCCAGAGGCACCTGGTCGGGTCCAGCTCGTGGTACGGGAATTGTGGTCGACATAGTATGTTCTACCCATACCATCTTCGCGACGCTCCCACCCAGCGGGTAGACGCCCTTGGGCGTCCTCAAAAGGACTCATCTGGCTGGTAGGTCGAGCCTGGGCAGAAGCGACACCGTTGGCTGGCGCT
Organism: Ustulina deusta; assembly: GCA_023159155.1. Lineage (NCBI taxonomy): Eukaryota > Fungi > Ascomycota > Sordariomycetes > Xylariales > Xylariaceae > Ustulina > Ustulina deusta. The sequence goes on along the minus strand of JAJNNX010000003.1, from coordinate 1,260,027 downwards.
GCGCCGTTCACACCGTTAGTCCGAATAGGTAAATTTGTCTGCACCCCGGAGGCTGTGCTATTGAGTCCCGATGTGGCCGAGGTAGGTCGTTCCGAGGCGCGATCGGTACTGATATTAGAAGCTTGAGGCGCCAGGGACGGGCGACTCGAGTTGGTGGATTGTGATTGTTGCCGTAACGGGGTGGAGAGGTTCGTGGACAGATTGATAATGAGCTTTCCGTGGACGACGAGATTATCGGTCGACTTCTTCAGGTCTCGCGTGAGCATCTGATCTATAGAGAACATCTGTCAGTCAGTGCTAAGCGGGATGGGCGACGTCGGAAGAATCGAGACGTTACCATCAGCGCCATCCGCCAACTCAATGACATCGCCGATGCGAACGTTTATAACACCTAGGAACCCCTGATCCTTCTTCTTGAATTTTTTCTGGTCGAAAACCTGAACAGCCAAGATGCCATCCTCGGTTGCGCGACTACATCTCCATGTGAGCACAGAAGCAGATGACAAGGAACAAACACAGAATCAAGGAACATACAAATCAAAGCTCTCGTTCCAATAGGGGTTCAGCGTCCGTTTGCAAACCTGAGTAGTCTTAGTCTGTTCACCATTGAGGGTGGCTACGGCGAAAGGATCGGGCAGCCCTATATTTAATCAGAAAACATGCGACGGCGGGATCGGTGTGGGGGGGCGTTGCGTACGAAAGACGTCTCGCTTGTATAAGCCGTCGGCAGCAATTACTGGGAGCATGTATTAACATTGGTACGGTTCTCCCCCATCCTAATAGTCGGAGTTGTATAGGCGAAAACATACTGGTGACTCGCAAGTTGTTGGGTGGACTGTTTAACAAGACAGGCCCTGGTCAGCAGCGCTACTTGACGGGGAGGGAGGGGAGAGGATGAATCCGGAGAGACTCAGGACTCACGCTGATGACCCTGAGTCGGAACGGTTCGATGCCATGACAGTGGTGATGGCATGCGATGAGGTGTTGACGGGAGGTCCTCAGGCTCTCCCACCTCTCGTTCACTGCGGGCCGATGCGAGAGCGTGCGTGAGGAAGAGGGGTCGCTCGAGAAGCGAGGGGATCTAAGATCTAAGGACTGAATGAACTACGGTTAGATGAAGTTATTTGACTCAATACTCGAAGGTGTCCACCACGACGTGTGGCGGCCGTCAGGAGAGGGAAACAAAACAAAAAGAGACAGGAGTGTTCTGAGCAACACACATACTTGTTGAGACTAGGCAAGGTCAGAAGTAATACCAGGTCAGACTGTTGTAGCAGAGGCGGTAGGCGGTGGTTAGAGGTCGAGAGATAGTGCAAGGGCGAGGTTAGTGTCTGGCCCGTGGGTTGGCACTAGGTGAATTTGGTGTGTAGGTAAGTTAAGTATTGGTAATGCACATGCTACCTATCTATACCTTCTAAGGTGGCGGGGTTACATGGGAATACCTTAGCAGTTGTGTATGTGGCTGCAACAAGGCGTGAATGGGGTCAGAACGCGAAGTGTAGTGTAGGTAGCGTAGGCTTGGCAACATGTACCCAGAAGTAGGTACCTACCTCATCGAGGTAGTTGGTACCTACCTAGGTAGTTTCAAAGGCGAAAGAACAAGCAAATTTACCTGCCTACCTACCTTATATATACATGTAAGTAGGCAGTATTAGTATACACCTTAGGTACATATACCAGTGCTCCTCTCTGCCTCTGCAGGTGCTGTAATTGGCACTTTTAAGTACCTACAGGGAGGTATTGTGCTACCTACCTACTGTATAGTGAGCCGATGGAAGAAGGTAGGACTAGAGGAAGGCCATGACTGGATTGGCTAGAACCCAAACAACCGTGGGTATATGTATGTGGATACCTACACATCCATGTTGTCAAGTCACTTGAAAAGCGGGTAGCGTAGCGACGCCCTTGGCTTGTTTCTTTGAGGCTGTGCGAAACACCCGCCGACTTACCCGTATGATGTATCTTTAACCCAAAACTCACCGTGAAAAGGAGAGACAATTAATTATCACATTGAAGATGCCCACTATGCAGTAATACCTCCAGCAGCAGCAGAAGTGTTTTTGTCTTATTAAATAGCGCAAAGAATGTCGAGGTGCCCGGCAATGCATCCATCATATGCGCCTTGTTACGCTAAGGCTCTCTCAGAGGTACCTGGCCCTCACCTATACATGTATTATATCCCGGACTCCAGATCTGCTATGACGCGTGTGTACTGGAGACAAGCGTGGCTGTGAGAGTCGATGACAGAAAGATCTCACGATTACCTACACTACCTACTTGTACGCTAAGAGATTACATTGACCCTTGTACCTCTGCGAGTCGAGGGGCCTCCAATATGTTGCTGGAGAATAAACAATAAGATGCCCTGCCACACATTAACAGCAGCGCTACCCCGTAACCCCTTTTCATTGCAATGCTAGTCATAAATCGCAGCATTATGATGGGCTGACGTGTTATTCATGGTGAATCTAATTCAATGTTCAAGTTTGTAAGGACTTGGGCTCGGGCTCGGGCTGGGGCACGAGCTCTTTTTCTCTATTCAACCCTATTTCGGATGGATTGCAAGTGTGCCACACCTACGCTCTCCTTACCTTGGCTAGACTATTGGGTACCTGGGTTAGGTAAGCCCTTCAATTACATGTATTCTTGCCAGACTCTTCACTACATAGGAGAGCTATGACGGAATCTGATAGCCCAAAAACGAAATACCTAGGTAATACGAAGATGGGAGCGTAAAAATACCCCCGGGACTAAAACTAAAGAGGGATATACCCTTTGCTATTTAAGTTACTCTTGTTTCAAGTTTATCGGCGCAGTAGTAGCCATCTTTGATGTTGCGTTGTTCGGTCAGCGCGGCTGGGGTGGGTCTTGATACTTTAATACTAAGGCGCTGGAGAACATCAAATCCAGCATAGAGTGACAGCCTATATCATCACTTTGTGTCGCTTCACTCTCAATAGGGGTCTGGAATGGGGATCATGGGCAGGACCGGATTCTTTCTTGGTGGCCCATTTCCTAGGCTCACATCTAGCTATGCCAACGCTTCTCTGGTTAGACATCGAAAGTGGCCTGGCCTAAACCATTTCTTTTCCCATTATCGAGATATTCCATAGAAATTTGCCGACTCTCCACCCCGTATGATAGTGTTGATTGTTCGGAAGAGAGCCTCAATCATCTTCGAGATGCGCATAGGCGTGTTTAGGGTATCGTTTTCGATACATCGCGAGGCAGGACCAGACAAAGCAGACAAGGTGGGAAGGCGTAAGATAAACGTTTGTCGCATGGTAAATTGCTACCTAGCTGATGAGACGACATCGAAATCATGACCAACCAACGCCATTTCCCCAGTTGCCAATTTTACGATCGCTTAGACATCAGTGATTTCCCTCAATCGTCGTAGGGTCGATCGGGCGGCTGTCGCAGCAGGGGATCTAATTTTCAAGTCAGGACCGTCCACCCTCGGATCCTGTGTAGCTGATACGTACGTCATGGTATAAGCTCCGCCGGCTATAGTCTTCTTGCAACCCCGGCACGTCCAGATACCGACGGCAGCACGGCGAACTGAGGTTTTTCCGCAGAAGGGGCTTCGAGGAGTTAGCATATAGATTCGGGATTGCCGTGGATTATATCTTCGAGGAAGCGTACCATCCGTAGCGGGCGTGTTGGGTGATCTCGAAGCGCTTGGTCTGCTTACGCAGAGACGCACCGTATCTGGTGCCGTACTTGCCGACAATGCCGACCTCTTGACGTCGATATTAGCTCAAGAACCGGATTCGAGACTCTCGGGGGGGGAAGGTGAAACGTACTGGTTGTGCGCTTGGCCATTGTGTTGACGACGGTGGGGGGTGTTGGCGCGTCGGGGTGATGGTGATGGTAGTATGTTGGTGATGTTGGCGGGCAGGGAAATTTTGAGATTATCAGAGGTTTGTAAAGTGACTTGGGAAACTGTGTGTGCAAGACACCAACTATTCTCATTGGCTGCAGAGGGGTAGGCGAGGACGCATGACCCCACTTTATGCGGAGTATTCTCGGATAAATAGGCATGATCGGCCATACGGCTAGGCTTTATCGATAAGATATGATCGAGTATGCAAGCATTGGGTGATGAGATAGGTATTTTGTGCCTACCTATGCCATATCAGATGGTCTTGAAAGCCATCACATACAACAACTCATTTCTGATCCAACACCGGCTTTGGGGTTTCCCGTCTGTGACCCCATTCCATTTTATTAGCGATATATTTACGGTAAAGTTTCTTCATCGCTTGGATATCGTGGAACGTCCCAGGGAGAATAGCAATCGCACTAAGATGCAGCATATCATGTCGCAATAACCTCAATATCATCTCGGTATAAATCATAAATCTTTGCTTGTTAAGTACTGTACCGTATTATAACTCAAAAGTTATCATATTTGCATCTGCGCTCAGATACTACTAGTAGCTACCCTGCATGCTCCATTTGAAGCCGCCTGCCTGTACAGTTGAAGGACTCTGTGCACTGTAGGTTTGGGGTATCGGGCTGCAGAGCGTCCAAAACACGAGACGTACCATATGACGGACGGTTTACCTACTAGATGAAGATTGATTAACCTGTCGGCTTGATTAAACGCCAATATGTTGTTTGGCCTTGATGGTAAGAGGACAGAATTACCCCTCATAGGTTTCCGAGCGTTAACAGGGATAAAAAAGAGGGAGGTTGGCTCGAACTACTCGGCTTCCGCTGTACTCAGTCTCGAGGTATACAGAGGCGAGAAGGAGTTGGATGCGTTCCGGTGTGTCTGTCAATAGCGTGGACACCCTTTGAGAAGCTAGTGTACGCGTATTCGTGTAGTATGAATACGCTCTCATTCCCCTTACGGCACAAAGCGGAATCTTCGTGCTGTATCGCTCCATGAAGCTCAAAAGGCACTGCCCCTCTACGACTTTACTGGTTTAGGGACCTTGGGCTTAGACCAACAGGGAGCTAGGGAATTGACGGTGTGCCGAGAGCCAGCTCCGCCACCTTGGACATGCGGCGGCACTGCTAGCGGAATAACTCGCATGGCAGTTGTTCTCTTCTTGCAGCCAGCACAGCCGGTTCCCTCAAAGCTACCGTGGGACCTTTACGATCATGTTTCAATGCAGTCGGCGAGGGAGGATAGCCAACAAGGCAGTTGATTGGCCATCACCCCTGTTAGAAGAACAGACTCTCACACCTTCACTAGGGCATACATGCAACCGGAGACTATTTCCGCCAATTGTGTAGTCGTGGATGGGACTACCGCGAAAGACCTTGAAGTTGGGCCAGGATATCTTCAAAATGGAGTATATTCTCTCGCTATCAAGACGGGAAACACGACAGAACCCCCATTTTTGTTTTGTCTAACAGTAGTCTGGAGTTACAGGTAGTATTATATGCAATGGGATGGCGCTTTTTCCACGACTTGCTTGCTTACCGACAGCAGGATGCTAATCCCTTCTCAATTCCCAGCGGGCTCTGCTAGTGTAGGTGAACTACATTAGGATTCTTGCTTATGATTCACTCGCAATGGGGCGGCAGACTTGGGGGCTGAATGGCCCTCACCGTGTGCTGTGCCTATATGGCTCAGATGTTGGCTCGAGTGTTCCTTCATTCGCTCAAGCATACGGTAGTGTTGTTGTCATCCGAACTAGTGATCGCGAGTAATCTAGAGCGCTCTCTTCCGAACTTCTTGGATTAATACACTTGCAAGTTTGAAACACTATCCAGGCTCCGGACTAGATTTGGCTTCTGATACGCCTTAGCCATCTCACTCGGGCAACCACTTCATGCGTAGGAGCATCAGTCCTGGATGCAATGGATCCCCTCTCCATCACAACCTCTGTGATCACCCTGTTGGGGGCGGCACAACATTGCTACAGCTTCTTACAATCGATTCGCAATGCTGATCGAGCACTTCAATCATTGGTCAGAGAAGTCAGTACTCTCAACGGCTACTTGAGGTCCATTGATAAAGCATTGGAAGATTGTCGAGGTAATGCCTATGCCTTAAGTCATATCGATCCAGCTCTTTGGAGGGAGAGCAAATTTGCGCTGTCGGATTGCCAGGAGACAATAGACGAGCTATGCTTAGCCTTTAAAGAACCCAAGAGGCCTTCCCGCTCGAATACTCTCTTTCGGAAAGCGAGAGTTGCGGCCGAGTTGCGATCTCGCGCGGGCGATATTGCCTCATTTCGAGAAAAGATCTCTATGTCAAATCTGTCCCTGCAGACACTATTACAAGTCATTAATGTGTAAGCCAGAGCGTTTATCTCGCCTGATTCTCGGCTGCAGCTTCGTGTTAACAAGTTAAAAGGTCGTTTTCTCTTCGAAGCAACGAATCTCAGGATACTATCTTGAGAGAGCTGAAAGAGCTGAAAGATGCTCTGAAGAAATCTTCTCAGGCTGCCACTGTTTCCTACTCCACCTTGTTTCTCAATGAACAAGATAGTCGTCTAGTTCACCATCTGAAAGGGTTGATTCGAGCGGCGCACGACTTCCATACAAGCGCGAGTGTGACCGCGAGTACAGTAACTGGTAGTACGCAGCCACCCCCTACTGATTTTGGGGACGATGATGCAAGGTCGGGAATCTCGCCTCGGCTGCCGTCTATGAAGAGAATGCAAATTGAGACGTATCTCTCCCAAAACCGACAGGTCGCGCGCTCCACTGCCTCTGTTTCCAGCGTGGAGGAGGACGAGGTTATACTTCCTGATTCACCAAAGGGTTCTGAAGCAGTTGTCGAGACACGCGAAATTGACTCTGATCATACTTTCAGTACTATCTTTACCAGTGGCTTCGCCAAGATCGCTCAACGGGCTCTTCAACAGCTCGATCTTCAGAAGGCAGAGGGACTTCTCAGAGAAGCTTTGAAGTGGCACAGCTCTTCCGGGTCAAATGATATACATCACCAGCAGCGTCTTCAGACTCAGCTTGCCTTGTGTGGTCTGCTCCAGGGAAATATCCAAGAAGCACAAGACTTAATCCTCGGCCTAGTTGATTCTAGCACCGAGCAAAGGACTGTCATGCATCAACTTCTTTATGCTCTGGCCTTGTTGCAATTGCACGAGTTAGACTTCGAGGGAGCGCGGGAGAACAGCAAACGGCTCTGGGCGGCCCTTCAAAAAACGCCGCCGCATTGTACAGTTCTAGAAGCAAACGATGCAATGAGAGTCCTAGCCACATCGTATCAGGAATCAGGAGATAGTCTCCTAGCCGACGCAATTGAGGCGGAAGTGCCTGGTCTAAGACTCTTCGAACCTGTACCTAAGATGGTAGACTTCCTGGTCGATTGTGAAGATCTTCTCGTCGGGATTTTCGGGCTCCAGGACTGCCCAGAAATCTCAAACTCTCTCTCAGTGGTTCGCAAAATCCACGATCTTCCAATAGCTAAAAACCCTAGCTCTCTTCAGTTGCGCGAACAGGGATTGGAAGATGCGTGTGTTCCGGTTTCAAAGTGCCCTTCCGTTGAGGCGGATGATGAGCTATCTGTGAAGGCGGATTTAGATTTCGTCAACGACGAGCCGAAAGCCAAGAAACGGTCCTGGTCAAATCTACGAGCCTTATTCAGACCTCGTTTAACGGACCTATATCCCTTAAATACCGGGGCCCAGGATTCTACATTTAAACTTAAAAAGATGGTAAAGGTATCATACTCTGCACAACCATCCCCCCAAGAACCCAGCTCCGACCGTGTTGCATCGGATTCGAGTGCACGAAACCCAATCAAATCGAAGCGGAACTCTTTAAAAAAAGGAGGTCCAGAGGTGCAAAAGAACCATGATTTGGAGAGCAACTCTCGGACTATGGAGTGGATTGCCGGACAAGCCAACAGCAACCCACCGGATACAACAACAGAGAGCCAGGATTTCCAGGAGCCAAGGCAACAGCTGCGACGCTGGTTTAGCTTCCAGGAGGGTGTGCCTGATTCCCTCTCCGAAAATCCGCCAACTGCAACCGCAGCTGATTGCCATGAAATGCCCAATAACGCAATCTTTGAGTTAATGGACACATCTCCCAGTGTAAAACCATCTACCCGAGCACACGAGTCGTATAGCCATAAACGTAACAATAAGCGTAAACCGCAACAATTGTATAAAATACCTAAGCTGGATCGATTTGATCACGGCAGCAGTCCATCATCATACCTATCTGATAATTCAATACGGATTCTAGATATTGACTTGCTCGAGCAGACCGATGAATGCCCAATTGGCATGGCTGTGACGACAGTCACTTCGCTAGAAATGGAGAGGGATATCTACGATCTGCTCGGCTATGGTAGACTAGCCTATGGAGGAGCTGAACAGACTCCAGCGAAGTTAAACGGGAAGGCTTCATTAGCTAGTAGCGATCTTCTAGACCACCTCGATAGCTCCTCAGGGTCAGACTCGGATATCTCCTCCGACTTTGACGAAGTGAGACAGTCAACCCGCCAAACATCGTTCGACTCTTCATTTCTCCTCGCCGGAAGAGCGGATCTAGACAGCGATGTTAGCGAAATCTCTCCGCTCCGAAGCCTTATGCGAACAAAGCACCAACAAGCCACGGACTTCAAAACTAGTAACGAGTCTCTCCCGCAAATGTCCCCCAAAGCAACAAGCAAGCATATTATCGAGCCAGAACAGCAGCCTCTCAATCCTCTGCAAACCCGCACATCGAGTTGCGAAGCCACCAACAATCCGACTGAGCCACGAGACCTGAAACTCCATGCCCGGAGTCGGCGGGAGTTTGGCCCAGCGGTAGCAAGGCTGTGCCGGTACAAGTCACCTCGCAAGGCCGTGTTCAGGAGACGGCTACCTGTCAGCGCAGCCGCGGGGCTACGCAGGCTGTTCGGCTCGCAGAAGCGTGTCGACGGGGGTAGTTTCGACTTCGGATTCAACAAGGCGCTCTACACCGGTCCCGACGCCGTCGTCGGCCCGTTCACCGATCCAGGGGAGCCAGACTCACCAGGCGGGCGCGAGTTTGCACCACTTGGCATCTCCACATCCTCGGAGAACTTGTCGGACGCTTTGAAGCCATTGAAACTGCGTTCGCGGCCGACAGAGAATATCGGGGAAGCGCCGACGGACGAGAAACGTGGTTCTTCGGCGGACATTGTCGTGCCACTCGCGTGTGACGACGAAGGCCGCTCGGGATGGAGAACGAGCAGCCTCACACGCACCCAGATCGATGACTTTTTCGACGTCTCGCGGGAACATGCCCCCTTTCCGAGCTAGTTAGGGATGCCGAAATTATGCCACTCAGACGGCCTGGATGCTTCCGTTGACCTGCTATCGGAGCTGCCTCGTTAAGTTCCACGTTCAGGTGATTTACGATGGTGTCCCCTGAATTTTCACGCCCGATAAATTACTAGAACGGCGAGGTATGTTACCATTACCATCTTTACCGCATTGCAACCGCTGTCTTTTTTGTTTCCCCTTTCCTCTCATTTCTTCCCTTACTGAGAGGATCGGGTTCATTTTAGTAGACTAGGTACAACAATGCCCACTTTAATCTCGTACGCCACTAACTTTAGGTAGAATATTTTAGGCTCATGCCGCCGAAACCTGCTATTCCGGTCTGCTCGACGCACAACCCCGCAGCTCGGGCCAATCTTACAAGTCTGTACCCAGATTGCCCGAGACCCCCGCGTACCATCTATGTACCTACGGGACTGCCCCGCATTCGACCCCCAAAATCCCTAACAGGGAAACTCCCTCCAGATCGACCCCCCTCATCACCACCACCAACCAGTCAACGTGGATGGGACACCTGCCTGCTACCTTAGCCTAAGCACCTACTCGACTACGCATGGGAGGGCCGCTACGGTAGTGGAGGAGCTCCGCCGGCGATTCTCTCATTGAAGAAACAAAAGGCGTCTCGACGACCGCACGTTTCGGAAACTCCAGTTCCCCGAACCACCGCCACCATGAAGCTCCTCTACCCAACCTCGCTCGCGCTCGACGTCGCAAGCCTCGAGGGCTTCAGCGCCTCGCTGCACCCCTACGACGTCAAGAGCGCCATCCCCGACGACCTGGTCGACGCCGAGGTCCTCGTGACCTGGACCAACAGCGCCGCGAACCTCGCCGACGCCGCCAAGCGCATGAAGAACCTCCGCTGGATCCAGTCTCTGGCCGCGGGCCCCAACGACGTCCTCGCGGCCGGCTTCCCGCCGTCCGTGACGGTGACCACGGGCTCGGGGCTGCACGACCGCACCGTCGCCGAACACGCCCTCGGCCTCCTGCTCGCCGCCGCCCGCCGCTTCGACGAGATGCGCGACTACCAGGTGCAGAGCCGGTGGGCCGGCCACCTCGGCGGGCCCCAGCCCGACCGCCCCCGGGACCGCTTCACCACCCTGCGCGACGCCAACGTGCTCATCTGGGGCTACGGCAACATCGCCAAGACGCTGGCGCCGCACCTCAAGGCCCTCGGCGCCACGGTGCGCGGCGTCGCGCGGTCCCCCGGCGTCCGCGACGGCACCGAGGTCGCCAGCGACGCCGACCTGCCCTCTCTGCTCCCGCACACCGACGCCCTGGTCATGATCCTGCCGGGGTCCGAGGCCACCCGGAACGCGCTGAACGCGGAGCGGCTGGCGCTCCTGCCGAAGCACGCGTGGGTCGTCAACGTCGGGCGCGGCACCAGCATCGACGAGGACGCGCTGGCCGAGGCCCTGGAGAAGGGGGACATCGGCGGCGCCGCCCTCGACGTCTTCGTCACGGAGCCCCTGCCGCCCGAGTCGCCGCTCTACAAGGCGCGCAATTGCATCGTCAGTCCCCATGCGGCCGGCGGCCGCCCGCAGGACGCCGAGGCCCTCATTGCGTATAATCTGCGGCGGTTCCTGGCGGGCCAGGAGCTGAAGAATGTTATTTAGGCAACGACCGGGGGCGGTGGTGGTGGTGTATGGGTATGGGTGTGAATATAGCATGGTAGAGTAGACAAATAGAGGTTTTACACGCTTTATCGAGGAGTATCTTTCCCTCGAGTACGCTCATCTTTACTTGTACGTGCGGGCATACTTTGTCGGCTTATATATATCTGCTTTGTTCTTTCGTGAAACAGCTTCTTGGCAATACTGGGTGTTTGCGTCCTAGAACGGATTGCCTATCAAGCTATCAGCTATCACTTAGATCCATATCTGGCTATATAGTTATAGAAACCTGGTACGACGAGGTGATGGAAGTTGCTTGCACAATCTAAATTCCGGTCCATACTAATGAGAAGGACTCGGGTATTGGACGTCTGTCAAGCGCGAAGGCTACCTGTCAAGACAATTGCGCACATGGACTACGGTTACCGATTCTGGTGGACATCCCCGTCTTTTCATAGAATCCAGGCTTGTCATTGACATATACGCGTTTGCTCTATATGTATAGCAGATCAATTGGGACATTGCCACCGATACCGATGGGTACCACCCCCTTTTTTATCTCTTCCTAATAATCCCTATACCTGGAAGTTTCCTTTTAGATCTTCGCATTTCCTTCACCATCATCTCCCTAGTCAGCATCCATCTGGCACTCCTCATCCTAATCCTCATCAGTATCATCTATCAGAACCACTTCACCCTCAGCTATCTCATCCTTATCCTCATCAATATCACCAATCAGAGCCACTTCACCCTCAGCTGCTTCAGACATTCTACCAGCACTGCTGCTACTCCTAGGAGGATCAACATCATCATCAGGAAGATCAACGCAGCTCTTCTCAGCCATCCTCGCCACCTCCTTGACGCCATAGCCGCAGGGTTCATCACCGAATCGGGCCTGGTCCTCAAGATCTTGCTCAATCTTCGCAAGCGGCTTATTCAGATCCGTCCCCCGCAGCGTCTCCCTCGGATCTTTACCAGCTGCGCCGGCAGCGCCATGGAGGTGCTGGTCCGTATATCTTGTCTTAGCAAGGAGTTGCTGCAGCTGTGCGCGGCGCGGCGCCGACGCCCGCGAGAGATCGATCATCGGGAACGGCAGCATGGCGATGTCCTTGGCGCCTAGGCGCACGCGTAGCATGAGTTCGAGTGCGCGCTCCAACACGGCCGGATTCTCGAGATCGACCTCCTTCCACGGTACCGTTGAAAGCGTCCCCCCGTCGTTGCCGTACGATAGGAGGCGGCGCAGGTTGTTCTTCGGATGGCTGAAGACGCTCTTGGCCGCCCGTGGCAGTTCAATGAATTCCGCGTAGTAGGTGTCGCGCGTCCGCAGCGCCAGAAACGCTGCGTCGTCGCTTACCCCTTCTCCTTTTCTGTTATAATTATACCAGCCGCCGCTGCCGTCGCCTATCCTTGGCACGATCGCTTCTTGCCCCTTTCGCTTCTTCGAGCTGGAGTCGGTATCCGTGCGAAGTTTGGTTTCGTTTGAGATGAAGAGACTTCCAGAAAAATCGGCATTTTCTTCTTCCTCTTTCTTGATGTCTTCAACCTTAGTCATGGAGTTGATTCTGATCTTAATTCCCTTGGGAGCTGGCGCCCCGGCTACTTCTTCCTTCTTAATTTTCTTGTTTTTAATTTTAATCTTTATTTTCTTAAAAGGCGGCGCCTCGACTACTTCCTCCTCCTTAATTCTCTTGTTTTCAATTTTGGCCTTCGCATCAGTAGTATCGAGCTTCACTTTCTTGAAAGCCGGTGAATCGCCTTCCTTGTCTGAGTCATCGTCAAGTAGGTTTCTCTCGAGCCGGAGTTTTTGGCCCTCAGGAGAATGCCATGCTTCGTTGACTTCATATTGAAAGAGATTGAGGAGCCGGACTAATACTTTCTTCGTATTCCCTTGCGCTCGTCCGCCCAGCTCGGGGAGGATCTTCTCAATCTGGCGGCTCTCTCGGAAGGCATGGTACGAGTTCTTGAGCTTCACTCTGTGGACAGTAACATCTGAATTCTGACCAACCTAGAACTGGTAATTAGCACACTCCTGCCTGAAACATATTAATGACAATGCTAGAAAACCCACTCGAATAACTCTATGGATAGCCTGCCACTGGACTGGAAGACTGTGCGACTGAGAAGCAACCAAGACCCGCGAGCAGCTCTTGTGCAAATTCGTGCCGGCGAAGCCAACACTATACAACTGGATTAAGATTTGACACGACCTATTATCGCTACTGTTGAAGCTCCTAACGAGTTGCCGACGTTCATCTCGAGACAATTGCGCATGCATGCAACGGCATTCGAAACCCAAGAATTGCAAAACAAGTTCGTAGTAGAAAGCGACCATTGGATTATGCTCGACAATTAGTAGCTTCTTAATCCGCTCATTCTCCTTTCTAGTCAGGATGTTCTCATCGATATAACGGAGGATGTAGCGAAGGATAGGGGAGTTCCGTACAGCAATTCCCATCCAGCCGACGTGAGTCTCCGGCGTGGTTTCGGTCGGTAAGACCAAGAATTGGACTAGGCCGGGGAGGCTCACATCTTGCGCACGCATTTCAGCGACTTCAACTGACAGTGTCGAATGACCATTTGCCGAGAGGATTGTGTCGAGATCGTACACATCCAACGAAGAAGAGGCCATCTGAAGGATTCTAATGGAATTCATGATAGGTACCTTTGCGTCCTCTTCTTCTTTTTTAGGCCTCTTACCTCTACCAACGACGCACCCCCAGTCATTCAGACCTTCAAGATACCGGATGAGGAGATCCATGTGCACCCTCTGGTATTCCTGGTCATAGGCTTCTCCAGGACTAATGTCGACGGTATAATTCTCGACCTTTGGGAAAAGACCCTCAAGACATATCGGCCGAGTCTTCTCCCAATCGGCATAGATGTAGGAACTAGGAGACCTCTTCAGCATGGCAAGCTTTTCGAAATGCCTGAGGTATTGGCGTGTCAGATCGATGTCATGCGTTCTAGCCTTCCAGTGCTTGAAGAGCAATCTAGCAAGCAAAGCTGGCCGTCCTGCCACTAGTTGAAAATGATGCGAGCTAGGATACTCGTCAAGGAGATCAAGGCTCTCCAGGTCTTCAAACTTCTTTTCGATTTCGTTCCACAATGTAGGGTCCTGTTTCAAGTATTTCTTAGGTGCGGTCCACAGCAGCCGAGCGAGCGCGAATATGTCAGCGAGTGTATTTATACACGGCGTAGCCGTGATAAGAAGGGTGAACTGGCGCTCGAGGAGATAGACTGATCGCCAATTTTTAGTTTTGTGATTCTTCACTTTATAGGCTTCGTCGACGATGACAAGTGAGAATCCTCGTCCCTCCTCCGTGAAGGTCGAGCTCCATTCCGATTCCCCTCTGTTATATGTACAGGTTCTCACGGCCCAACTTTCCATTGTCACGATAAGAACCACCTTGGATGCCCGAGGATCGTTCTCGTCCCAAACATAGCTGATGTTGGCCGGCCACTGCTTGAAGTGGTCGCGCTCTAGGTGAGCAACTCGGTACTGGCCACCTGGTACTTCTAGACCAGGTCCTGAAACAATAATCTGATGTAAGGTAGATTCGTCGATGATTTGACGAAACTCTTGTACCCACTGACTTCCTACAGTAGCATTAGGGGCCACAAGTAGAATAGGACGATACTTGGCGGTTCCATCTTCAGCTCGTATAACATTAAGTCCTTGGCTGATCAACAGATCTACTAAGGCAACTGTGATAAGTGTTTTCCCAAGTCCCATAGAGTCAGCCAGGATCCCACCGAAGTATTTAGGACCTTTCAGACTGTTGCGATTTTCTATATCGGAGGGGGTTCGAATGTTAGAGCTCGGCCTTCCAGTGATAGGATCTCTGTACTTCAACGTAGGCAGATCTCCAAACAGCCTGGAGAGCAGCCACACTATTGCCGTGACTTGATGGTCCAGCAAGCCTCGGCGGCCGTCCTCGTTGTCCAAGTTCGGGATGAGAGGTGATCTCCATATAGTTGAGTTATTACGGCCATACTGACCACACTGCGTCAGCTTCAAATATGTGGCGCAGGGGTTAACGGGAGGACCGAGACTGTTAGGGCTGGCGGCAATAATTGACTGAGCGGCCGCACTGATCTTTTGTGTGTGCTCATTATCATCAACCTTAGAAGAACGAGTGCCGTGATCTTTAAACTAGTAGTACTGTTAGCTTCAATGAAATGAGTGTACCTACACCTACATCTATAGTACCTCAGCGTCCACGTCTTGCTGTCCATCAGCCCTGATCGCCCTGGCTAAATTTTCCAGTGTCTCGGGCTCGTTCGATTGACCGACAACAGACTCATTCTTCATGATTTCACCCGTAGTCTCAAAGTTGTCGTCGGGGTGGCCATCAAGTGTCTTTTGGATACAAAACTTGGCAAATCGCTCGCGGTCGGTAAGGCTAAAGCGGCGGTATTCATGGCCAGAAAAGAACTTGGTCAAGTCTATCCGGGGAAGTTAGTCGATTTAATGAGGTAACAAATAGGTATCGTCACTTACCTTCTTTCTTGGTGAATCGGTCGTAAGGATCCCACCTGCCCTTCTTATTGTCCTTTTCTTGGCGGTTATCAGACTTTTGCGAGGCATAGGGGTGCTCAAAAAGTTCGGTCTCAACCTTTTCACTCCATGAGGCAGAATTCTTTGCGGCCGCAGCCCGCTGATGCCGGTTTTCAGACATCCTTCCAGCCAACGCCGAAGAATAAGGGTCAAGAGCAGCAGGCTGATGGGAGCAGTCTGGGAAGTGATCAACCGCGCTTTGAGCTACATTACAGACCGAATAAACGAGTGAGAAGAAAGCGTTTTAACGATGGAACAAATGCGAAGAGATGAGGAAGGAGAGGGTGAGGAAGGAATGACCTCGTTGCTATAGAGGAGTGGGAAAGGTGGGCGAGAATCTAGATCGGAGTACAGCTTGTAGTAAGGGGTTGGCAACAAAGCTAGAAATAACTTCACATGCCTGGGTGAGATAGTGGTCTTTGTTGCAAGTTGCACATCTAGAGGCAGTTGCGTCAGGATAGAGATTGAGATGCGAAATGATATTCGGACTTGGTCAGTGAAGGGATAGATGTAAGTTGGGAGGCGGGAAGGGGGAAGGAAGGAAGGAACAATATCGATCTTGGTTGGTAGCCGTCAATCGCGGGCAGAGGGAATGGGTAGTGTTAACAAGCACGGATCCAAATATAAATGCACGAACCGATCACCATGGGCACAGGGTAGAGTGGGTTGGTAACTGCCACGCATCACGTATCAAACCCATATTAGCATGTTAAGTGATCATCGGGCAGGTGCAGAAAGTTAGCTAAGTGAGGTGAAGGGAGGGTTAGCTTGGGTTGGGAGGCCGATGCTGCGCTTACCTCCGAGAGGAAGAATAGTTTCCTATATTGATGTAAGGGCATTGGATAAGATCTGAGTGAGTAAGATCGAAAGATGGTGTAAGCCCGACGGGAGAAAGTAAAGGGGGTGGGTGTGTAAATGTAGAGCTCGCGAGATGAATGGAATTGAAGAGGTATTAGACACAAAAGGCAGTGGAGGCTGCCCGAGAAGAGAGAAGTAGGTATTTTGATATGAAAACGGCAAGTTATGATTGACATGAAACACGGCAGCAATAATAAAAGACCCGACAGAGGCACTTACCTCTGTTGAGTTGGTGCAGTAGATTGAATATGAGGACGGAGGAAGTCACGAAGGTCTAGGGACGGGAGGATTCCGAGATCCCATGGCGGTGGTGGAATCGGCGGGGGGTTTGAAGCTTGGAAGGTAGCACCCATACCGGCACTTACGTACTAAAGGTACCCAAGGCAAATTCCAAGGCTGTGGTTACGAGACGGATATGTAGATACCTACATAAGTAGGTAGGTCAAGGCAGCTGAAGGTAGATAGGCTAGGTAGGCATGAGGCATAGTTACTACTGCACTACTTCTACTGCTACTATATCTATGGCTCATCGTTGCTTCGCTCAAGAAGCTTTACAACTTAAATCTGAATCCATGCTCGGCTGCGTGTCCGGGCAAAGCGTTGATAGCGCCCTCGACATGAATGCCCCGATCAAGCTTCTTGTTTAACCTCATCAGAATAATCCGCAGCACTAAGGCGGACGCAATTGCGAGCACTGCAGTCCCGCTGTTCACACCAAATGCGATAACATATCGAGGAGCCATCCAGTCTTGGTATCTGTTTTCTTTGTCAGCATCATGTCCACTCCTCACTCTTGTACAACGATTGTGGGAAGACTGACAGATAGCTCGCGTAGATACTGGTGGCATTCGACACCGCGTTGATAAAGGAGAGGGCAGCCGCACGCTTGGCCGGCGGTCGAGGCATTGTGTTGCTAATCCAGGCCAGTGCTACCACAAAGGCGCCGTATATTCCAGGGACCTATCCACCGTATCAATCGTAATTCTCTACCTATGAGTGACCGGCCGGGTTCTCCCAACTTACCATGATGATGATAGCAAAGTACCGTGGACCTATTGCTGTCGTGGTTGCAGCAATGATGAAGCCCACGAGGGCGACGCATAGCGAGAGTGTGATGTGCCAAAATCTCTCTCCAGTTCGATCTGCGTGCCAAGCATTCAAACAGGAGGTAATAACGCAGAGGACATAGGGAGGACTTGTTAATAGGAGAGTTTCGACGTTGCCGTATCCCAGAGTCTTAACCACTGCCGGTAAGAAGTTCGTCACCCCTGCAGACGATATAATACCGGTAACCAAAAGTAGCTAATAGCCAGGCTTCAGTTAGTATAACCTCCCTTGCAGATGATCGTTTCAGAGGGACTTTACCAAGACGTAGGTTTTCACATCAGTAAACGCCAGCCTGGCGCCATCCCACATCGACTGCTCCTCAGCAGCCCAATCATCCTCGCCAATGTCTTCTTCCAGCCTCCAGATCGCAAGAGCCTTCTCTTCCTCGCTAAGCCATTTGGTGGTTCGTGGAAAGTTCGGCAGGAGAGGAATCGCTATCAATGCTACGCCTACTGTGGTGACACCCTCGATAATGAAGAGCCATTGCCAGGCAGAATAGCCTCTTACGCCGTCCAGATTTGCATTGACGCCTGCTGCTATCAAGCCCGAAAAGGCTCCGGAAATACTACCAACAATCGGGGTCAGTAATTGCCTTTGGGAGCGTAAGATGTAACCATTTCAAAGCTGCAGGAAGCTTCCAAGACCTGCTTTTGGCCTGAAAGAAAACCTGTATACTTTAAAAACCACCAGGATAAGAAGGAAATGGCGCGGGGAATTACTCACAGGGCGCCAGAGTAGAGGAGAGCAGTACGTAGCCCGAGTTCTTTTCTGGTATACCAGCAACTAAGATAATACAGGCATCCGGGCTGTTACCGTTGCGAATTAATATAAGCATGCAGCCTCAGAAGTGTGACAGAACTGACAAAGTAGACTGCTTCGACAAAACCCAGGAAGAACCGCACCGCGATCAAACCGCCGAAGTTCTAGCGCCATGTTAGTTCTCGTTGTTTTCTCTTCAAAGATCACTCGCGCTTACTCACCTTCACTGTTGAGGTAGCTGCCGAAATGACGCCCCAGATTACCATCTATATAAAATCTCAAGTTAGTGTTCAAGTGTCTAGCATAGCATGATTGTTACAACCATCTCGAGTTTCAACTTACGCAAGCCGGCAGGTATACTCCAGGTAACCCAATTTTGTTTAAAAACAAGTTTGAGGGGACTTGTACCAACAAGTAACTAAAATCCCATCAAGTTAGACGCTAATAGGGTAAATTTTTCAGATATTGACGGCCTTACCCAACGAAAAGAATACTGACGGCCGTCTATCCCGACGTATTAATACAACGCTGAGCAGTTCCGCAGGATAATTCACGAGCTTACTTGGAACTGGTTTCCTTCCAGCTTGAGATCCTCAGGCAAACCAGACAATTTTGCTGCGGCGATGTTATTTCTGTGCTACATTAGAAGGCGCTCTCTCCAACTCCACGGGATTTGTGTTTACCGACCGATCAATGTAGTTTAAGATATCTATCTCCAAGAAATTCAATTAGCGATACTATTTCGAGGCTGTGAAGCAAAAGCTAAGCCGACTGGTCGCCGGGCATTTCCTCCAAGCGCGCACGCCAAGAAGCGTCAGCACTTACACATTAGAATAATCATAGGCAGCAGACGGAAATCAATCTTCCTCACAAGCCGCTTTTCGAGTTTAATGCGCTCCTCGGGTGTTAACCGCATGATGATCTCGGGAGGTTGCAACCCTCTCGCCACGGCCTGTTGTAAGTCGGCCACATTCCCGCCAGTATCGACCCGGGCGGATTTGGTGGATCTAGCGTCATCGTGTGATGAGGATGGGCGCTCGGCGTCTGAAATATGTCTTGAAACGGCGGCCATATCTTTGTTTGTAGCCATGGACGGCGCAACTACATCGCCAGTTGTGTCCATGAGTCACGAAATGGCCCCGAAAGGATTGAGACTTTCTGTCTAACAATGCGCTGGGTGTAAACGGGGGGCGCCAGGAACGCTGATTGGGAGTACTTCTAATTAAGAATAAGAACGTGCATGAATATTTCCGCAATACCAACGAAGCATAAGCGGAGTAATACAGAAGAGGAGGACACGGCTATCGTTTTATTGTTTGCGGTTACCCCAAGTCCCAGCCCTGACCGGTTGGTTGCGGCTACCTGACCGCCTCGCTCGGGTTCTTAGGGAGCTCTACCCGAACTCCCCCATCCGAACCCACTTCAGAACTCCCCAAATATCCCCTTACGCTATCCTCGCTCCGAATTTCTGGAGATGCTCAACTAGATAGACGTGAACTAATGCTATGTGGTCGTACGATGTAACGATTACTGATAGAAAAAAAGGGAGCCAACCCGCCTGCAGCTTAGCGCTCATGGCATTCGAATATATCCGCCAATACTTGTGAACTATCCAGTCAGTAGTTCGAAACTCGCATACATGCCGCTAGGGAGTTGACCCCCACCAACCCCAACATCCGTTAAACTCTAACTGGTCTAGTTTATACCGGGGGATTAGCTTATCATATGCCAAGACAAGTGCCAGGATGCGGGGAACTTAGCTTCGTGAGGTGGCTTTTCTGGGGGAGCTAAGACTGGTCAAGAAAGGTGGCAATTGGGATCCTGCGATTGGATTGGGAGAGACAATTCGGCCCTTTCGCGAGAATTACGGGTAGGCGTATGTAGTCGATTCCCACTATCGGTGAGGCAAAACGGGCCGGAAGATATTATTACATGTACAATAGTATATGTATGTTGCCGATCTGCTGTAGAAACGGGAAGGATTAGATACTAGTAAAAAGGTGGCTTGTGTGGCGTTGTTGGATACGAGCGAGCGGCGTTGATGAACATCGTTGCAAGACAGACTGACGGGTTTACTTGCTTGAGACGGAACTCCTGGAAATATACGATAATGTGTCTTGACCGAACATGGAAAGAATATTAACACACAAACAAGAACAACACATGTATAACGACTTAGACTACCTACTATATACACTTACCCAGCTGCAGTAAATGTTTCCCGAAAATCTGTGTTGCTTCGGGGGCTGCCGCCAGGTTAGATAAGCTATACAGCAGCAGCTTAATTATGATGCGTCGGTTAGAGATATGTTGCAAGATTAGTTTTAAAATTTGAACGTGTGATAGGTAGAATGCATGGAAAGCTGGGCAATGTCGTTCCCGGGCCAAGTGACGGGAGAACGCCATGGAAGAGTAAGTTGTCCCCCCCGTTTTCCGAAAAAACCACCTCCGCCACGGTACCCACATAAATAATTACCGGATTCGGAAAAAGAGGTCACCAGGGAGGTATCATTAGACGCGACCTCATTTTCCACACCTGGTAAGCGAGGAGGGTCTCATTAGATGGGTCAGGTCATGAACGGGCGGTCTAGAAACTCAGAAACACAAATACTTGATGCAGTCGTACAGTAAGTGGTAGGTGGTGGGAGGTGAGTACAGGAAATAAATATATCCTCCATCTGCGCCGCTGCTGCGCTTCGCGCTGTCGTTCACTTCGTATTCAAGGTCATAAATACCCCCCCCCCCTGGATCCTCCCAAATCCTCCCGCAGCCCTCCCCCTTCCCCTTCCCCTCCTTCTGGGGCTTTCATTACCCCCCCCCTGTACGCTGTCAACTGACAGGTTGATATCCGATATTCCGACATGCTGACTACGTATTAAAGAATGGCAATCCTAATGGACGCTTGCAGATTGCACGGCTAAGACAAAGTTCGAATGAGTGGGCCGTCTTCGAAAGACTCCTTTCCGGTCTTCGTGACGGATGGCAAAACGAGTGAGGGTATCAATGAGTGGCGTCGTGCGTGTGTGTGCGCTGCAGGCAAAAACGAGCGAAACGACCCCCGCCGGGTTCAAAAAGAGCGAAATTCGGCGACTTCGGCAATGAGTGGTGAGGAAGGAGTGGAATCGAAGTCGCCGAGGACCCCCAGCGCCGGCGGACAGCTAAAGCAGTTTCTCTTTCTTCTTCTTCGACGATATCAAAAGCGAGCGGTGGTTATACAAAGGCCCGACGACAAAAGCTTTCTGCTAGGAGACGATGGAAAATTAGACGCCCGAATCGTCCTGCTCGATGCCGGCCGTGTCTTGGTAGTTGTTCCAGTTGGCGCAGGTGTTCTGAAGGGCATCCATGTCCGTGGTATTGGCGATTTCGGAACTGCGTTCTACGAGCTGCAGCGCGAAACCCTGGGATGTGTGCCAGCCGATCTGGATGCCGCGGAATGATTAGCTGGGGAAACGCCGGGAGAGCGGGGCAGAAAGAGAAGAACTCACGTGGCAGTGTGCAAGCCAGACACCTGGGTTGTCGTTCTGGAAGGCGATGGCTAGGTATCCAGACGCGGGGAGCATGGCTACATCACGACGCGGCGGGTTGGAGAGGTTTAGCGCCGTGTCCTCTGAGAAGGTCGCCATGGGTTCCTGGCCCAAGATGAAGAAGTCGTGGCCGTGTAAGTGGAATGGGTGTTCCTGGGGATCGTTAGCCTCTGCCCGCTGCCTGCCGTCTGCGGAGCGAGAGAAGGGGTTGCGGGGCACTCACCAAACCTAGCTGCGACTCGATAACGAGGTAAGTCCAGGTGTTCGTCTCGTTCAGGGTAATTATATTCTCGACATCGGTGAAGACGGCATCGGGAGTCAAGACTTTCGCGAGGGCTAGAGAGACGAGGCGGTTAGCGCTACGAAGACGACGGCATCTGTGCATCTGATGTGACTTACTAGGCTCTCCCCAATCCGAGAGGAATGAGTTGGAGTTTAGGGTCCACTTGAAAAAGCCGCCAACAATAGCCAAGCCGAGGTCCATAACCTGTTCAGTCACGGCTGCACCCACATCCAGGGAAACATAAGGGACAAGGCTCTCAAGCGCCACATCAGAGCAGTCATCGGTATATTCGTACGAGTTTGTTGCAGGTTCCACGACAGTAAGGTTGTTGTAAGTTACAATACCCTTAATGTTAAGCGTCATTTCGTTCGAGCTGCAAGTGATCTGGGGGATAGCGCGCATCCAGTAGCTGCCTGGGTCCTGGTCGGCCTTGACAATGACATCGTATCGTTGGCCGATGCCGATGTTGATCATCTCCGTCTCAAATGGAACAATGGGCACCAAGTCTGATGCGATGACCGTCAACGTGTGGTTGTCGATACCAAACCTGAACATGGTGTCTATAGCCGTGTTCACGAGGCGTAGACGGTATGACTTGCCGGTCTGGAAGCTGGTCTGGAAGCGTGAGCCGCCGTCTTCGTACACATTGAGGCCGTTGATGAGACCATTGTTGGCTGTAGGTGGTGCTCCACTCGAGGCGATGCCGTATAACTCGTCGGTAGTCTGGTGCAACCAGTCGCTAAGCACGACGACGCCTTTATCTACGTCATATGGCGCAGAGGCGGGTCCGTTGATGATTATGCCACCAAATACGCCATTCCTTTGAGACCATCAGCTTGAACCCTTGAATAGCGGGTGTGATCGTCTACTCACCAAGCTTGTAGGGAGAAATGGCTGTGATACCAAGTGGTTCCGTACTAGTTCATGGTTAGCACGGCGGCATCCCTGACAGCAAAGTTGCGGAACGAGTACCTGTGTCGCTCTCCATGTGTAGGTCATGCTATCATCTGGGGCCACGGGGCATTGGGTGATCGAGGCCACACCATCTTGTTCGGTGGTGCCTTGTTGACGGATACCATGCCAGTGGATACTAGTGCCGTTGTTTTGCAAACTGTTCTTCACATGAACCACTGCATGATAGTTAGTGTGGTGTTTCAAGCAAAAGGTCGGGGTGGTCGGAGGCTTACCAACGGTGTCACCCCAGTCAGCCTCGATGGTTGGACCAGGTATCGATCCGTTCACCGTCAGAGTCATGCGCTCAACGCCATCGGGAGCAAGCGTCGAGTTCACAATCTCAAACCAATACTCCCGGATAACACCTGTGTTAGGAGCCTCCTCGTACCAGTTGGTAGAGAGCGAATAATTGCCCCAGCAAGTAGGGGCGGTGGCAGAATTAAATTCACAGGAGCCAGACTGCCTAGGACTGAGGCCGGGATGTGCCATGTAAGGCGCGGCAGCAACGAGGGCCGGAGAAGCTATGGCCGTCAGGCCGGACAAAAGCTGAAGGAAGTGCATATTGAAAGAGTGTCGGGGAAAGTATCAACAAGAGGGATAGTGGTGAAGAGAGAGACTATCTGAATTAGCTGCCGGGCGCTGCTGTCTGCTTTACTATCATCATCATCATGAAGGGCGACGATCATATTTATACACCTAATCGACGATGACCAGCAAGTAGCGCTCTGGCACTTCTACACGAAAGCGAAGGCTGACCGAATGCCTCCGTATGCGCTGCAACGTCCCATAGCCTCGCCCATGGCCGTCGTGACAGCATCCTCAGCATGCATTTTTCGTGTAAACCGGGGAGCAAGTATGATCAAAAGTCGATTGACGATACTCGATACGATGTGCAGGATGGCTCATGCACAGTCTCGCGATCTATTGATTCAATAATCAAGGGTCCGACATAAGTCTAAGACGGAAAGGGTCAAGCGGCCGCGGTCTGCCTGCTAGACACGTTCCCGTATTAGACCGCCGCCGTTCGATAAGATGGACTGTATGAGGGCATTGAGCTGCAGTTCGTCGTCGTCAGCATCTCCTCACAACGGGGGTGCTCTATCAGTGCCCACATGTGGAGGAACCAAGCTCGACTTTGATGGCCTGAACAGGTCAGATGCGCTGTGACAGAGGACTAACCCTTGTGATGGGAACCCCGCCTGCCCGAAGAACATCCTCCATGCCTCTCAGCTAGGCCATTCAAAGTGGGCTTCTCAGGGATGAATAATCGTCTTGTTCAGCCCAACGACATTTCTGCTAAGCACACCGACGCCACGAAAGTCTCGAAAAAGGAGGCTTACCAATCTGTAAAGTTTCGAAACCAAGCACTGTCTAACAAACCTGGGAGGTGTTACCTGACTGGCCAGACCTCCATTGCTCATGTGTGCAGGCTGTATCATCGAGAAGCCAACCCCGTCTAATCCGATCATATTATCAGCCCAGCGATCATATAGTGAGAGACAACTAATCTCCGCTCATCCCATATGGTGTGTGTGTACCTGCATGCATGCAGTCTGTGAGGAACGGACTGGACGCGTCTGACTGAACGCAAACATAAGGTCCTTTTTCCGTGGGCGGGGCCAGCGACAATATAGACAAGGAGTATGCAAGACCGTTGAATGGAGTGAAGACAAGGGCATGGCACCGTAGCATAGGAATATGCAGTAGTAGTATATCGTAAGGATTGTCTAGGCCTTAGTCAACCCTCACGGTTCGATGTTGCGCTCATAACCCGACCTTACCCGGCCCCGTGTAGGCCAAGAGCGTCTCTGTGACGGTAACATTATCACTACTTTTGGGTTGACTGACTTCAGTTTGTAATGGCTAAGTAATATGGTAGAATGTTTCTGGAACAGTGCGGTAGGTTGCAGGAGGTGGCGTCGGAATTAGCTTGGTTATACGCATGGTAACTTACCTCAAACTACAACTGTTTAGCGACCCACTCGGCTCATAAAGGCGGTTTGGGAAAGGGATGGTACAAGGGTTGAGTTTGGTGGCAGCTGGCAAGAATACACAGCGGTTGATCACGACGGTAGGAGTGAATTGTTTCCACGTCTCATGAGGCCACACCCATGACACCCCACGACAATGACGTTGAAGGTAATTTAACCTTGGCGATAAATTGCCCGTGGCCACGGAGATAGAGCCTCCCTCGCTGCTAGTTGCGGGCAATATCAAGTGAACTATTCATAGAAACACTTATCTATCTGGCCTAGCGCTTCAGCTTCTTCCTATAAGGGGGCACATCAGAACCCCCCGCATATCTCTTCATTTCTAGCCGTGGCTTAAGCCTCGGGCCGCAGGTACCTAGTGTAACCGCTACTGCTGGTCATGCACTAGGTATGCGAGTCATGTACACTGGTGACGGGATCCAAGAGGGTATTGTACACGTACTCCTAACGTGCTGCATACCGACAGGAGTATAGGCCGATGCAATATCCTAGCTTTGATATTCACCGAGTGACAAGGGATCCCGCGGCTCCATTGGAGAGGGACACGCAAGCCAATCATTGTGCCTTCTCGTCTCCGTCCCATGGAGGTGACGAAGCCGGTTGTCCCGCACGTGGGGATGATACCGCTTCTCTCTTATGCACACTAGGATCATGTCGTGTATCGATGGCCACGGGACGCAAAGACGCCCTGTCCTGTCCAAAGCGTTATGCCGGATGATGGGCCGTATTCTCGTCAATATGGCGTGGGCAATAATTACTCCTCAATGCGACCTGATCCTGGACATTGTTGTTCTTGGCTTAAGGGCTGATGTGACTGTAATTTGCTAACACGGCCGACGGCAGGACCCGATTCCGATGCAAGTCACACAGGAAATCCTACCGAAAACTGACGCCAGATTTCCGGCTCACCAGATTTCCGGCTCTCGCTTTTTCCAAATGTGGAAAACCAACTGGTCATCTTCGAGTTGCTGAGAAAGAGATCGCGCGTGGAAGGTTGGTCAGCCTTCAAAATGTCAATTCCAATTTACGGTGTGTGCGACAATGCCAGGAGTCGACTGCGGTTAGCACGCCGCGCCTATTATTATAGATATTATAGTGTTCCATAATGGGGAGACTCTGGCGGTCCAGTCCTGATGCAGCAATCCTTAAGTCCGAAAGTCTCAATTGGCGACCGCATCTGGTCGGGAAATAAGAATCGAAGGAAACCTGGAGGTTACAGTAGGTGCAGCAAGTTGAATGCGAACCAGCATTAGCCTCAGGCCAGGCCTCAGGCCACAATATCGCATTTGTGGGGATGAGATCAGGGTACTGGCGAGCTAGGTCATTGTCCAGGGACCATGTTGATTTCGTATCCTGGCTCCAGCTACCGGTCCATCTTGTCCATTTTGGCCGCAGCTATTGTTGTCGTTATATCAGGTACCACTGCACCTCTATGCATCTGTAGTGTAGTTGAGGTCCCACAACGGAGTGCTCCATGACCCCGGAGGGCCTCGTCATCTATCTTGATCTATAGACGCCCAGCCCCTTGAACCCCGACAAATGAGCGGTCGGTTGATTCCTCCCCGTGTATCCACTGGCTCCTGAGGTAATGGTCAGCTGGGAAAAAATCACTGGTGTAAACCAGCCGATTCGGAGTTTACTAATTGCCGCACCCCCGATGCCTGCGAATTTCGCCCTGAGCACAGAAACAACTACCAATGTATCTACTATGGAGCATAAAGCCCGTTTAAAGCTCAAACAGCCACTTTTGTAGGTGGCGTCCGCTCGTTCAGAAGCGATGAAAGCTGATTGGGACGCATCATAAGTCTTTATTGGCGCGACATCGCGGCTCAGCAAGGGTATCACTGCGCGTACATCAGCTCAGATGCATGTTTAATGTGCAGTTTCAGCAGCTTCTAAATGATCCAGAACGGGATGGCTGCACTTATTCGACGACCTTAGAGTAGCATCTCCTAGCTGACCATCAGGGGTACAGCTGAGCAGGAGGATGTTGAATTTAACGAAGTCCTATAATCCAGCTCTGCTCGAACTCAGCTGTATGACCGCCAGCAACGCGTAACGAAGAGTTTTTGATATCTTCCATCTTAGAGGAGCCTGACTGACATTAGTGAATGCAGGTTATTTGTTTTATGGGGTAAAGCTCGCGTGTCTGGGCTCTCTCAAGTGTCTCACCTTACTGACCCCTCTATTGATGCCATTGAAATGCACTGTTTTAGTCCCTCGATGTCCAACGTTACAGCCAACTCGTGCTCTCATTGCTGACCAAATTCTCGCCAAAGCCTTGTCTCGGTGTTACCACGCGCTGATAATATCGCCGAATTTGGGGCCGGGGCCCAGACGTAACATCGGTCCCGAAACTTTTGCAAAACTCACTGGCGTCAAGAACTTAACCGAGCATGCGGTCTGACCACCCGAACTACTATTTGCTGTATATCCTCAATAATCTCGAGACAACATGGGAACATTGGTCTGGCCTCCCGGTAATGCCTCGTCCTTGTGTCAAGCTTTGTGCTAATAAGGGTGGGGAGGGTGCACACCTCTAAGAAAAAAGCGTCTCGATTCTATTGCCGCTTCTCTACCAAGCGCCAAGACAGAATGGCCATTGTAACTTCTCGGTAATTGCTGCCAAGAAGACCAGCCAACTCTTGCGAGCACATTCTCGCTGAAAATATGCATTCAGCCCCCTTTATTTCCTGGCATAATCAGACTAGTCAGAGCTAGAAGTGCCCATCAAAGGAAAGAAATGGCGGTCACGATATGGCCAGAATGCTGATATTGGCCAGTCTTGTCCTCTTCAACCAATGACTCACGTCGATTTGTTGGTGCGCAACTTCGCCTGCATCCTGTTTACATCGAG
This sequence comes from Ustulina deusta, assembly GCA_023159155.1. Lineage (NCBI taxonomy): Eukaryota > Fungi > Ascomycota > Sordariomycetes > Xylariales > Xylariaceae > Ustulina > Ustulina deusta. The sequence goes on along the minus strand of JAJNNX010000003.1, from coordinate 1,232,287 downwards.
TTACCAAGGGCAGACCAAGGAATAGTCTACACTGTGTAGTGTATCTGGGTAATGGAGTGGAGTATTCTTCTAGAAGCAGGGAAACGTTTCGTCACTTCTACCATGCCTCTGGCTTTCTTGGAACACTCATGAGAAGAGTGGGTTACGCTTCCGTCTGTGACAATGCGATGGTCAGTGCTTAGGCAATGCCGTACTAATGCGAGGGGGAAAGCTCTTGTCATTGAACCGTTGAACCGTTGATGGTTGTGCGGAAGCACAAGAGGTGTCCTTATTATGATATAGTACGCTGAAGCGCTGTTCTAGAATGATACCGTATTGATTGAGCCAGAACTATACATACTCACTTCGATACGATGAGTTGATGCAAGATGACAGCACCGCCAGTAACCGAGCGAGATGGAATCGTGTCGATTTTTGGTACAACTCTTCGAATCGATCTTTGAATCCCGAATACCTGGCCCTTGCAAATCTTTTAAGCGAGGACAGCAAATACCTAGGTCACCTGCCATTCCGAGGATGTATAGCATACCGGAGGCTTCAGCCGGTGTGAGCGCATGAGGTTCCCAAAACATCAGATGTTAATGTTGATTCTACCTGTGGAGCCTATTGTTAATATCTCGGATACCGATCTACTGAGTAGGGGTCGTTGATCATTTGAACGAACATCACCGCATAGTCTGGGGAACAGCGTCTCAGTAACGAATCCTCACTCTTCGCAGCTCGAATATTCTATCACTCAGAATATGAGCTTGTCAACAGATATAATCTTTTGGCCTGTCTTAAGAGATGCCGAATATTCGTCTGTAAGGCCGAACGTATCTCGTTAAGTTGGCTCTTTGGCTCCTGGCCCTGCTCCATGTTCAAGTTCGTTCGACTCGTGATGCGATTCGGAGCTCCGGTCTTTCGGCCTAACTAGCGGCCAAACCTTGCTGCCACTTAGCCAAGGCTGGTGCGATGCATCCGACAACGGACAATGAATTTAACCGAGGACCTAGCCCGCATTTCCAATTCATTGAGGCAGGTTGGAGACCTATCTCTGCAATAATTGATGAAGGCCGAGTACGATGACGCGTTGCGGCCACGACCTCTTCTCGTTACAGATCAGAATAGATATGCCAGTAAGCGTTCTAGAAGCCATATAGACATGCCAAATGAAGAATCTGGTATGCAGCGCTGTATTGATGCTCTAAACTCGTACTGTTTTGTGCATAGTCGGGTTCATTATATTTTCGCCGTCGGCTTGATTATCTTTGGACTGACTGGTATTCTAGGGTGGCCTCCAGCTAGTCGGAGGCCAGTGATGACCTCAAGCTCATCCACGGCCTCAAAAGCCTTACCAAGTGAGACTTTGATGGTGTGAAATCCTATTTTGCGACCACCTTTGAGGTTCTCTCCGATGTCGTCTAGGAATACGACCTCGACCGGCTTCACGCCATCTGCCCAGCCTAGCGACTGGCCCCTCTCCGAGGCCGCATTGACTCGCGCGAATTTATCCACTTCTCGTAGCGTGTATTCGTACATGCGATCGTCCGGCTTTCGCAGACCCACATGGGCCGAGGACTGCAATATTCGGTGTCAGTTATCGCTATTTTGAGCAGTGTTTCGGAACCACTGAAAGCTCTTAGAGCACGGTTTTGGTTGACGCTTTATATTCCAAACATGGCCAAAACGACAAGGAAACGTCTCCGGAAATTGCTTACTACAAAGACATCAAAGAGACTCCGAATTGGGTCCGCGTAGAAATCCTCGCGATGTAGCGGGTGGCCACTGGGAAAGATAACTGTGTTGCTCATAGCGGCAAGGATGAAGCGGCCACTCGCCTTCAACCGCTGCAGAGCTGGATACATCCACGGGTCAGGGGCCGTGGAAACAGTCATCATATCATTGAAGAGCCAACGTCCATCCATACTGGGGACAGGAGGGACTTCTCGTGGTATGCTCGAATCCTTGGCTGCCTGTGTCTTATAAAAAGCAGCCCACCTTTCGGCGCTGTGTAAGTCCTCGTTAAAGCCAGCAAAAAAGGCATCATTCATGAGGACCTCTCCACGCTCGAGTCGGTGCCAAAACCCATTTGGCGCCGTCTTGGAAATAGAATAATTGACCCAACCGGGCGGGATCCCGAGACTTAACTCGTAGTCTAAGATAGACTGAAAAGGTGAGGCGACCTAGTGGTAGGTTAGCCTTTATACGTCTTCATTGAAGGTGTCACAGATGGCCAGAATCGGGAGCGTCCGTTTCGTTTCTAACACGCGCGACGGACGATAAATGATAAGATTTACGCAATGGGAGTAGACTGCTCGTCTTCGACTCACGCAGACACCACCGATGTCAAATAAGAGCACCTTCGGGGGTTTTTGAACTGCCATGATATTGATACTCTCCCTCGGCAGGCCGATGTAGAAATGATTGGCAGGGCAGCTTAATCTACTTCATATTGCAAGTGAATAGTTGTGAAAGAAAGGGTCGGAGGTTTGCGGTGAAAAGTGTTAGGTAGGGAGTGTTCAACCTCAAAAGAGGTTTGTAAAGTCAATTGGGTGATGCTATCGACTGGGAGGAGAGGGGCCTCGGCTTTGACTACCTAACCGAGTACCTAACTAGATACCTAAGACAGAGATCATACCCAGAAGGGAAATTCCTAGGTGACCCACCTCGACGATTAGATACGCAGGTAGGTAGAGACCTACTCACCGAGGTAGGTAGACTAGATAGACTCTAGTTAGATCAGGCGGGTGAGGTGGTCTGTGCGCAATTGTCCTTGTCGTCGCCCACCACTTGCATGGTACCCCTCTCAACCAATCAGCAATCCACAATCCCAAGCGAATTTTCACCCACAAAAATTACAGCCCACTCTCTTTTTAAGTGCGATCTGGGACACCACACCTTTGCCAGACACCACAACCAACCCAACCCGACCTATCCAACGCTGATACCGTCGTCAACCAGCCAAATCAGTCAAGATGGTGAGTTGAAGCCGATGCCCACGTCAATTGCGATGCCAGAAACGGCCAATCCAATTGCCTATGACCCACGAGATTGAAAGAGTCCATGCAAGATGCTTCGGATAAGGAAGATTATCTGAAGCGCAAATTGCTGACTCGGCAAAATTGTGACAGGCCTTCAACAAGATGATCAAGGGCAGCGCGTACTACAGGTGAGTGTCTCGACACATGATCTCGCACCGGCCCGTCGACTAATCAAGTGCCTCGGCAACAGTCGCTTCCAGACCAAGTACAAGCGCAGAAGAGAGGGAAAGACAGACTACTATGCCCGCAAGCGCTTGATCACCCAGGCCAAGAACAAGTACAATTCTCCCAAGTACCGTCTGGTCGTCCGCTTCACCAACCGCGACATCATCATGCAGATCGTCACTTCTGAGATCTCCGGTGACAAGGTCTTCGCCTCCGCCTACTCCCACGAGCTCAAGGCCTACGGCATCACCCACGGTCTCACCAACTGGGCTGCCGCCTACGCTACTGGTCTACTGATTGCCCGCCGTGTCCTCAAGAAGCTCGGTCTCGACGAGACTTTCACTGGTGTCGAGGAGGCCGATGGAGAGTACACTCTCACCGAGGCCGCTGAGGAAGATGGTGAGGAGCGCCGCCCTTTCAAGGCTTTCCTTGATGTTGGCCTTGCCCGCACTTCCACCGGTGCCCGCGTATTCGGTGCCATGAAGGGCGCTTCTGACGGTGGTATCTTCGTTCCTCACTCCGAGAACCGTTTCCCCGGTTATGACATGGAGTCTGAGGAGCTTGACGCCGAGACCCTCAAGAAGTACATTTACGGTGGCCACGTTGCCGAGTACATGGAGACTCTGGCCGACGATGATGAGGAGCGATACAAGAGCCAGTTCGGCCAGTACATCGAGGATGACATTGAGGCAGATGGCCTTGAGGAACTGTACACCGAGGCCCACGCTGCCATTCGCGAGGACCCCTTCAAGAAGGCTGAGGGTGAGGGTTCTAAGAAGACTAAGGAGCAGTGGAAGGCTGAGAGCAAGAAGTACAAGACAGCCAAGTCTACCAAGTCTGAGAAGGAGGAGAGAGTCAAGGCCAAGATTGCCGAGTTGCGTGACGCATAAATCACAGACAGGGTATGAAGGAATAAAAAGGAATGTCCTCGTTGCACTATACGGTTGTCTTTCGGCATGGGGAGTTCATAGGAATGGCATTCTCGGCAGGTCACTTAATGAATTGATGAAGTTAAGGCTCTGTCAATATATTGATTTTTCACGTGACCACACCCCCCCCCCCCCCCACCTTCTCGGAAGACTTTGGGTTTGTCTTTTAACATCGCAGAATTTCCTAGAGTTATTAGAGCTCCAGCTTAGGTTCCTTGGCTCTGTACGTCCAGCAATGCTTGCGATGGACATCGTCTATTTCTAGCGCATCACGTTCATATTATTTGATGTGATGACGAGCAGTATTTAGCGAGTGCCAGAACTAAGTATTCGTCTCCAGGCGATAAGCCATGTTGTGCTCATAGGTCCTTCAAGCACGGCATAACCCCTCTTCACTCACACATAGAGGTTTATGTTTATTCTGCAAACCATCTCAATTTGCAGACGCTTGGCGTACGTACCTATTCACATTCATGTAGAAATACATCAAAATGACCCTCTAGGTATAGCTATAGCCACCCACATTTGTCCTTGTATCTCGCCTCACATGAGATGACGCTAACATGGGAGGCGAGCCCGCTTGCCTCGCCATAAGTTATTCGTACCACGCCTAATGATTTGGCCCAACTTCCGTCTGGGGGAGAAACCTCAACGTTAGATCAATGATCTCCATTGCCGCCCTCTTCCTCGTTCTTGCCGTCCTCGTCGTCAGAGTCTTCAGGGAACGGGCGCTTCGGGTCCTTGCCCTTGGATTCGTGCCTCTCAAGCCCCTGGCTCAACACGCTCCTTCTCAACGGCGACGGCGATATTCGCAGAGGACTCGTCAGTGCGCGTAGACGGGGATTCGACGAGGCGGCGCTGCGTGATTGGTTAGAGAGATGACCGTGAAGAAGGTTGCGTGGAAGCATCGCGCGAGCCGAGAAATGCTCGTGTCACTTACAGACTATCGAAGATACCTGCCAGGGAGCTGACGGGCTGTTTATCGTCTTGCGTCTCGGTGTTGGCATCGGTCCCCCTCGCGCGAGCTCCTTCGACGCCGGGGATCTCTATGAACTCCAGCACACGGGAAGGGCCGAGTGATCGTCTCAGGCCGTGATCGGTTGGGCCGATTCTGCGCTTTCGGGGAGGCGTAGTGGCAGATAACGGAGGTCCCCGCAGGGGCGTGCGAGGCGGCTGGAGCGACGTCAGTGCATTCCGGAGTAGCTTTCCTTGCTGCGGTTTCCGGGGAGAAGCGGGTTCGAGACCGAGGAGCGGGGAAGAGGCGTCCGGCTTTTGGGGCTCGGGTGTCGTCCGTCCTAGCTCGAGGGCCACGCCAGACTCGCGGGTTGTTTGGCTCTTCTGCAACGAGTTGATCTTTTCCTCCATTCGGGTGATGGCTTCTTCCATTCTATCCAGCTTCGCGCCATTCTCTGCGACCATGTCGGCGATGTACATGAAGTTGTCGAAGATGCGCCTAATGTGGACGGATTGTTAGATGCCCAGCAGTCCTAAACGATAGCACAACTGTGCCGGGCTCGCGGACCGAGCAGAGAGAGCAACATGTTTGAAGAGGGGATAGAGGTATATGGAAAAGGAGTATGTGAATAGATAGATGTGGACTTACTGCTCTACCTGTGATAGCTCATCCGGAAAAGCCGGCCTCTGGATTCGGTCCGCCATGATCCCTGATGGTTCGGAGTACCTATCTAAGCAGATAGAATCTACCTCAAAGACTTTTCCGAGTCAATCTTGGTACACGATGTTATACTTTCGCGCCTCCGCGCAGCGCCATGCCCAAGATAACTTACCGGCTGTTAAGCTTATGGATGAAGCCCGTAAGCCAAGCTCGAAACACTGGCAGGAGACGATAGGTCAACTAGGAGAGGATCGTTATGTGGTATGTGTAAGGGGTAGTATGTGTTGGAGGAAGATCCCATGGTAGGAGAAGAAGGGAAGAGTTGAGAGAAGACCTCAACCCTCAGACGCAAATAAATAACATGATTCCCTTATGTTGCCTGGTAACGAAGTGCAGGAGCCCCGGGGCAACGGGAGCCATAGTTATGGAGGTGATTATTACTTAGGAGACCTAGCTTCGACCTTGATAACTAACTGGGTAGGTAGGTAGGTAGGTAACTGGCCTATTTACCCCCTTCCACTGTGTAGTGGATGCCTTGGAGCTTGCATGCCTAAGTAGGTATTCAATTGGAACTTGACGCGCTGAGTGTTATGATGTTGTTCGCCTAGGAACGCGACAGCGGTGCATGGAAAAGCAAGACTCACCAGTATACCCTAGTGTTACAATCAGCTACACCTTCTCCTGGTACAAAGTAAAGTATTCTTTCTATTTGATTCTTTTTCTATTTCTAGAGAGCGTGGCACTTGTTCTCCCTGCATGCTAGGTAAAGGTAAGCTGGAAACCCCATGCATGAAGCAGATCGACTGAAGCAGAGTGCTATGTCTCTACATGCACCTGAACTAAGTGAGTAGATAGTTGGTATAGTCGCAGCAAAGAGTTCTTAACAGTCCCACACTTGGGCGCCATAATGACGGAGTACGTGTGGTCCAATAGCCAGTATGATAATTGTTGCACATAGCGCTGCCTATTGACAATACTCGAGGCAAACATTTATGGCTGCTAGCGCGAATAAATGAGCGGTCTTGTTGGTTTCCATTCAAAACATCTCTCGCTTTACATATGCTTCATTCATTCATTTCCAACTTAACAGACCCAGCCTACGCTATCCTGTCGCTTCACAGCATACCTCCTCTTGAACACCGATAAGTTCAGAGATGACTGGCGCTCATCTCAACTCAACTCAACCCGGACTGGCTTCAAGTTTTGCTCACTATCGCGCTGACCGATCTATTCTTCGGGATGTCTTGCATGAAGAAGAAAAAGCCGAGATACTACCGCGACAAGGACTGGAAGCCATCAAGGGACCTCCTAATCCCCTCGCAGTACCCTTGCCAACTTGTATTCTCATCGCCAAGCTACCCTTCAGGACCAAGCTACCAGCCAGCGCCAGACTACCATCTTCTACCAAGTTACCAGCCCATGGCTGCATCTTCACACTTCCTGCCTATGCTACAGACGTCTTCTACAATGGTACCTTCTTCTGCGATGACACAGCCTTTCGCAATGATGCAACCTCCCACGATGGTGCAGTCTCATACAACGATACAACCTTCTGCGATGTTACAGCCTTCTCTGATGATGCAGCCTCATACAATGGTGCAGCCCCATACGATGGTACAACCTTCTACAATGATGCAGCCTCATACCATGATGCAGCCTTCTGCAATGGCACCGATCTTGCAAGCACCTCATAACTATGGCCCCTATCCGCCATATAGTACTTTCATGCCTCCTCGCTTCTGAGATATCGCCAGAGGAGCCTTCGACACAGGAACAGACCACGAGCTTATAAGAAAATCCACACAAAAAGAGGACTTGAGACATGTCCAACAAGCCTTACAGGGCCATTATGGACGAGACGCAGCATTGCTTGTTAGAACGCGACTTGGGTTAGGGAGCAATGATGTCAGGGCTGGGAAAGGGGGACTTCGCATGGGGAAATCGTCGCAATAACCTTTCATGCACGCTTTACATCTGACAGACGGATAAGAATATGACAAGGTCGGCAGAGACTCTCAGTGGTGCATGTGATAAAAGGAGGGTGACCACAAAAAAGCCAGGCCTAGCGCTAATAGGATGCGAACCCATACCCATTTTAACCGTGAACCAATAGATCCTTTGTGATGATCGGTTCCCCCGTGAAGCTGAAGCTACTGGCATAAAGAACCTCCCCTTCCACGTGACTCGTCTTTGTCTATGTCTTTGAACGCCGCACATTGCCGTGTGGGTTTGGGCCGTCGTATGGCAAGATTGTGGAACATCATTGAGGATAGCATGGCACAGAACAGGAATGATGAGACGAGACACGTGAGCGAGCTGATGGCGCCAGACTTTTTTTTTGACTGCATGAGAAATGGAGAGTGCAGGCCTGCAGAGCCAAAGGGATAAAAGTCCCAGACCATCATCTGAAGATATCATTCGTAGTGGCGATGGCCTGACGATGGTGGGGGGCCAGAAGCATGCAAGGGAGGAACTCTAATTGTAACCCCATTCTCGTCATCAGCTATCTTTGCATTTGCTATCTAGGTAGGTAATCAGAGGTGACGATAGTAGGCAGAGGCTGCGCAATAAAATCGGACGTCTGGTTTGATCTGATCTTGTGTGATCCACTTAGATATACTGCAAGCGAGGACTGACTGTCGGGCAAGGAAAGGCGGAGAAAGGATAGGACAGAGACAACTATACCGCGGTGAGTCTAGGCGCGGTGAAGTGCTGTCATGGTGTTGCGTTGCAGGAATCCGCTTTCACAGAGGGCACTAGATAGACGGTACGACCTAATATGTATGTATGTCGGTGGCAAATCATGGCCCCTTTGGAGTTAGTATGTTTCCCTAAAAAGCTGGGGCTTTGCTAGCAAGCGCGTAAGGAGTCTAGCGGTTTGAGACGGGCAAGTTAGCTGGAACTACTAAGCTCATAAATCGCATAAGTATGCTACACTTTTATCAGACTGATTCATGAACAAAGCCGGTCGAAGGGACATGGATGGAAACTTTACCTAGCACTTGAGTGGGATGGTCAACTGCCTAAGGTTAGGTAGATAGATAGGAGCTTGCATGTGGGGAGAGAAGCTGGATGTCCACGTGAAATCAACCATGACAGACCCCTCCTTTTGGTGCCCTCCTCTCCTCAAGCTACCCATACTAAAAGGTAAGTACGTATAGAGGTACTAAGTTAGGTAGGTATAAGTACTTGGGTTAGGCAGGTAAGTAGCGTGGAATTATTAGGGAGTGGAGAGAATCTAGCCCGCCAAAGAGCAGCGTGCTTGTTGTTCTCGCAGCGACTTTTCCTTTGGCCATAGATTCTAGGCCTACATACATGCATATTCTGAACAGGTGATTCGGACTCGGTGCTGTGAAACCCCAGAAAAGCAGGCGAAGATAGGCATATTACTCTACACCAAGTTAAGGAGCTGCCTACATGTAGTCTGGGAGGCATGTTACATACACACAAGTATGGTGCCGTATCGTATAGGTCCTACAAGTACGTTTGTAATCGCACAGTCAAGAGCCGTTACAGATGCACTGTGTTCCTTTGAAGCTGCGTACAGGGATGTAGAACGACAACAACAGGATTCAATTATGCACGCTACATCATAGCTAAAAGAGGTATCTGTTACCTGCTGTGTAGTACCGGTACGTTGTATCAATAAATAGCAGAACCTGTTGACCTAGGTAGGCAGACTTGCGCTCCACCTCCTCATGCTGCTCATCTCATCCTTTCTTAGCTGACAACCAGGGTCGGCCAATGACTAGCGCACACTACCTATCCGGGAAGACTCGCCAGGTAGTGTAATTTACCAAGTCTAGCCACCGCTGTTTGCGCTACTTTGTGTAGTGCGGGTAGCCTGCTGCTGCTATATCAGCCCACTCCGGCACTGCAATGTTTTAATTGAATTAAGACACCGTCTGTCAACCACAACCCACTTCTCGCGAACGTCATCGTGAGCTCTCGCGCACCACCCCCAGCCATCCTCCTCAACCCTCAGCGAATATGATGTCCCAACGTATGGATTGTTGGTCGCCCTTTTGACAATAACCCTCTAGGAAACCTCGCATTTCCCACCTCGCACCGAATACAATCCATTCTCTGGAATCGCAGCCCGCAACATTTGCTTCCAAGTCGCCGGTCCTGTTGCCGTCCCCGGTCCTCGGTTCTTGGATCCTCGGGTCCGCCCCTACGCACCCCTACGCACCTTTCCCGGAACCCTGCATATCACTAGCCTTCATCTTCTTGTCGGGCACCCTCGGTACCGACTGCCTAGTTGAAGTACCCCGGACCCCCCGGGGTTAGGATAAACTAAAGGCGTCGTGGATCGGCTGGGTGGTGTGAGGTAATCCTAGCCAAGCATTCTCTGAGACCCATCGTGTATAATACAACCTTGTTGTCCTTGCCCGATAATTTAACCTCTGCATAGAAGTCCAGGTCTTGTTAAGTCGAGATGGAGCATGTATTGGATGTGAGCTGGATGACCCACGGTAAAGGTGTGTATATTCTTCTCGGTGGTGTGTGGCTTGCGTGCCCATCGATGCCGAATCTTGACCATACCCGTACATATTGCTCGCGCTAACTGGATTTCGTTTTATGTTAGATATTCTGCACCGAAATGGGCACCATGCGACTGCTCCGTCACAGTCCGACCACGGCGCATCCCCTTCGACTCTTCCTGTCGAGTCCGTGACCCCGACCAAAGCCAATGGGAAAGCGGCCTCTCCTTCGCCCTCCCCTGCCGCTCCAACACCACCGCCGAACCCGAGTTCAACGCAATCATCCACGCCTGCGAAACCCATTCCGCAACGAGGAGGTAGAGCAAGGAGCTTGTCGAATGAACCATCCACGGGTCTCAATGGCACACCACCACAGAGGAGGGGCTCTTGGTTTTCCAGCATCTCGTCTAAATTCTCCGGTTCGCCTTCGAACGCCCAGAGTCAGGCGCCAAACCCGCCACCCAAGTCCGATACTGATGCCGATGATGTAACCCCTCTCCCCAAGATTACACCGAACAAAAATGCTGTTCTTCCTCACGCAGCACGGCAAAGCGGGGATGCCCCTTACATTCCTGCGCCCCCGAGGAGTGGCCAGCCGGGGCTGCTGAGTGTATTTCGCCGCCTATCGTCATCCAATACAGCTATTAGTGGTACAAGAGCAAGCCATGGCCTCGTCGAGCGGAGGATTTTAAATGTCGACAAGAATCGGGAAAGGTGTCGCTTGAACGAACTTCACCAGGCCAAGCTGCGCCGCGTTGCATTCTGCGTTGATGTCGAGATCGCGCCAATGCCCAAATATGCCGATGAAGAGACGCCGTCCAAGGCAGGCACAGAAAAGAGCGATAAGCTGAAGTCGGCCGAAAGGAGTGAGGGACTAGCTCTGAGAGAGTCGAAGGCTACTGTGGAGAAAAAGGAGAAAGGTGGCGTCGTTAAAGCTACTGGTGAATTAGTACCTAAAGAAACCGAAAAGGAGGGTACTACGGCTGTCAACGGGAGACAGGAAGAATCACCCACCGAACTGGCGAAAGAGCCAAAATCTGAGAAGGACAATTCGCGGCGAAAGGAAAAGAAAAAGAAAAGTGAAGCAGAGCGGAAAGCCAAGAAGGAGCAAAAACGGAGGGAGGCTCTAGAGAAAGGAGCTATTCCTATGGAAATCCATCTTGATAGCGATTCTTCCACCGAAAACATGTCTACATCGACTCACTCATCACCGCGTCATGGAATACCTACCATGAGCCCTGCAAGGATATACCGAAGATGTTGTCAACTACGAGAAGCCGACATACTTACCAAGGTTACGGCTCAACTTCCGAAGACAACCGAAAGCTGCCCTGATGGCATTGTTGAGAAATTGGATCTTACTGGATACTACTTATCATTGCAGGATCTGGCCACACTGGGAGATTTTCTCGCTGTGGTTCCATTTCGAGAAGTCTACTTGGAAAACTGCGATCTGACGGATGAGGGTGTGCGTGTCATTTTAGCCGGCCTTCTCGCAACTAGAAAGCCGAATATGAAGCGCCGCAGATCAGCGACCAAACCGAGCGACTTGGCACCACAAGGTAGTGTCGTTGAGCGACTAGTCCTCAAAAACAACAAAATTGGTGTAGACGGCTGGAAGCATATCTGCTTGTTTATTCACATGTGTCGTTCCATCAAGTGTTTAGACCTTTCAGGCATACAGTTTCCTGCGGCAATAGAGCCGGCCAAAGTGCTTCACCACCATCTTAGCCATCATGGACATAGTGCACCTGCGCCTGCGCCTCTTGATATGTCATCGCTCCTATCGAAGTGTCTCGCAGATCGTCTGGCCGGCCCGGAACTCGAGCTGCTCAACCTAGGCGCTACAGGATTGACGTCAAGCCAGCTTCAATGTATTATTGATGGGGTGCTGAAATCAGGAGTGTCGAGACTGGGGTTGTCGCATAATAGCCTTGATGCTGTCGGAGTGGAGCATGTCGTAAGGTATCTACGCACCGCCCAGTGTGAGGGTCTCGACCTTGGCGGGAATGATCTCAAAGACCATGTCCAGATGATAGCTAGTGCTATTGACAGTAACGATGCACTATGGGCACTCAGTCTTGCCAATTGCAATCTGAACCCTGCGTCCTTATGCAAACTCTTCCCAAAGTTATCGAAACTCACCAACTTCAAATTCTTTGATCTCTCACACAATCACGCTCTCTTTGAATCGGAGCCTAGTGCCATCTCCATACTTCGCCGGTGAGTTTGGTTAAAAACTGACAGCGTAAACTATCACTAACTCGTTGTTCTTAGATATCTCCCTCACCTGGATAGCCTAAGGAGGTTGCACCTCGCCGATGTTTCCTTATCTTCCGAACAAGCGATTGCTCTAGCTGAGATTCTACCTGAGGTCAAGTCCCTCGCCCATATTAATCTCCTTGAAAATCCAGATTTGGTCCGCCTTGCAGATGCCAGAACAGAGGATATGCAAGAAGAAGCGTGCGCATTGTATACTTCATTACTGGCCGCCGTTCGGGTATCCAAAACATTAGTTAAGATCGACATTGACGACCCAAGTTCGGAATCTGGAGAGCTCCTCAAGGCGTTGGCCAACCGTGTAGTAGTGTACACAATGCGGAATCTGCAAGGAGTTCCTGATATTCGAGATTCCTCCACCACTGATTCGGCTCTGAAACTTGAGAAATATCCCGATGTTCTCCGCCATATTGTAGGCCATGAGGAAGATTATCCTACAGTAGCCGAAGATGATGACTCCGAATTGGCGCCAGACGAGGACTATGTTATTGGTGGTACTGGGGTCGCCAAGGCCCTTGCTTGCGTCTTGAAGAACCGGGGTAACGATTCAGGGCGACAATCTGGCGAGTTTACACGGGAGCTTGAGGACGGAGCTGCGACAACTCGATCACAATTACCTCCCGGGAAGGCCAAGGATATGTCCAAACATTTGCTGGCCACCGCGCGAAAAATTCGAGCACGCCTGCAGCCCGCACTAGCCAGTGCCAAGGCATCTGTTAAAGAGGATCTAGGCAACTACCGTGAGTTCAGTTCATTCTCTTAGCCTATTCGATCGTATAGCTAATGATGTCTCAGATCGCTTGGTTTTCCTTGATCAGACGATCGAGGGGATTATCAATCGCTTTGAAGATGAATTTCCAGATACGCGACAGTCGGATGATCCAAGTGAAGTTACATCAGATCTCAGTTCCACCGCTCCAGAATCGGGTACCACTCCGGAACCCCCGGAAATCGAGACCTTCGCTCTGTCGGATACTGAAGATGTCGAAACAGCATTGCGCCCTCCCATCCGCTCACGTTCTAGTTCTATTATCTCGCACACATCAAAAGCTTTCTCCGCGGAAGAAGGTCGTGCTCTTCGCGTCGGTCATAAATTCCGTCGGAGCTTCATGTCGCAAATGCAATTTAATATTCTCAACAGTGACGAGGAAATCAGCAATAACCCGCACCACGTGCAACTGGTCACAAGTCTTATGGAAGATCTCATGGAAGACTACGAAGAGATTCGGAAACGGGTTGAGGAGAAAGGTATCGTGAAAGCATTTGAAGAAGATAAGGACAACATATGGAAACTACTACGGGACAAGGATCCCTGGTACTGGGATGTCTTCCTCGAGAGTCAGGAGAAAGCGCGGGCTAATATTACGGTTGAGCCGAATGGACTGAAGGCTGATCTAGCGCAAGAGAGCGCGGTTGTCGATGAGGAGGCTGTTGCTGAATAACAAGGTATATTGGCCGGTCGCTTCGCTTGCAGCAGTGGAAAACTACCCCATCATGATCGCCCGTGCGAATTATACTAGGGTGAATCATTTCTAAATAGAAAGCTGTGGGGATATGATCCCTGAGGAAGAGGTGGGCATCTCGAACAAAACAAACACATCCATTAACCATTCTTGTCAACAATCGCACGACTCCTCCCTTGGTCAAGGGTATGCATCAATCAAAATTTGGAAGCATTGGTGTACGGCGTCAATACTCTTCTTTGCCCTCCCAGCCCAAACAAACCGGCAGGACTGGGCTGAGGCTACGCGGGATAAATACATGATCGAGTCGAGCGCGGCGTTCATTGGGGCTTGTTAGGATATATGTGTCGGCAGGTGAATATAGCATATGTATACTACTTTACTGCTTGCTCCGAGAGAGCACTATGCAAGATTCTCTTGTTCTCTGTGCCTTGTTTATAGCGATAACAATTCCTTGTTCGGAGCGCTCACCAACGCACGAGAAACTTAATAGAAGCGCCTCACCTGAAACGTGCGATTCAGGGGAGCTAGCTCAACCCCGGCGTGGGTGGAGATGCTCGACTTACCTAGTAGACATGCGCGTGCGAGCCTCTCCATACCCGATGCACACAGTCCCTCGGTGAGAAACTTGAACACGGCCATTACAAAATAGAAGAAGAAGAAGAAAGTAAAAAACAAGAACATTGGAACACGCACGAGGGTGGCGGATAGGTGCCTAAATGAACACGATACGAATTGACGAGGTATATGTATTCGCATCTACACGCTCGCTCGGCACGCACCTAGCTAGCTAACCTAGGTTTTGGTTTGGTTAAGTCGTCTAGACTTACTTTTGACTACGGAAGAAAAAAAAAAATAGGGTATACAATATCCAGCCCTCCATATATGACGATGATGATGGTAATGATGATGACGATGATGGCGATGATGGCGATGATAATAATGTCCATCAAATAAATATCCAATACAAGAAAGAACCACTTCCGCGCCTAAATTGAGAATTTTTCGCCCGAGTCCCCGCTTTTTTGCCGATTCCGCGGGTTTGTGTAAGTAAGTAAGTAAGTAATTATTCTCGATCCTATCCGGAGTCCGAAGCGCCTGATGCACATACGCACAGAGAGAGAGAGAGAGAGAGAGAGAGAGAGAGTAGGATGGATAGGATAGGATAGGATAAGAGAGTATAGTATGGGGTAGGGTGGGTAGGATCAAGCATATTCCCTCTCCGGATCCAGGACGCCGACGGCGTTATCCGTGAACGCGCACCGTCCGGGCGCCGCCTCCGTGGGTTCTTCCACGACACCCCACATGACGGGGCCGAGCCAGAACTCGCCCTGGCCCTCGCCGCGCGGGGCGTGGCAGCGGGCGCTGACGAGGGCGCTGCTGACGCCGCCGGCTAACACGAGCGGGTTGCCGGCGTTGGCGTCGTTCGCCGGGGTGCGGCGGAGGCCGAGGCCGAGGATGGCGAATAGGACCACGGCGAGGAGCACGATGAGGATCAGCAGCGCCTGCGTGTTGAACGCGATGCTGGGCGTCGCCGTCGTCGTCGGCGGGACGATGGCGAACACGGCCTGGCTGAGGACGAAGCCGAGGGCCGCGAAGGTGGCCAGCAGGAACCAGGACACGGGGCGCGGCAGGGACAGGTACAGACTTGCGGTCTGGGTGCCGGCGGGGTTGGACGAGACGCGCAGGGAGCGCGGGCGCAGCGCGAAGAGGGAGAGCTCGTGCGAGAGGAAATACGTCGTCAGGAGCGCGTTGGCCGAGAGGTAGAGGATGCCGAGGAGAAGCTGCGGCAGAGCCGCCACGAGCGCGAGCTGGGTCGCTTCCACGCGGGCCGGGAACGCGAACGTCGTTTCCGGCGTCGCCGTCCCGAAGCGCGTGCTGATGCCTTCGCTCGAGGCGCGCGCCATCAGCGCGATGGCGGCCGCTGTTGGACCCGCCACTACGAGCCAGGAGAGGATCGTGAGGACCCAGCGCGTGAGGGAGGGCGCCTCGAGCCAGTAGTGGCTCCTTGGCGTGTATTGCTTGGTTGCGTCCGCGCCCCATCGGCCTTGCTGGAGGTCTGTCTTAGTCAGCAGGGACGCATCGGCCGTCGTCGCATCTGGGACGCGGAGGAACGAGCGGATGGCGTCGCCGAGGGTGGCGAGGGGATCGAAGGTCGATCTGGTGAGGATGACGGCCATGGTGATGACCAGTACGATGTTTAAAAGTGCCACGATGGCGAGCAATGCGCCATTGACGTTGACGGCACATTTGTCCTGCGAGTTTTGGGTGAAGAAGATTATTGCATTATAACTAAGATGTCGGTCGTTAGTTCGGGGATTGCCATGTTCGCTCGGATGCTCAGTCAGCAATTTTAGGCTTACATTACTTGGAGTGCGATGGCGACAAGCATGATCACGGCTGCCAATGCCGCCCGGAATCCCGATACGTGGAGGAAATTCCGTAACGAACACACTCCGATGTCGAGCCATTGTTTTCGATCGTGCGCCTCGGTGATCTCGCGCCTCGTTGGGCTCGTGAGGACCTGGAAAACGTAATTCGCTCCGGCGAGAAGAACGACGGTGAAGACGTTGATAACGACATGCACCCCTATATTGATCCGAGTCGCTGTCGAGCAGTCCCCCGAGTAGATTGCTAATTGTCCCGAGAATACTTTTGTCCTGGTGACGACTAATATCAAACTGATGATGCCGACGACCAATATTAAAAATGACAAGAGCGTGTTGTATACGATGCCGCCTCGCCATCCTGTAAAATGCCTCCGTAAATCACTCCGTTCGCTGCCGTTGCCTGAGGGGCCTCCTCCGCTTGAGGTGAAGTGATTGCTCAACTCCACGAGATGGGAGGAGAAAGTGTCTCGTCGAGGCGTGACCGTGACACGACGTTCACCCCATTGCCTCGCTTCCTTTTTCCTGGCCAAACTTTCGGGTGTCTCTCCCCTCATAAAATTGATCACATAGTCGGGAACAAGGCTTTGGTCAATGCTGGCCGTATCATCAAGCGAACGAACATCAAGCGACCGAAGGATGCTTCGAGAATTCCAAGTTCCGGAGCGAAACCTTCCCAGTCGACTAGATCTCGACGTCGAAGGGGACTCTGAGGTGTTCCGGTGGTGAAACGGCCACATCAACGTCGATTTTGTGCTTCTCGACGCCAGGCCCGACCTTGAGTTCGTATACTCGGTGAGTTCTTGGATACTATCGAAGGTTAGATGACGAGAGAAACATTCGCCAACCAGGTTCAAATTTACCTCGACATTCGTTCGACATTTCGTACGGGCCCCTCATCTTCGTATGTATATCTGTATGAGTTCTTCCCACTATTTCTGGGTAGACTTATAACCTGCTCCATCCTGTCTATGATGCTACTCTATTTACCTAGTATAGATGGGGTATTATTAAAGACATCAAATTCGAAGCGAAGCTAAACTTCTAGCGAGCGTAAGAAGAAATAAAGGCGAAAGAAACGATAGGTTGCACCGCAAACGAACAAGAAGTGAAGGAAAAAGAAGATCCCCGTTGGATCGAATCTCTTCAGACACCGGGACCTCGCCGGGTCTTGTAGTGTATGGCAGCACAACATGAGACGGTGCCCGACATACCGTCCCCGTCCGCTCCATAATCCAGGGTTCGTTCATTTACTGATGAAGGGACTCGGAGGACTCTTAGGGAAGACCAGCCGGGATAGCCCTGCTTAGCCGCATCATATAGGCCGGGGTCCGACAAGGGTGGTCGCCTCAGCACCCTCTCGACAAGGAATTCATGAAACGCGCTTGCTTCTTATTGGTTTAAGTCGTCCATCGTTCGATGTGCTGGGTGACAAAACCACCCTAAGCGCATAACGAAGTAATTATCGCACACCATGTTATTGCAGTTCCTATCCGCACTGCACATGGTAGACTGCAAGGCATATGGCTGTCTATTATGCACGATGACAACGTGGATTGACAGCCCGCACAACCATTTTAAGCTTTGTTAGTACGTGGTATCGCAAGTGCAGGGGAGAAGTCTGAACAAACGAGCCGGACCAGTGCAGCGAATGGTCGACTCATCATCCCTATCTTGGTACGGTACCACACTATAGCAGCTAATGTATACTCCCGTTCCGGAAGTAGCGCATATAATACCCATGTAGTGTACTACCGGTACTATATGTGCGGGTACACTATGCTACACCACGAGCTCAGTACCTGGATTCTGGCGAACATCAGTAAACCCATGGGCAGCGCCAACAGCAGTGCAGTAGAGATAGGGCCTCGTATGTTTATGTAAGGGGCGAGAGAAGCGGCGGGTAGCGCAGAGGATCATTCATGCCAAAATGTGTAAAGCCGGTTCCAGAAGCCCGGTTCATCTCCCGGATCCCTTTCGCCACATCGGATGAAGAGAACAGGACTCAACATATCTAGAGTATAGCTAGCACTCAAACGACTGCAAGAGCACCGCCGGCTTGGCCCTCGCCTCTCGCTTCTCGCTCTATTGTAGCGTGGTGTGCACTATATATATATATGAGTCCGCAGATCCCTACCTTGTAGTCTTTGAGACGATGGAGAGGGGAGGAGAGGAGATGAGAGAGGGGAAGGGAGGAAGGGAGCCCTTGTTCGACGCCTGGTCGACACAGAGCGGCCCCGCTCATTTCCCCCGAATTGAAGAGGTGTTATCGCAATGGACAGCTCCAACATGGAATCTCGGAATCTCGGAATCCCAGAGATAAATAAGAACGAGGGTACGGAAGATTGGAATGTCGTTCGTGGGCTCTGCTTCATGATAGTGAGCAGATGTTCATTATGCGCCCATTGCGATCCTGGAGAAAGTCGATGCAGCGCATGCTAGATAAGGTTGGAAGGGACAACTCTTGGCAACGTTTCAAAAGCTGCCGGGAACCCAACTCCATAGCCCCGAGTGCGACCTTATTGCCGATGGCCAGTTGACGGGGCTGAGTTTACAGTTGTCGACAGATGGTGGATTCTCGCAAAAGATGCTTGAAGTGACCAAGTCGGATACAAAGCGAATGCCACGCGTGTTAGTGTGAGCCTTTTTCTCACTAGGCACTGCCTAATTAGGTAATATACACGTGCCGTAGCATCTTATCCCTGCTATATTAAACACTCGGTATTAATGTTCAAGGATAGAGGGAGTGTTAGGTAATAGAAATGGTAGTGTAGGTAATTGGCATACACTACAGTCATGGCGAGGGGTCCTTGTATGTAGGTACTTAAAACCTCTAAAACATACCAGTTAACGGATCGGCCTAGCTACCTACCAAGTTAACTATTGTGACGTCTAATTCACAGCTAGATTACTTTCTACCATAATTGAACCATCACATAATATCTCTTTACAAGATACTAGGTATCTGTCTGCGGCTTGAACTTGAAAGGTAACGATGGTGGGTGGCGTCTTCCAAACCGACCAAGTTGCAATTTCATGCCACGTCGCCCCCTCGGTTACATTTTTGGCAGCTTTTCAAATCAGGCGCAAATAGGGCGGGCATAGGCTTGCATACAAACAAACCATGTACTAGCTAGGTATACCATTGGAGTAGGGCTCGAGCCACTGACTCTCTCCTCGATGCCCCGCATGGTCACAACGAAGGACTCTTCAATCTTCGCAAAGATAGTATCAAGCCTTGAGTGGTGCATAATTGGCTAGACGAAGGACCAAAAAAGAGGTCTTGAATGTTAGGTCTATCAGCAGCTATTTGGGGGTTTGGTGTTGAGGTCTTACTGAGTCTGCTAAAGCAAATTCGTGACAACAACAAAATGGACGGGCTATCTGAGGCTGTGTTGTGAGCTTCGCAATGTCAGGCCCGAGCACTTGCACTGCCCCCACAGCGTACTAGGTGTGCTGCTTTCGCAACAACTATGCTGAGCATCCGCAAAATCGGTTTCATCATTCCTTCATGTCTTCAGAGTAGTGCGCATAGAAATAGTATTCCTAATTTTCCCTCTCCAGAACGGCCTTCTAGGTAATCAAACTTTGGTGCACCAAGATATCTATGGCCGAGGCCGTCGGTTTAGCGCTTGGGGTAGCCGGGTAATTGGCACCTTCAAGAGCTGTGTCGACATTTTCTCCTTTTTCTCACCGATCAGGCCTTTCGTCCATGGTTACCAAATCCTTACTACAAAGCTCCATATTTAAAAAAGGGTTGTTGTTTTTTTTTTTTTTTTTTTTTTTTTTTTTGGCAATGAGCCAAACATATACGTCTTGTTTGTTCAGACTATGACAAGCAACTAAACGATCTTACTACTTACTGGACAATATCTTGCGTTTTAGCGGGCATTTAGCAGCTCTTAAGTAAAAGCACTCTTTTAGAGCAGTGTTATGGATTGCAAGCAACTAGTTCATTACTTAGCCCTCGCTTACCATTCTTAATTCCTGCCTCGGCCGCACAACTTCGCCTTATATGCAACAGTTCAACCAGAACTTCGAATCTCAAAATCGATATCGCAAAAAATAGAAAAGCAGTTTCAACGTCGAAAAGAATATGTTAAATTATTGCAAACAAGAAGAAATTTAAGAAGCTTATGCAAGAGCTTTTAGATTTCGTATCTGGTCTACACCAGCTGATTCCGGAGACAGACCATATGAGACAGCACAGCATTAGCAGGTTCATGGCAAAAGAGGAGGCGGCTACAGAAAAACTGAATGACCTGCACGCGCAAGAAAATCTAGATAAAATATGGTTTTGTAGCCTAGACGACAGGAGGGACACTGTTCCAGCAGCACATCACGAGACATTTCATTGGACCCTCGAACGCTCAAAGTAGAAAAATCACATAAAACAACTGGCCTTCTTAGTTGGAGTCTGGAAACAAAGTATATTAGATTTTAGGAAAAGCAGGTAGCAGCAAATCCACGTTAATAAATTACTTATATCTTCATCAGACTACTGTCGAGCTTCTGTCGCAGTAGGCAAGCTCAATCCTACTATCTATGAGGTCTTTTTTCTCTCTAGAACTTAGATACACCGACACAAAATTTTCCAAGTAACCTGTTGCGAGCTATCTTATATCAAGTCTTAGGCGTACAAAGTTATCTAGTCCCCGATCCGCTGCAAATTATATGGCAAGACGTCCAGCAACGGGATAGAACAAGCTCCAGTGTCCCTACAGACGCCAAACTTAATTTTGCTATGGAAAACTTATTCTAGGGCGTGAGCCGATATTTCTGCTTTTTCATAGATAGCTCAAGGAGTTAAATAGTGATCACTATTAAAGAACCAGCTTTGTTCAGAATCTTGCCCGGAATCCAAAAGTAAAGATCGTAGTGTTTAATAGCCTATTCCTTCATGCGTCCTCGCATTTTTGAAATTCTCCAACCTTCAACTTCAGGACCTCACCCATGGTAACATTGCTAACTATATCGAATCCACTGTTGGTTCTTATCCACACACAGAGGACCTAGCTGCCTCAAATTTTGCCAGCGCTGTATTTATAATAAATGAATTAATCATCAAAACAACCGCTATCTTTTTAGAGGTTGTTTTAGGATGCCAACCAGTTATTATAGGATTTGTTGCGTATAACAGCATTCAAGGACTAAAACAACAAGTAATCGAGTTGCTACTGGAGCTAGAAGACCTCGTTAAGCATATTTTAGACAGCGTCGAGCAGCGATACTATGGTCAAATAGCAGAAATCCTGAAAATCGGCCACCAAAGGCAAGTTATACCTAGTAATGGGGACGCGAAGATGATATATATTCTGACATGGGCTATGCTAGATAATTCCGATCTGAAGTTGGAGTAAAGCGGACGATTTCAACTCCCGCCGCGGAAAGCAATATGCACATGGACGGAAGGGCAATTCCGTAGTCGCTGTGGCCGTCTCCTTGAAATCAAACAACGAGTCCATAATTGCCAGGGTGGATTAATTAATGAGCATGACATGGCGGTCGATTCTACTGTCGAGTTCACGCATTGGATGATGTTTGAGTTTTTGGATAACCCAGAGACTTGGACACACATGTGCCTTTGTATTAAGGACGCTACGTTTGATGCGAATGCTGCTTTATCAGTCATGTCTGTGTAAATGGCTCGAATACGTCGACAGGAAAACCCAGGGAGTTCGTATGAGCCGTTCATGGTGGATGCAATAATATTGTGCACAAGGTACGCTGATAACGCGATGGGAGATGGGAGCCTCATCGTTCTACCGAGACTCCAAGAGACTGTTAATGTTATATCCGCTCAAAAGACTCACATCCCGCATATATCACCACTGGTCTTAGCCGTTGAGACAGCCATGGTTAACTGTACCAAATATCTACACGCGCGGCGGGTAGCACCACAGCAGCTCGTGACAACCTATTCCCACAGCGTGCTTATCTTCTCCCCGGGTGCCTCCCGGAATATGGCGTTCAGGCCAAAGCAATTCACCAACTACCAGGCAGAGCACCTAGCCGAGTTGCAGGGCGATGTGAACGAGCTCCGTGTACTGTTTTGAAAAAGTATGCTTTGCAGCAGAAGCAGAGGTGATTCCTTAGTTTCTGTAAGTTCGAAGCTACGAAACAGCAATCAACTACTGCCTCGGCCTGATTCCTCCTTTTCAGAAAGGAGATATTGTTCACAACAACGCCTGCGGATCGGGCGCTGTTACCGAAACCATCATGGCCATGAACCCCCCTGAGCTCTAGGTACACGCTACCGACATCAATCCTGAATTTGTCGCAGGTGTTCGAGCATTGTTTGACAAGAACAAGTGGCTCCTCAGCACGGCCGTTATGTATATTTGATACGAATAGGCTGCTGGTAGGGAGTTGTTAGTTGGAATGTATGTGTTAGGGCTGAATCGGATTGATTACCAAAGCACTCCCATTAAGCTGGGAGGATTTTACCCCTTTCCATTTTTTAACTTAACGCGGTTTTACTATATGAAAGCTTGAAGAAGGCACCCATGAATATTATTTTAAGCTCTGTTTTACGGGCAGAGTTTTGCATAAAATAGGAAATTACCGAATCGGCTCTTTATATCCAACTCTTCATTTCTAGCCGGACGGCGAAAAGGCCATGGCCTCTGCGCTCTAGAGACTCCTAGACTACTTCGAAACAACTGACTGGGATGGATTTGTATATTTTGTCCCCCACAGGACCGCTGCTGTCCTCCACGGAATGGTCATTGCCCTCCTTCGGGTGTCTCCGGACAAAACGCCGGATAATATGCCCCGCAGTCGTCATCAGAACAGCCCGATGGCGCGGCCGGAGCTTCAACTTGAAGTCCCGCCGGGACCGGAGCCTGTGGGCCGAAAGAGTTAATACTGGCGTCCTTGGGCTTGGCGTGCCACCTCTCTCGTCTAGCGATGCTGCAAGGCGTCTCGAGAAAATTCGCCTCCGAGTCACTCCCAGTAATAGGGCCAAAGACATACGTGCGCCTCTCGAC
This sequence comes from Ustulina deusta, assembly GCA_023159155.1. Classification (NCBI taxonomy): domain Eukaryota; kingdom Fungi; phylum Ascomycota; class Sordariomycetes; order Xylariales; family Xylariaceae; genus Ustulina; species Ustulina deusta. The sequence goes on along the minus strand of JAJNNX010000003.1, from coordinate 1,208,952 downwards.
GTGCCTAAACATATTCCCTTCGTGCTTGGTCAGATACCTGAGGTACATCCCGTGACTGACGACTACGATGTTGAAGTCCCGATCTCTGTATTCCTGCGCGATTGCCCGGATGAACAGTCTCGTAGATCGCGCTCGCGCCTCGGCGAATCGAGGCGAGTGCCGGCTCTTGGGACCTTTATCCGTCCAGTCTGGCGTGAGGAAGCTGTAATCCAGAACAGGGCCGTATAGCATCTCTAGATACTCTCTCGGGCTACCTGTGTCGCTCGGGGCGACGCTGGACTCTTGCAGATCGGGAAGAAGGACAACTTGCTTCTTCGACTTCGTGTATGCTGGGAAGACCGCGAGCGCGGTTTGAATTGTCCGTTGCAGGGGCGAGGCAAGAATCAGGTCGATTTTGTCTCCTAAGCCCCCAAGCTCCGTGGCAGCTGTTTTGCATTGCTGGTAGCCGAGTTCTGTCAATACTGGGTCGGGGTGGTTTAAGTCATTGTTAATGTTGTGCAGCGCCTGGGCGTGGCGGATGGCGTGGATGGCAGGAGGCATGATGATTGTTTGCTAGCAAGATTTGATTAAGGCGTGTTGTTACTATCGATCGAAAAAATCTAAGAGCGAAAGCTTTGTAAGTGCTTGAGATCAAATGGACAGCTCTAGCTCGGACATCGGGTCTTCTATTTAGTGTGGACTAAAGCGTCAGTTATTCTGAACATATTTTTGGGTTAAGGTACATGTTTTAATTCATTCTTTGGCTAGAGAGCCTTCATGCTCTTCTCTGTTACATGAGGCCCTATTTAGCCGTAAAGGCAGAGACATGAACAACGATCTCTTTGTTGATCCCGCTTAGGTGCTACAGTTAGAGTTTAGATCATTAGTGAGATCTATGTCACTAGCACCTTTGCGCTCGATGTGTGGGTTTCTGCGCTACATACATCGTAATATGAAAATATTTTATCTTGATTTTTAGGAAACGGACTCCAAATATGCGGGGGGGGATAGTAAGACGTTTGCAACTTGCATAAAGACTAATTAGGCCACATGCATGGATACTATAAAAGGCTATGCACGGTTGGGAATGCGGCCAACCGTGCGATAAATCCATGTTTTGTGCTGTTGAATACATTCTTGAGATTATTGATTCTGTAAAACTGTTGGAGTAATATTCTGGATCCGCATATAGTATCTCCAAATCCATCACGCATCGGGAAGTCCTTCCGATGTAACTGACCTTGTCCCCCGAGCTGTGAAGAATTGCTGGCTCGGCTGTACCATGCGAAAGGGGGAGTCCTTGGTGTTCATCTTGAGCAAGGTATCTATCGGATTTCTAGAGCTTGGCGACAGCAGCGAGAAGGCACTACCTAGGCAACTCTGGTTATCAACACGTCTCACAAAGGGGGGTTGAAGATTATATTTCTCTCTCATACGGCCTTTTGGCTTCGTAGCAAATTACATATGTAATGTCCCCCTCATTACCGGGGAAGCCCGGTAGGAAAAGGGAGAAAGAAGACTAGAGGTTGGAACCGAGTAACCACTGAGCACATATACGGTATACCCCACGAATAGTTGCGTAAGTGCTCCAAAAAACCCCAGATGCACAAGAGACCCAACCGTGAAACATGTTTTAGCGTGTTCCTGCTGCGGTAGTATTCTAGAATGCTCTCTCAATTAAGATCCCTGCTGATTCCCCGGCTCTGCAGGATGTGAGGTCAATTCCGAGGCCATCAATGCACACACTTACAACTGTTGCGAATCTGGAAAGTCGAGCCGGACCGACCCGGACCGGCCGCAGAGGTCGGCGTCCGAGCATGCAGCCGGGATTGCACAATGCCCAGCACGTGATGACACGTGTAGGTACACGTACAGAAGGCATTGGCTGCGTGGGACTCTGATTGCCAGCCAGAAGAACGACATGGTTTTGGAACATGAGCGGCGTCATGCCGAGACGCCCCTGCTGCCTGCTGCCCGCTGCAGAGCACAGACTTACTAAGTGGTTAATTCTGTCAAGATAAGAACAGATGCTGCAATTTCTTCCATTTCTTTCTCTCCCTCTCTCCCTCTTTTTTTTTCTTATTTTTTTGTTGGGCTAAATCCAGCAGTTTTAAGAATGTCTGCCCCAACATGAGAGTAACTGTCTCGCGACCGCTGCATGTTGTTAATGCAGCGTGCGGAAATTTCCGCCTTTGGACGTTGAGCGCTCTCAAGTGGCTTTCACGGTACATCCTCGGCCGGTGTCATCAGTCGCCATGCGGCCAAGCGTAACTACCGCGACCGTTGACCTGAGTTGTCGCGAGTCTGTGTTGCGAGGAGGTTGAGTCCTGCCAGTTGGCAAAGCGACTGAGGGACTCAAATGGCGATCCTGTAGCGAATGTCCCGGTCAGATTTTTTGCATTTCTCGTAGAGAAGCACGGTCGCGATGAACCGGCGCTTTCGAGGGAGGGTGTCGCAAAAAAATGGTCTACCTAGAACGTATCCCCCCACCGCTCGCAGACCCCCAGGCCCTTACGTGGAGATGCTGCTTTGCCAAGACATTTGATGGAGGGGAAAAAGTGATGGGCTGGATGTTGGCCTGGTTGGCCGCCACCCAACCAAAATTTGCTGTCCGAAGACTACGGGCTTGCTGCTGTGCGATATGATCTTGCAGAACACGTTCGACTTTTTCACAGAACGCGTACTCGTTATCTAGCGCCGAACAACTTTGGACAAGTTTGCCCGCAAACTAGTATATCGAGTGAACGCGAGGAGTCGCTTCACTTCATTGCAAGCATTTACACCAACCCATGTTCGTGCTACTGGCTTAGTAGGCCATTAATCTGCCTGAAGCCTATCACCATCTCTTCCCAAACCAATAACAGAGAGTATCCATGGTAGAATGATGAATGTGGCACACAACAGATGTTTCCAACACTCATAGACTCAGCATCACGATGGATTGTCGCCGAGCGCAGGAACAACACATCCTTACGGACTCACCTGGTCTAGTATGAAAACATCAAGAATCGAAGCAACGTGTAACCAAGGGAAGTGGTGCATACAGACTAAAGCAGCCGTCAAAGCACACAGGCGACAGCTCAACACGGTCGACGCAGCTGGCATCACTCACACCCGAAGGAAATCACCCTCGTTCTTTCGACGTGTTGGTTAAAAATTTAGTGGATGGGCAAGGGTGACTACTACTCATCACAGAGTGTAATAAGAGACGACGAGGTATAGCACAAGACTAATTCGACATCAGCCGCTTCACTTTTGGCAATGGGTCCGATGAGAGACACGCTAGAGCCAGATCAGACGCCACAAGGAACGATGATCGGACCCTGGGTGGGAAGGGTAATAATAGGTAAGCGAGAGAGGGGGCGCCGACAGGACGTTGGGCTCATGGCGATGTGTTGCGGAATTCGATCGGCGGGCGAGTTCCCACGCGATATGCCAGCCCAGGTGTGTGGATCACCAGGGGAGAGCACCCGTTCGCTGACTACAACTGGACTGGTTCCTGGACTCTGCTGGCTTCGTTGGCGCAACTAGTGGTGAGTTCGTCCCACGACCCGCGTTCCTCCCCAACATCTCGTCCCCGTTTTAGCACAGCAGTGCTCAGGTGTTCAGTGCCTCTTTTGAGCTCGACATTCTCTTCATCTTGGGCGTCGTAGCGAGCTGGTCGGGCGCCATTTGGGGGAGGAGTCCTTAGTAAGTCGTGAGCTGTGAGCTGTGAGTGCGAGCTCTGAGTCGACGGCATAGTTCCACCTCGCTCTCTCTCTCATCAATTAAGGCACAGGGACAGCGCTTAGTGTCGAGGCCAGAGCGTACCTACTGGGGGAACGTGGCAGTCTTATATGGAGCAGCAGAGGAACTGGGATCTGGCGGCAATGTCGCGCGTGTTTCGTGTCAATGTCGCGTGCGGGAGCTGCAGCGGTCGGCACATCTCCCAGTGGATGCCAGCCACTGATCTTCCAGCGCTGCAGCTGCCATTGGCCGAGGATGCAGCAGGGCCTCGGTGCCCCGGTCAGCACCCCGGCCAGCACCCCCCGCCGGCGTCCCATTGGTGCCCCGCTCGCGCAGGGTAGTGCGCCCAGTCGGTCCAACCTCTGCGCCCTGCCCATCCCATTTCCGCACTCGCTCCCTCCCCTCGTCTCTCTCCGCTCCAATTGAGTCGTCCTGACTGGCTGACAACTCGGCCGCAGTGAGACGGGGCGCAACCCGACTGCATGCCCAGCATGCAAAGCGGCCTCGGCCTGGCCACTCATTGCGCATATCACGGTCACTTCTCGTCGGTCGCGTCTGCCAACTAGCGCTGCGCTGCGCTTCTCTGTCCTATACTCTTGCATGGCGACTTGCAGATTTTACCGTGGCCAGTCGCGAGAGTGACTCATTCGCCAACCATCTTCGACCTGTGCGACTTTTCTGAGGACCAGCGACGATTGAGCGTGCTGAGCCCGCCGCCAGGGAGGGGCTGGCTGGGAGCGTGATTGTGAATGGGTATAACATGGGCCTCGCCGTGGGCAGGCCCCGTCGGGCAGCGACCATTTCCTCTTTCTTTCGAAATATCAGGCCTTGAATGTTGAGTCAATCCGGGGTTGACAACTCATCGCCCAGTTAGTCGGTGATTCACTCGAGCAGTCAGTCGTCCTCCTGCCCTGACACGTCTGTCGCCGTCCCCTCTCCCAGCGCTACAGGCCCCGGGCTCGAATGCATCACGAGGCATGAGCATGGCATGAACTGCGAATAGCTTCATCTAAGCGCCCGCCTCCCTGCACCGTAGCTCTTTTTGTTTGTTTATTTATTTATTTATATCCCCTTTCTGCGCGGACCTCTCTGCAACTGCAGTGCATCTCCCGCTACCGACAGAATCAATCTTGATCTGCAACGCTACTGCTGCTGCTGCGATAAGCGCATACCCTGGCTCAAAACTCACATCACGCCCTCACTATTCACATATCACAACGACATGCGACAGCTATGGCAACGGGACCGCAATTATTCTATTGCCTCTGGCAGGACAGTCGAATCCGCGACACTCTGTTCGAAGCACTATCAAATGAAGACATTGGCAATGTACGAATGGCCAGCTCGGCATGCTGCAACTTGGTCACTAAACGACTATTCTTACGAACCCACTTGACCTTCACGGCCAGCAGCTTCACTCGACAAGCCAAGGTCCAGGCCCTTTCTAGGATAGGTCATTATATCGAGCATTTAACTTTTTATTTTCCGCACTCAAATGCTACCTTCTTACCGCCCCTCATTCATCCCGAGAGTGGCCGTGAGATCAGTTTCCTATACACGCCCCATACCTCAATGGGATCCGTGTTAGAGAGACCCAAGTTTGCCAACGAGGGTCTGGGTGAGATCTTGACCTCGCAATATCCGCCCTTATTTCATGCGGCATCAAATGTGCCTTCGTTTATCAATGCGATGAAACACCTGATCAATATCAGGCATCTCACCATAAAAACACCGGGTCAAGATCCCCAAGAACGCTATCGACGAGACATTGTAGACTATGCCCTCATTAGTCTTCGCGTAGCCCTCGAGCGGGCGCCCATGAAGAAGCTCAATAAGCTGTCTCTATCTGTGCACCCCTCTGCCTTCCTTTATTTGCGCCCCGTACAAGGCTTCGGCTGCACGCCATCCGCAGGTCGACGATGGAAGCAGATCCGCAAGATGCACATCAATGTAGACTCGTGGGACTTTTATGGACCGTCCCCAGGTCTTGATAATCTGAAGATTATCCAAGACTTTTTGTACAATTACTCCACGAGCTTGGAAAAGCTGACCTTCACCTGGCACGGCCGCAAAGGCCCCTGCCCAATTGCACTTGCGGCCGATCCTCTGTTCGCGCCGCCACGGAACTCACTGAAACTCTTCCGTGAGGTTACCTCGCCCATGTCGCCCCTACCACCAGCACCGCCGAGAAAACCAGTAGTTTTCCGCAAGTTGCGCTACCTAGCGGTACGGAACGCGACAATGAATGCGGCGCAAGTGGCCGACATAGTCGCATCGCACCAGCATTGTGTGCGCGAATTCGATTTTGAGAACTCTGTACTTATCGGCGACGGAAACTGGGATGAGGCACTTGCGCCATTGATGAGCAGCAATTCACATAGTGGCTATTGGACTCGCCACTCAATGGCTACCGTTACTGAAATCACCTGTTTTCGCTCTAACAGACTACAAGATGTATACGAGCCGGAACCTTCGGCAGCTGTTGAGGCTGCCGCACAACAATTGTATAATATTGATTTTGGTGGAGCAGAGGATGACATTGACTACGAGGAGCATCCTGAAGAGTTTGAGGTCGAGCTCGCCTCCGATGTGGAGGCCGCGCGCAAGGCAAGCTTGTCAGCCGCTAACAAGATTAAGAAGCGGACAGTCACTAAGCGGCGGCGCAAGCGCAAGCCCGGACACGAGCATAGACACGAGCGTAGTCACGAGCGTGGACGCGATCGTCATAATGATAAGGGGGAGGAAGGGCATCATCACCAAGGACGCCATCGTCAGGGATCCCATGGTTCCCTCGAGGAACCCCACGAGGTGCGCCGTCTTCATTTCCCATGGCTGAAACGATCGAAGGATTGCGTGGATGAACCCCCGGTATTGATGCACCCGGCACTGATCCATCCCACCCCGCTCAAACGACAGCCTTCAAATAAATCGTCTACCCATTCTCGTGAACCTCCTCAGTTAACTACTCCACATCAGCCTCCCTACGGCGGCCTATTCGGCGAGGTGGATAGCGCGTACTCCACTGATTCGCGGCGCCTCTTTGGCGAAGTCACACCCCTCTCACACTCTAGGACCGGATCTGAGCCAGACCTCACGCACTCGCCAAGCGACGACCCTGATTCGGGCGATGACTACATGCGGCCTCAAACTCCGACCACCCCCGAAATGAAAATCTCGTCACCCATTTTCGACACGTCGCCCAACATGCCGACGTTACTACAGCCTAAGGTGTATGATCCCACAGCCGAACTATGCTCTGAGATTACGGCAGTCCAGCGCGATCTCGAAGTGGAGGAGAAGCATCGACTCTTCGCCGAGGATGCGGAGATGCAGACCAGTGCGCTGCGGCGTGCGAAGGAGCTCGTACTGACACGCCTCGGCAAAGAGTTTAGTGCCAGTAACTATGGCGCTGGCACTGGCGGCAGGATAAGCCCGAAGAAGGAAAATTTTGTTGTGCCAGCGTTCCTTAACAGCTCCCGCTTCAGAGAGGGCTTATTTGGGAAGAATAGTGGGCATACCGACAATAGTGCCACTTCTATGATACCGGATCATAGAAGTATGGACGTACCAATTTTATTTAGTCGGGGATGAATGATGGGTCATGATGGTATTAAAAAAAGGAGATTAAGACTTTACGATTTGTAATGAACGCTTACGACTAACGATTATAGCATCCTTCCCTTTGTCTGCCAGGTTGATGACTGGCGTCCTGGACTTATTTTCATTTGTGTGAGTTGTTGTGTGATGAGAGCTGGCTTACAAGGAACCAATGTACAGGAGGGAGCGCAAATGATACCCCCCCCCTCTTCGATTTACCATCACGAATGCCCCATGCCCATTGGGTTGTACTAGCATCATCATGTAGGAAATTTCGGTGGCACAGATAAGCGACTAGGTGACCAATCCTCTCGACGATGTGGCCGAAGACCTGCGTACGGATAAGAAGCCTCCCGAGATTACAGGAACTGGTATTTTAGTGTTACTATAGTCGTGTGCAAATCTAGCGCAACTACTATCACCACTTGGGCCATTTGCAAGATTTCAGTGCTATAAATTGCTTTGGTCCCTACCTATTTGTTATGGAGGAATCTCTCCGTCTACCCCGCCTACACCTGTTCACAGACAGCGGATTCTATGGGTAGGTAAGTGGGAGGATCTCATGGATCTCTGCTCACTAATCACACATTTAGAACCTGAGATTGATCGAACGAACTATTAGGGTTCCAGAGATGAGTATATCCCCACATGTCTCGGCGATCTAGGCCTACACTAGTTCGCGCAGTTTTCTGGGAGATCACTGGCAGATATGCATTGACCAGCGTACCAATAGAGGGTCCATCTAGGTACTCCAAGGACCTCAAACCTAATCTGCCTGTCGCTTTCCCGGGATCAGTGATGAGAGTTACAGGGTTCGTATATCAAGTGTCAGTAACATAGTTGATAGGGAAAGGTGGGCGAGGCGGAAGCGGGCCGCGATGTTTCCCTTCCCACCTAATTGGGGAGGATGTTTCATTCCGGAAGTGAACAACGCAGAAGCAAAGAAAACAGGGCGAGAAAAGGTCTCCCGAAGTTGGCTTGGCGCGCCGGCAAGCTTTCGAGCCGAGAGCTAGTGTAGCCGCTTATGGGCACGACTGACATCAGACATCATCTGTGACGGGCCACAAACTTCGCTGACCATGTTCAGCTTACAACCCTAACCTAGTAACGTTGCTTTAGTGTACATTTGTTAAACCTCATGGTGATAACGGGATGGAGATGTCCAGGAAAAAAAAAAGGAAAAAAATAAACGGCCGGTTTGATGTCCGCGCTACTCGCCATCTCTTTCCATCATTATTACCCGACGCGATACAAGAGTTACGGGCATCCGCTAGGATGAACTCAATTAAACTGGTGTATAATTGATGAGATCTAGCTCGACGGAGGATTCTACGAGGTCTCCTGCCTCAAGTATACTCGGCCATTGGTGATGCTTTGAGATTCAGACGTCACATTTAACCCCAACACGTTAGTGAGGTGACACGATGGATTCTTTGAACACCTTCACCTCGACATTAGGCGCCAGCCTCGTATTATACGCCTCCTACAAAATCCTCGACACAGCACGGCTGTACCTGCGACCGTCAGGTCTCCATCGCTACCTATACACAGACGCCACGGGCCAGCGCGCCTGGGCGCTCATCACAGGCTCCAGCAGCGGGATCGGGAAGTGTCTGGCCTTCGAGCTCGCAGGCCACGGCTTCAACATCG